>OX419600.1:5876418-6613862 GCA_948473455.1 Teleiodes luculella | reverse complement strand
AGTGGCAGACCAATTTTTTTATACATTATTAATCAATGGTTAACTGATGCCACCACTTTCATTCGGGTACTTTATGAGGTAAGTTCCACGAAAAAATACGTCAAAAATTTCGATGACCCGGCAGGATCGGCTCTGGCAGACTATTTTTTTTTTCAGTGTTTAAGTGACGGTTAACGATCTAGAGATAGCCTATTGGGGTACTCGATGAGGTAAGTGAAGGGTGTCAGATGGGCACATTGCAGGGCGTCTGCCAAGTACTTCCGGCAGGTTGCGCAGTGGCAGACCAATTTTTTTATACATTATTAATCAATGGTTAACTGATGCCACCACTTTCATTCGGGTACTTTATGAGGTAAGTTCCACGAAAAAAATACGTCAAAAATTTCGATGACCCGGCAGGATCGGCTCTGGCAGACTATTTTTTTTTTCAGTGTTTAAGTGACGGTTAACGACCTAGAGATAGCCTATTGGGGTACTCGATGAGGTAGGTGTTTAGGCCCTCGGCTCCCGGACTAATAGAACATTGATCGTGGTTTATTTTCAAACATTCGTCACCTTGTGGTTGGCATTCATAGAAACAACCATACTGCGGTCTGCTGCTGATGTTCACGAGAAAACTGCTGCGCTTTGGGCTCTGTCAACAGGTTCTGCACCCAGAAGATTTAGCGGCGCCATACAATACAAGGTATTTACGAAAATCCGATCAAACATAACCTCAATACATTTTCACCAAGAATGTCTCAAACGTCAGTCAATGGAGGTTCGATTATTGAGAAATTGGAAGGAGTTTCCAATTATATAAGTTGGAAATTTGGAATGAAAATGCTCCTTACCTTAGAGGGACTATGGGAATGTGTCCTTGGTACTGAGACCGACACGTCAAAACAAACGAAAGCTCTTGCCAGAATATGTCTTAGCATACAGTCTAATCTCTATCAATATGTACGTGAATGCACCACGCCTAAAGATGCTTGGAATAAGCTTGCTGATGCATTTGAGCATAAAGGCTTGTACAGAAGAGTTCTTCTCCTGCGACAACTTCACAGAATAGAATATCAGACCTTCTCTAATATGAATGATTACATCGAAGCGGTCATGAAGCTTGTACACCAGCTTGACGATATTGGGAAGACGATTGAAGATGATGAAGTAGCGGAGATTCTGTTAAGCGGACTTCCTCAGGAGTTTGATGTTTTGGTGTCTAGTCTTGAAACTGCGAAGCTTACGGGAAACCTCACATCGGATCTCGTTAGAACTAGGCTTCTTCAGGAGGATCACAGACGTGTTAATCATAATTCAACGGCTTTTTATTTGAAAAAGAAGACTGAATTTAAATTGACCTGCGACTATTGCAAGAAATCCGGCCATACAGTGAAGCGTTGCTATAAAAGGAAGAGAGACTTAAGAAGCAAACAGAACCCAGAGAATACGCTTTATGCAGCAGCGTATATGGCTTCAAGTTCGGAATCCTTTGTTATAGACAGCGGTGCAACGTCACACATGTGTTCGAATCGCAAGTTTTTCACCGATTTTAAGAAGAAGGACAGTGTGGTGTCTGTGGCTAATGGACAACAATTGCATAGCGATTATATAGGTAAAATTTCTTTAACTTCTAGTTTATGCCTTGATAATGCACTTTATGTTCCCGATATCTCTTGTAATTTGATCTCTGTTAGTAATATGACTGCTAAGGATTATGTCGTGGTTTTTACAAAAGATGATTGTAGGATTTATAAAAATTGTAAAATCAATGGCAACCAAATCTTGTCTGCAAATAAAATTAATGGTCTTTATATTGTCAAACCAACGCAAGTTGAGCCCGTCTTTGGATTAGAGTGTTCCAAGCCCCTGCGTGTTAGGCAGAGGACAGAGATTGCTCATGCTGCTCAAGCTGTGCCTTATTCAATATGGCATAAGCGTCTTGGCCACTTGTCGGCAACAGGTATGAAAATACTTGGTGGTGGGAATCAGTGTGTGGGCATGTCTTTTCAGGAAACTGATGACAAGCTTGATGGCTGTGTTCCTTGCCTGACAGGAAAGATGTGTGATGCATCTTATCCTCAGGCTTCGAAGGAACGTGCTACACAACCGCTGGACATCATTCATTCCGACGTGATGGGCCCGATGCAAGTCAGCAGCTGGGGCGGAGCTAACTACTTGCTTACCTTCACGGATGACAGTACCAGGAAGACCTGGGGATATCTCATGAGAAGAAAATCTGAGGTGAGTTCCCATTTTAAAAATTTTAAAAGTATGATAGAAAAACAGACTGGTTTGCATTTAAAGATTTTACGTACTGACAACGGTACAGAATATTGTAACAATGACTTGCTAAATTATCTTAAACAGGAGGGCATCGTGCATCAGACAACGGTTCCTTATTGCCCACAACAAAACGGTGTGGCGGAACGCGTTAATAGGACAGTGATGGAGAAGGCTAGGGCTATGTTACAGGGTGCTGATTTGTGCAATAGATATTGGGGAGAAGCTGTAATGGCAGCTATATATCTCAAAAATAGATCTCCTACCAGTGCATTGCTTGCAAATGCACTACCTGAATACGTGTGGTCTGGAAATCCCGTGGATTTGAGCCACTTGCGTGTCTTTGGCTGTATAGCTTATGCACTTGTTCCTGATGCTAAACGACGCAAACTTGACCCTAAAGCAAAGCCATATATCTTTGTGGGTTATGATGATAATTGCAAGGGTTACCGTCTCAGTGATCCTACAAATCCTAAACAAGTTATATATGCTAGAACTGTAAAGTTTTTAGAAAATGAATTTTTAAATAATGGAGACACACTAATGGCTGGACAGACTAATAATAGTAATTTTTATTTTTATAACATTGCAGACAATAATAAGATAAATAATGAAATAATTAATAATGATGATAAATCTTGTAATGAATTGAACAATAATAATAATAGTAGTAATTTTATCTGTGATAATAGTGTAAGCTCTAATAAAGATACTTCTGTTTCAGATGTGGACGAATCGGCACCAACGTGGTCTCCACTGTCTGACATCGTGTATGCCACTGGTGATGAAGGAGATTATTCTGAAGGTGATGAAGATGGCGTGCGTGTGCGCGCTGTGTCTTCTCTGCCGGAAGGCCCTTCTCAAGGAGCGGTTGAGGCTTCTTCGGTGTCTGCCGAACGGCCTGTCACTCGCCCTGTGCGTGCAACACGTGGTAAAGTACCTGAGCGTTTTACAGATTATGATATGTCTGCAATGATAGCCAAAGACTGGACACAAGCAGAGCCAGAATCTTTTCAGGAGGCAATGAGTTCAGCTGAGAAGGAGGAGTGGTGTAATGCCATGCGCAGTGAGTACACTTCTCTTATGAAAAATCAGGTATGGACTCTGGTGGATCGTCCAAAGGATGCGAATGTAGTAAAGTGTAGGTGGGTTTTTAAAAGGAAATTAGACGCTTCCGGGAATTTTGTTAGACATAAGGCTAGATTGGTTGCCTGTGGTTATAGCCAAAAGGAAGGCGTAGATTTCTCTGAAACTTTTTCACCAGTTGTGAGGCATTCATCACTTAGGATTTTGTTCACAATAGCCACTGAATTAGATTTAAAGATTGATCACATTGATGTTACAACAGCATTTTTAAATGGAGAGTTAGAAGAAACTTTATATATGGAACAGCCTCAAGGTTTTAAAGAAAGTAATAAAGTTTGCTTATTAAAGAAAAGCATATACGGACTAAAACAAGCAAGCCGTATGTGGAATGCAAAAATACATGCTGTTTTAACTGAAAATGATTATAAACAATGTAAGAGCGAACCATGTATATATGTTAAGAGAACGAGCGAACAATATATAATTATTGGGCTCTACGTAGATGATCTGTACGTGTTCCATAATGACTGTATAAATAGTGTTTTAGCTATTTTGGAGAAAAATTTTGAAATACGTCATTTGGGGGAACTAAGAGATTGTCTGGGTATGACTGTAACTAGAAAAGAAAATGTAATAATTCTAGATCAAAAAGGTTACATAGAGCAGTTGCTGCATAAATATAATATGACAAACTGTAAGACTGTAGCAACTCCTTTGCCTGTAAATCATAAGTATGAGATGTCAGATAAATGTCTGGACGATAATGTGTACAAATATAGACAATTATTGGGTAGTCTGATGTATTTAGCTGTTTGTACGCGACCAGACATTTCATATACTTGTAGCCAGCTGAGTCAATACAACAACTGTTTTGATGAGGGTCATTGGCGCATAGCAAAACGTGTGCTTCGCTACTTAGCAGGAACTAAAAATTATGGTTTGTGCTTTATTAAATCAGGTAGTTTTGATATAACTGCATACGCAGATGCTGATTGGGCTAATGACTTACTCGATCGTAGATCTTACACAGGTTTTGCCATAAAAATGGGTAATAGTGTGATTAACTGGGAAGCCAGGAAACAGCGTTGTAATGCTCTATCTTCAACAGAAGCAGAATATCTGGCTATAGGAGATGTTAGCAAGGACATTTGCTTTGTGAGGAATTTTGTGTCTGAAATTCTAAACAAAGAATTGAGTGTCACTGTTTTTAATGATAGTCAGAGTGCACAGAAGTTGCTGTATGTAAAAGAATATTCACACAAAAGAACTAAACATATAGATCTGCGCTATCATTTCATTAAAGACTTAGTTCAAAAGGGCTATCTTAATGTAAAATATTTAGAAACAGGTTTAATGATTGCTGACATATTGACAAAACCTCTTTGTAGAGAAAAACATAGTAAATTTGTTGAGGACTTAAACTTACAAATTGTTTAACTTTATTTGCTATGTAATGTAGAGTCTGAGCCTAATGATAATTATGTATTATGTATTAGTTATTTGACATTATATAAATAGACTATGTGTGTAAGGTAGCAGAGATGTTCTCAGATTATGTTTGTAAAGGATGGTGGGCAAGATACACCCAGCTCCGCCAGTCATATACTAATTATAACTGAAAACACCTTCTAAAAATGAACATTTTTTACTATGACGCCGTGGTAAAATATCCGACAGATTTTTTTTTAAATTGACCTATGCTTGTGTCGAATAGATTACGACTAATCAAGCTTTACCGGACACTCCGACAGATCATCACATAAAACTATATGTATACATACCTAATAAATAAAATATTTTTACTCGCTAGTTACCGTTTTTTTATAATTATTAATAACTCTAATAATGTGAATCTTAATTATATATAACTAGCGACCCGCCCCGGCTCCGCACGGGAAAATGGTTATTGTGGGTAATTCTTGAGTATATTATGCATGTATTATAGATATAAAAGTTCCTCTTGAATCCCTCTATCTATTAAAAAAAACCGCATCAAAATCCGTCGCGTAGTTTTAAAGATTTAAGCGTACAAAGGGAGGGACATAGGGACAGAGAAAGCGACTTTTTTTTATACTATGTAGTGATGGAGAAAAGGCTGCTGGGCGACCATAAAATCCCCCGCACTCCCCCACATCGTCGTCGCGTCGACACCGTCACCGACATCATTGTCAGCTATCCTTTTTTTTGGCGTTTCTGGTCGCTGACAGCGCTGAGTCTGATTTAGAATGCGCCCACGATAAGGCCTTACCCCTAGCGCAAAATAGGCAACCGGACTTTGGGTTGCTGCGCCCATGTCATGTTCATTATATTATGGTTTTTGAGGCTGGCAAGACTCGAGGAAAACATCCACCGACCGGCTCTTTTCTTAGACTCAGTTATTATAGATAATAATAATAAAAAAATGAATTCGTTCGCGGTGTGTACAGGTTTCATCACGATGTCTCCCTTCACTGTAAGAGCATCGAATAAACGTACATTTAAATTCGAAATTCGAAAATACATTGGTATATGGCGGGGATCGAACCGGCGCTGACCCTAGCCACTAGGCCATCGACGCTCTTTGACGAATAATAATTATAAAATGTTTGTTTTATTTCTTGTAAAGTAACAATAAACAAAATATGTTTGTAGTTGTGCTTGTTTTAACTTCAAATAAATAGAGAACCTCGGGGCAGAATTTGATGCGCATTGGCACAAAGAAATATGAACATGATACCTTTCAAACTAAAGTAGTCGAATCTGTGGCGGAAGTGGGTGTGCCGCCCATACATTTTTGCCCACTATCCTTTGAGGACAAATATAATGCATAAGGAGGAGTGTTAAAGTGGTGGTGTATGCATTACATTTGCCCTGCCAAGTGACATTGACATTTGGATGACGTTTGGCTGTCACTTGTCAATCTGCCCTGTTCGCTCGCTCGATTTGTTCTGTGTTTTTGTGTCGTCCATATTTTATAACTTTTGACCCGACTTATATAATTAATCCGAATGTATCTAATGCAAATACTGACATTTCTATGTGAATTGTGTATGGTGAGAATAAATGAAACACATAGAACATTGATCGTGGTTTATTTTCAAACATTCGTCACCTTGTGGTTGGCATTCATAGAAACAACCATACTGCGGTCTGCTGCTGATGTTCACGAGAAAACTGCTGCGCTTTGGGCTCTGTCAACATAGAAGCAGGTTTATTTTTGCTGTGCTTTGTGGGTAGTGGACCAAATCGTACTCTCTTATGCTAAGCCAAAACATCTTGTAAAATTTTAACTAAAGTGTTCTTTGATGATATAAAGCAGGGTTTCCCAACCTTTTTTTCGTTGAGGCTCCCCGGACTGTTGATGAATTGTTTCATGCCCCCCCTTTACTTTTTCAATAAATACAAAAAACTTGCACTTATAAACCTTTTATCTTGATTCTAATAAACAAAATTTTAAAGTTCAACAGTCGGGGTCACCAATGTGGAGGCAAAGGGAAGATCTTCCGCCGGGCATGGTGGTGAGCCCGGGGACCCGCGGTCCAACTGTACTTCGTTGGAACTTGTATTTATTCAATGTCTTGAGAAAACTTCGATAGCGCGTTTCAGGCTTCGGCTTCTGATTGGTTGCTCTTCTAATGACGTATGTGACGTAGACATTGTTTACAACATGTGACTGCAATCGGATGCTCATTGCAGTGTCAGCTTTATGTAGCGCGCGCGGCATTCGCTGACTCGGACTGTTCAACGTCATCAATCAAAACTGTAGACGAATGCCACCCGTATCGTGATTTGCTTAATAATTTTCCAGAAATAACGAAACCTATTTCTTTTAAAGAGCCTCCACAGCACCCGGTTCAACATCACATCGAGACGACGGGACCGCCGGTGTTTGCAAGGGCGCGACCGCTACCGCAGGACCGTTATATAAAGGTAAGAAATGAATTTAAACACATGCAGGAACTTGGAATTTGTAGACCATCGAAGAGTGCGTGGGCGAGTCCGCTCCATGTTGTACCCAAGAAAAATGGAGAAATACGACCCTGCGGCGATTACAGAAAACTCAACGCAATTACCAAGCCAGATAGATATCCCATTCCTCGTTTAATAGATTTCACTTATATATTATCAGGAAAAAAAATCTTCTCTAGTATTGATGTAAACAGAGCTTATCATTTCATTCCTATCCATCCGGACGACATCGAAAAAACCGCGATTATCACGCCATTCGGACTATTTGAATTCACAAGAATGACCTTTGGCCTGCGGAACGCTGCGCAAACATTCCAGCGATTTATGAACCACACGGTTTTGGAAGGTTTAGATTTTGTGTTTTGTTACATAGACGATATCATTATAGCAAGCGACAATGAAAAACAACACCGCGAACATCTACGTTTATTGTTTGAACGTTTAGACAGGTTTGGGATAACTATCAACTTGGCAAAAAGCTGTTTCGGGGCTACAGAACTGGATTTCGTTGGATTTCACGTAAGTACAAGAGGAATACGACCGTTGGAGGAAAAGGTAAAGGCCATCAGTAGTTTTCCGAAGCCCAAGGACATCAACGATCTAAGACGGTTTTTAGGTATGGTGAACTTTTACAGAAACCACATTCCACAAGCGGTTAAGAGCCAGGCCATGTTGACAAAATATCTTAGTAAAGCAAAGAAGAATGACAGGACGCTTATTCAATGGACACCGGATGCAGAACAAGCATTCCGAGATTGTAAGTCGCAATTGGAGAATGCAGCGACGCTATCGTACCCGAACGCAGACGCTACGTTAGCATTGATGACGGACGCTTCGGACACGTGTATAGGGGCAGTTATACAACAAATGGAAAAAGGTAAGTGGAAGCCTTTAGGTTACTTTTCCAGTCAGCTTACAAAACCGCAGCAACGTTACAGCACGTATGATAGGGAGCTGCTAGCAATCTATGCGGCCTTAAAGTTTTTCAGAAAAACTTTCGAAGGTAAGCCGCTAGTTATATATACAGACCACAAACCACCTGTACATGCGTTTACGAAGACAAGCACGGACGCAGAAACACCTAGACGCACAAGGCAACTTTTGTACATTAGTGAATTCACGACTGACATACGTCATATTCAAGGTAAGTACAATGGTGTGGCCGATGCTTTATCGCGAGTAGCAACAATAACATGCCCGACGACGTTGGACTACGAACAGCTTGCTGACGCGCAGAAATATGATGACTACATTGCTAAATGGCGTCAGTCAAGCGATAACAACAGTGTATGTATTAAAAGCATATTCTTGCCAAGTTGCGAACGGGAGTTATATTGCGAAATGTCAACATCGTCAGCGAGGCCTTACTTACCGGAGGAATTTAGGCGTCAGGTATTTGACAGTCTGCATAATTTAAGCCACCCAGGAATTCGGTCGACACGCAAAATTATCACGAAAAGATTCTTTTGGCCAGGTATGAATACAGATGTAGGAAAATGGGCGAAGGCATGTATGGGGTGTCAGAAAGCGAAAGTGGGAAGGCACACTATTTCAGAATACGAAAATTTCCAACATGCAGATCGATTCGAGCATGTTCATGTGGACATAGTCGGTCCACTGCCCACAACAGAAGATGGGTACAGATACCTCGTCACGCTAATCGACCGAGGTACACGGTGGCCAGAAGCTGTTCCCATTAAGGACATCACGGCGGAAACGGTCGCTAAGGTAATATATGACACCTGGATCACGCGTTATGGCTGCCCGGCCAGAATCACAACGGATCAAGGGCGGCAATTTGAGAGTCAGCTTTTTGTGGATATGATGAAATTCCTCGGGGTCAAAAAGGTGAGAACTACCAGTTACCACCCGCAAGCCAATGGCATCGTGGAGCGTTGGCATCGCAGTTTAAAAGCGGCGTTAATGGCTCGCCTAGATTCAAAATCTTGGGTAGACGAGCTATCAACGGTGCTTTTTGGATTGCGCGCGGCAGGACGCAGCGACAATGGTGTCAGTGCTGCCGAATATACGTTCGGTAAGCCATTAAAATTGCCAGGAGATTATTTTAAATCATCGCAAAACTCTGTGTTTGGTGACACAAATCGTGTCCTCCAAAATGTACGTGATTCGATTATCAAATTAAAACCTATAGCAAACACGCGTCAATGCAATCGCAATTGGTTCGTACATAAGGATCTACAGACTTGTACGCATGTGTTTGTTCGAGACGACACAGTCCGTAGACCCTTAAAGACGCCATACGATGGACCCTACGAGGTCATTAAAAGGGGTACCAAGGTATTTGAACTACAATTACCAAATAGACGGGTAAATATTTCCATCGACAGATTGAAACCGGCTTACGTTCTCAATGTTTCGGAAAGCACGGTAGTATCACCAAATACAGAGTCAAGCACCCCCGTACGAGAACAAAGCAATGAACGCAGCACAAAGACGGTGTTGAGGAAAACGCGCAGTGGACGTACAATTAAAACGCCAATGCGTTTTTATTAAGTAGGTTAGTCAAGGTAAGCAATAAGTATGTAAGCGCATACAGAAGCAGACGACCCAATCAAATCGATTGGAACCGCAGCCAGTGAAGAACTTCACGAGTTTTATTTCTTATTTTATTAAAAAAATTTCAAGTAAACGGAAATGGGGCAGTACAATACCAAGAATGAAGAAATCAACATTACCAATCAGCAAGTAGAAAAATTGAAAGACAAAACAGAACTTTATGGAATTATGATAATCGGGACAGTAGTTTTGCTGGTGACCATTTTGCTGTGCATTTGTTTGGTTTATTGCAAAACGTGTATGAGCAAATGGTTCAAGAACAGAGTGAGTAAGTTAATGGGCAAGTCGTTTGATAGACATCAGCAGGAGCTGGCTGCGGTGCGGACAGAGTCTTCACCCACAAAGGTGATTTTTTCTTAATCTTAGTTTAACAATTTTAGTTCACGAATATATAGTATAATTTGTTCTCAAAGTAATGGCATTACGTCTACAATTGATCAATGACGAGGATTGTGATTTATGTTTGTTTATGTTTAATCTAAAAAAAAACCGTTTAGTTTAATCAAATTTATTTAGCAGGCAATGTATTACAGCAGCAATGAACGTGCAAATTCATTCAGATTGTGTTTTTATTAACGGTCATAGTATTGTTACAGAGTCACTATCACGCCCGCAGGGTTTCATGTTTCATCATTGTTATTCATCAGCACATCGCAGCTTAGACTTTGTATTGTATTCAAACTTTGGTACAGTCAGTAACAGAATTTTATAATTTGGTATGTTATTAAAAAAAATTTTTTTTTTCTTAACCAAATTCTAGGGGGGTGTGATGTAGAGGCATGTAGCTCTACATATTTGTTTTAATGCCGATGCAGCATTTGTGGCTCGACGCGACCGCCAGTCGTTCCCGGCGCGCCTAGCCAACCCCACGTGCATACGCACTATTTAGTCTTAGTATAGACTAAGTTACTGTAACTATTTTCATAAGTTATTTTTGTGGAAATCAATAATACAGAGCGGACTCAATTCGTGAACTGAATTTATTCGTATTATTTATAACACTCCCTAGTACAAGTGAACATTAACAACCTTTCTGAGATACCTAAATCAAGTACTTATATATTATAAAGCCACATGCCCACAACGGTGCCACATGTATATTTTTATGTTTAAGGAAATAATCTTCACTATAAAATTAGTTGCACTGAAATTCCGCAATATGGTGAGGTTTTTTATTTTTCTGGTTGGGCTTTATTTAAACTTAACGACTCGAAATAAAAATCTTCACTACAATTTCACTAATATAATTCTTATCGTAAACTACAAAACACTTCAACTGGCAGATATTTGGTATCGTGTGTGTGAGGCGGGTTTGGGGATGCCCTGGAGCTGGAAGTGGATGGGTTTCATGTTGTCGGTGGTGCCGAAGATCCTCTTCAGAGCTTCGCGCGCAGCCATCTCTTTGGCCGTCGCCACTGTCTCTCCGTACCCTGGGGCAAAAGTTTGATGATTAAACACTTTTATCTACACTTTTGCATACCTAAAAGTTGCCTGGTAGAAATTGCTACCTTAGCAATAAGGCCGCCTTTTGACTCTTCTGTTTTGTTCTGTATGCTGTGTCTTGTCATTAAACTGTATTGTATTGTATAAAACATGTGTCTACAATCTACATAGGTTGACCGTTGACGGCCTCGTAGCCTAGTTAAGTGCGTCTGCCTTCGAAGCGCAGGTTCGCGGGATCGAACGCCGCGCCGCCGCCCAGGACAAACATTCGCGTGAGCACCTGAGTTTGCCTTATCCTACCTATATTATGGATGGATGTATGTTACTCTTTCACGCAAAACCTACTGATCGGATTTTAATGAAACTTTACGATAATATAGCTTAATCATCAAAATAACACATAGGCTACCTTTTATAGGATAGGATAATTTCGTGAACTGTTTTACGAGTATAACATAACTAGTTAGTTATCCGTGACGGAACCTGCGTTATTTTTTCTTGTGGGATTGAGTATTTTCCAGCAGTAAAAGCAGCCTACTTCCGTGATGCCTATCAAGCAGACTCCGCTGCTAATGGATTATTTACCTCATTACCGTTACAAAAGTTCAGCCGTTATTATCATTGTATGGCGAATAGATTTGATGGCCATTCACTTGCATGTAGAGTTTGGCAAATGGCAAATGAAAGTAGACAATGAAAAAACGCGGCAAAGGGTATGTAAATTACACTTTATTTCCTTGGCCGGCATTTTCACTTTTTTGGTTCAACATTGTATGAAACGTGAATGATGTCCTTTAAAAAAAATCATCGTGGCAACTCCGATTCTAAGGATTTACCTAATTTGATACTTTTTTTCTATGTGATTTTGTTGCCATCTTTTCCAACTTCATCGATTACAACGTAATCGATGGTTTCAACAGTACAATGTTTTCCAATTTCATCGATTGTCTACTTTCATTTTCCTAACTCTATCTGGTCCTGTATATTACCTGAGGAGATCATCTTCTTGTCCGCGTAGAGGCCGACCCTGTAGCAGGCCAGCAGCGTGTTCCTCCCCGCTTCCCCGATTAGACGGGGCTCCACCTCCGTCCCTTCTTTAGACAGGAACCCTGTCAGCATCGCCCAGGGATCTTCGATGTGCCAGAACTCATTTACGTCTTGACCTGGGAAAAATATTTAAATTTTTATTCCTATATCAAAAATATTACAAGTTTGTATCTGTACTAATATTATAGCCTGTGTCCTTCCCTAAGGCCTATTCTATATTTGTACAAAGTTTTATTTAAATCAGTTCAGTAGTTTCGGAGTTACGCAAAAAAGGCGCATCAGTCGTCGAGTTGCGGAAACAGGTCCGCCTTACCAATACGAGTACCAAGTAGTTTTGGAGCCTACTCAATGCAAACAAACAAACAATGAAATCTATCCTCTTTATTATATTAGTATAGACTAGAGACCCGCCCCGGCTTCGCGCAGGAAAATGGTTATTGTGGGCTATCCCTGTCGCGCCCGCGGCGCGCCCTGAACAGGAGCGCGCCTGCAAGGCATCGACAAGAAGAAGATTATAACACGATGGAAAGTAGTATGATGAAAACACAGGTAGAGACACAGACGATAAAATATGTATTTGGTAATTAAAGGTTGTTTGTCGACAAAGCTAGATTATAATTGACATTTAATAATATAATTTACACAGAAATTTGGAACTCGGCCGGCATGGCCGAGAGGTGAGACAAAAGTGACTAGAAAAATGGACGAAATGACGGATGACTGTTGACTGAATTCCAAAATTAAATATATTCGAATTTAGGCGAGAATGGTAAATGAGATGAGAATGAGGCAACGAGGTGGCATGGTAATGCACCACGTTACATCCCTAAGCATATTATGCATGTATTATACATATAAACCTTCCTCTTAAATCACTCTATCTATTAAAAGAAACCGCATCAAAATCCTTTGCGTAGTTTTAAAGATTTAAGCATACATAGGGATATAGGGACAGAGAAAGCGAGTTTGTTTTATACTATGTAGTGATGTACAACATTTAATTTATTCATAAGTTTCCTGAAACAATTTTATATTTTCATGTAGGAGGATTAAATTCTCACCATTTAGCTGCGTGATGATGAAGTCTCGTACGAAGTGCGCTGCACGTTCGTCGCCTGAGGACTTGAGTAGAGCGCCGATTATCGCCTTCAGAGCTTGCGCGAGGATCTGGTTATCCACTGGGTACTCCTAGAGATACAAAACAAATAATTTTATTACTAGGTGATAAAGTTAATTTTATTTAGAACTAGCTTTCCGCCGCGGCTTCGCACGCGTTAACAGTTTTTCCCGCGGTAAAAGGTAGCCTATGTTACTCAGGGTGAATGTAGCTTTATAATGGTAAAGGTTTTTTGAATTTAGTACAGTAGTTTTTGAGTTTATTCATTACAAACATACACACAAAAATATAAATCTTTCCTCTTTATAATAATAAAAATAAAGAACAATGTTTTTGAAAATTTTGTGGTATATATGTTACGGCTAAAACCCGAAGTGCGGCTACACCTAGTTCTAACCGGCTAAAACTAGGTGTAGCCGAACTTCGGGTTTTAGCCGTAACATATATACTTAATGAAATGAGGAATAAAACAATATGTGAAATAAATAAAACTAAATTTCTATATTACTCCAGCTGAGTAAAGCTGCAGAAATTTATACAACACGGTTGCCATATCTTAGTTGAACCTACATTATCCTAGAAATACAATTCAAATTTTTATAGTTCAAAAAAATATAATATTCCAGAAATAACTTACAGCAGCAAGTATGATGTCCTTAGTGCCCAAGTGACAGGAGACGTGAGCGAGAGTGTCTTCGCTGGTAAGATGCTGGCGGATGCTTGCTATACCTTCCAGAGGGAATCTAGGCAGCACGTCTTCCAGATACAAGTGGATGTATTCCTTTATGAACCTTTCACCTGAAACAATTGAATATGTGGTTTTTATTAATTGTGGGCTACATTTAATAATTTTATGCATAAAATCATATACATTTTAACATACTTTGCCTAAAAACATACCTTCTTCAGCCAGTTCCCTATTATCTTTCATTTTTATAGCAAATTCCATTTCTTTCTGCTTCAATTCTTCTTTTATTACGTAAGACCTGTCGGTGAAGGCTTGAAGCAGGAGATCTGAGTCAAATTCTTCGTTCAGACGTTTTGAAAATGCGTATAACTCTGCTTCTAAGTTCCATTCGAGATAAGTGTTCCTAGGTTCGATTCTCTTACCACCAAGCTTATCTTCACGTCGCTTTAGCTCCATCAATGTAGGAGCCACATATCTGTGTATTTTTTGAGCTGAAAACATTAGGTAATTAGTAAGAAATAATAAAAATAAATGAAGTATTGCAAAATTTTACTTACCTTGTATTGTAACTGGTATACATCTTAAGGATTTTGCAAATAAAGGTACGCAACGTCTAATTAGAAACATTCTAAGAAATCTTTAAAAGTCTACAATAAAACTAATAATCATCATTTAATTTAAAAATCAAAACAAACAAATTCAATTCACTCTCTTCTCTTTCTTCCGCTTTTGAGGTTATGTAACTTTTTTTTAATTTACGACTTTGGATACATGCTTGCTTATTCCTTTTTTTTGCTTATGCACCTTGCTTGTCAGGCAGGCAGGCGGCCAGGCAGGCCCACCCACCCAGCCGTGCCAGTTATTATTCTTTTAATTTTGTCACTTGTACAACTTTGTCATATCGTTCTCGCACACTATATAATTTGTCCCTCGGCCCTTTTGTTAGTCAAATCAAACAGAGTCAGTTATTCTAAAAGAGGAAAGATTTGATTTGCAATTTTGGGCTCCGAAACTACTAAACCGATTTTAATGAAACTTGGTACAAAGATAGACTAGACTAGACTTTGGTGGTCATAAGCTATTCTACTTACCTTTTATTGCGGAAAAATTTCTCATTTCCACGGGAAAAACTGTTAACGCGGGCGTAGCCATGAGCTATCTCCAGAGAAACTTTATTAGCAATTAAAACACAAGACGCTTTTTTCGGAATTTATTTCATCCACAATAATAGTGTAGTGACATTCGTGAAGTAAATTAATTACAACTACTCAAGGTAGAAACGAGCTATAATAACGAAACTAAATAATAAAAAGGTAGAATTTGAATAGCTATAAAAAACTTTTGGGACTGCCCTAGAAATATTCTTCTCAAAAGCAGCTTAGATAGCTTCGGAATTCACTGAAACATATCGATAAAAAATGTATCTCAACTATTTCTAAGCAATATTATCTTTCATAAATATTCCTTTGATAAAATAAAATATAGTCTCGTCGCTACCCATAGTAGAGGCTCATTGTTAACTTATTATTTACTACTAATGAAAATGCACAAAAGAACAAATATAACAGTACAGTTTTAGGGCATTTGACTAGCCGACATAACTATGCGCCTAAATGACAGTGATTGTTCTAAATTCACAATAAATCCGTATTTTATTATTGCTCTACGTAACCTTATCAATTAATCATGAATTTAGAATAAAATTACAACAGACAACATAACTATGTATAAGCAATACTCGTAGTATCTACGTACAGGTCATATATTATACCTATAAATACCTACATTTCACAGCTTCATTAATATTTCACACCAATAAATACAGCCAAATTAATATAATTATTACATACAATGAACATAAATTATTTTAAGTACATATTTGAACACATTCAGTTCGTATATTTAATAAATTTTACATAAAATTTAAAGTAAGAGAGTGCTTGTCAAGATAACAAGTCTTTGGACGGCATGAGAATGAGATCTTTAGGAATGTCGTATGTTTAGTTTATTAAGGAGTTTAATCTAAAGCCAATACTTAAAAGCTCTTTTCGCCTTTGATATTCATATTTCAAAACAGACAACGAAATTTATTAATTCTTACCAAATTCCCACTCCCTGTAGTTACATATTATTTTATTGTTCTTTTTTATATAAATTTTCATTAAGGGTTCACACACGTCAGCTGCACTTTGGAACAACTTAAACCCTGACCAGAAAAATAAAAATACCTGCTCTGGGGGCGCCACATGTATATTTTTATGTTTATGGCAACAATATCCATTATAAAATTAATTGCATTAAAATTCCGCAATATGGCGAGTGAGGTTTATTATTTTTCTGGTGGGCCTTTAATTACGTTATTCGTTAGTAAAAAACAGTGTCAATAGCAGTATTTATACTGACATCTTTTGAATAAAATTGCAAACATACAGCTTGGCAAAGAAGTTTAGCAAAATGGGGCGCCATCTCCTTTGCGGTGTTGCCATTTTCTATCATGCTTAACTTATGAATAATTCTGACAAGTTTATGATTAATTTCTGACTAAAGCTCGACCAAATAAATCGCCATATTGCGGAATTTCAATGGAACTAATTTTATAAGAGAAATTGTTGCCATATTCGTAAAAATATACACGTGGCGCCCCCAGAGCAGGTTTCTTATTTCTTTGGTCAGGCTTTAAAGCCTTTTTTGCCAAACTAAGAATGAATTAAAGTGTTACAATTTATTATAAATAAAAAGTAAGTTAACAAGTCTATTGGGTCAGAAATGACTTCTCTTAAGAATTTTATTTTTGCTGCAGTGTGTAATGATTACCTTTTAAAAAATATATATATATTATATTATTTTCTTATTTTTTAAATAATGACTAGAATAAAATATCAGTTTGCACACTTATAGCTATATAAAAGTGTAACACACAGACAAATATAGTGACTGAACAACTGGTGCTTTTTGTGACAACTAAGTGTACAATAATAAACACATGGACCAAACAATAGCACAAAGATTTTTTTTATTGTTCCACAGTTCCACACGCATAAAATAATTTAAATAGGAATCTCAGCCTTTAAAATTTACATGCCTCAATATTATATCTTGAAGATTTTTTTTGTTTTGTCAGGTATATCTTCAATACTATTCCAATGTAAAATATTACCAAATTTTGAAAATAACTTTGTGCCAATTGTTTATAGAAAAGACTTACACATTTTAGTGCCAATAAAAGTTGTAGTAAGTGGTAGAGTACTAAAGGTTTACACAATTTATTGAACAAGGAGAGTTCAAAAACATTTAAAATAGGTAAGTTACATTCTCCTGTTGTGTCCCACTGCAGGGCAAAGGCCTCTCTCGCCTCACAAGCTAAGAAAAAAAAAAAAAAAAGTTACATTCTGCTCAGCCTACATAATACTTGTTAAAACTTTGCAATTCAATAACTCTAGGGTTATTTTCACAAGCCACTCAACAGCATGAAAAAATATTTAAAAGGACAAAAATCCTAGGGGAGTTGTAATAATACCAATATGGATGGTTAGCCAGCCAAAAAATAAGATGAAGTTACAAATTTTGTTCAATAACTTGGTTTAACCTATTGTTTTACTTAATCTTAGCTGTTCAAACCACCATTGAAGGCATAGTCAGCCTTATTATGCATCACAAGGTGTTCATCCACAAAGTAGAAACTGTCCGAGCAAGTCTCAAACGGTGCAGCAATCATTTCTTCAACTGAAATATAAAATGGCCAAATAAACCTCCCTGTTCATAAACATTGCTAAAGTTAAACAATATGTCCCTTTCCAACTGTTTTTTTGTTTGTAATCAATCAATTATATAATTTGGTTCAATATTATATTTAAAATATTTTTATTTCTCATTAAAATATGTAAGGTTCTTACCAAGATCAGGAGGTAAGGCTGGGAACTCGTAGATGTGTTCGCAAGTATTCCTTGAGAAAGGAATACAGAAGCCAAACTCAAAATCAAAGGTCTTCAATAAAGTGTCTCGGAAAAAATGTTTCTCAATCATCCGGAACTGGTTCACAGGGCGAGCACCCACAGTAAACTCCACACTGAAATTGTTTATTAAACAAAACAAAATAAATAGGCAGTAGAGCGACAAACAAAAAGCTATTAAAATAATTTAGTGACTTTTCATATTTATCACAAAATCTTGATAATGCAATAATCGTGTGAATATATATAGCTACTCCGATTCTTAATTTAATTTAAACAAGGTTAGCTCAAACACTTACGTTGCACCAACAGTCTTAAGTTTCAAGAACTGAGGTGTGAACTGGTAACGAACAAATCTGCCGGCATTCGGGTCCAGCGGTTCCTCTGAAGCCTCCTCTCCACCTTCGTTGTCCACCCCAAAATCAGTCGGTGGCTTTGCGATCTCGAACAACACTGTCCCACTTTCCAAATCACGTATCTTGAACCGCGTAAAATCTATATCGTATACGTTCGCTTCAGGACTGCAGAGATATGTATCAGTGATTCTATCCAGTCGCAACACTTCATCTGGTGATATAGTATTTGGGATTCCTTCACCTTTTTTGGATTCGATCCCTGGTATTGCTTTCGATGATTCAGACTTTTTCCCAACTAAACTCATTTTGATCAATTACCAATCAATTTTCAATACACGTCGTTCTGAAAACAAATGTTGAGGAAAATAGTTATAGGCACAATATTTAAAGGCGTTTAGATCTTCAAAGCAAGCATCATTATTGTTTTATTTTGTAAAAATGCACAGTACAGACAGACAGTAAAGTAATGTGGATTATAACGTAGTGATTACTTGCTCAGTGATGTGGATGACTGATTGATTGATTAATTGGTTGACTGACATGACCATTGTCATGGCACAGTATAAATATAGAGTATGTACTACGTATACGGTGGTCATGGTCTGAAGCTTCCTCCACACGCGTGCTGTTTCCTTTGTTTGCCAAACAGAGCGAGACGCAGTTATGCGTTAGAATGAGATACAAATCACCGCGCTCACTCTTACGCATAAGTGCGTCCCTCGCATTGGCCATGTCTCGCTCGTCTAGTTTTGTGGAGAGTGTAGTGCGGCTTTTAGAGCGACAAGCTCGAGAAGCTGTCAAAAGCGACAGTGACATTAGAGCCATAGTAGTTCTGTCAATATGTCGCGTTTGACAGCTTCTCGAGCCTGTCGCTTCTTACGTAGTAAGCCTATTATGGACGCTACCTACTCACTCATTCATGTTCATAGAGATTCTCATTACAATCATTTCCCATGTTCCTTATAAATTTCAGGATTTCAGCTTCGTAGTCCCTCAGTGACGCAAAAAACATTTCTTATTTTCATATCTAAACCATAAGTGACGCTAATTTGTAAGAATGATTGGCATTTGAACATGGTACACATGAAATGACGCTTGAGATTTTGGATGCTGGAAAAATAAAAAACTACGTTCCATTCTGCTTGTGCTTATAAACATTGTAAGATTTCTATACGTTATCTAATAAATGAAACACAAAATAATGTCATAATTTAATACTCCTGAAAATTATTTGAAATTCCTTCTAACTTGACGAATTAACTTTGGCGCCTTTTACGTAAATTGATACGTTGCCACATATCCGGTTTATTGTCTTTTTCGTTCCGATTCACGTAAAAAATAAAATATATGTTTTATCGTAATAATGATTTAAAAAATACCTGTATACCTTTTATTCATTATAAGGCAAATAAAAATTATATTGAGTTTTTAAAATGCAAAACATTAAACTGTAAAAATTTTAGTAGACAGGAAATCGGTAATGAAAATCGCTATCAGAATGTTTTGTGAAAAGAAATGATATTCGTTGACGTAACATCCGTTGCGTCACAGTGCTCAAGCATGCGCCCTGTCATTTTCATTGGTTGGTCATAGATTAAAATTACAATAATCTACCAATAATTGGCACCGTCGTCGCTCAAGTCGTGTTCTGTGATAAGTCTTGTTTTACGGTGGTAGTGGACTATCTGATGTGCAAATAAGTGAAATAAATTAAATAACACAATGCAAATCAAAGAATAGTAAGTATTATACATAAAAAGGTTATGATCCGGTTGCGAAAATAAATCGATTTTTTTGTGTGTGCTGAAAATTATTTTGCCACGAATTGTCTGTAGATTTTGCGTTATCAGCAGATTACTCAGAGGTTGGGATCACTTTGTCTGGGTCTGATATTCGAGTTTTATTACATCTTGCATGTCTGTCCTGGAAATGGGGGAGTAGTTAAGAGTGACACTGACAGATTCTCAGGTCAAGGTCTAGGGTCTAAAGCTGGCAGATGGTAGTGGGATCAGCACCTTTTAATATTAAAAACATGAAAAAACTATACTTTTGTCAATTTCACCACTTATAAAATTGTTTTCTTTTTTCAGCCGAGTAACACTTCCTCTAACAGTAGAAGAGGTAAGAAAATATACAAATATATATATATTTTTTTTTGCTAAGAAAAGTAGGCTACATAAGTTCTTGGCCATCTGTTACATATTACAACAATGTGCACAAAATAATATGTTATAACAAGGCCATATCGATAGGTTTCATTTCATTAATGTATTGCATTTACAATCTTATCTATAAAGCTATCTTGCTTGAGGTAATCAATTTATTATTTATTTATTTATTAAATAAATTTATAACATTGTTCACAAGACTATTACAAAAATATAACATTAAGAAAAGCCTTACAACAGGTACTATTAAGAACTAGAATATTATTACTTATGAAAAATATTTAAATGAGTTCATATAAAAAATCCCTAAAAAATAAAGCAGTATAAATATTACCTACATTCAAGTTGAATATTTTCTTTATTTACATATTTAAATTTATAAGGATAAAGAACAACACATTATTTTGAATATTTTTTGTCTATTCAAATTAACAATTTATTGTACACAGTGTTTTTGTCAATTTTGACTAGAGTCTGTGAATATAGAGTTAATAATACTTGTGCTACAATAAGTGATTTTGTATGAAGAACTTCCTGTTAGGTAAAAATACAAATTTGAGCAAAAAGGTGCAGGGAAAAGAAGGCAGCGGGATAGTATGGGAGTTTATAAGCTACCTGTAACATAGATTTCATTTGCTTTTTAAGACAACTAGCATATTATGAACTACCATTCCACTCCAGATTACACCATTAGCCAGTCTAGGTATTCAATCTTTACAATAACATTCATATTAGACAGTCTTAAACAATTAAAGAAACTAGCCAAGTGGTTGTAGGTAGTGGAAGTATTTAAACAATTAGGAATCATTATTATTTCTCAGTCTTTCCATTCTATTGTTTGTGTCCAATCAGTAAAGAAATAGTTTGCTAGTAACTTCTATTCGTATTTGCCACTGTATTTCCTTGTTTTTCTTTTTATTAGTGCTGTAAACTAATACACAATGTATGTAAAAGATTCTATATCATACTGTTCAGAAACCTGTGAACTGTGCACAATTTACATCAAATAAATTAATTGATGAAGTAACTTTTTTGAGGTAATTTCTATTATCACATGATATTTTTCTAGAGCTGAGAATCTGAATATGGCAGTTTAGTTAATATAGAATAAAAGTTGTAGAGAATTTTATAAGCTTTCATTTCTTCTTAGATTATATTTTGCTATAACGCACCTTTTCTGTAATATTGGCGAAAAACTTAAAAATTAGACCTTTGACCCCCCCTCCCCCCTCCAGCTCACCTCCTAGACGTCAGGACTTTTAGTATGTGTTTCAGACATTTTGCGTGTCTGACTTTTAGCGAATCTGACATTTTTCGAATTTTGACAACCTGCGTGTCTGAAATAAACGTGTAAATCGACTTTTGACCTATTTTCGAATGTTAAATGTTGCAAATAAGTTAGTTTCGAGTATACAATGTAAAGCGTCGGTGGCTCGGTGGCTGGGGCCGGTTGTCTTCTATTCGGGAGGCGCGGGTTCAAGCATATTTTAACCCCCGACGAAAAAGAGGGGTGTTATAAGTTTGATGTGTGTGTCTGTCAATCTGTCTGTGGCATCGTAGCTCCTAAACGGATGCGCCGATTTTGATTGCAAGGTGTCACAATCGAGAATGTTCTTAGCTACAAGCCAAGAAAATATCTTCAGCCATTTGAAGATTATCAGCTCTTTTCTAGTTGTTGAAAGGATCAAGTAACGGTTTTGTGTCGGTGGTTATTATTATTTTTAATTTAGTGTTATTTTTAATTTACCTACGCTCGTGTCGAAAAGGTACGACCAATCAAACTTCACCGGACTTGACCGCGGGTTCAAGCCTCGACAAGGAATCTTGCCAAGGGCCTGACACACTTTGACAGAAAAAGATAGTCTTATTGCGATTCCTAAAAGAGGAAATAGAAAAGATGCATCATGTTTTGTCTCTATCACCGACCGAGCATTTTTTCATTGCCGGGTTATAGGCACACTTCATATCATATAGTATACTAGTTAATTTATTGTCGGGTTATAGGCACACTTCATAGATAGACTCAATGTATGTCTTTCTCTTACGCCCGGTCGCACGGTGGCGAATCTATAACTACTATACTATATCTATGAATCTTGCTAATATAATAGCCCTGTGGTATAACACAAAATAAAAAAAAATATTAACCCCCGACTCAAAACCGTTGTTTGATCCTTTCACGACTAGGAAAGAGCTGATAATCTTCAAATGGCTGAAGATATTTTCTTGGATCATAACTAAGAACACTCTCGATTGTGAAACCTTGCAAACAAAAAAAAACTAGATCAAAATCTGCGCATCCGGTTAGGAGCTACGATGCCACAGACAGTCACGTCAAACTTATATTATAAAACCCCTCTTTTTCGTCGGGGGTTAAAAATCGTGCAAGTCGTAATAAAAATAAATTACACGGCAAAACTTTTAGCTTTTTGAACAGAAACATGCGGCAACTAAATCTAATTTCAGTTTGATCTTTACAGTCATCTTAATTTAAAACATGATGTTATTTTTGACATCATGGATATTAGTTACAGTACAGTCAACAAAAGTCGCGTCACCGTCATTATAAACTGATACACGATATGACGTCATGCAAGTGATTTTAGTATTCTATGGCCATGCCATCATCGACATTAGGTCTATATTGGTGGGTCATCTTGACTGACTGTACTACGTGTATTAACTACGGTGTAGGTACGGTACCGCTCATTGAAGATTTTTCAGAAAGGCCTTTGTCCAGCAGTGGACGGAGTATGAGGGCAGAAAAATCTCAGGAATAAGTTTGATGAACAATATAATATATTTATATTATCTTTACGAATACATCTCGTATAATATAACTACTCTGTGCTAAATACAACATAACGGATTTAGAAAAAAAAGTACATCTACAACACGAAACTAAATAAGCTGACTGTCATACATAGTGTATTCTAGACCAGAATAGTGCTATAAAGAATGCAAAAACTGCGATGTCAAACAGGGCTAGATCCCAGCATGTACACCAGTAGGTTTACGTAGTACATGCTGGACCTGGGATCTAGTTCTAGCATAGCAGTAGCTCCTATGACGTTGAACGGTTTTCAAATCATCCCCATTTGCAAAATACAACAAAAATCTTCAAACAAATTAGCACGTTCGTTTCCGATACACTGAGCACAATATTAATCTATCCATCTTTAGATAGCAATACAAAATAAACCTAGCCGTATGTTACGTAATCGTAAGGTCAGCTGGATGGGTACGGTCGCGAACGTAAATGGGTTGGTTCTGTTTCATTCATCGCCCAATCAACAGTCAATCAGGTTTTTATATACATGCCCGTGAGCTCGACTTTACACGTCGTTTTTTGAAATCAAGTTGATGATGTAAAAAAAGCTATAAGGTCGTTTGTGCTGTAGAGCCAGTTAACTTTTATTAAAACTTAGTAATATTTAAACAAGTTTTGGTAGAATTGCAAGTG
Organism: Teleiodes luculella; assembly: GCA_948473455.1. NCBI lineage: Eukaryota > Metazoa > Arthropoda > Insecta > Lepidoptera > Gelechiidae > Teleiodes > Teleiodes luculella. The sequence continues at coordinate 6,589,757 of OX419600.1, read as the reverse complement.
ACGGACGACCTTGAGCTGCGGAGTCAATTGTGAGATAATACGTTACCGTTAGTAATGTAATTCACTCATGCCCCCGTAACATGAAGTGCTATGACAAAAGTTTGTCGCACATTTAACTGTCAACAAGTTGCGAGAAACCCGCCGTATTGAAATATCTTCCAATATAGGATAGAGAATACGCACGACAAAATTATGTCTGTCATGCGTGAACGGGCATGTTAGAGGTTCTGGTTTGGTAATGGTGTAGTGGCTACGAGGCAAGAGTTGTTGCTTCTGTCGTGGAGGCAAATCGACCTCTATTACGTACCAATCTATATTGAAATTTTTATTTCATTAATTCGAAACTCTTACGACAACGAAATAAAACCATGAGTCTCACAAAATAAGAAAATCCTTCGACATAATTCCATGCCTTTCTTTACTTTAATACTAACTATATTTCCGCTTGATTTTCCCGCAGTAAAACTGTAAAAGTATTACCGTATTGTTATTCTCTTTCTTTCCTTTGTATTATTCTGATGTATAAGCTATGTTATTGTAAAGTTTCATTAAAATCCGTTTAGTAGTTTTTGCGTGAAAGAGTAAACATTCATCCACACAAACTTTCGCATTTATAATATTAGTAGGATTTTTAGTCTCGCGTAGATCATCCTTTAATTGTGTGATAGATATGTAGTTATATAGATAAACACTTTATTAGTTGACACAATCAGATAGCCCAAATACATTATTTATTGTAATATTTTAGTATTTTATTAACTGGTGTTTATTTTATTACTTCGATTGAGCGCAGTCACCTGTTGGATAGTTACTGTCCGTCATTGAATCACAAACGACCTTAAAATATCATGTCTATTTACGTAGTTTGTTTTTATTATCTGTGAAAATGTTGGTAATAATGCGTTTCCAATAATAGGTGTTGAGACTATAATGAATGATAAAGTAAATTATACAACAACCAAGTTTACCCATTAGGATAGGGCTATGATTTTATGTTAAAAAACTGGCTTTCTTTATTGCTGAGCCTATCGTATATTGAAAGTTTCAATACTATAACCTTAGGTAATCGTAAATGCATAATAATTTTGCACTGAGGTTTTTTATCGGGATCGGCAATAATCCCACTCTTACAGGAACGCTAGTCTATATAGTAGGGAAAATATCTTATTCCTACAGGAAACTGCACGGGAAATTCAAAATACAACGCGGGCGTAGTCGCGGGCGGACATCTAGTAGTAATTATTTATAATAATCATATTCATTTATTCTTTAAAGAAATATTAAATTACATTGTATAATAATATCGTTTCGTACGCATGGCAACAATAATTCGTGTCGCGCGCGAGCCATCATTCATGAAGATGTCTATGCCTTGACATGACATGGCAGCTTCCAAATACATATTACCACACGATGAGCAAGCATTATTACAATACGTGTTAGTATATTACAGAATATTAAGATGATTTTTTTGATGATTTTCGTAGAGTTGAAGACTGACCTAAAAATCCCTTTTTAATAGTTATTGTTTTGCCAAATGCCTCTATGTTCTGATTGCTCATTAATTGAACCTGGAACTTCCAGATTTATAACAGAACGCTTCACCGCTGGGTCGGACCAAGCGGTGACGGGTGTGGTCACTGACTTTTCCAGTAGAATTCAAAAAGTGTTCACACCAAATGTGAAATGGTCGTTTAAACATCATGCCCATAAAACCCGTTTAAATATTTCGCCTGTGTGAACAGAGCGCAAAAGCCACAAACAAACATGATTTGTCGACTAGCTTCCCGCCGCGGCTCCGCCCGCGTTAATAGTTTTTCCCGTGGGAATGAGGTATTTCCCCGCGGTAAAAGTTGGCCTATATTCTTCCGCAAGGTCTATTCTATCTTTGTGCCAACTCCACAAGTTTTAACATTTTTTCCCATGGGAATGAGAAATTTTCCCATGGTAAATCGTAGCCTATATTATTTTCCAAGGTCTATTCTATCTTTATGCCAAGTTTTACCAAAATCGGTACAGTAGTTTCGGGTCCCATTCAATTATTGGGTATTTTAGGTATTTTTTACACCCTTGTTGGGTTACGGTTACATTATTGAAGTTTTAGCAAGGATCCCTTATTTTTTGGAAATTAAATATAGCCTGTAACATAGGCAGGGTGAATGTAGCTTTCTAATAGTGAAAGAATTTTTGAAATCGGCACAGTAGTTTTTGAGTTTATTCATTACAAAATACACACACACAAAAATACTCATACAAATCTTTCCTCTTTATAATATTAGTATAGATATTCACTTGATGATATTCAGTATTCACCAATCTCTTTTGTCCAACAGTATCAAGTCGCGCAGCTATACTGCGTGGCAGAAGTGTCCAAAAATGAAACGGGCGGCGGCGAAGGAATCGAGGTGATAAAGAATGAACCCTTCAAAGACCATCCACTGCTCGGTGAGTACAAACAAAGCCTACCCGTCCTTTTATTTCTGTAATAACAGTAAGTTAAGAGTCAAGACCTTTTTTAACCCCCGACGAAAAAGAGGGGTGTTATAAGATTGACGTGTGTCTGTCTGTCTGTCAGTCTGTCTGTGGCATCGTAGCTCCTAAACGGATGCGCCGATTTGATCTAGTTTTTTTTGTTTGCAAGGTGTCACAATCGAGAGTGTTCTTAGCTATGATCCAAGAAAATATCTTCAGTCATTTGAAGATTATCAGCTCTTTTCTAGTTGTTGAAAGGATCAAGTAACGGTTTTGTGTCGGGGGTTATTGTTTTTTTAATTTAGTGTTATTGTCTAAGCTAAGGGAAGGGGCGAACGCGAACCCACAGACTATTGAATTGACTAAAGTTGTGACATGTCCATAACCATCTTTAATGCAAATAAAAATATTTGAATTTTGAATTTTTGACGCGGGAAAGAGCGGACTAACAGAACAGAACAGAAGTAAATAATAAACAGTACTATGCTTTCAAGTCCGGTGAAGCTTGATTGGTCGGATTACACGCTTTATGTCAGATACGCAAAATGTCAGACACGCAGATTGTCAGGTTAGTGAAACTGTACGCGAAATGTCATATACGCTAAATGTCACAAACGCAAAATGACAAATACGCAGAAAGTCAAAAACGCAGAATGTCAGAAACTCAGAATGTCAAATACGCAAAATGTCATGAAATGAACGATAGGCAGGATCAAATAGGTATAAATCATCAAAATTTTTGGGACGAGTATTATAAACAGAAGTTGTCATGATAAAATCTATTACACAATTTTATCAAAAACAATGCAAAAATATTCCTGACTGGAGTTATTATTTAATAAGTGGAAATTGTCAAGTATATATCAGATAAATTCAACGCCGATATGCAAAAAGTGCATTATTATAGATAAAATTATTTGATGCTTTGTTTGCGACTAAAGTTGTTTGCGACTACGTTTAGAACATGAATGAGCTAATAATATATCCTCTATGCCAGCCATTCTCAAAGTGTGTTCCGCGGAACCCCAGGGTTCCGCGATACTTCTGTAGGGGTTCCGCGAGAATTTAGAAAAAAAGGTCATGTGTACAATTCACACGTGGTAGAAGTGAAACTTTAAAAAATTTTGGCTTCAAGATAATGAGACGAATGTAAAATTTCGGGAAGAGTATAATGAAAGGATTTAGTAATGATCATAGTGATACAACAACACTTCCTCGCAGAGTGTCCAATGTTTTCGATGCCCAGATGGGAGATTATAGGTACAGACAGGATAGAAATGAACGAATTAGCTGAACCAACAACGTTAGGAAACATCTTAAAGATTTTGTAGGGCTACCAGTAGGTTTGATTTGAGGGAATGACGCAGGGGCAGCAGTAAAACCAGAGCACCTCGATGGTGCCATGATGCTGAGTAGAGGCAGAAGTACTACTCTTCGCGACCCTGATAGAGGAGGGAAAACTGTAGGGCAAGCTCTCAAATCCCTCGGGTGTAGGGCGGGCTGGGGCGGTGCGGCGGGCTTGCGGGGTGGGGGCCCGGTAGAGGCACCTAGCCGACACCGTGGCCATCCGCCCGCGGCTCGTCCGTCCGCACTCCGCGCATCCCCGGTTACCGTACTTGCGACTGGGGGCCAAGGGAAGCGGACCGCGCGACACATTCTTGAAGGCGATGCGAGCGGATAGGAGGGAAAGCTTAGGTACTACAAACGGATGAGTGGCATCATCAGGCTGGGATTAGGGGTGAAATAGTTCCTATACCGGGAGCTGATCGATCACCCGTCTGCGCCACTCACAGACGTCCCCCACATAGATAGGATACAAAGTTTGATATCTCCCCGATATCTACTTGTGACTGTTACATTGTACTTTTATTATGCTCACTATTAAGAATACACTTTTGAAAACTGTTGTTTTATTGTAGGGTTCCGTCAAGTATTTTGCTTTTCAAAAGGGTTCCGTCACTAAAAAAGATTGAGAACCGCTGCTCTATGCTATTCCAATTCGCAGCAAAATGCCAGAAACGCATTTGGCCAAGAAGCCATTCTGTAGATAATATTATAAGAAGTCCTTCATCTTTCAAGTTTTTTTTATTCTTATAAAAATAATATAGTAGGATCTCTGCCTATGGCACTTTACGTATCTGACGGCCTCGTAGCGTAGCCTAATAAGTTGGTAGGTAGTACGCCTGCCTTCGAAGCACACAGTCGCAGGTTCGAATCCCGCCCAGGGCAAACATTCGTGTGATGGGCACTTGTGTTTGCCTTGGGTCTGGATGTTGTATATTTATTTATATATGTATGTATATCAGCTGTCTGACACCCATAGATGTCCCTACATATTATTATTATTAATTTAAGCTACCAAAGAAAGGAAACAAAAATAAAAATGACGTAAATATCGACACCTAACATCAACACCTATGCATAAAGTATTACTATCTATTATTATTATTGTAATCAACTGTGGGCTACCATTCTAGTGAATTTCCGGCCTATACAATAAAAACAATCAAATCTTTCGTAAACATATAGATGACTTTTTTTTTTTGGCTGTGGGTAGTGACAGCGTTAACAGCACTGTTTGTTAGCTCCTGTGATTTTTAATTGTTTTTAATTTAAATAAAGCAAATTTTGAGTAAATTTTTATGCTGAAACATTAAAGTGTATAAGTGCTACCTGCCTGCAGTTTATCCTTTTGCCTCAGTTCCGGAATTGTCACTTCATTTAACATGGATAGCACACAGGTACTTGATAACTTAGAAACCACCAAACGATTTGTCATGGATAAAATCGCAGAGTTCCAGGCGGAGTTGAACCAGGCTGGGCGTAAGCAACCAAACACAATTGCAACCTTGAATGCAGAATTTCAGGCTTTTAAGACCTTTGTGTGCGGTGCCTTTGATTCAATGCAGTCTCAAATTGATGCACTTGTAAAGGGCCAAGAGGTACTGTTCAGAAGTCAGGACCGCCAAGAGATGTATTTGCGCCGTAAGATGTTGCTTGTGCATGGTATTGCTGAAAGGAAGGAGGAGGACACCACTAAGCGGGTCTTAGATACTCTATCCACTAAATTGCCGCTGCTCAATCTCTCTGCTATGAATATCCGAAGAAGCCATCGAATGGGTTCTAAATCTGACCCCAAGGGTAAACCTCGGCCCATTCTGGTCAAGTTTGCAGATCCTGTGGTGCGAGATAATGTCTGGTACGGCAAGAAAGTGTTTAAGGACTCTGGTCTGACTTTATCTGAATTTTTAACTAAATCTCGTCATGACACTTTTATGGCAGCCAGGAAGAAATTCAGCATCACGAATTGTTGGACACAGAATGGTTGGATTCATATCAAAACTCCGGACGGAAAGAAGCATAAAATTGAGTCCATGGCGGAACTTGTCTTGCTTGATAATCAGCCGGGGCCTTCGTAAATTCTGCCTTCACTTGTTCGCTGCTTCTCGGGTTTTTTCGTAAACAGAAATTATAGTACCCTCGTGTTTGCCTGTTTTAAATACATATTTTGATTTTCTTTGAATAACAACTTTTATCAATCAAATAAGGTTATGTTACCCGTCATCTATTTGACTTTGACATTCACTCACTACACATTAGTTTTTTAAGGTAGTTGTTTTATTGGAGAAAGGCAATAGAATGAGCCGTACAGCCATTGTTGTTTTTTATTTTATTTATATTTATTTTTTGTTCTTTCCTTTCTCCTGATGAGAGTTGATGTGGTAAACTGCGAGGGCATAAATATGTTGGTCATGTTTATCCTCTGTACCTATGTGATTGTTTTATAGAAGCTGTCTGTATACTTTTGTCATTTTTCTGTACTGAATTCATGAATGAACTAGCTATATTCTTAATTGTGATTGTAAAATAATGTAAAATTCTTGACTGCTGGCGGGTAGTGAGGACTACATCGTAACTTTTTGTTTTATTTTTATTTATTTTTTACTTTTAATATTAAAATTAATTATATATTATTTCTATTTAATTTATAGTATTTATATTTATTTTATAATAATCATATAATGCAAACAAGCTTTGATTCTTGTGACGATTGCTGCGACACTGAGACTGAATATTTCAGCTCTCCTACTTCCTCTTCGAACGTATCTTCTTGTAGCTTCCATAGCGTGCCAGGTTCGCTCGATTCTCAGTTGGATACACAATTTGCGTCCTTAGCAAAAAACTTTAACGCTATACATATAAATGCGCAGAGCATACCTGCCCATTACCCAGAAATGCTTGCATCGTTGACCAGTAATAACATTCATGCCATCCTGGTGTCGGAGACATTTCTAAAACCCTGTCTTCCGTCCATATCCTATTCCCTTCCTGGCTTTCACCGGAATGTGGACATGCGGAAACGTGATGCTGCTAAGAATAGGTATAAGCTTAGCCCGACTGATGACAATTGCCAGAAGTATAAAATGTTAAGAAATCGGTGTAGCAGAATGTGCAGAGATGCTCAACGCCGCTATATTCACTCCTCAGTTGAAAATGGTAATCCTGCTAAAGTTTGGTCCTTCCTGAGAACCCTAGGAATTGGTAAATCTAAATCTGCATCCACAAGTGATCTTGACATGGAGTCACTTAACCACCACTTTACCTCTTCTAACCCACTTACATCTCAGATTAAGCAGTGCACATTGCATTCTATTTCCTCCAGACCCACTCCAGCTTTTTCGTCTTTTAATTTCAAACCTGTGACTGAAAATGATATCATTAAAAACATCCAGGCAATTAAATCTGATGCTGTGGGGTGTGATGGGATTAGTCGAAGGATGATTCTTCTGTGCTTGGACAGTGTTGTCCCCATCCTGTGTCACATTTTCAATTTCTCTCTTTGCACTGGCACCTTTCCCAAAGGTTGGTTGTTGGCCGCTGTCATACCAATACCTAAAATCAGTAATCCCTCGGTTCCTGCCCATTATCGTCCAATTTCCATACTCCCTTTCCTTTCTAAAGTCCTGGAACGCCTGGTACACCAACAACTTTGTATTTTTATCAACACTAACTCCATTCTTAGTCCTTATCAATCTGGTTTCCGTCCAGGACACAGTACCGTCACTGCACTCATAAAAGTTACTGATGATATACGTCTGGGGATGTCGAATCAACTTGTAACTGTACTTGCTCTCTTAGACTTCAGTAATGCCTTTACAACTGTTGACTTCGACATTCTTCTTGCGCTGTTACAGTCCCTTAACTTATCCTCTATTGCAGTTTCTTGGTTCCATAGCTACTTGCATGGACGTAAGCAGTGTATTCGCATTGATAATATGACTTCCTCCATGTGTGATGTAACTTCGGGTGTGCCTCAGGGAGGAGTTCTCTCTCCACTACTGTTCTCAATTTTTATTAATTTCCTCACCCCTCTTCTTAAATGCGAATACCATCTTTACGCGGATGACCTGCAGATATATACGCAATCTGCAGCTGTTGCTCTCGATGCGGCGATTGCTCGGATTAATGCTGACTTGGCGACTGTCCTTAGCTGGAGCCATTCACATGGCCTAAAAGTGAATCCAAATAAGTCTCAGGTTATTGTTATAGGTGGGGCAAAACAGCAGGCTCATATCGACGCAAGTAAACTTCCTCCAGTTGTCTTTGATAATGCGATACTTGAGTACTGTAAAGTTGTTAAAAGTCTCGGCGTTCTGATTGATAACACACTGTCCTGGTCGCAACAGGTGACGGAAATAAGTCGTAAAGTGTTTGCTGCCGCGGGAGCGTTGAGGCGGTGGAAGAACCTCCTGCCAGTAAAAACTAAGGTGGAGCTTGCGCAGGCCTTACTCCTTCCGATTCTGGATTATGCAGATTGCTGTTACCTGGAACTTAATGAGGATCTCCTAAATAAGCTACAGCGATTGCAGAACCTCTGCATTAGGTTTGTGTTTGGCTTGCGCAAGTACGATCACGTTTCTTCCTTCCGCGCACAGCTGGGATGGCTGCCGGTCAGACAGCGAAGGGATGCTCACGCTCTTGCAATTATCTACAATTTGCTGCATGACCCCCGCGCACCAATATATTTATCAGAACGTTTGCAATTTTTGGGTGCTGATCACGACCGCACACTTCGTTCTGCATCAGACAATATCTTGTCAGCCCCGTTTACCCGCTCAGGTTATTACAAAGAGTCCTTTACTGTGAGAGCAACGCACATATGGAATGCTTTACCAAAAGAAATACGTTTTTCCAAGACGTTAGCCACTTTTAAAATGAAGGTACATAAACATCTCCTGACTCAATTTGTTTGCAATCATTAAATTGTTTGTATGCGTATATATATATTTATATTTATTTATTCGTATGTATTTAGTGTATATTTCTATTATATTTGTTATAATTATGTGTAGGTATTTATTGTAATATGTATATATATATATAGAATATATATTTTGTCTGTTTATTTATTATAGGTATATGTAGGTAAATTTTAAATATTTGGTATTTTTAATAATTTCTGTTGTATGTTACACTGCACAACTACGGCCTGCTCATTTGAGTGTCCTTTACCCTAAGGTTGTCTGGTAGAGATCGCTGCAAGCGATAAGACCGCCTTTGCACATTATGTTCTCCAGTGTTGTTTTTTATGTTAGCAATTTTTTGTGTGTAATAAAGTGTTTTTTACTTACTTTACTTTACTTACTTTTTGCGTATCTGACATTCTGCGTATTTGACTTTTTGAGTATGTGACATTATGCGTTTCTGACATTTTGCGTGTCTGACTTTTTGCGAATCTGACTTTTTGAGTTTCTGGCATTTTGCGAATTCTGACAATCTGCGTGTCTGACATTTTGCGTATCTGACATAAAGCGTGTAATCCGATTGGTCGGATGTACCTTTTCAACACAAGCACGGTCAATTAAAAAAAAAATTAAAAAAAATGTACTATACTGCGGGTGGCGGGAAGATATCCGAGTTAATATGCAACCTGTAACACAGATTGTGCCCTACCTAAGGGTATATCATTATTTATGGGACAGACTACATAAGAGTTTTATGTGTTTCATTAAATAAAAACAGACAGAAAAGTTCTATGTATAAGTTATATTATAAATTACACCAAATAATGCATTACATTAAGAACCTCGTTCTTTTTTGAAGTCGGTTAAAAATAGGATCTTTTCAAAGTTTGGAGGCTTTCTCGCTTACTACACATTATTACACTTGTTTAAATAAGTAGGTATGTATTACGTACGATACCTTAAATTATCGCGCTAAGACCCGTAAACAAGTGTAATAAAAGGATCTTTTCAATATTGCACAAACGACCATAACAAGAGGTTATCGTTATCCCTTATGTCATAGACTGTACATGTTCTGTCCAGTTGCTAATCCGTCTACCTGAGAATCTGTCTATTTGCTACAGAGTCATATAAACTCAAGTATCGTTCCGCAGCTCGCCCTTTTTCGCGTCTGTGGGTAAAAAAGAGAATTAATAAGGGGGACCCATCTATCGCACTTTTGACAATACCTAAACATGAACTTTTTTTACTAAGGGAGACACATTGCCCCTCCCTCCATTATTTAAGTTTTTATTTAGCTGAATGACAAAGAGTGATTTGAAATATGTGAATATTAAATCATGTGTGGTTTCAAAGTCTGAAACGGCAAAGAGTACTTTTATTGTTATGTTACTTAATACTGAAAACAATGGCCGTAAAAAAAAATCGTTGATAAATAGCTTTATCTAGGGGTAGACAAGATAAAACCAGAGTATGCTGAGAGCCCTATGTCGCTAATTAGGGACTGCAGGATATAATGATGATAAGGGGTAGACTAAAACTTGGAAGCAAATAGATATAGTAAGAAGTAATGGAAACTTAGCAGACAATAACACCTCAAAAAATTTGTCACACGTCTGTATTTCCAACTTTTAAAAACCAGGTGGTCTCGAGAGGTGGACGGTGGGTTGGAAGGGCATTTATCGACGACGGTTTCTCTTAAAATTTTCAGTCGCGGTTCAGGATAACGCTGTGTTTTTAAATATAATAATATTAAAGTGAATTAGTGTTATGCACTATCTATATCTAAAGCGTCGAATCGATGGCCAAGTGGCTAAGCCCGTTGACTTTAATTCAGAAGTTCGCGGGTTCAAACCTCGGCACGTACCAATGTGTTTTCGATTTTCGAAATCATATATACGTTTATTTGTCGCTCTTACGGTGAAGGAAAACATCGTGAAGAAACCTGCACACACTTGCGAAGAAATTCAAAGGTTGTGTGTGAAGTTGACCAACCCGCACTGGGCCACCGTGGTCTTAGTCGACCACGCTGCCCCAGTGCGGGTTGGTGGCATTAGGGCCTATTCACCCTAATATTAGGGTAGGCTCGAGCCCACCGGGGCCACCTATATGAGCTGTGAAATTAACTTTTTTCCCAAAAGTATTTAGGACATATAATTTGAAGTAAAATATTGAGTCCCTTCCTTTACACTGTCTGTATACGTATCACACAAAAATAAAAATAATGAGCCTTTAGGAAAATGGTTATTTGAAAGAATAAAAACTCGTGATATGACTGCACTTATAAACTTGACTGTACATACGTTGTTATTGTTACCATCTGAGTACGGTTTCTCATTAGCATTATTAAAAAGTGATAATGAATGTGTCGAGACGAGTTCCTGTTTCCCCACCATTCCTTTCCATGGGAAGGCCCCACAAGATGGTCCGACGATCTGGTGAGGATCGCGAGAAGCCTTTGGATGCGGGCAGCGCAGGAGGTCTTTGGACTTGGGGGATGGGTGTTTGTCCAGCAGTGGATGTCTTTCGGCTGAAATGATGATGATAATAATTGCTTAATTTCAATAAGGTCAATTAAAAAAAAAAAAAAAAAAATTACCCTTTCAGTTTAATATCAGTATAGATTACTTATATTGCTTTAATATTTTCCAAAAAACTGTTAGTAATCTTTTTAGGGTTCTATGTTTGGAATGTTGCCAAGCTAATGGTTTTCTTGCTGCCTTTGTTCGCTATTGGGAACAAGATAAGGCGGTTTTCGCGTTTCGACTCACGTTCGCACGAAAATATTTGTTTGACGGAATGGATAGCTTAATACACTTCTATTACTTTCTTAAAATAGCCTATAAGTTCACTGTCGAACTAGATCTTTCCTTTAGAAAGGAGGTTACCTTAATTTCTACTCTTGGGAGGCGGGTTGGGAATCGCAGTCGTTGTTTGACACGCAGTTAAAAGCTGTTGTCCATTCCCTGGCTATGCATGTACCTCTTCGTAAGACACCCACATAATTGGATGCCAATTTCTAACCCCTGACGAAAAATTGGGGTGTTATAAGTTTGACGTGTGTGTCTGTCTGTCTGTCTGTAGCATCCTAGCTCCTAAACGGAAGCGCCGATTTTGATCTAGTTCTTTTTGTTTGCAAGGTGTCACAATCGAGAGTGTTCTTAACTATGATCCAAGAAAATATCTTCAGCCATTTGAAATTTATCAGCTCTTTTTTAGTTGTTGAAAGGATCAAGTAACGGTTTTATGTCGGGGGTTATTAAAATTATTAATTTAATTTTAATAATTGAGTAGCTTTCAAATTTCTAATTTGATTTACAGATACTGGCGATGGTATGCACGTCTCATGAAATATAGAATTATTGTAGAGTATATAACTTAAAAAGTCGTTACTAGAAGTCGGACCGTATTTGGACAAATCTGTAGCTCGCATCTCGCGGCGAACACGACCAAAGTGACCTTGCCCTACTTTTCACATCTTTTGAACTTGTCGTATATTTAGTTCGCTTCGAAATAATTTGCGGAGTGTTTATCGTGTATTTATACAGGATGTATTTATACATAATACAGGGTGTAAGAGACGGCTTAGCAAATACTGAAAGTTTAGTAAATGGCTTAGAAACATTTTATGTAAAAAAAAAAACAACTCTCCCATTCAATTCAATTCAATTCAATGTTTATAATTGTGGCTTCTGTCAGTGGTAACAAACTCTCCCATACAAAATAGTCATTTTAATCAAACAGTTGGGGAAGCGTCGTCGGTGGCCAAGTGGCTAATAGTGCCGTTGACTTCCATTCGGAAGTTCGCGGTTTCAAGCCTCGGCACGTATACCAATGTGTTTTTGAATTTCGAAGGTTGTGTGTGAAGTGGATCAGTCCTCACTTGGCCAGCATGGTCGACTAAGGCCTTTTCACCCTGATTTCAAGGTGGGCTTGAGCCGCTCGGTGGGGACACGAATGAGCTGTTTGTTTACGTAGTTGGAGAAGCCTTTTTTTATCATTTCCGAATTATTATTTTTTGAGAATGTTGCTCAAAACCTTGATTCAACCATTGACAGAGCAATATATCCATTCTGTAATTGCTAAGCTGTCACTTACTGTTTTTTTTTCTTCTATCGATTGTAGACAAATACTTTATTTTATAGTTTATTTTTATTATTTTTTTCGCTTTATTTTATGTAGCAAGCCCAAAACGTGCCTCTCAGATTGCTAAGGATGGTCCGTCTAAAGAGCAGCAGCTGAATACGACTGAGTGTGACACTTGTGCTTCTTGCAAGGAACAGCTGACTGATGGTACCATAAACACCGTAAATTTTACTGTTTCTTTATCCGCAACATAGTAATACTCATGAAACTGAACAACTTTCCCTAAGGAATATTAGGTTGAAATCTCAAAATGAAAATTCGACTTTTTTTATAAACTTCAGTCACGTGACCGGCTACTTTAAAGGCTGCCACACACCGAATACGCATTGCGTTGCATCTGCGTGCGACACGATCTGTAATGTATGAACCTGAAATACGACGTTCACACTGAAAGTGTCGCAGACGCAATGCAGCACGTCTGCGTGCAGCAGACGCACGGCACGAACACAACACAAACTGACATGCGTTACCATGGTTACAAATCAATAAATGTCAGTTGCGTAAAAAATATCGTGCATTTTAGTTCATTTTCCTTTATGTTTGTGATATTTGTGACCGAATTGGCGCGCGCGGCAGCGGAACGGGAACGTCCGGCGAACGTAAACGTTATATAAGGTTGTATTACACGGGATTTCCTATTGACATTGACACCGCGCTGTTGCATGCGTCTGCGTGCGTCTGCGATACTGTGTGATCGGCCTCTGTTGCGCGGTGCTGCAGACGCAACGCGTCGTGCTGCAAACGTATCCGGTGTGTGGCAGCCTTTAATGATAAGTTGAATTTAAATTTTTAGTTTTCAACCTATGTTCTTTAGGGAAAGTTGTTTTATGAGTACTACTACTATGTTGCGGATAAACAACCAGTTAAATTTCACGGTGCATAATAGAATAGAATTGAATTAGACTAGTATAATGTAATAGGGCTCATTTTAGTTATTACACTCTAACTTATAACCTTTTTCTCTTCACGCTCTTAAGAACGAAAAGGGACAGGTGTTTGTCAATTTAAGTGTCTTCAAAATCTGATTCATTCATCTCCCGTCCTTTTCGAATTCCATATAAACAAAAAAGAGCGCGGACTTAAATTAAAGTTTAGAGTGTGATTTGGTAGAATGGAGCCCAATATCTCGTAATCTAATACGTTTGTCGTTTAGTAGGAAGTCGAATCAAACGCATTTAATACTTGGTATATAATGTAGATAATTTGACAATTTCTCGTAACTCGTAGATATGTGTAACACATTGATCAGTATTTCGTTATTGTATCGTATTTGGTTTAAAAGTCGTACTCGTAAGTATAGAATTCTACACACTTCGACCGTTTCCGCAATAATTAAGATTTAGACTGATTAATTGTTTTAGGTTTGAAAGAACGAACGACGTCGTAAGTCTCGCAAGCGCAGTGGCATGGCCATTGCTACTCGCTACTTACCAGTGTGTATTTGATTTTAGAATTAATTCATATTAAAATATCTGTTACACTCAAATTATTCTGATATTGAAATATTTTTTGACAAACATTTGTATTTTGTTTAAACTACTCGTTTTCACGATTAATGTAACATATAAATAGATGTAAATTACATTATTGAATGCATTCATATTGATTACAAAATCACAGATTAAGAACAAAAACCATCTGAAACCTGTACATAAATATAAATTAACTATGACACTTTTTTAAACCTATGAGCTCATTAGCAGTTTTATATAATTTTCAATTGTAGTTTACCTCACGCATCTTTTAATAGTGATAAAGATGTCCGCCCAGCGGCTTTGTCCGCTTTGTTTTTTCCCGTAGGAATTAGGGCTGCAACCACTGGGCTGCGACGTGTATTGTGAGGAGTTGGGCTGGGTATTCTAAATTTGATGTAATTTAGTTTGCTTATCATTGCCATTGCTGGAGTCAGCAGAGAGAGCGACCACTTTAAGGCTGCTTTTCCACCAGAGCTGTGCGAGGTAGCTAAGCGGTGTGCGAGGAAAAAATCCACCAATAGAATTACTAGGCTAGGAAAATGAAGTGAAGCTACCTCGCACAGCTCTGGTGGAAAAGCAGCCTAAGGCTCTCTTGATGGTCTCGAGTCTTGTTATCACAGCTTGTTACGCTGCCCTTTGTTAGCATAGCGACAAGTCATCTAACTAGCAAGCTTGTATTTTTTCCTGTTGTTTATTTGACGAGACTATTAAGATTTTAATGTGAAACTTCCTCAACGCGAACCGGTTATAAATAGCATACATCAATATTATAAATACTATTGTTATCATTATAAGATTTTGTTTTACATTTAAGAATAAGCTAGCACAGCACATTAGAATATTAAGAATAATAAACAAACAATAATATAACCAAACTTCTAGCCCGATTGGGTGATATTTGGTTTGGTGACAAAAGTTCGTACAATTTATAATTAAGTACAGTAGCGAGCCCATACTGCTGGACAAGTTTTCCCTGAGCGACCGTATTCTGCAGCGATACAGGTGAATTTAGTAGTGCGAATGCTAGCTTCTGTACTTCAGCATTAACATAGTATTAAAAATATTAAAATACCTTTATAATCTGACATAATTACTCATATACCTACTCGTAGCAGTTTGTACACAAGGCAATTTGTGTTTCCTTTTAGCAATGGCGCATGGCGTTAAAAATAATTATTAATCAGGACAGAAGCATGCGCCCAGTCACCGTATTAAATTATAATTAATTACGGACTGTAAGGCTGTAAGGCCCATTGTCAAGGGCGAGTTAGTCTTGACGTGCCGACGTCGCTTGTGACGCAACGCGTAGTAACGCAAGCCTATCTGGTGTTACATTTTTATTGTTATTTATAAATTACTAGCTTTCCGCACCGCGGCTTTTACAGTTTTTTCCTAAGGAATGAGGTATTTTTCCACGATAAAGGGTAGCCTATGTCCAACTCCAAGGCATCTTTCTCTGTCTGTACCTAGTTTCTTCAAAATCCTTTCAGGGCGTGAAAGCGTAAGAAACAGACCGAGTTACTTTCGCAATATTACTAGGGATTATAACGGGATGAAAATTTACATACTTCCTGTAGCTTAGCTTTGGTTGTGAACTTGTGTGTGATATCCTCAAAATGCATTTCTCAATTCGTTAATGGGTCTAATTTTAAACCTTTTCCCCTTTTACGAATTATTTATTGGTTTGAATACCTATAAAAGTTGTCAAAGATATTATGTTCGTTATCCTAGCGCGGGACCCTTCGTCTAAAGCAGGGTTTCCCAACCTTTTTTTCGTTGAGGCTCCCCGGACTGCTGATGAATTGTTTCATGCCCCCCTTTACTTTTTCAATAAATACAAAAAACTTGCACTTATAAACCTTTTATCTTGATTCTAATAAACAAAATTTTACAGTTAAAATGTAATTAAAAATAGAGCGTCGCTTCGGAAGTCTGCTGATTCAAGAATCTTCACATACCAATGTGATTTTGATTTTCGAATTCATATGCAAGTTTTTTCGTCGCTTTGTTTTTGTTTGTTTATTTTTTTGTTTTTTCCACCCTGTTTGTCACCTTAGTGATAAAAAAAAAGAAAGCACGTACGCTTTCCGCCCCTCTTGACATCTCTCAATCCCCCCCGTGGGGGGCGTGCCCCCCTGGTTGGGAACTCCTGGTCTAAAGGGCTCAGAATGTATATGTATGTGTTAGTTTAGTATCTATTTCTACCTACTTTTTCGCGTATATTTAGATTTCTACCTACTTACAGTATATCATGCCATCATCAAAAGTAAAACGTATGACATGAGAC
The DNA here is from genome assembly GCA_948473455.1 of Teleiodes luculella. NCBI lineage: Eukaryota > Metazoa > Arthropoda > Insecta > Lepidoptera > Gelechiidae > Teleiodes > Teleiodes luculella. Next base: position 6,573,132 of record OX419600.1, on the reverse strand, counting down.
TGAACAATTTTATCACACTTTGACTATTATGTCATTTCCAACCTGCACCAATACGCGATATAAGTAGGTACGCGATTCAGACAGCACATACTTTACAAGTAAACTCAAATGTGTCAAAATCGTTAAATGATACTTTGTCTGAACCACACCTAACCAAATACTACCAACTGAGTAAACTAGACAATGACGTCATAGTATACCTACTTCATTACAAGCAGTTACAATTATTAATCCAAAGTAATTTAGAACTTGTTGCATTGTGATAAAGAGATGGTGATGTGATTTGATATGTTTGTAACTGTGGATGGCAAGCAGAGCATTGTAGTTGATTCAAAAGATTATGCAGTTGGTTATATTGTTGGTTGGTTGTTGGTTATGTATAAAAGAATATTAGTTAATAAAGGTCAATATGATAAGATAGTAACAACGTAATAAAATAACATTTAAAGCTATCGTCTTCATATCTATTTAAAATAAGAAATAGATAATTTTGCGCTGATCTTGTCAAGGAATGGATTAGACTTTTCAAACTTAAATAGATATACGTGTGTTCAAATACCAGATCGGATATCCTGAACTAATATATCAAACAGGTACAACTAGTGTCATAAATTTTAAAAAAAGAACATGTAAAAACTGTTTCCGTGCCCTGTATTTCAGGCAGAGGCTGCGCGCGTATACAGCCTCGTTCACATTTATCTAACCTTTGCACCCGGAATGCAAATCGTGTGAGAATGAACAATCAATAATGTAAATTATCACACGCCTGTTAATCGCACGTGTATAGCCTCAATTCAAACAGTATTCAGAGGCAATGACGTCACAACTCTCGATTGTTTCAAAAGTTGTGCAAGTACCTACTTGTACTACTTTATAAATAAAATATACCTATATTAAATATACCTATATTAAATATACCTATATTAAATATACCTATATTGAATATATCTATATTAAATATACCTATATTAGGAGAGCTCATGAAACATTTTATTTACACGCATATAGCGTAAAGGTTTAATTTCTGTCCGGGGCTGAAATCTTAAAAAATAAAAGAAAACAATACAATTTTGTATACTTTTTGCATCTTTCGCATCAACAAGTGTTAGTTTCACATATTTACGAAATATCGAGCCATTTCTTCTCTTTTCACTAAGTTGATAAATCACTACATAGTATAAAACAAAGTCGCTTTCTTTGTCCCTATATCCCTATGTATGCTTAAATCTTTAAAACTACGCAACGAATTTAGATGCGGTTTCTTTTAATAGATAGAGTGATTCAAGAGGAAGGTTTATAATATGTATAATATACCTGACTCCTGTACTTAGGGATAACCCGGGTTATCCCTGTGCGAAGCCGGGGCGGGTCGCTAGTAAATAAATAAATGATATGGTGAGTTAATCTCAAGGTAGAGCATACATGTATCATCTGAGACAACAAACATGACCGACATGCATGACGTCAGAAGCCGCGTCAAATCTGCGTAAAGGCTGTGGTTAGGTTACCTATATTTGTAACTAATGAAGCTATTGTTATCATATTTACTAATCTATTTTTACATAACTGTGTAACAAAACGAAAGAGATGTTGACTATATTTAAAATATATTTATCTTACACTATGTAGAAAATACAACATCTTAAATTACCTTTTTGCGACAAACTCTGTTTCTTTTTGAATTGGCAATATATTATGCCAATGACTAATCTATCATATTTAATGTCTATTGATCAAAAAAATAACTGACATTGTAAATTGATAGGGAGTTATAAATGGGAATGGCTGCGTATGATAGGTAATATAATAAAAGTGATGATAATTTACTTACACTGATAATTTTATTTTATTTTATTATTGGCAATTCTATCATATGATGAAAGAACTAAGATACACTTGTATTATTTATTTATATTATGCTACTCTGCAACTTGACTAGTACGCTAATTACTGGAATACTAAATAAACTAACAAAACATTCTTATGACGTCTCGTCGATAACTCGTGGAAGTAGGGAAAATATCTTACTTTCTCAAGATAATAAAATAATTTCCCTACTTTTCTTATCTTATCAATAAATAAATATTTAATTTTGATTTTACAAGTATAACACCAAAACCCCCATTGTTCTTTTGTAATATTTGTGCTGAAATGCAGTTATCGGCCGATTGAAGTTATTTCAATAGCACTACTGATAAAGAGGTAAATGTAATGTAAACCAATTGTAAAGTTCTTATGCTTAGTTCGTATTGATTAGTCCTTATTATGTTGATTGTTATTGATTTAGAAGTATTAGTATTACTACTGCAGTAAATATTGAATTAATTGGTTATTTTATTACCTATTTGTACTGTAGCTATATGTCCTTGGAGGATAATGATAGGAAGTTTAGAAATAACTACGCGCGCTAAGAAAACTAACCCGATGATGATTGTTTTACAAAATGGAACCTGCAACGGAAACTTTGAAAATAAATTTTACGTCAGGTATTTCTGCGTTCAGAATTTCTACGTCCCTGTTTAATTTGACTCCGACGTCAGTTACGAAACGATAAAATGCCAGAAGTGCTATAAATAACTTTAAAAACAATGGAATCGAAAATTCTGACATCGCAGCGCAGGTTAGCACGCGTAGTTCATTTCTGCGCGTAAACATTCACAAATATCTTGTCTAATTTCGTTGGGATGAGTAACTGATAACGCGTCGAAAGCGTAGTGGTTCGAACTATTGCTTCACATTCAAAAGTCGCGAGTTCGATACACTTACAATGAAGGAAAACATTGTGAGCAAAACTGCACACACCTGCGAATATGTACAATGGTTATTTGTGGAAGTGGAGTGGACAGCGCGCTATGTGTTTAACTAAAGCCTGTTAACTCTGAATTCAGGGTAGGCCCGAACCCCACTAGGGCTTGAATATCGGACGCTTTTTCAATTCCGGAATTGGGTTTCAATATTCAGTATTTGAATTCCGGAATTCCGGAATTCCGGAACTCAATCAAAAGTGTCTTTTTGTACAAAATAGTGATACGTAAAAAAGCGACGGGAGCGGGCAGGCATACGTGATTAGTGACAAACTGCCTGCCTGACCCGAACGCGCATAATCTGTCTACCTTGATTCCCAGTCAGACAGAACTAAAACTATGCTGAGCAAGACCTCAGGCAAATTCTTACAACGTTTCTATCAAAGTTTAAAATTTAACCCGTAACATAAGTCAGAGCTAAATCTAAGTTAGGACTATCTATACTTAAATTGAAGCCTAAATTAAAAAAATACAAAAATGTCATAAATAATATGATTATTATTTAAATGTATGTTTTCTATCTAATACCATTAAAATTATGGATTTAGGTTTTAGAAATATGATCAAATAAAACAAATAAAATGATTAATAAGTACTTGAATTATATATTTAAAGGAGAAATCAGAAATTATTCAACTGTAATTAAAGTTAATTAAATCGCATAAGAAGCTCACTAACGGACGACAGCAATTGAAAGAAAGAAAGAAAGAAAACACTGATGATTTATAATGTACATTTTTGTTTATAATGAAATTTTAAAAATGTAAGCGCGTTCAAACTGTCGTCATTGAGTGAGCTTCTTACGCGATTACATATATAGGTGACCGACGAAAAAGCTCTTTCTGCTTCTACGCTCGTTGGCGGTATTGTTTTTAAATATTGAAAGCATTTTTGTAAGTACTGTGCTCTAACGCCACCGTTTTCATAAACTGCCATCTCTACTCTTAATAAACTTTCTAAATCTAAAACGTTAGTCTTCCTTCTACTTTTTACGGTTAGTTTATTTTGTATGGTTTGTTGCAATTCTTTTTTCATGTCTTTTTTCATGCGCCTCAAGCCGCGTAATATTTTTTTTATCATTATCGAAATTTCGATATTGATCTCGCTAATTCCGGAATTTAAAACGATATTGGATTTTATCGGAATTCCGGAATTATGCCAATTCAGGAATTCCGGAGCTCAAGCCCTAAACCCCACTGTAGGGATGTAACTCGAGTTGATAACTATTGTTGACTGGTGTGATGGTTTCTTTATTTACCCAATCGTAGTTTGGGACTCTTCTCACAGTCAAGTGGTGGGAATTAAGACAGACCTATGCCCAGCTGCAATAGACCGTTGGTGATTAAGTGGCTAGGCCCGTATTGACTTCCATTCCGAAGTTCGCGGGTTCAAGTCTCGGCATGTACCAATTTTCGAATTAATATATACGTTTATTCGACGCTCTTACAGTAAGGAAAACATCGTGAAGTAACCTGCGAAGTAATTCAAAAGTTGTGTGTGAAGTTGACCAACCTGCACTGGGCCTGCGTGGTCGACTAAATCCCCCTCCCCCTTACCCTGATTTCAGTGAAGGCTAGAGCCCCTCGGCGGGGACTTATATCAGCTGTTCACGTTGTCCAGTGTAATGCCACAGGCTGTTACTGATGATGATGATGATGGTTGCAGGTGGTAAATATTCGTCGGGCCAGTACACATACAAGATCTACCACCTGGCGTCGAAGGTTCCCGCGTTCATCAGAATGCTGGCTCCCAAGGGAGCGCTGGAGGTGCACGAAGAGGCGTGGAACGCGTACCCTTACTGCCGGACTGTCCTCTCGGTGAGAACCACTACTTAGTTTAAACTCGGAACATAAAGGTGCAGGAAAAAGGCGGGAGGCAGCAAGCAACTGATAGATTGCATATAAACCTACCATACAGCTTTAGTAGCATGACCACCATTGTGACAAACTGTATGGTGAATCTTCCACCAGTACTGCGTCTCTTTATTATTGAGACAATCTCTCCCTCCCTTACTTAGCTGTCAATATACTCGTACCATAAGGAACTCGCCATATAAAAAAATCCTCCAATAGAATAAGTATGTAAATAAAAAAATATATGCACGATTAAACTATTTCTGTCATGTGTGAACGGCCATGCTAGAGGAGCCAGCTGAAATCAATGCCAATTATAAACGGAGATACCATTTTATTTAACTTGGTCTTCCTGTGCGCCTTTTAGACTGCGGGTTCCGTCCCAGGAGTACTTACTTACTACTGTTAATTATTTAGTACTGTAATTAATTATATGCCAGGACTCTACCGCTACACACCTGCTCATTTTGTAAACTGTTTTCGGTTTCTGTTATAAAAATACCAGCAGCTGAAACTTGCAATCAGATAGTTACTTCATTGTCACTGCCATATTTAAATATGGTATTTATTTTAAGTCCTCGCTTGTCGAAGTATCAATATCACTTTGGTAACTCGTATTAAAATTACGGGTGTGAATGATATGGCTGACCTAAAAAAAGTATAGGATCGTATATATCAGAAATAGGATTATACCTAAACAAATAGCCTTGAAGTATTTTGCAATAAATCTTATAACTTTTTTTTATCTACCTTCATACAGACTACCTTTCATAATCGATGTCAAACGCTGTATGTATAAGAGTAACGTTAATATTTCCTTATGTTCTTCCAGAACCCTGGCTACATGAAAGAAAACTTCGTCATTTGCATAGAGTCCCTCCACTTACCAGACGCCGGTGACCAGTTCAATGTGAGTAATTATTTCAGCCTGGAGACGTCCACTGCTGGAAAAGGGCTTCCACAATGGACTTTTCGTGTTTTTACTTATCTAGACGACGATCATAAAAGTAGACCCTCATAAGATGGACTTACGGGAAAAACTGTTAACACGGATAGGGGGATCACCTAAATTAAGTCCAGAAATCGAAGATATTGGAATTGGTAATGTAGTAAGTAAATAAGTTTTTACATGAATGTGTGACCTGGATGGGATGGGATCAAACAAACAAACGGCGTTCTTGGGCGGTCAACATAAAAACTTTAAAATAGAGTAGATTAAGTCTATTCACTTTTATTATTGTTTTTTTTTGTCAAATCGGGTCATACGTATATCACTACGAATGGATCGCATTACGTCCAGCAATTGAGGTTTAGTACTCTAATTGGTTTACAACAAATGTCCGCCGTTTACCGATTTTATCTTTTTGTAAATTCTGAGCCTAAAATGGATTTATACGTCGCGTGTTCATTGAACGCGCGGCGCGTCGTGTTGGTCGCGTGTACTTATTTTCTGACGCACGTTTCGTAGTTATTTATATATCATACACTACATATTATGTGATAATAATATTCATATTATATATTTGACACGTTGCGTTGCTACACTTAAAATAATATCTTCTGATCACACGACTTAAAAAAAACATAATTGTTTTGATTATAATATGATATGCTATGCAACGAATATGAATATCTCCAATTTCTGTTCAGGCAATTAAAGAGTTAATGCTGCCCCTCATAACGAAATACAATGTTCTTTTTTTTGTGTGGACATCTCACGCACGGCCATTTGACCCCAAATTGAAAACATACATATATAAATATACAACATCCAAACACAAGGCAAACACAAGTGCTCATCACACGAACGTTTGACTTGGGCGGGATTCGAACCCGCGACCCTGTGCTTAGTAGCAGCGCACACATTGCGCGAACCTGCCAGTTCTGTCCAAACTGTGACCACAGAATAAATAATAGTACTAGGTACAGAAGGCGCACTCTCTGATAGCAAACGTGCGAATTTCAATCTAGCTACCACGCAACTAACGTTCAAATTACTTTGTTTTTCAAATTTTGTTCAAATTAGTTTGCTATGACTAATATCGCATCGCCTCTCCTTGGTTTGAGCAAAACTTAGTAACTTCATTAAAATTTCGTCGATAAGCGATTTGTGTAATCTTATTTCGAATAAAAGCATTTATGGTTTGTTTAGGTAGACTACTACCAACTAGATTACGGGGCTGTCGCTTTAAATTGTTAATTTGTTAATTTAGTCATTTACTCGTAGTAAAAGGACACGTGAAAGAATCTAAGTTAGAAATTCCATGATAATGGAATTACACCCACATTATTAAACCCACTACCTACTCAAAGATAGCAGCCATCATCGGCGCTCGATATACTACCGCGATTGTTATCTAATTTTATAATATCTACGTAATTTTTATGTATACTGATAAGATAACGGTGATAGATAATAATAAACTAACAATGAAAGGGTTTATGTACTTATGCTGCCTTAGATATGGTGTAAGTAGTAGTTAAGGTATGCTATATTTTGTCGTAATTAACAAAGATGTCCCATCGAGGAGTTTAAAATAATAAAATGATATTTATTAGCAGCACCTAAACAGTATAAACAGACAAGAGTGTTATGTACTAACTTGGTGACTGGTATAAAAAAAATCTCACTAATAAGTAACTATAGCTGTCTGTCAGTCACGCATTCGCGCCCTAAACGGCTCAACAGATTGTGATGAAAAATTGCAGGAAGAAGCTGACAACACAGAGAGAGACATAGGCCATAGACTGTTACCACAGGAAAATACATAATTCCACTGGGATAAATAAATACCACGAAGCAGAAACAATACATTGCAAATAAACACGTATTCAATGAAGGGTCGATTTTAAAAGTGGTTTAGATAGCGGGCAGCGGGAGTTGCATTTCCGTTGCACTTACAGCAGCTACATAATTACTGTCATTCGCACAACATGACAACACGCCGCGCGCCATTGTTGCTAATGTTGATAGCAGGTGCATGCCCCTATTAATTATAGATTGCCAAGCTTTGCTACTTAATCACAAAACAATATTATTTTAAACAAAGTTATACAATTTACTTGCTTTGTGTGGGTTTCGAGGTTAACCTAAATTGGTTCTAAAATTTTAAAATCGACCATTATCGATATGGCTCAATTTGAAATTATGATTATCATACTAATATTATAAAGAGGAAAGATTTGTATTTGTTTAAGTGTGTGTGTATGTTTGTAATGAATAAACTCAAAAACTACTGAACCGATTTAAAAATTCTTTCACCTTACGAAGGCTACATTCACCCTGAGTAACAGAGGCCACCTTTTACCACGGGAAAATGCCTCATTCCCACGGGAAAAACTGTACACGCGGGCGGAAAGCCTGTAATAAAGAAAAAGTGTCTTAAAATTATTAATTTTATTTCATTATTTATGTTACACAAGTGTGACAGACAAGTAGACAAGTGTCTAAAAGTTTGTGTGTAGTTTTTAGTTGTGTGCTTAACCAAAGAGATTTGAAGAGCCGCTTCCAGTGGGCTTAAAGCGGCTCAATAATCAATTAATCAATAACTCTGGCCAATAATTTTAGGGTCAATTAAAGCGAAGCTGGCTCTTCAAATCTCTTTGTGCTTAACGTATTTTTATTTTTTTTGTGGTAACAACACGGTAAGAATTTCGGCGCACTCCGAACCACTTCGCTTTCACCATACCATGGGGCTTACTATCATTCTAACTAAATTCCCGCTCTTTCCAGGTGCACGAGCTGGAAGGCGAGAAGCTGAAGATGCGCGAAGTAGTGAACATCGACATAGCGAACGACATCGGGCCGTCGTCCGGCGACTACAAGCCGGAGTACGACCCCACCAAGTTCCAGTCCAAGAAGACCGGCCGCGGCCCGCTCCAAGGGCCCAACTGGAAGAAGGACATCAAGCCCGTCATGACCTGCTACAAACTCGTCACCGCCGAGTTCAAGTGGTTCGGACTCCAGGTATGGCCACAGAATATATAATAGTACTAGGTACAGAAGGCACACTCTCTGATCTCAGTCAGACATTCGCACGTTTGCTGCGAATTTAATTCTAGCTTCAAATTATTGAACGCGTCGAACGTGACCCTGGCTATAATAGCCTACCGTCTGCGCTCGTATTAAAACAAAATGCACCTTAAGACCGCGCCGCGAGAGTCCGTATTACCATTACCACAGGCTAAATAATAGCGTCTTCACAAGCGCGCGTTTTTCCTACTAAATGGCCGCGAAATCGGGACCGCCCGGCGTAGGTACATTCTGGAGCTCTGGCGCGAAGTGCGCCGGGCCTGGTATGGTTCTCTACTTGAGGCACCTATTTCACGGGAGACAGAAGACGAAAGGGACGCAGTTATGCGTTAGAATGAGATACAAATACACCGCGCTCACTCTTGCTCCCTTTCGTCTTTTGTCTTTGACTACCGTGAAATACCTGAATAAGGTGCTCCACAATGCCAAGTGGCGCCGCCATCTTTAAAAAAATAATAACTCGGGAAATAATATTTTTTTCTAAAATCCAGACGACAGAATTGGAGTCGGTGTGCTGTAGGATACATTATGCAAAAAGTAGTGCAAAGTAACTGGTATCACATAAAGATGTTTTTTTCTTCTACCGTAACTGGTTTCGAATCATCGGTTTCGTACGCGACCGAAGGGAATGCGTGACGCACGATGACGATCCTTTCCGAACCTGACGACGAAATCACTGATGCAGTTAAAGCAGCCAAAGAATTTAGATTACACCTAACAGAAGCTTGATCCGTCGTACTTTTTCGACTCAAGCATAAGTCAAAAATAAAAAAAAGCGCGATGACGACCCTCAAACGACGCTTGAAAGACGCTAGTGTGGGGGGTCTTAAAGATGTGAATAGTATAATAGGGACCCAGATTTGGATTAAAATATTAAAATAATAAAAATATTTAATCAAGTCAAGTCAAAATAAAATCAAGTGATTAACTAACTTTAAACAATGACCGGACCTCTACTAGATCGTTGTGTCGGTCCACCTTGTGTGCTGTGTGTGCCCGTGCTACCTCTTAGTCCAGAATGTGATGCATAGGTAGGTAGGTAGTCATTTTAATGTCACCTTCCTTAATTTTACCATATTGTTGTTTCAGAGTAAAGTAGAAAATGTCATCCACAAATCAGAAAAGCGGTTGTTTACCATATTCCATAGGTGAGTCACACGTCTCAAGTTATTATACTAATCAATAATATTTAGTTTATTCGCGATTAAGAAATTATGAAACACGAATCTTGTTAGAATAATTATTATGGTGGTAAATTAGTTAGTTTCTCGTAGTTTAAATAAAAAACTAAAAAGAGTTAGACACACTACTGAGATTATACATTACCACATTTACCACTCGACTCTTCATGAATGAATATTCGTATTTGTTTTATTTCTTATTTCGCAAGTAAATATTTTTACAAGTCTGTAGTTAACAAACATTTAGTTGCGGAAATATTGCATTTCATGGTCGAGTGTTTGTAGCTGCATGCAAGATACCAATCAGTATAGTAAAATGAATTGTTCGCCGAGAATCGAATCGTCTGAGCTCGCGTTCCTCCACGCCGAGCCGCATAACAATAACGCAAAACATAACCTAACATAAAGACGTAGAAATTAAAGAGTAGCAACACCGTATTGTCATCTCATTTTCACCTTTACTTGGTTGGAAAGAGATGACACTATAGTGTTGCTACTTTTTCATTTCTACTTTTTTTGGACAGACTGTAACTCAGCTTACGATATTGTACAAGTTTTATTTTATAAGTTTACAGAACTAAAAAAGTATTTTTTATTTTATACAAACTAATCAGTGGGTTAAGACAATTTGTTCAAAAAGTTAGTTAATGTTTGCTTAAGGCTGTCGCGCTTAGTACACATTATCTTGTATATTTACGAGTTTTTACGCGCAAAGACCCATAAATATACAGAATAACGTAAAAAAAAAGTGTCTTATTCCTTTTTTCGAAAAATTCATCATCATCATCATCATCATAATTTCAGCCGAAAAACGTCCACTGCTGGACAAAGGCCTTCCCCAAAGATCTCCACGACGATCGGTCCTGCGCTGCCCGCATCCAGCGGCTCGGAAAACTACCAAAATAAAAATAGGAACTTACTACAAGTGTATGCATTACAGACAAGTGTTCTGCATGATGGACGACTGGCACGGCATGACGATGGCGGACATCCGCGCGATCGAGGACCGCACCAAGGAGGAGCTGGAGCGGCTGCGGCGCGAGGGGGAGGTGCGGGGCATGCGCGCAGACAACGAGTAAGCGGGGGACCCACTGCAGGGGGGGGCGGCCACGACTCACACGCTCACTAGTCCAACATGATCACTAGTGCATTGGCCACAGAGTTTAGATTAGACCAACCTAACTTTCTAGTCCAACATGATCACTATTGCAATAGCTAGAGAGTTTAGATCAGAGCAACCTAACTAACTAACTAGTCCAACATGATCACTATTGCTTTGGACACAGAGTTTAGATCAGACCAACATAACTAACTAGTCCAACATGATACCTACTGCAATAGCCAGAGAGTTTATATTAGACCAACCTAACTAAGTAGTCCAACATGATCACTACTGCAATGACCAAAAAATAGATCAGACCAACCTAACTAGTCCCACATGATCACTACTACAATAACCAGAGAGTATAGATCAGACCAACCTCACCGATTAAGGGAACGTACCCATACTAAGTGACCCGTTTAGGGGGGAAGGGAAGTCTTTAAAATACTATGGTCAGTCACAGGAAAACTAAAAAAGGGAGGAGGGGTCGAATAATCTTAAAAAATTGGTCATACTATGTTCCCTAACTAGTCCAACATGATCACTATTGCATTAGCCAAAGAGCTTCAGATCAGACCAACCTATTAACTAATCCAAAATGTTCGGCCACGTTGAGTTAGATCACTCCAACATGTTGGAGCTTTGACAATTTTGACTTAATGTGTTGGGCAGCCCCTGTAGCATGACTGACCACTGTGACAAATTACATATCCCTTACCTAGCTGTCAAAATACTACGAAAATCCTTCGATAGGAGAAGGGTATACGCGCAACTAAGTTATGTATTGACGCTTTGTGCCAATGAGTTGACTAGTTTGGATCAACGTGATCAACACGTTGACCCAAATTTGTCAACTCATTTGTTTCACAGTTTAAACTAATGTGTTGACAAGTTGGGCTAATGTGTTGAAACGTTGGACCAGTACCTATTGTTGACATCTTAGACTAAATGGTTGACATGTTGGACTAAATGGTTGAAATATCGAAGTTCAATCATTGAACTAATATAATTGACATGTTATATTAAGGTCATCGCACATTACACCAACTCAAACTATCAATTCGATATCAACGAGTCTTCGACTAGTTTTAACTGTCATGTTCTGAAATTGACTCTTAAATAACACGATATAAAGCTTACATTTCAATGCCCTTTGAGTTGAGTTTGAGTAGAGTCGGTGTTGAGTTTGTGTAATGTGCTTTAGCACTTTTTTATATGGTCAGCTTTTAATATGGTTGACATGTTGGACTAAATGGTTGACATGTTGGACTAAATGGTTGACATGTTGGATTAATATGGTTGACATGTTGGTTTAATATAGTTGACATGTTGGATTAATATGGGTGACATGATGGATTCATGTGGTTGACAAGTTGGTTTAATTATGGTTGACATGTTGGTCTAAATGGCTGATATGGTGGATTAGTATGGTTGACATGTTGGATTAATTATGGTTGATATGTAATGTAACTAATATGGTTGAGATGGTGGATTAACGTACGATATATTTCCTGTATTGTAGCAGTATAAGCCAAACCTAGTGCTACTTTGAAACTTTTCCATTTCTATTATACTTCCAGAGTATTTCATTTCCATATATTTTTGTTTGACTGTCTGTACCAAGTATGACCACATGTTTTCAAAATCTGAGGAGAATATTTGTGTACATTTAATTTAACATTGTATAATAAATGAACTATTTAATTATAGTGTCCAATGGAAAAGTATTTAAGGGGATTTTAAATTTAAATTCTCACCTTGTTTTGAGGAAAAAAATGTAAACAAGTTAAATAAGTTAGTTTACCGCGAAAGTATCTTTGCCTCTGTCGATATTATGTAAATAGCAGTAGCACTGTTTGGCGTAAACTGACCGAATCCTTAGAGGATTAATTTTCTCTGTATAAATGTTATCTACATTGTAAACTAACAGCATGAGAATGAACTAATAATTGCGGTCTTATTTCAATTGTATATAATTTATACTCTTAGAAACCTGCTTTTAGATTTTTGATGCATGAATTTTATCACTCTGTGCACTCTGGTAAGTGAAAAGGCATAAAATATTATACGAAGTTTGTGATTTTGTAGACACAAGTTAGATTTTATTTTCGGGTTGAATCGAAATTCATTTGAATTTGGTTTTGTTTTCATAAGTATTCTGATATACTCTTTAAAAATAAACGAGCTATAAAACCATAAGCAGAATCAATTGTACCAATATAAGTTTATGATCTTTTCACTTACTTCGAAATTAACTATTTTCCTTTGTACACTAACTCAGCTTTGTAAAAGTGCTATTCGGTTACTGTATAATTTTTAATTTGTATCTAAACTGCACTACATAATATGTACAGTAGCCAGCACACGTGGCTGGGCATGTTGACTTTGAGAGCGCCCGTATTCAATACCAGTAGGGGTGAATTTCGTCGCGCGAATGTCCAACCGCATGTGTTGGCTTCTGTACAATAATATTTATAATAATTTTCTAAATAATACTGTTTGGCAGCTTTGTTTTTAGTATGTAAAATATAATGTGATGCATGCGTGTGTGCACTAAATTTGATGGTATTATTTGCTCAAGAACACTTTGTGAGATAACAGTTTGGCACAATAACTGTAGAGAACTAAGATTGTATAACGAAACAATAACATATTTATTAGTCATTACTTTTGTTTACATATTTACTGTACAGTCGACTCAAAAAAGAGCTCATACGATGATGGAATAAATCATATAAACATGTTTTGATTGGCTCAAAGTTGAATGAACTCTGTACAAAGTCACATCGTTTATTGAACTGTAGGTTTTTCGACGTCGTAAGAATCTGGTTGTCTCACACTGTGTTTAACTAAAAATGAATGTGTTAATCTTAAGCTGCATGCATGTTCAGCGATTGATTTTCAAATGCAATGTTTGTTTCTTTCAGTAAAGATAAAGAATAGCACGTTGACAGCACACGCGCGCACAGTACGGAGCCTGCGACCCGTACAGCAAGACAACGTAATTGTTCATCTCATGAAACCCCTTAAATAGTTCTATAGTAAATTATGGTTGACATTTACGTTGCCAGGCTGTATCCGGCTTTAGGACCGCAAAGGCATGTTACTTTGAAACTAAAATAAACATAGTGTTATATGGCATTGTAACATTCGTTTAAGTTTGTCAGTGTATTAACTGACTAATTTATAGTGACGAACCGCCCCAACTAGGTAATTGTAACTTGTGGCCGTTCCCGCCCCGCCGGCCTGCCGAGTGTGAGGTATCTCAGTTGTATGCGACTATACGTCAGCAGCAGTCGCGCCCGGCGGCTCGTCTCTCCCGCTCACACGCCCCACTCCCATAGATCGCTACTATTCGACTGCTGGCAGTCTATTCCATGTTATTTTTAATCTATTGTATCCAATATCTCATTTATATATAATTTACTATACAATTAAATGTTAAACCAAAGCCATACGCAGCATTTTGTATTCTTACTTAGCGAAGCGATCTCTGTTGAGTCGGGGCGTTTCCATTAGAGAAAATGTCATTGAGATGTGGTATAGGTACTATTTAAATAATAACTAATAAGTCGATGTAGTCAGTGGTTAACAGGTAGTTGTCGTTACCTTATTAATAAAATTGTCAAATTTTTGGACAACTATTTCATTAGCAACGAGAATTGATAGGCATTTTAGGCCCATTTCTAACTGTCGTTGTTTGAAGTTCCGTTAGGTAATCCTGTATAGTGCAGGTATTTGGCTGTTGTGTAATATAATAACTTTATGGCTGATCTGTATGTTGGGCCAACATGGCCGATTGAACCTATAGGTTGCAGGTTTCCTTCACCTATTTCATTGGTTTAGTCAGTCATCTGCATTATAGGTACATGTACCTAGCACCGACTTTCCTTGTTGGGTCAGCGTATAAATAGCTTAATTTATATGTAATTTGCGCAATAGTAATATCAGTTAGTCGGCACGAATGTTACTAGGAAAGTATATCGGTGCAATAATAAATATTCTGGAAAATGAAATGGTAGTTTGGTTCTTTAATAATAGGGGTGTTGCAAGGTGAATAGGGAAGCCGAACTAACTTATTTTATGGTATAGGGCAGGTTTATGGGTGACAGGGAGGGCTCTAGTGTATAATATTATGTCCAAGATTTTACGAACTGGAGAAAGCAAAGTGTGAGGATGGCAAATGAACTATTTTATTATCAAATGGTTTCTGATAAGAAGTAAGGAGCGGTAGTTGAAATAATGTTAGAATCCGTGACGTAGAAAAGTATTGTATGAAATCACAAAGGGCCAGCGAGGCGCGGCGAAGATACTGCAAGTTAACAATTTAAAGTAGGTAGGTATGCCACCAGTCTATGCCATACGGTTGAAAATGACTTGCATTCACGCGCCGCCGTCAAGCTAAAGCATGCGCACGACTATGGCATACAATTTAAGGTTTTCTTTATATCGTTGCTCTTTCAGTATCTTCGGGTGTGCATTGGCCCTAAGTTTCACACACTTTTTTCAGTCAAAATCTTGCTAGTTTCTATATAATAGGGTTCAAATTGCAACACCCCCGGTTCACGTGATTGCTTGTATATTTTAATGTAAGTTTTGTTATTTAACAAATCAGTATTTTTTAAATATTTGTGTGACATTCCAGATTGTATCTATAACGACGGTAAAAATTATGAACTTTTCGTTTTGTTTGCGACGTAAAGATTCCCTATTGATAAATGAGCTCTCTGTTTACCTGCCGCAGAGTTATGTAGTGTCAAATGATCAGTACAATGCTTCTTTTTATTTGTTTGCAAATTCGCTTCATATTTATTGTCAAAGAAATTAATGTTGAAAGTTCCTTGCGTTCCTTGTTTTGTTTTGATCATTGCGACTTCTATGGCCGTGTATTTATTATTTTTATATCGGCTGCTCAGAGCTTCCGCAGATGTGTTTGGATCGTTTAGTTTCTTGTACAAAGTTTTTGGTTCTCGATCTGTGTGAGCTTTGAGCAGGTATGACTCGCTTCATATTGCACTTTTTAATTAAGTTTTTTTTTTTTACTTATGTTGTAATAAGTTTTACATCAAATACAGCGTGATATATATATTTGAGAATAGTGTTTTATTAGTAGAGTTTAGTAATTGTTAGCATCCCGCTTTTAGCATCGCATAGAGCTATGTTGATCTTTTTATATACCCTGGAGCGATTTGTTTAAGAGTAGGTACTTAATTTTCTGGAGAAAAGTATATTAAAATTTTAAGTAAATTTTAGATTTAATGAGTCGAAAGTCATTATCGTATCATTAACTATGACAATATATTAGAGGCACGTCTTTTCTCGGACCAAAGTACGGTCATCTATCACTTCAGTAAACACCAAATATAAGAAAAACGTAGTTATACGAAGGTGAATGTAGCTTTTGCTTTTACAATGTTAATTTATTATATATATTTGCAGTTACCAAATAAAATTAAGTACACACATGAGTTTTTTTTTCTTTATCAGAATTTAGACCCTTTCTATGTATTTTAAGAGTTTAAATGCATGTAATTGTTGATGAAATGCATGTTAAAATAAATAATTAAAATTTTATTCCGTTAAGATTGTGCGGAAAATTTTGGTCCACTGGTAAATCAGTATTCTACCTATACATATAGATATTGTCTGTTCGGTAGCACACTCTAAAGAACGTGGTCGTACGTAAATAGAAAGCTAATTGTCAATTTTTAAATGTTTAAAAATTCTCGCATTGATATATAAGTAAATAATGTATTTAATATGTTGTAAAATGTACTATGAGTATTTTGAGGCCAACAGAAATAAAATAATTTGACCTGTTATGAATTGTTTGCATTGTAATTAATTATTTTTATTAATTACTTTAGTTCAGTCCTTGAACAAAGTTAGTTATGGATATAAATAAAACTATGAGTCTAACAATTTCAACTTGGTCGTTTATTCCTGCTATGTAATAAAATTAACATTCTTATTTTATTTTCTTAGATACAACAAGCTTAAAGTAGTATTAACTAAAATTAGTTAATATCAAAAATTATAAAAAATGTGTAATAAAAAGTGGTTAAAAGCTTATTTAATAATAAGCATAACCGTTTATCACAGAACAATAATATGGCTGAAATGCAAACACTGAAATATTCAGGGTCGGTCGGTACATTTTTGCCTATACAAGCATGCTATTAAAAATACTTTTAAACAGTAGGTAAAAATAGTTATGTACAGAATAGGAACACCAAAGTAAATATGTACAGTAAGCAGATGATGCGGCTGGACACTGGCACTTCGAAACTCGCTTCTACTGCCTACTGTACAATTCTTCTAAGTACTCAAAGGCCGCCTTATCGCGTGTTGAGATTTTCAGACGAACTTTGGGGAGATAATAAGTTAATAAACCAGGAAAAGATTATGACGAAGTAAATAAACAGTACATACATAATAATTTAGTAAAACAAAGTAAATAAATAGATTTAAAAACATCACTGCTGTTATGTACAGGGCGGTAAAGGCAAGAAATGTTCTGCATTGGCATTTGAATTTACAATTCAACAACAAACATATCCTAGGGAATCTCGCATTGAACATTAAATCTTAATAAATATGATTAAACTATTCACGATCACACAACAACAATTTTCACTTATAATGCCTAACTGAACAGAAGAATAAATAACCTCGCCATATTGCGGAAAATTCATGGAACTAATTTTATGTTGCCAGAAAAAAGGCAAGTGGCGCTTCCAGTTTAATTATATTTCTGGTCAGGCTTTAAAAGATTTTCTTAAATTGAATAAATAATATTCTTATTACAATATTGGTAAGTATTAAAGTAGGGTCACTACGTAACAAGCGAGAAGCTCGAGAATTTATCAAAAGCGACATCTGTGTTAATGGTGCTTTTTCCACCAGAGATGTTGCGGAATGTGATAGCTAAGCTGTGAAATTACGTGACCGTTTCCACCAATGCTATGCTATGTAGCTTGCGGGTGAGATGTGCTATGAATGAAGATGCGCAGCTCGAGCTATAAGATGTTCGATAGTAGGGAAGCGAGGGCATATATCCACAGCACACATCCTTCCATACTAAAACATACCTTAGCTGAATCCGTTTCCACCAGTGCTATGCTATGTGCACTAATGAATATGATTGGTGGATATAATACACATCCATAGCACCGCAGCATAGCGCATTTCTGGTGGGAAAAGCACCCTGAGTCATAGTACCATTTGACACCTCGCGCGGTACGTAGTGAGCCTACTGAGCCTGTGGTAAAGTCTTAGAATGAAATATAAAAATGTCCCTACTATTGGGCTAATTCGGCCTTATTCAGTCAAAGAAAAAATCTTTCAGCAAAGTAGGTATTAAGCCTCGAAACTAATTTATTCCTTATAATAGTTGAAGCAATATTATTAGGTACTAATTGAATGCGTTTATTAGCATTTGAAATGCATTTTAGGCAAACTCCCAAATATCTCATATGCGGGGCTGCTGGGGCGGTGCGGCGGGCTTGGCGCTTGCGGGGCGGGGGCCCGGTAGAGGCACCAAGCCGACACCGTGGCCATCCGCTCGCGGCTCGCTCGTCTGCGCATTCCCGGTCACCATACTTGCGACTGGGGGCCAAGGGAAACGGGCCCTGGAGACGGGATTCTTGTAGGCGATGCTCGCAGATACTGCGCCACTCGCAGACGTCCTCATATAAAGCCTGACCAAAGAAATAAGAAGCCTGCTCTGGGGTGGGGCGCCACGTGTATATTTTTACGACTATGGCAACAATTACCCTTACAAAATTAGTTCCATTGAAATTCCGCAATATGGCGAGGCTTCTTATTTCTTTGGTCAGGCTTTAGATAGATAGCGCCGCCCTTTAACTCACAAGTAAGATAAGTTGGTTGTTGACTAATGAACGCCCGATTCCCGTCACTCGTCAACGGCGAGTTCAAGTTCGATGTCCGCCAGGCTGATCCTCCTGAGGGTGTTGATGACCATGTACCTCGAGAACACCACGTACAGGTGGCGGAACCACACCATCTGCGATTTGTGCCGCCTCATCGCACGCACCACGCGCCTGCTTTCCGTCCATCGGAGAAAATACCTGAAACACAATATTATAGGGTGTAAGTCTGATCGACAAATAAACTTTTTCCGGGAACTAAAAAATTACGAGTATAATGATACAAACAACGATACGTAACGTCCGATTAATATTACAGTTTTGTACGGGGGCGTCGAATATTTTTTCGTTTGCGTAAAAAGTTTTTAGAAGTTAGTTAGTGATAATCTAGTATGAGGCAAGTAAAATTATTTGTTTGTGACTTTTCTCTTCAGGAACTTGTACCAAGTTCTATTGCAATCCTTAGATTCAGACAATTAGTCAAAGTTACTTTCGCGTTTATAATTTAAGAAAGAAAGAAATAAATTATGGGCAATCGGTTTTGTTATAAAAAATATATTTTGTCTATTATAAAGAGGAAAGATTTGATTGTTTGTTTGCAATGATTAGGCTCCGAAATTACTGAACAAATTTTAATGAAACTTGGTTCAGAGATAGAATAGACCTTGGGGAATAACGCTACCTTTTACCGCGGTAGAATTCCTCATTCCTACGGGAAAACTTAGCGCGGGCGGAGACGCGTCGGAAAGGTAGTTTTATATATTTTTTTAAATAAAATATAATTTGTATGTAATAATCCAAGGTTTGTGGTTTATATTAAGCCTTGAACAGTATCCCATTAGTGGTTTTAGATCAAATTACTCACTTACTAAGAAATATTATGTCTCTAGCTGTATGAACTAAAATATAAATTTTTAGATAAATAAAACACATCAAGAAGAAAGAAATATGCAAAGTAAATTACATAATGATTGTGATAATTTTTCTCATACTACTGAAAAAATGTTTATAATGGCTCTTTCATATTAAAATTTCTAAGATGTTCTGTAAAATTTCTTACCTCTTGGAAGACAGTAAAAAACTAAGTGGGAGGTCCAGGAAACCCATGTATTTCCGTAAAATATTAACTGAATCAAGTGTGTATACTGTGCACCCTGCAAAAAAAATCAATATAATTTTAAATCGGCCTCGTAGCCTAGTTGGTAGTACTTCTGCCTACGAAGCACAAGGTCGCGGGTTCGATTCCCGCCCAGGGCAAACATTCGTGTGATGAGCACTTGTGTTGGCCTTGTGTCTGGCTGGATGTTGTATATTTATATAATATGTATGTATGTATATCAGCTGTCTGACACCCATCATAGTACAGGCTCTGCCTAGTTTAGGGTCAGATGGCCGTGTGTGAGATGTCCCACGTATTAAAAAAATATATACATATATTGAATACGCAAAAAGGCGCGCTTGACGCCGAGTTGCAATAAATAGCCCAATGCACTAACTAATTTTTTTTTTAAATGTATTCCAGCCCCTTAGTTCAGGCATGTTCATGGCACGTTAATATTAATATTTTCTTGTAAGAACAAATAAAGAATTTTCCTGCAGTAAGAAGTAGTCTATGAATTTCCTCAAGGTGACATTTGTCCCTGCTAATTTTCATCACAATCTGTTCAATTTCTTAGGCATGAAAGTGTAATGGATAGAATGCATTTTAATGGAATTGTTGTACTTAATACAAGCCAAATAGTATGATGTTGTTAAAAGCTCATATATGTTCCACCCTGGGGCAAATCCTTACTAATATCGCTAATATTATAAATGCGAATGCGTTTGTTACGACGCCAAACCACCTATAATGCTACGGTCACATGCGTGCCGTGCAGCCCGGCGGGCTGCCTGGCGGGCTGCGCGGCATGCAGCCCGTCCCGGGCCGGCGGACGTTCAAGCTGTTCACACGCACGCCGTCGTGTCAGTCAGTGCCAGAATGGCGAGCAGCGAGGAGCGACATTCACGTTCACAGGCGCGTTCACGGGCTCGGGCGTACCGTTTACACGCTTGTGAATGTGAATGTGCACGTTGAATGTGGAGTTGAACGCGTGCGTGTGAACTTAGCATAATGATTATGATGACAGATGTACAGAGGTAAATAGACATAAAGCTACTTTTAAAAAAACCTCATTCCATTGTAAAAATAGGGGGGTGGTAAGTTTTGATGAAACTTGGATACAATAGATAGAATAGACCATGGGGATGGATAAAGGCTATGTTTTACCCCAGGAAATACCTTATTCCCACAGGAGAAGTCGAAAACCAACGCGGGAATAGCCGCGGGGGGGCAGCTAGTAGTATAATAATTAAACTTAGAACTAAGAAAATTTTGTACCCTTTTTTAACTTGAAGTAGTTAGTTACTTACTTTTGGGCATAAGTTGCTCAACAAACATGTAAGCAATAGCATAGAAGACAGCCGAGTGATTTGGGTGGGAGGAGACACCTCCTCTATCAAATGTCACTAAAGTATCAATGTCTAAGGATTCCAGCGTGTGCTGAATTAATTTGGCTACAACAGGCACCGGCCACTGATAATTTGGATCATCTTTTAACCTTGTATCCATAATGAGACTTATATTCTCCTCTCGTACTCCAAGCTCTTGACAAGCGTCCCATAATTCTTCACGCCTCATATGGCCTTTACCTTCAAAATTACCTGTAAATATAAATAATATTTTGTAATGAAATATGAAATAAATATACTGGGAAGTACTGTAAAAGGCTGCATAGTTTCTGAGTTAGAATAGGACCAACCCTAACTTTTCCTGTGACTGTAAAACCAGGCGACTAAAGAAACATACCCAGGGTAGCAGCTTTTCTTTTTTTTTTTTTGGATAGACCTATGCTTGTGTCAAAAAGGTACGACCAATCAAGCTTCACCGGACTTGAGAGTAGCAGCATTTACCTGTGTAATCAACAATAACTGCAATCCCCAACCCAGTCAGAGTCAACTTCAGGGCCGCCTACCAAGCATGGGCCCAATGGGAACTCCTCCCTCCCAAGGGACTTCTCCCTAATTCAAGATTATAATTCTATATCTATACTAATATTATAAAGAGGAAAGGTTTGTTTGTTTGCATCAAATAGCGTCCAAAACTACTAAACTGATAACTATTGGGACGCTACACTATTCCCGGGCAACAAAGGCAAAATTTTATGTTCAAAAAAATTAAGGATCTTTACTTAAACTTCAATAATGAAACCCAAGGTGTAAAAAATTTACATAAAGTATTCCTAATAATTGAAAAGGCTCCGAAACTACTGAACTGATTATTGTGAAACTTGGTACAAAGATAGAATAGGCCTTTGGAAAGAACATAGGGTATCTTTTACCGCAGGATAATTAGTCCTTCCCACGGGAAAAACTAATAACGCGGGCGGAGCCGCAGCGGAAAGTACCTAGGTACATTATTAAAGTTGTTATCAATGAAGTATGACTTACCATTAGATAAGCAGAGTAGGTGTACATCGGCGCCCTGCTCACACAACCTGAACACTGTGGGCCCGAAGAACATGCATTCGTCATCCGGGTGGGCCACTACCAATAACACTCGCTTCGCCCGCAGCGCCCCGCGTATCCGCGTCGGCAGGCGCCGGGCATACCTCCGATACACCACACAACACACCAGGAAATACCCAAACACCCACAAACATATATACAAGGCGAAGTTCCTAAAGTACAACAAGGTTTCAGCCAAGGTCTTCAAGTAAAATCGGTATAAAAATTCTAAGTCATATTGTACTTCAATGTCTAACATTTCTGACTAGAAAGTGGGGAACAGCTAAGACGACTTAAAAACTAATCACATTTGTAATAATTAACATATTTTCATATTTTTTAGAAAAAAACTCGATTCCTTCAGCAGCCTGGGCCAGCAGGTAATATTTTTTTAAAGTTTTTTTTTTTTTTTTTAAGTTTCTTTCTCCCTTATGGGAAAGGCAAAGGGATCTAAGCCCATACAGCCTAGTCTTTAGTAGTTTCTTGCATTATCCAAGTTTAATGTCTTTATCTTCAGTCATTATTTCTTCAGTTTCATTTCGTCGTATAAAAACGTCTTCAGTAGTTTCATTTCTTGTTACGGGATCATTGGAATGCAAGGGTGGTTCTTACAATCCAATGATACTGAAGTTTAACGCGGGGTATCAAACCAGAAACAGCTAACCACTCATTATTTCTCACTTTCATTGAATAGTTCTTCTTTAACGGCACATTATCGCACTAATTCCACCATATTAACACCACAATTACCATGAAAAACTAATTTTAACCCCTTACTGCATCGCGTCCCAAATTAGCACAAAAAAGTTTTTGTTTAATAATTTGAAATTTTGAGTCTTAAAGTGCTGGCAGTATTAAAATCCATAGACAAGATATTATGAACTTTGACATTTAGTGGCAGTATCATGTTGGCAGCCTTGGTAAAAAAAGAAAATTCAGTTTGAACTCGACCGTAACCGAAAGGTGAATAGCTCCGTGTTTGGAACCAAATTTCTCGAAATTCTATGAATATTTCGGCTTGTAAAAAAATCTACTGATAAAACCATTCAACATAAACATATACATAAAAAAAAACTAACCGAAATCTTCATGGATTATGAATTATTGACCGATATTTTTGTGTGCATATTAGGGACCACATGAAGTGTTGACATAATTGTACTGTTCAAATATGAAACCGCATGCAGTTGTGGGTGAATCTGCTATTTTCATATATGACACGGTATGCAGTAATGTCTGATTTTAAATAAATAAATAAATAATGTTTTATTTCAGACAGTATACATAGTCATATATACATTTTGTCCATAATTCAATTTCTATTACATAAAATAAAATTACATAAAATTCTTATTATTAGTAAGTATGTGTGTGTGTAATTAGATATGGTACAATAAAGAGGCTTTATTTTTGAAGTTGACAATTTACTTAATTATATAATTATTTTATTTATGAGGCCGTAATAAAACTTGTAATATTTCACTATTAAATAATTTACATTGTGATATACCTTAAACTTGGTTGATTTGGACGCATATGGTATCATATTTGGTACGAACATTTTTTTTCAAGTTAATGCATACCGTACCATATATGCAAATTATTAAAATCATGAATTATAATATCAAAATATAATACTAGATTTTTTTAAATTTTTTTTTGAGTTCATTTAACCCAAAACTACAACATATTTTTTTTTCGCAAAGTTACAAAATTCCATGCAGTAAGGGGTTAAAAAGGACGAAACAATGAACCCACCATTTCCTCTCGATTCCTGCGTAAAACCCTTTTTAAAGTTTATTTATTATCCCTTATGGGAAAAGCAAAGGGTTTAAAGCCCATACAGCCTCGACTTTTGTAAGTTTCATTTCTTGTCACGCGCGGGAATCGGGATTGCGGGATTTGCGGGATCATTGATTGAAATGCATGCATGTAATGCAAAATATTGAAATATTTTTAAACCAGTAGGCTTACTATTTTAGTCCTTTCCTTGTTCTGATCTGAGAGAGCAGTAATAAAGATTAAGCTGTATGGGCTTTGAACCCTTTGCCTTTCCCATAAAGGACTACCCTTCCCCCCCCGTATTAATTATTTTTTCTCTTTGGTGTTCAGTGTTCGTTCGTTCGTAAATAATATTATTTTTTGTTCTCTCTTGATAATTATTTGGTAAAACTCGCTCGTGCATATAGTAATAAGATGATACAACCAGATTATCCTTCAGCCATGGGCTTGCTGGCTCATTTGAATTCTGAAGAGCTAAAGGAAATGTTGAATGACGACGCAAAGTTTGATACAGTACTAAAAGATGTGAAACAGGTAAGTTTTATTAAAAATTACGACTTACGTAAACGAAGTAGTTGTAACGAAGTAGCAGAGCGTGATTGGAAGAATCTAGAGAGCGGGGTTACAAGTGAGGAATTGGATTGTAGATAGAGATGGTTTAGGTATATAGAAGACGACACACAATATTTTAACTGATATCTTAGATTTCACAGAACAAGGATATAGACATAAGTGACATAAAATTTTCTAACAAGTGGTTGCCTAGTGACCCTTCCACTAGTGTCGTGCAACCTCAACACTTTCCCTCACTAGTTGGAGAGGTCTTGCAGGCCCAAGTGACCTCTCATCTCCATGAGTCTGGGTCTTGGAACTGCCTTGGTCAAAAGGTCAGCCAATTGATCTGCGGAGCTAGTCTTCAGCACGTTCAGTAGACCTTCTTGTACAGTTTCCCGAACAAAGAAGTGTCGCACCCTTATGTGCTTAGTCCGCTTGTGGAATTCGGGATTGTGGGCAAGGCGTATAGCAGCTTCGTTGTCTACGCTTAGTGTGGGAATATCTTCCAGCTGCGTGAGTTGGGCAAAAACCCTCTGAAGCCACACTAGCTCACGTGCGCCTTCACTTGCTGCCACAATTTCCGCTTCGGTCGTTGAGATCGCAACTGACGCTTGACGTTGACTCAGCCAAGAAACGACTCCTCCGGCAAACATGCATAGGACACCTGTGGTTGAGCGTCCGGTTTGTTCATCACCACCATGATCTGCATCACTATAGCCTTGAAGTACGGCTTTACAGGTGTCTGAACTGTATTTGATGCCGTAGGATATGGTTCCTTTCAGATACCTGAATATCCTCTTCACTCTAAGCCAATCAGCTACTGTTGGATTCTCCAACTTCCGGGATGCTACCCCAACGGCATACGCTATGTCGGGGCGCGTTCCTGTCATGAGGTACGCTAGAGCTCCTACTGCTTCTCGATACGGGAACTTCGTCTCACCAGGTTCTTTGTCTTCAGCTTTCCCTGTCTCAGAAGTCGACGTATCGATTGGCGTTGACACTGGATTGCACTCTGACATCCTAAAACGTTCAAGGATCTTCCGCGCGTATGCTTCTTGATTGATGTATATAGAACCGTTTTTAGAGCGTGCAATCTCCAATCCTAGGTAGTAGGACGCTGGTTTGCTGGTAATTTTGAGCGTATCTCCTAGTTCCTTGAGGAACTGGTTCGCTAAAGTCTCGTCTGTAGTGGCTACAAGTCCATCATCCACGTACAGAGTGATTAAGATCTTCTTGTCTCCCACGGTCTTTGTGAAGAGACAGCAGTCAGCATTATTCTGTACGAAACCTTTCTGCAGCAGAATCTCTTCAAAACAAGTATTCCAGCAACGTGGAGCCTGCTTGAGGCCGTACAGACTGCGCTTAAGTCGACACACCTTTGAAGTGCCATCAGTGAATCCGTCTGGTTGCATCATATAGATCTCCTCTTGGAGCTTACCATTCAGGAAGGCAGTTGACACGTCAAATTGCGTGAGGTGCAATTTTTCTTTAGCGGCGACACTTAACAAGGCTCTTATAGTTGTCATCCGTGCGACTGGACTGTAGGTTTGTTCATAATCAATACCTTTGCGCTGTTTGAACCCTTTCACTACAAGTCTGGCCTTGTATTTGTCAATGGTTCCATCTGGGTTACGCTTAATACGGAACACCCACTTGCATGGAAGTGCCTTTCTATTGGACGGTAAATCGCACAACGTCCATACTTCGTTATCATTTAAAGACTGCAGTTCGCTGGCCATGGCTTTCTGCCATTCCGCTCTGTCAGGTCTATTTAATGCTTCCTTGTAGGTCTCTGGAAAGCATTCTGTGCCTACGAAGAACACATAGTCTTCGAACTTCTTGGGACGAGCGATGCTTGCCCTGTCTCTTAGGTTGTATCGAGGCTCCGCTTCTCTCAGGGGCTCAACTACTTCCAGTTGCTCTTCTTCAGCATCAGTGAAATCGGCGTCACCGTCATCATCCACAAGCTCTTGTCTAGACTCTGTATTATATTCTCCATCATATATAAGATTTTCTTGAACTTGGTCTTGTCTCGACTCTGTTCTATCTCCCTCTAGAACTTGTTCAAGATTGTCTTCTATGTTTTCTGACTCAACTGCTTCAGGTCTAGGATCGGTACCGTCAGTTGCTCCCTCTGCAGTGATAGGGATATAGGTGGAAACTTTAAACTCGGTGTCGCTTTCGAAAGTTATGTCTCTTGACTTGAGCGTTTTGTTTCCATCCCACACGCGATATCCGTCATCATTCTCGTAACCTATGAGAATGCCCTTTATAGCCTTCTTACACAGTTTGTGTCGTTTCTGTTTTGGAATATGAGCATAGCACTCACTACCAATTATCTTGAGGTGAGTAATCCTAGGCTTTTTACCGTGCCATAGTTCGAACGGAACTTTGTCTACCACTCGAGTGGGACCTGTTCTGTTCAGAACATATGTAGCAGTATTGACTAACTCTGCCCATAAAACTTGCGGTAGTACTCCTCTTGCATACATCATAGATCTCGCAGTTTCAACCAGGGTTCGGTTTTCACGCTCACTACAGCCGTTCTGTTCAGGCGTGTAAGGCATTGTCAACCTGTGCTGGATACCGTAATCTTGTAGTATTTTCTTGACGTCCTTGTTATCAAACTCGCCACCATTGTCACTAAGTAAGGTTTTGATAACGTGGCCGGCATTAATAGCTTCTTTCAGCATTTGCAGTAGTTTGTCCTTCACTTCTGACTTTTCGCGAATGAAGTAAACCATGCGGTAGCCTGAGTAGTCGTCTTTGAATAATACATAGTATCGGAATTTCGTGATACTTGGTGCAAAGGGGCCGCAAACATCGGTATGAATCAGCTCTCCGCAAGCTGAAGCTCTTTCCCTTGTTCCAAACGGTTTCCTGTGCGACTTTCCGTATATACAGCCTTCGCATTTTACTCGATCAAGGTTCAAGTTGATGCCTAACTCGCGTTTTACCACACGAATGACGTGCCTTTTATCCTGGTGAGCAAAGCGTTCGTGATATAGCTGTAATAAGTTGGATCCTGTGACAGCATTTACTGCAAGGCATTGACTGGTATTTGGTATAACAGTTTTCAAGTCCAACTTGTAAAGTCCGCCATGAGGAACTCTTTTGCCGACAGCTCTAGTCGTGCCATCGATGTCCAATCTGCACTCTCTAGTCGTCGACATAAAGATGCTATCTTGCATACGGTCTTGCGCGGCCAAAGGCGAGAAGAGATTCTTTGTGAGTGATGGTACTAACCACACATTGTTCAAGGTAATGTCTTCCTTTCTTCCACTGACAAGCGACTCTACCCTGACGGTTCCCATTCCCAAAGCTGGTACAGAAGTGCCGTCAGCCGTCGTTACGGTATGGTCAGAATCGAATTCTATAAAATCTTGGAAGATGTTCCTTTTGACAGCAATATGTGTTGTCGCTCCATTGTCAACATACCAATTTTCGCGGTCCTGTGTATGACTTAGAGAGCAAGCGTTTACCATCAGTGAGATTTGCTGTACTTGTTTCGAGTTAGAACTTGAACCTGATGTGCTTGGAGTGGATTTGAGTGGTCTCCCATCCTTGATCCACTTCCTACACTTGCGAACTTTGTGTCCTTTGCCGGAACAGTAGTTGCAGATCAGCTCTTTATCCTTCTTCAAAGTACTAGGTCTCGGTGTGGGCGTAGACATTAGTGCTTCCTGTCTCGAGCTCTCTTGAATGCCCAGATCTCTCTCGTGCGCGCAAAGAAGACTTGTCAAACTATCTATGTTCTTATCCGTCTTTTTCAGCATTAGCCAGCTTGATTTGAAGTTATGGTACCTATCATCAAGCGTGTGCAAGACTTTGCAGATCAGGTGTAACTCAGGGAGCTTAGCGGTCGGGTCAACTTTATAAATTTCCGCATTCATTTCATGCCAGAGGTTCTTCAGTTTAGAAATGTGAGTGGGGATGTCATCCTCCATGTTGCGTTTCATTCCAAAGAACTCAAGACTTAAATTGTAGGCCCTCTCCTCTGTATCACCGTCAAACAGTCTATGTAGCTCTTGCCAGACTTCATGTGCAGTTTTGTATCTCATAACTTTTTTGAGTGTTTCTTCTGTCATGTTACTCGTAAGCATTAGCAAAGCGCCAGTAGTAATTTTCCTATAATTGGCCATCTTGCCGTTATATAGAGTTACAGCGGCGTCACCTGCGTCAGCAAGAAGAACTGGTTTCTGGAGTTTACCTTCTACTGCTTCCATCGCGCCTTCAGTACCTTCAAGCAGTATGGTAACTTTATATTTCCAAGTAGTCCAGTTTTCCTTTCCTTCGAGTTTACCAATCTCTAATTTTGTACTAAAATCCATTGTAAACTTGTTCCTTTTCAGTTCTCCAGCGGGTCCAAAACCTATTAAAAATTACGACTTACGTAAACGAAGTAGTTGTAACGAAGTAGCAGAGCGTGATTGGAAGAATCTAGAGAGCGGGGTTACAAGTGAGGAATTGGATTGTAGATAGAGATGGTTTAGGTATATAGAAGACGACACACAATATTTTAACTGATATCTTAGATTTCACAGAACAAGGATATAGACATAAGTGACATAAAATTTTCTAACAAGTGGTTGCCTAGTGACCCTTCCACTAGTGTCGTGCAACCTCAACAAGTTTACACAATCTCTAAGTTAGTTTTCTCTGTTTATAATATACTCGTAAGCTATGTTAATGAATATAACAAATACCTACTTTATTTATACATGTACACATAATAGATAACCAAATTATTTAAAGGTATGAGTCATTGATCAGTAATAAACAAATTACTTGTTTCCTTTCTTTCAACAAAGGCGTTTCATCCAATGGATTCAATAACATGCCTTATCTTAAACACTTACAGTTATAACATCATTATATTTTTACCAACTTATCTATTTATTCAGGTCAAAGATTGGGAGACAGAAAAAGAAATGATAATTGCCAGCAACCGATCATTGGCGGAATATAACCTGACAAAGGAACCAGAACTAGACAACCTAAAAGCTGAGGTCCAGGAGAGGTCAGAAGCCGGAGAACAGCTGTGCAGTCGTATTAAAGAACTACTTAATGAATACAGTAAGCATTTATGATTCCACGTTTTGGAGAGCTTTCACTAATTGCAAGGGTTTCTTATTTATAGGAGTCAACAGGTTATATTAACAGTTTGAAAGTTTTCATTAAAACAAATGACAATTTCATATTTATTAGGTCAACATAGTTAAGTTCATTTAGGTATGTCTTGTCTTAATTATTGTCCAATTATAATGAAGAAAAAATCGATAATTGTTATTATCAAGATAATTTTGAAGCCTCATTTCTTAAACTTTGTGGAAAAATAAATTAAAAAATTTCTTCACTAGTACTATCGAAAATTAAAGGCATGTTAAAACATAAGTACCAAATTTCATGAGTATGAGATTCTTTGTTACATTGTTTTTATAATGCAGGTACATACATAAAATGCAGTTTTTTTCAGAATCAAAATCAGCCGGTATATCCCCAGACACTACCCAGGCTTTATTGCAAACAGCTGCTGCAGAGTCAGAGGAGCAATCAGAAAAAATTGCACAGGACTTCCTCTCAGCAAAAATAGACGCAGACAAATTTCTAGAAGACTTTGAATCTGTCCGCAAAACTATGCACCTACGGAAGTTTAAAGCTGAAAAAATGGCAGAGCTTTTAAGAACTGGAAGTCAGAGCTCCTATGGTAATGGAATAGCTAAACCATACCTGCCATACCCAAATTATGGGCCTCAAAGTAACATGCCTTCTGTGCCATACCCTATGGGTCCCCTGAACATGCCCATGCCAGGTGTAATGCCAGGCATGTATGGAAACCATTTCTGAACTTTCATGCAAATATGTAAATAGTGTCTATTGTGTAACAGATATTTTCAATTTCTAGAAACCAGTCTTAGCTAGGGTATATAAATTAGAATATATTTTTTTTATAATCTGTTCATTCATATTTGAATGACTGAATTTGAACTATGTTTCTTTTAGGCCATGTTTTGATTAAGAAGTGGCCTTTGCCCAGCAGTAGATGTCTTATGGTTAAAATGAGGGTTAAAGATGGCCTCTATTGGGTTTAGTTTATTTAATTCTAGGTCTTTTCACAAATAACATAAAAAGATTTTACTTATTTCTTGGTGCTTGTAGCATGTAATATTGGTTAATCTGAACAGTTTAAGTACATACATACCTATGTAAAATTATCAAGATTATGATAAATAAATCAATAGAATTCCAAATAGTTCAACCCTATGTATAAAATTATGTTCATTTAAATAAATGGCACTAATTTATGAATCACATTGCATGCAGTTACACTACTAAGTATTAAGTATAATTAATATATAATTAAGTCCATCCATCTTCCTTGTCCTTCTAAAAGGAATGTAAATGTTTTTACCCAGGTTATAGCTGTCAATCTATATAAAACTAGAGGTCGAAAATCTGTACACAGAAAAAAAAACGCTAATGACCGAGTCAGGGGGATGTAAGAAATTATATAGAACATTATCTAGATTTATTTTTATTTTTTTTGTTTCTCTTTTTGTATGGGCTAATCTCCGAAACTGTTGGACCGATTTGAATGAAATTTTGCATGGTGGTACCTTATATGCCTGTTCAGCATCTTAGTTTTTTTTTTACCGCGGGAAAATATCTCATTCCTACGGGAAACTGCGCACGGGAAAGTAAAAAAAAACAACGCGTGCGTAGCCGCGGGCGGACAGCTAGTTTAGGATAAATGTGTTTGATTTGGAACATCCTACTAAAATTATATAAAATTATTCATCCTTTTATGGACATTAAGTTGATTGTCAGATCTAAGTAAAGTAGCAAAGCATTTTATCTTTATTTATACAGTTTAACATTTACTTTCTATATTTTTTTGTTATTAAAGTTTAAAAGTTACAGGCAGGCAATGGATTAGTCTGATTCCAAAAAAAATTGCACCATGTTATAAAATCAGTTAAAATAATGTAATTGACCAGAAAAATAATAATTTTAATTTAAAATAGATATGATATGACATTGTTTCATTCAGTGCTATAGAATTATTAATGTTACTGGCTTTAATGAATAATATATTATGTAAACCATAGGTTAATGTAATGAAATAAAATAAATAATTTAAAAATTATATTATATTTCTTCCTTCAACAGTATACTAATTTCTATTACTGTAGTATAGAATTTATAATGATCGACATTCTAGGCTTTAACAAAATTATTTTAAAATATTATATGTATCACAATCCATTTATGAAATAATAGTAAAGGTGTTTATCTCAAATATACTCATACAGTTTTATGTATGTACAATATATACAGTTATCAAATACCACAGTGTATTAACTAAAAATAATTTGACTATTGTTGTGCTTCTACCTTTTTGTTTTCATCTAGATCTTTTTGTCTCCTAGTTGCTATTGTATCTTTATCATAATCCTCACTTCCATGAACAACAAGCAGAATGAATAGTCCTCCGAGGGCGAAAAGCATGTATAGCAACGCCTCCTGCCGATTCGCTACCGCTGTGTCTGACTGTTTACGCAATTTCTTTTTGAGCTTTTCTTTATCATACTGTGATTTTGCAAATAAATCACCATAGTGATGTTTTGACCTGTAAAAAGGAACCTAAGTCATTATATTTATCTATGGGTTATATTCATGTTGTATTTTAGTTTGTCATTATTATCATCTCAGCCGAAAGACACCCACTGCTGGACAAATGCCTTACCCAAGGATCTCCACAGTGAAATTTTTTAAAGATAGGAACTGTAATAAGCTATTGTTTGATATTGATTTATAATTAGTAGTAAAAAGGATCATACCAAGCATCGAAGTTGTATATAGGTGTTCTGCCATCTATGGTAGGTGCAACATGTCTAGTAGTGCGAGACTTGTAGAATTTGATTGTAGGATCTGTAGGCTCCGGAGGAGGTTCATAGTCCATACGTGATGTGTTCTCCCTTCCCACTATCAAGCCTGAAATTCAAATTGTTGACTATTATTTCTAGGTATCCCTGATTAACATTATTCTACTTCAATGAACAGTATTTTGGTTTACATCAGTACAATATTTGTGTATGTTAATGAAAATATTAGTGAAAAAATAAAGGCTACCTTTATCATACATCTTCTTAAGTCGAACATTGCCTAAAACTTCATAAGCCTCAGAAATTGCTCTAAATTTTTTTGCTGAAGCTTCGTCCTGTAAAATAAATCTTATTATTTCTTCATAATTTTAGATAAGCAACCAAATAGATGAAGTTTATGTTCTGATAGTTCCTTTTTAAGAAGGAAGTATTTTTAGTGTTTGGGTTGTATAACCATTCATAATTGACCTTGGTGTTATTTAGTGGGCTAGGATGTGAATATAATAAAGGGCACAGAAAGGCATGTTTACTTACGGTCGACTTGTCTGGGTGATATATTTTTGATAGTTTGTAGTAGGCAGATTTGATATCATTCTGAGTAGCCCGCGGAGTGATCCCCAGGACATCATAGTGGTTGGCAAGCACTCGATGTGTTGTGGTAATATTGCGCGCTCCGCTCGGCATAAGCCATGTCTTACTTAACATCTAGAACAGCAGCATCAAATTTCAAAATTATGATCACTTTACTTACAACAACAACAAAAAATATATAGGTATTACGTACACGAGTAATTCTTATGATACCCATTGAGACATTTTTACCTTTCTTTCGGTTCGGACTAGGTATCGCTCAAAGGTATTCTTAGGTAGAACTATTCCTAATCTGCCATTTGTTTGATTGGAAATGTCTGAAAAATACCCGTAAAATAACACGGAAAGACGGATTAACGGTATGGAGGAGGCATGACATATGATTGGAAAAGAACGTCTTTTTATAAACAAACGTCAGTGCTGTCAGTTGGATTGTCAATGTCAATCAGACAAATCGTAGCAGAAGCCATTCATTTAAAAAAAAAAAACCGACAAATCGTACACATCATGCGTGTTTGCCATTTGCCTCGCCATTCGACGAACACTTTGCCGAAACGTTTGTATACGGATACGTACGTATGTACGAGTGCTGTCGCGAACTACTGTTCACACATTCGTGGGGTAAAAAATTTTGACACTCGCATACGAACTAGTCATGCCATGCATGTATGCGGCGAGGCGAATAGCGATCGCACTGTTTACTGTGTGTGTGTTCGTTATTCGCCTTGCTCGCCATTCGCCTCGCGGTTCGCACGAATGTGTAAATACGGCATTAAAAAAAAAAGGTTTTTTTTTTTAGTTTCTTCCTTATGGGAAAGGCAAAGGGATCTAAGCCCATACAGCCTAGTCTTTAGTAGTTACTTGCATAATAACTGAGGATGAAGACATTAAACTTGGATAAAAAAAACCGAGTGGTTAAAAGAAAAAAATACCACTTCCGGCTCGATTGTCTATGATTTTTTATTCGTTTGATTGACTGACTGACATTTTTATATTTCACTGGCGACAAATAAAATATGTAGTGCCATAAAGAAGAAAAAAAAAAAAACAAGCGCAGTTTATGGCTTGTTTACACGTATTAAGTTGTTAAGTAGTTAACTAAATTTTAAGTTAAAATTAACTTAATTTTAAGTAACCGATCGTTTACACGCTTGTCTAACTTATGCACTCTTTAGTTCACTGTACTACTTAAGTACTTCACTAAATTGTTGAGTTCACACGTAACTAAATGACAGTTTAGTAGAAAGCCACGCCTACCGGGGAATGCAAGCGGTGCGGGAGGCGCGGCTACTTAATCAAAAATAGACTAGATTCTATTTCACTTGTTCACTTAACCACTTAATCGTTTACTTACCACTTGCGACTAAAGAGCTCTTAAGTGGTTGTTTACACGCAAGAATTAAGTTAAAATTTAGTTAAAATTTAGTTAATTACTTCGTCACTTAATACGTGTAAACCAGCCATAAGCCGGGTCCACAGCTCCGTGTTTTCGTGTTTTGAACACTCTAACATGTTAATTTTAACAAAATAGGGGCGTGGCTTAACAAATTTTGTTCAGCCTAAACATAACATTGTTTGCCGAGACGAATGGATAACATCCCCCGGGTTCGCCTGCGGGGAGGGGAAGCGTCGAATTTTTTTTTATTTGCTCGCTCTCGCGCTCTCATTGAATGAAGGAAGACGTCAGTGCAAAAGTCAAAGAGAATGTAAATAAAACTAGCGTTGCAAAAGTGTTGGTTTGTTTTGTGTGGAACCTTATAAATATTGATTAATGGAGTGGAATAAAGAGAGTATTTGGTTGTTAATACAACTTATAAGAGAAAGGCCGATAATTTGGGATGTAACTTTGGAAGAGCACAAAGATAGGTACAAAAAAGTAGATGTCCTGTCGGAAATTGCAAAAATTTTTGGAAAGTCAAAGGAAACTAAATTAACGATAGCAATAACAGCTTCCACGTCTTCTTCGTCGGAACTCATTTTTAAAATGAAATGAAACAAAACATTCACATTTAAGGGCGTGGTTTTGTTAGCCAAAACATTAACATTATGCGCAGTGGACGGGCGGTTTTGATAAACAAATTGCACAACATTGTTTTGTTAGAATGTTTTGTTAGAAAATTTGAGCTGTGGACCCGGCTTTATGCGTTAGAATGAAATACAAAACAAATACACCGCGCTCACTCTTGCGCATAACTGCGTCCCTTTCGTTTTTTGTCGCTGTCGTCGGTCGCCTCGCCCGCTCATGCCGTTCGTTCGTTCGTGGTGCGGTGCGTGGCCACAGTATAAATATAGTAATGTACTACGTACGCGTGGCGCAGTGAAGTGAAGTGAAAGTGACGTGACAAGAAATGAAACTTACAATAGGCTAGGCTGTATAGGATTGAGCACATTGCCTTTCTCATAACACTTAAAAAAAAAAAAAAAAACATGAGTTCGTTGATACGATGTGTGACGTCAAAATATTACTCATCGAACCGAACCGATTTTGTAGTAGAAAGTAAGCTTTTTCAGCCTAATTAATTAATAATATTTCGGTTGTGACCGTTGTTTTATACTGAAAAAAACTACCAGAGCCTTGTAAGTTACCTCTATATATTACTCTAATCTTTACTCTAAATTATTTCTAAGCAGATGGGCGATGTCGAAAAGCAGCACCATAAATGGAATTCGGTGTTTGTGACACGGTTTGGCCTAAATATCGTTTACACAGAAAGACAAGGGCTTGCTAATACCCGCGTGAGTCACTTTCTCGTTAGCAAGTGTGAGGGATTACTGTTGATAGACGACATCGTCATTGTTAATTTTATTTATAAACTTTAGGTGCGAGAGGAGACTTCTAGATAAAGGTTAGTGTTATACGGATACGCGACTGCTGCAAACGCTTTCATCCAATTCAGATTTCCATCAGGTGAGATCCCTGGTCCTGATTCAAAATATTGTTTTAAGCGCTGTTAGGTGTGGCATCATTTCCTTGTGCTAGCAAAATATTTGATGATCAAAATATATCTGAGCCAGCAAAGTAAGTAAATATATATGACTGTATTTGCACTTTTGCGACATCATCCTTTATACAATATACAATCCTTTATACAATCATGTGGTGTCTATCTAGTTCTACATTCTCATTAATTTACAAGGAACCAACCAATCTCTCTTATTCATTGTGTTAATTACAAGGTGAAGTTACCACAATTGACATAGCTATTACTTCTAGATAACATATTAATGGGCCATTCTAGATAAGTTGTTGAACTTCCTTACTGTTATATAAATTCTTTTTTTTCATTACACCAGTAGTCAGCTACCAGCTCCTTTGTTGCGTACAAAACAACAATAACACATTTTTCTAAATAATTATAATATGTGTAATAAATAATATAATATGTTTTATATTCGTAAATGTATGTATATGAGCTGGCTTACACCCATAGTTCAAGCTCTGCCTGGGGGTCAGATCATCAGATGGATGTGTTCGAAATGTCATCACATATTTATTTATTTAAAGATCAAGATTTGTGAGACTTCAGTGGGACAATTAAAGAAACTAAAAGAACATGCAGCTTTTGTAATACGATATTGTTCCCTTTTTAGTTGACTAATGATTGGGATTGGGTTAATATCTTGTAAACATGATGATAAGAGAAAGTCTATGTGTAAGAAAATTTATATGATCATAGAAATATTTAAAGACTTTATATTAAAGCTATAGTTGCCGCATACTATGGAAATACAATCCCAAGAGATTCGAGCTTGCTGTACGCCCTTCGGTGGGGACGTAATATAAATTATAGTAAAAACAACAGCAGCTTTCGTCACTACTGGCGGAAATCCGCTAAAACATGTGAACACTTGCTTTCCGCCCCGCGGCTTCGCCCGCTTGAACAGTTTTTCCCGTGGGAATGAGCGGTAAAAGGTAGCCTTTGTCATTCTCCAAGCTCTATTCTATCTCTGTACCAAGTTCCATCAAAATCGGTCCCATAGTTTTGGCGTGAAAGCGTAACAAACAGACAGACAGATGTACTTTCGCATTTATAATACTAGCTTCCCGCCCTGCGGCTCCGCCCGCTTAAGGCGACACCTTGAAAATTTTAGTGTTTTTTGAATCGATGATCCTCGTAATTTGTACAAGTAGGTATTATGATTTTCAGATATACATAACTTGATCATATAATATAATCTATACTCAATCAAATACTCATTTGATTGGAAACACGTTTTCTGAAAATTTTATCGATAGAAAATCGCGTTAAAATAACACCTATTATCTTTTTTTACTTCTTATAGTTAAACGGCAACGTATTAGACGTTGAAACTTAGTAACAAGTTTGGTATTCAACCTTACTAAAATCTAGTTTCGAAACATTTTTATTATATTTAGTACTTTTTGTATAAATGAATTCACAAGAACTTATGGCACTTACGCTGTTTAGTTCTAGCGCGCAAACAGCATACCTTTCTCTGTTCCTCATGTACGACACCGCTTAGCGCTATTACTTTCCTGCATTGCCATCAGTGGTCCGTTTACTTTGCCGCGCAGATAAACCACGTCTCTATTGCGATTTTAAGTTTTTCGAGGTGCCGCCTTAAACAGTTTTTCCCATGGGAATGAGCAGTAAAAGGTAGCCTATGTCATTCTCCAAGCTCTATTCTATCTCTGTACCAAGTTTCCTCTCTTTGTTTTTACTTTATGTGGTTTCTGTAAGGGGTTCCTGTTCCACAATAGTTAGTGAAATAATAACTCGGAAATAATTTTTTTTTTCGAAAATCCTGATGACAGAATTGGAGACGGGTTGCTGTAGGATATATAGAAGCCATTAACAATTTATTATACCTTGCTGTAGTTATGGATAGGAAAAATGCGAAAAACAGTCACTTTCGCAATTTTTAAATCTATAACTAACTATATTGAACTATGAATAATAAACATAAGTGTTTGATTCTACATACATACATATCCTACAGCCACCCGTCTCCAATTCCGTAGTCCGGATTTTGGAAAAAAATATTATTACCCGCGTTATTTTATTTTTTAAAGATGGCGGCGCCACTTATCCTGCAAGTTAAATTTTGACGGCCCCGTACCCGCCTACTGAGCACTGGGTCGCGGGTTCGAATCCCGCCCAGGGCAAACGTTCGTGTGATGAGCACTTGTGTTTACCCTGTGTCTGGATGTTGTATATTCATATATGTATGTATATCAGCTGTCTGGCACCCATAGTACAGGCTCTGCCTAGTTTGGGGTCAGATGGCCGTGTGTGAGTTGTCCCACATATTATTATTATTATTAAGTTTCACCAGATTATTTTATGTTGATAGCAGATAGAAGATGTCGTCCCGTAAGACAGCCGGCCGCCGCGGCACGAACAAGAAGCGGGCCCAGCGCGCCACATCCAACGTGTTCGCGATGTTCGACCAGGCGCAGATCGCTGAGTTTAAAGAAGCGTTCAACATGATCGACCAGAACCGGGACGGCTTCGTCGACAAGGACGACTTGCACGACATGCTGGCTTCCTTGGGTTGGTATTATTACCTATAAACTAGCTTTCCGCTCAACGCCTCCGCCCGCGCTAAGTTTTTCCCGTGGGAATTTCCCGCGGTAAAAGGTAGCCTATGTGTTATTCTGATGTATAAGCTATATTTCTGTAAAGTCTCATCAAAATCCATTCAGTAGTTTTTGCGTGACAGAGTAACAAATCCATCCATCCTCTTCACAAACTGAGGACCAAAAATTAAGACCCCTAAGGCCTTGTTTAAGGAGACGTGGGGCGTGTCGCGGCGCGTTGGGCGTCTGGGCGTCATATATGTTTGAATTGACCGCGCGGGTTCAAACATAATGGGCCGCACGACGCGCCGGGCAACGCCCCGCGTCTCCTTAAACGAGGCCTAATCTCTCCCGTGCCTGTGGAGTTTCTTCCGGCGAGTTCTCCTCCACAGAAGACAGCCAAATTTCTGAACTCGCCACAAAAGAATATGTAACTGACTTCTAAGTGATGTAAAAATCCTAAAGTTAAAAATAAATACTATGACTCTGAGGAGGACCCGACGATCTGGTGAGGGTCGCGGGAAGCCGCTGGATGCGGGCAGCGCAGGACCGATCTTTGGGGGCCTTTGTCCAGCAGTGGACGTCTACAGGCTGAGATGATGACGATGACTGTTTTCTCCTCCAACTCCGCGCGTCGTCTTCTAGAAGCGTCGCTTGGTAACTCATGTACATGTGGTGTGTGCAGGCAAGAACCCGACGGAGGAGTACCTGGAGGGCATGATGAACGAGGCCCCGGGCCCCATCAACTTCACCATGTTCCTCACGCTGTTCGGAGAGCGGCTGCAGGGCACCGACCCCGAGGATGTCATCAAAAACGCCTTCGGGTGAGCTCACTGGTCGCACTGACACCATGGTCTAACCATTAGACCACGTGACTGACACGATAATACGTCATTTCTACGTCATTTTGCCTATTCATCCTTGTCGAATGCGTGTAATAGACAAGGATGAACAGCGCAAAATGACGTAGGCTTGTGTCAGTCACGTGGTCTAACGGCACCTAACGGTTAGACCTTGTTTTCTTAGACCATGCACTGACACGATTCGTCGTTAACAGCTCATATACGTCCCCACAGAACATTTAAAAGAGGTTAGAAAGGCGATGTGGGCGGGGCAGGCGCGCCAAGGATATGAGCTGAGCTTGTTTGTTATGTTGTATTGTGTTCTGTCAAATAAATAATGTCTATGTCAACGCTCATATCTCCACGCAAAGATGCGATCGCGCTGTTTAACTCACACTTAAGCTATAAAAATGTATAACAGTATGCGTGCATGCGTATGATTCGTTCCATTTGAAATCGCGTGATTGAGCACGTAAGAATATGTGCGTAAACTTCATTTTTATTTAAGTACAGATGTAGTGGAGGTGAAAGGTGGGGTGGAATCGGCGACACCGGATTTCATACGAACGGCGCTAATGCGCGGTAATCCGCTTACCGCCATTCTAACCTCTTTTAAATGTTCTGTGTACGTCCCCACCGAGGGGCTCGAGCCTGCCCTGATACCATGGTGAATGGGCTTTAGTCGACCACGCTGGCCCAGTG
This sequence comes from Teleiodes luculella, assembly GCA_948473455.1. Classification (NCBI taxonomy): domain Eukaryota; kingdom Metazoa; phylum Arthropoda; class Insecta; order Lepidoptera; family Gelechiidae; genus Teleiodes; species Teleiodes luculella. The sequence goes on along the minus strand of OX419600.1, from coordinate 6,532,827 downwards.
CGGGTTGGTCAACTTCACACACAACCTTTGAATTTCTTCGCAAGTGTGTGCAGGTTTCTTCACAATGTTTCCCTTCACCGTAAGAGCGTCGAATAAACGTACGTATAAATTTGTAAAACTGAAAACACAGTGGTACGTGCCGAGGTTTGAACCCGCGAACACGTTTAGTGAAGTGAAAATTCAAGGAAATGGACGCTAAGGGAATGAGAATTAATGAAAGTAAATGTTCAAGGAAGTAGACGTTAAGGGAAGTGGACGTTCAGTGAAATGTACTTAATGACCTGAACATCCCGTAATTTAATTACGTCATTAAGTATATGTCCAATAGACCAAAAGTGTCTTAATTAATTAATTCATTTCAGCATTTTGGTCATTAGTACCGCAAGTATTCATTCATTTCATTAAAATACAAGTCTAAAGATATAATATCTTAAAAGTTTTATCAAAATCTGAGGCAATAACTGTCTCTCCATCTAATCATACTCGCATACGCCTCTTATATAAGTTTGTTTAATTTATAAAGTTTTACTTTAAACAAACCTTATTATTTATAATTAAATTGCGAGCTCAAGACCTCCCGAGTTATTCAATTCACGAGAATCGGTTGAGAATTGCGACTTTTATAGGAAAATAGAGTCAGAACCTGGCAAACTTCGTAACCTTGTCATTAAAATCGCGTCGCGTCACTGTCGCATGCCTCCGAAGTCCACCAAATACATCACCTTAGACTCCATTATCCTTTTTCGTGTCGCAGCGTCAGTGTCGCTGACGCTCAATTCAAACGGCTACCTTAACAGTAATGTTTGCGTTGTGCAGGTGCTTTGACGAAGAAAACAACGGAGTGATCAACGAGGAGCGCTTGCGGGAGTTGCTCACCACGATGGGTGACCGCTTCACGGATGATGACGTTGACGAGATGTTGCGCGAGGCTCCGATCCGCGACGGCCTCTTCGACTACGTAGAGTTCACGCGCATACTCAAACACGGCGCCAAAGACAAGGACGAACAGTAAACTGACAATCATGTGTCGGATTTGATCAACCAATAACAAGGTAAGTACTTAACCACAGGTATGCCGTCTTAACACGGAGGCGTATTTGACATTATTTTTTCAAAATTAGTTAAGAACACCGTTATACTGAGAAAACATACACAGTGTCAATGTGTTTTTAACAAATTTTAAGAAACATCTGTCAAATACACTCTTTTGTGTTATGACCGCAGTATAGCCGTTGATTGAACTCTTCAAAAATGGTACCGCTATCGATTTCGCTTCAATATTGAGAGTTGAATTAATGGCAATGTAAATTTTCAAGTACAGTCAAGAACACGCTGAACACTTTGGTTTTGCACCGTTCTTATGTCCGTTAAATAAGGGAGAGAATAGCGGTGCTTGTTCAACTTAACTGCACTAGACTGTACTAAGTTGCCACAGTGAAAATGCGATCATAACAGGGAATAACGTTGTAAATAAATATGGAATTAAGTAAATTCTTTACTGATGGCAACACCGTAAAGGTATAAAATTCACACTGTAGTATGCAATCTCTACATTCTCTATTTTTTGTTGTCTTCATTTTAAGTTATTGGTTAATCAAAGTTCGATTTTGGCGGATCCTGGCAGCGGCCAAAGTAAACCATACATATACAAGCAACTTTCGATCACGACCTGCCAGGTGTCTTCAACATTTTATAAATCTGTGTATAATTTTATATTTGCCAAACTAATATTTTATTGGTAAGACATAATCAGTAGGCCATAAGGTAGGTTGATATGGATTCGGAATAATCTCAATAATACCTGAGGTGCTATATAACATGTAGTTCCATGTAGCGCATTTTTTAAATTCATGCATTTAAAAAGTAGAGAAATGATCGGGCTATAAATTTATTATTGTGTAAGTTTATTCAATTCCGTGATGTTTCAAATTGGCCCAACATCTGACTACTACGATTCATTCCTTTTTTTGTAAACCCAAGACAAACAGCCGTTACGTAGTTGTTTAAAATGAATTATTTTAAGTTAAAATGTTCAAATTATGAATTATAGTGTAAGTTCGAAATTTTCTATAAGTATTATTATCGCAATAAAATATAAAGTGTGTGTATTGGTAATGTTTAATCATGTATGTATTTATTTTGCCGTTTATGTATAAACTTTGTTTAACGTCCAGAAATGTGTTTTATTTCAATTTAAATTAATTATTAACCTAATAGATTTTTAGAGCCAAAACCGCTAATTAGTATATTATAATGAGCCAAATGTTGATGACATCTTGTTTACTGAGGATGAAGTACCTACGTCAAATTAAACGACCATACTAGTTTGCTCCAATCCCTTCAGTCCCTACGTGCCCCTCTTCCTACCCGTATATCTAGCCTCATTATATATCCTTTAGCAACTAATAGACATCTTTTATTTTGTTTAACAACATAAAAATGTGTAATGTATAAGATATATTACATAATAACAGCGTAATTATTATATGTTAGATTTAAATTTAAGTAATCCTTACATTTTCCTTACCTTCCTTAATATTTCTCACGTTTTGTTCACTATAAGTTTCTGGCAAACAGTTTATTAGTGACATAAGCAAAAAAAAACTTGTTCACGTCATGCAACGATTTATTTATTCGTAGGTACATATAATATAATTATTATGTATAATATTCTTAAAGTATATTACATCTTTTCTTTCTTTGTGTACTTCAACATATTTATGCCATTGACGCATATAGATGGGATTATTATGGTGTAAACTCGAACTAGTAAAATCCAAATTGTTCTGACATGTTTTATAAATTATTATGTATAAAATTATCTTTGTTTAAACTTTTTGGAAACTGAGCCAAGGGTGAACCTCAACTTTACACATACCTATGAAAATATGCCTATTAAAATTAAAAGTGTGAGCTATTATTATTTTTCAAGTACCTGTAGTTGGAAGGATATTTTTCATAGTTATACACATCTCTTTTCTTTTCTAGATGTATATCACATTTAAGTTACTTATCACATTACGAGTCGATGGTAAACTTTGGCAAAATTCATGAGTTCTTTGGCATGTTTTGAAGAACAATATTTTTTAAAATCTTTATTTATTACTGAGCTACAATAATTAATACGGTATAATAATATGCTATAATTATGGTATTACGACACTCTTCTCTTTTTATAATGGGTTAAATTTGCTAAAATGCTCACCAAAAAATCGTTTGCGTCTCAGTAACATGTTTTTTTTATTAAGCATTTAATACTTTTTTGGCAAGCATCTAAGTATTTAGCTTTTTATAATGTTATTAAATTTTCCACAATGAGACAGGTCAAATTAGTCTCGTAAGAGAATTTTTGTCGCAAATGTTCGGAATACCAAGAGATCTTTTGGCCCGTGTTATATCGCGCGGGTTGTCCCGTTTGGAACTACAGCTCGATAAGAATCTAAATGAACGTGGTTTAAAAAGGAAGTATGTAACGAAAGCGTCAGTTTCTACAGTCTCTTGTATAGTAGACAGCACATGCGTTTCGAGTTTCGACAGACTGCTACGGAGTAACGACATTCGCAACTGCTAGCACAGAATAAATAATAGTACCTGGCGCGGAGTGCGCTGGGCCTGCTGCTAGTTACTGTACTAGACTTGTTCAAGTTGTTCACATTCTTTTAGGTCCATATCGGACTCTAAAGACAGACCAGAAAAATAAAATCTTCGCCATTTGCGGCTATTCAATCTAAAAAGAAAGAGTGGCGCCGCCGGACCAGTTTTTTTATTTTTCCGGCCAGTCTTTACGTATTACTAAAGATTATAAAAAAGTGATATTTAAGTTTTCTTGTTTTTGTGATCTAGTCCTTATCGGTTGGAAATTAAGCCCAGTCTTCCTTGATGAAGGCGGCTGCCCTTTCAGCCACCATCATGATGGCTCCCTGTGGGTTGCCCGTCGGTGCTGTTGGCATCGACGACGCGTCTGCTACGCGCAAACCTGATAAAAAGAATAATCATTATGAAATAGGATATACTTTATAAACAAGAATGTTGGCGGAAGTCTTTAAAACATCCTTGTAAACAAACACGCAAGTGTAAATAAAAGTGACAAAGGGCGGCCTTATTGTCAGGGTAGCAAACGAAGTGGTCATCCAGAAATGGTCTGCTATAGAACTAGGCCCAACATAAAGTGGTCGAATCAGCCCTCGTTATGCAGTGCTATGACAAAAGTTTGTCACACATTTAAACCCGCCATATTGAAATATCCTCCAATAGGATAAGAGAATACGCCTGACAAAATTATGTTGTCACGCGTGGACCGGGCATGTTAGAGGGAAACTGACTTTTATTTAGTAGAAGCCTAGTCACTTAAAGAAATGGTCATTGACCGTCTGAAGGTCGGTCGCCCGTACCCAGGCTTCCGACAATCACTTTACGAAAAGCGTTGCTTCATCTTTCATCGCCGTGTAGTGCAGCCTATTACAAACGACGCGCAATCTATGGTCTGTTTCATATAAATCCGGACAAAAGTTCATTGACCTCTTTCTTTTCTTGAAAGTTATTAACGCCAAAATGTCTGGCAAGGTCACACGCTCACCCCGCCTTCTACTACGGTATGACAAATTACGTATTTTTCGATAATTTCCTATAGCTTTATGTATCGTTTGAAAAAAATGTGTGCATTGTATGCGGGCGTCAATGACCTTTTGTCTGATTAGAAACACCACACCTGAAAACCTGTTGTAAATGATTAAATGTTCGGAATACTCACCGCTAACATCGTACACCTTGAGATGCGGGTCAATGACCTTGCCGATGGCTGCCGTTCCGAGCTGGTGGTTCTGGGGGTCTGTGTGGTGTCGAGCCATGCACTCGATCCATTCATCAGACCACTCCGAGTGGTCTCGGCAAGCTGACAGGTAATCCGGGTCTAGTTTCACGCCGAAATTATCTCTCATCACCTGATTGGCAGTTGAAAATTGGAAAATTGAATGTTTATCAGCCCAAGCGTGAATAGCTGCATGATTATCTCACGTTTATTTGTTAAAATGCTGTTTGAAACCCGTCCAATTGAAATTTCGTTCAATATTCTTGTTCGTGTGGGTTATAAGGTGCGTTAGAGCAGTTATAGGTAGTCGCGACAAAACTATGTCTTGTCTTGCAAGTCGTAAAACTACGAGTATATTCTATCCCATCTATCTAGCTAGAGTATAGTCAAAAATGACAAAGATTTTTGTACTCCTAGTACTTAAATAAATTGCTTATTTTGAAACTGATTTATCCACCAAACGAATGTTATCCAAATCCGTTCAGCCATAAACTTCTTCGTTTTGAATCGGTGACATGACAAATAATTAACCGTGAAAGTGGAGCAAATATTAACATAACTAGCCTAGACCGGCTGGATGAATGCCTCCCTCTTTTTCTTCCTCTTCTAGGGATAGTGATCTTTACTTTAGCTGGGTACAGTAGCCAGCACATGCGGCTGGATATGTTGACCTTGAGAGCGCCTGTGTTCCGTAGCGGTAGGGTTAGGGTTACCATATGTAAATAGAGGGATGCCTGTCTATGGTACGTAAATGCCTGAATTTTCAGAAAAATGCCTGTCTAACTAAAGCAAAACGCTGTGGACATCAACCCTACCGTAGGGTTTATGTCTAAACGCATGTGCTGGCTTTAGTACTTTTGGCCAGTCTTAAGTAGTCTCTTTTAACATACATGTATGTATGAAGAAACAGAAAGCCTTACATTAGATTGGAAGATCCTCTGCAAGTACCTAGCGGCTTCCTTCACCAGCACCATATCATCGGGGTGGCTGAAGAACTTGGGGTAGAAGAGGGGCGGGTCCCGAGGGTCCGAAGATCGCAGCGCGATGTGGCCCACGCTGCGCGGGAGCAAGGCTACGGCGTTCGCGCTGAAAAACAAAATACCTACTTTATTCATAGAAGATCCATTCGCAATATCATAAACGATTAGATTTTTGACCCCAGAAAAAAAAGAGGGTCAGACAGACACACGTCAAACTTATGTTTCTGTCTGTAGCATCGTAGCTCTTAAGCGGGTGCGCCGATTTCTATCTCGTTTCTTTTGTTTGCAAAGACACGATCGAGAGTGTTCTTAGCTATGATCCAAGAAAATGTCTTCAGCCATTTGAAGATTATCAGCTCTTGTCTATTTGTTGATTGTTGAAAGGATCAAGTAACGGTTTCGTGGCGTAAACAAGAACGTGTAATGGCCGTTACTCACGAAATGTTCCGTCCATTCAAGTAGCAGTCCTTATCCACCGGTTCTCCGACGGTGCCGGTGTTGGAGCACTCTGCATAGAAGCCGTTGAAGAAGAACTGCAGGTCAGGCTGCTTGCGCGACCGGTCTGCCAGGCTCGAGTACAGCAGCCCAGTTAGCTGGACAGATCGACTAATTAAAAGCCATTTTTAAGTATAGATAACTAGCGAGCTAGCGACCCGCACGGAAAAATGGCTATTGTGGGTTATCCTTAAGTATATTATGCATGTATTATACATATAAACCTTCCTCTTGAATCAATCACTCTATCTATTAAAAAAAACCGCATCAAAATGCGTTGCGTAGTTTTAAAGATTTAAGCCTTCATTTAAGCATACATAGGGACATAGGGACAGAGAAAGCGACTTTGTTTTATACTATGTAATGATAATGATAACTAGCCGTCCGCCCGGCGGCGACTCCGTTAGCGTTAATATTTTAGCAAAAAGGTTATATAAACCTGGTTCTAATAATAAGAAACACAATAAAAAAATGTATCCCGTTTGATGCAGCCGTTTTCAAGCTTAGGTATATACTCGTATATTTCGGCGAATCATTTTTTACATAAAATATCTTGATGTCCATTGCTGTTGGGCCTTTGAGGAATGTATTTTTTTTATTCAGAAACATGATTCGTTTCTTTTCATTAAAAGAAGTATTGCATCATATAAGGCGGTACATCTAAGGTAACATTTTTAAAACCATATTACCAAGCTAACGAATGTTTCAAACGTTCGATTTCTTTCGATATATAGAAAAATGGGCATGTAGGTAGAGATAGGTGTATGTATAATATACCTACGTATATTGCAATGTATAATGTACGTTTAATATACGTACACCTACTCCATCATATACGTGTCAAAACATTTTAAAACACTTACTAAGTACTTATAAAAAGTTTATGTTTTTGAAAAACATTTTGATTAAGTCTAGATACCTGGGTGATAGCAGTAGAAGACATAGGCCCCTCTTGTTTCAAGATGTACTCAGTGAAGACAGACCAGTCCAAGACCTGGAGGTTCTCCTCCTTCGTTGCCAGGAAGTACAGGGTCATCCCGAGGTGGTTCCTCAGGTTCTGCCCCACTGGAAGGTCAGCCACCACGGGGATTTTCAAGTTCTTCAACATTTCCGCCGGCCCTACTCCAGAGAGCATGAGAATTTGGGGAGTATTCAGTGCTCCTGCACTTAATATCACCTGTAACATAAGATACACTTTTAAAAGTAATCTTAAATTTCCTAATAGGGAACGTGCAATTGTAAGTAGGTACTTGTAATTTGGATATTGTAGCTTCATGTTGTAAATAAATAGGTAGATAAGTAGGTGCATACTTATTTATATATACAGCAACCAGACCAGACACAAAGCATATTTTTACACTGGGCGGTTTTCGAACCCGCAACCCTGTGCTTTAACGGGAGGCATACTATAGACTAGCGGCTGTTGTACCTAGTACTTTTAGAAATCCAAGTATAACAAACTAAGTCGATACTGGACTCAATTCCAGCAGCGTAGCCGCTAAAATCTCTAAATTTCATCGATGGTTAGGCGCCGCCGCCGCCGCTAAACCACTTCGCTATTCTACGCGAACTGACTAGTTCAAATGGATTACAAAATCTAAGGTAAAAGGACCCACCTCTTTCCTAGCCCTTACAGTCTTCGTGTTGCCATCTCTGTCGATGTACTGGATGCCATAGGCGTGCCGGGTGTCGTCGATCAGCACCTTGCTGACCAGAGCTCTGGTAAGGAGGCTCAGGTTTGGCCGCTCCGACTTTGGCTTCAGAAATGCTCTTGCTGCTGTGTACCTTTGACCCTTGCTGCCAAAAAAAATTTTAATTTCAAGGATTTTTCTTTACAGATAGATATTATGATATCCGTGTGAGACCATGAAACGCTTATCCTATAGTTAGATTATTTTTTCGTCTCGACTATGTCCAGCTACAGCTATGTCCTCACCGAGGGGCTTGAGCTTAACCGGAATTAAGCCGAATTAAGTTTTTTTTGCTGCGCTTCAATTTATGGTTTATTAACCCCCGACGAAAAAGAGGTGTGTTATAAGCTTGACGTGTGTGTGTCTGTTTGTGGCATCGTAGCTCCTAAACGGATGCGCCGTTTATGATCTAGTTTTTTTTGTTTGCAAGGTGTCATAATCGAGAGTGTTCTTACCTATGATCGAAGAAAATATCTTCGGCTATTTGAAGATTATTTAGCTCTTTTATAGTTGTAGAAAGGATCTAAGTAAGCGGTTTTGTGGCGGGGGTTATTTACATATTTATTTAATGTTATTTGAATAGTGGTAACGGTGGTACTTACTCAGTCATGGCTTGAGCGATCATGAACCCTTCAGGCGTTTGAGGGTCGTTCATGTCAGTGACGATCGGTAGGTCTGAGGCGTTGATGGCGTTCAGGATTTCATACAGGAACGGGGGCTGATGCCTGAACTGCAATTCGGAAAGTAAAGGGAGTCTGGTGGCAGATTTATGTTTTCAAAATTAAATAAAAAAAATACTGTTTGACATATAGTTTTAATAGAAGCATTAACTAGCGCCAAAACCAGAAAAAAAAAAAAAAAAAAAAAAAATACGGAGTACAAATGCGGATATAATTTATTAAAGATTATGTTATCCAAATGTCTTCCATCTTGTTGCACATACTGTTCAAAACGAAGCCTCGTTTTCCGTTCCACACGCTAACTGAGGTAGCCCCACACAAAAAAAGGTCATTGGGGTTAGTTTGGGTGACCTTGGTGGCCATGGTATGTCCCCAAAGCGAGAGTCTACACCAACAATCCGCATTACTGTTGTCTAACAAAAAATTGTGTTTATTCCACGGAAAATGTGATGGCAATTTTCTTTATTTATTTTCTAATCCTTGTTTACTTACATATTCTGGGTAGAGTAGTCTTCCGCTCCCCCGCGAGTTTTGATACATCGATTTTACGCCACAAGAGTGTGTCTTACTAAAAAAAAATCTTACATGTTGAATAGGCAAAGGTCCTTCGCTAGAGTGGTAGTCTGCACTGACGAGTGACCCGATCTGTTTGTTTCCCTCAGTCATGTCGAAGAACCTCTTGTTCTCTTCCCAAGACCAGCCCGTGGCTCCGGCGTTCACCCAGTCTTCATAGTCAGCTGCATGGCCTCGGTGGTACATCAGCCCGTTGAGGACATTTGACCCACCTGTCCACAATTCAGAGATATGACAGTTTATCAACATGGACATATTGAATAGAACACGGACTTCATAAGAGATTTGTATGTTTTTTTTTTTTGTTAATGATTGAGTATCTATTACTTTCTGTAACCTAAGGTTGCCTGTAAGATATTTCTACCTTAGCAAAGAGGTCGCCTTTTGGACACTTCTATGTGTTTTGTATTGTTTCCTTGTGTATTGGTGTCAGTAAAGTATTGTATTTGCTAAAATACAGGGTGGCCCATAAGTCCTTTGAATCGTAAAAAAAATATTAAAATAAAACTAATGGCATTATGCAAAAGTTTTTTATTTTGTAGTAATCCTTATATAACGGGAATTATTTTTTGAAAATTACATCATCCAAATGTAATCCGTTACAGTTACAGCACTCCTGTAAGCGGCGACTAAAATTGCTAAAATTGCTGAAAAAACTGCGCGGCAAGTAATCTCTGCAATGCTGTCAGCCGTTACACAGCCCCAAACTGTCACTTTAGGGCTGTGTAACGGCTTTTCATGTTTGCGTTTTGGATTTCCACAGCTCCAGTAGCGGCAATTCTGCTTACCGACATGGCCGTTGATGTGGAAGTGAGCCTCATCAGAGAATAACAGATTATTAAATGAAGTAAAGCTGGATAATTTTAGAATTTTAGTCGCCGCTTACAGGAGTGCTGTAACTGTAACGGATTACATTTGGATGATGTAATTTTCAAAAAATAATTCCCGTTTTATAAGGATTACTACAAAATAAAAACCTTTTGCATAATGCCATTAGTTTTTTTTTTAATATTTTTTTACGATTCAAAGGACTTATGGGCCACCCTGTATTAGTCGACAGGGCCGCGTGTACTCTCGCGGTAGTTATTTTACGATTTAGAGGTTTTTCTCGCGTGGTAAAAAGTAAGTTATGTGTTAATTCTGGGTCTCAAAATTTGGCTTTACTCAAACGATTTGTTAACTGTTACAAATTCGATGATTCCAGCTAATACCTATATAAGTAGAGTAGTAGTATAGTAGTAGAAACATCCAGTTAAATTTGCTACGATATACTAGCGTCTTGATCATATCTAGGTACTAATTTTCACCTTTCATTTCCCATGCGGGCCACCATAATGCGGGTTCAATAAATAATGTTGTGTTTCCTTAAGTCAATGAGCTCATTTAATTGGTTTCGTTGATTTATAACGTGTAGGTACCTAACCAATATCGTTTTGCTATCGGCTAGAAGCTGATGCCCGCAACGCTTAGATCGATTATATGATTAGTGGTTGATTGAACTTGGCAATTGTAAGTAGTTCATTATGTCGAAAATCTAGACTGTTTTATCACTTTAATATTTTGGTATATTTTTGTAATCTGCTATGAATAAAAATTCCGCGAAACCTGGCCCTTACCAATTTATTTTTATTGGCAATAGCATATTTGAAACTATTCTACTCTATTAAAGCCCGACCAGAGAAATAAAAAGCCTCGCCATATTGCGGAATTTCAATGGAACTAATTTTAGAAGGGAAGTTGTTGCCATAGTCGTAAAAAAAAATTCGCGCCTCTCTACAACACCTTTAGTTCCCTATCTAACACCCCCGGGGAGGGGCATCGGCCGATCACAGAGAGTTTGGAAAAGCGAAGCGGCTCTTCCAAACTCTCTGGGCCGATCATACCTAAACACGTGAGATACACGAATTTCTCTGGGGTTCGATCCTGTGCCTTACATCCAACAAGGCGGCGCGGTGAGCTAAGGTGACAACGGAAATATAGATCTTTAACCTCTGTGTGCTTTATCCATAGAGGCAGTTTTTTTTGCTGAGTTCTTATCTGGCTTACCAACGACCTTTCCCCTCGGCCAAGCGCAGCCCTGGTCACCCTGGTCGCGGCAGAAGCCTTCATCAGGTTCAGTTCGGTAGCGCCAGTTCACCTCTTCAGTGTCCCAGAAGGCACGATAGAAGGAGGGAATCCTGGCGCCTATGGGCTCCTCTGGACCGGCTTCCAGCAGCAACACCTGGAGACACATCATCATCACGCTTCTGTAGCCGAGTTGTAAAACGATCGCCTCACTTTACGGATGTTCCAGGTTTCAAAATTCAAAATTTATTTATTCATTTTAAGCTCCCTTAGAACACATAATGACGTCATATCAGAAGTTAAGCTTTGCTCCAACCAAAACCGGCTCTCGTTTCAAACGAATGTACAAGTCTAAGCAATAAAAAAGAGATCAAACAATCTAAAAGAGGCGATGCGATATCATTTTGAACATAACTGGCAGGTTCGCACAAAGTGTGCGCTGCTGTGGAGAAGAACCCGCCGAAGAAACTCCACAGGATCGCATCTTTTGTAGGTTTGAATCTCGATGGGGCACTCGTGGAACGAATATCACTTTAGTTTATTGCTTTTTCAACAGATGTCGTCTGTTAGCGTATGTCTTTCTCGTATTCGCTTCGAATGATATAGTAAATATCACTTTGTGTGAATCTCCCCAGTTTGGTTCATACCTTATTTTTCTATTTATACTCTAAGGTTCATACCTTGGTAGAAAGATGATTCCGTGCTTCAGAACGGAAGGCACTTAAAGTCATTGGCCCAGGCTGCTGTTACTTATTAGATTACGGATGTAGTCTGCATACGAGCCATGTCAGATTATTTATCTGTCTCTCTCTTCCAACCGTTTCTTGGCCATGATGGGGACCATTTTGACTCCTAGTCAGTCGGGCGCTGGTGACCCAAAGATGGCTTAGGTGGCTCAATACTTCTGACATCAGGGTCTGTCAGGTACTATAAGTTAGGTTAACCTCGACCAACACCAACACGATAAGCAAGCAACACCTAACCTATTGAAACCCTTTTGTTTTTAATACCAGTGGCATTGCTCACAACCTTGCTTAATCATCATAAATACTAATTCATTTGAAGGAAAACTCTCCGTTATAATCATCCGGGTAAATAAGATAATTTTGCGCGGAAAAAGGTTGTGTCGAAACATTCTAGGTCACTCTGATAATAAGACGGCTACAGAAACCGGTACAAAACTGTTTTTCTTTAATGCTTAATTAGGCCTGAAAAAAGTGATGTTAAATTGCATCAAAATATTACAAAAAAGAAAATCTCATATTCATTACCCACAAATTCATAAAATAAATAGTACTTAATAGCCCTTTCGGACCGGCGCTTAAACTACAAAGATATTTGTAGTTTTGAAGTTGAATCATAGGTAATTTGGGGCCGCAGAAGACGAATCTGCTATAATTTTCCAGATTTTCCGCCGCCATCTTGGAAAATTCAGTCACCACCAATTGTATCATACTGGGCCCTTAATTTCCTACGTACAATTGTGAAGGTCACAGATGTATAAAATAAACTAGTTTTTTTTTAATAGAGACCATGAATAAAATAAGTATAAAAGTTACAAAAATATTTATTAGAAATAAAAACTCAACTTTTATCAGTTTTACGTTTGTAATAATCAACGATTGGCACGAGCTCGACATTTCGTGTGGAGTTTTAATATCCCCTGGATCACGTACAGCCTCTCCTGGAAGAGGTTTGCCATTGAAGGGCTTCTTCTGCCACCCTGCTAGCATACTCAGAGGTACATTATCTCTATCAGCATCCTCGCCTTCATCAGAAAAAGAGGAACTGAAATATTTAGGGAGTTCTTCAATAAAGTTGTCCAAATCAGCCTCATCGTTGTCATCGCCCTCGTTCCCAGTCTCTCTGCGATAGCTGTGTCGTTTAATATCGAAAATTTGGTGCAGAAGCTGAAAAAAATTTAAAATCATAAGATATTTAATATATGCATGCGTTAATGTAGGGCCCACGTCGATCCAAATGTGTCGGAAAAGTTTGACAAGCCGTTACACCAAAGCGTTTGCTTGCCAATAGTAACTATTATCACAGAAACATCCTGTGTTTAACTATTTTTCTAATGAATAACTCGTAAACTATTAGGCTTACGAAATAAAACAATTATAGGTACTTACTTTCGTCAAGTCGGGGAGCGCAATCAGTCACAAACTGTACCGGTCAACACCTGCTTGCCGACTGCGTGTCGGACAAAATTTGCGCGGGAGGTCAAAATTCGCTTCCCGCACAATCGTACGACACTGTTCCCGTCCATTACTAACGTAAAACAAAATAGTAGAGTATTTAGTGCAAAAAACAGTTGAAATTGGACCAGTTAATGAAACTTGGCATGGTTGTAGAATAGGTAGTCCTGAGTAGAAATACACCGGGACCCATGACTGGTACCCCCTCTGAAGCCGGGGGGAGGGGGGTGAAGGTGGGTTTTGCCGCACTTCTTGTTGACGCTTATATCTCTAAAACCGTATGTACTATGACAAGTTTGGTATCATTTTCGGATAACTCGTTAACGTAGAATTAATTTTTGGAATTATAAAATAGGGTTGCCATATAAAAAAACTAAATTATAGGACAAAATTCGCAAAACACGAATGAAATTTTTCCACATAAACGTCGTTTACTTTTCTCATGGGAATGGTATCGATATAAAAAAAATATGGTCGGGTAGCAGCATTCACGGGCTTTACAAATATATAACTTTTATGACACTTACTTCATAAAAAATGGGTAAAAAAAAATAAAATTGCATGCGTGGCAGACAAAGGTATACACATGGATCTAGCTGCAAGACCAAATTAGTCCCACAACAGTGGTATTAAGGGGTGATAATGTATGGCAGAAATGTTGTGGGTATAACAAAACCTTCCAAACAAATAAAGAGATGTAGAACATCAGGTCAGAATGGTCAGAGCGGCCGGAACAAACGGTAGGAGATTAAGAGGTGGCGCCGTAGTAAAACTTATTGGAAACCTTGGTCAGACTTTAAAACGAAAAAAAAAAACCAAGATGGCTGACTTCTAAAACCTGGCAAACGCTGGCAATCCAACAAATGTAGCTTAACAGGTGCAGACAACATTTCTGTTAACCAGTAAATATAGAATCAAGATTTTTTGGATTTTTAACTACTGTTTAATTTTTGCGTGGATAAAACTGTTGCACTGCTGAAACTCAGACAACCATTTGATGACCTCAAAAGCTATTCTCGGTCGGTACCAGTCGGTACTGTGTCATTCATGCTTAAAAAATACTGGAAATAATGCTTGGCTGACAAAGGATGCTGACATCCTCGCAGTCCAAAAGACTTCTCTCAATGAGCTACAATCTGGACAGAAAAGTCCTGCTCAGCTGTAAACAAATCTTGAACCTTACACAATACATAACTCTGATTGAAACTGGAACATTTGACGATCCTTTGTTGCACCTTCGGAATCCAGCAATCTTTCAAGATACCTTGGATAAATCTTCTTTTATAGGCAACGCTGCTTAAGCAACAACCTACTGTGCCGACCTACGTCCACCAAATGGTAAAACTTTTCACCAGATAATCGATTAGTCGAATTGAATCACATTTTTACGGCAGACAATTATACTAGCAGCTTCGGTTTGCATTCTGTGAGCACACGCGCAGCTGTGGGGCTAAATTTGGCTCTAAATAAAAGTCTTTGGCTTTAATCAGAAGGTTCGTAGAGACGTGACCAACTCTCTGGGCATGGCTAATGAAGATACCGATAGCAAACATCCCCTACACCACCACGTGCTGGTTCCTCAACACATTTAATGTCTATAGATGAAGTAAGTAAGACGATTAAATAGAATAGACGAGATACCCCACAGCTTCAGTGTCATACATTCCGTGGTTTAAGTACGCTTGGACATGATCTGCCTTGGCCAAATTGACATATTTGAACATACTCCGGACTCAAGTCAGCCGAAACAGACACGTTCCGGTGAAGCTACAGCTCGGATGGGACTTGCCAGCGTGATGTGTCTTTTTCAACGATGACACTCCTATGACTTGCCGAGCCTACCCTACCACCTGCATGCGTAAGGATCTTTCTTGAGACCACGGATAGCGCTTCATGTGTGGCAAAGTACTGGTCTCACCGAGTTAATTCGATTAGAAGGGAAAAATGCACATAAAACGATTGCTTGAAATCGCCAACGACCCTGCTTCCTAACTGTTCACCAACTTCCCCCAACCTTCAACCCTTATTATGGTCTTCTACCTCGAACTCTTGCTTACGCTTAGTTAGCCTTACGGTGGCTGATCCATCTGCCTGATGGATGATGCTGACTAGCATAGTATTTGCAGCAAATGGTTAGAATGACACAGTAAAGATATCGGCAGGTAACTTTTGAGATGATCTTAAGGCTTTCTGAGTTTCAACAGTGCAACAGCTTTCGATTTTGCCCCAAAGGCGTGGAATCTAAGCAGAAAATAAACAGGGGTTATAAACCAGTAGCCAAGAAAACGAAATGGGTTTTCGGTTCTATTACTGATCGACAGAAATATTATCTGCCCCCGCTTTGCTATATTTGCTGGGTTGCCAGCGGTTGCCAGGTTTTGAAGTCAGTCATCTTGGTCTGATTTTTTCGTTTTAAAGTCTGACCAAGGTTTCCAATAAGTTTTACTACGGCGCCACCTCTTAATCTCCTACCGTTTGTTCCGGCCGCTCTAACTTTCCATTCTGACCTGATGTTCTACATCTCTTATTTGTTTGGAAGGTTTTGTAATACCCACAACATTTCTGCCATACAATATCACCCCTTAATACCACTGTTTTGGGACTAATTTGGTCTTGCAGCTAGTTCCATGTGTATACCTTTGTCTGCCACGCATGCAATTTTATTTTTTTTAACCCCTTTTTTCATTAAGAAAGTGTCATAAAAGTTATATATTTGTAAAGCCCGTGAATGCTGCTACCCGACCATATTTTTTTTATATCGATACCATTCCCATGGGAAAAGTAAACAACGTTTATGTGGAAAAATTTCATTCGTGTTTTGCGAATTTTGTCCTATAATTTAGTTTTTTTATATGGCAACCCTATTTTATAATTCCAAAAATTAATTCTACGTTAACTAGTTATCCGAAAATGATACCAAACTTGTCATAGTACATACGGTTTTAGAGATATAAGCGTCAACAAGAAGTGCTGCAAAACCCACCTTCACCCCCCTCCCCCCGGCTTCAGAGAGGGTACCAGTCATGGGTCCCGGTGGATTTCTACTCAAGTCTACCTATTCTAACACCATGCCAAGTTTCATCCACTGGTCCAATTTTTCATGGTTCCCATACATTCATTTGCACTAAGTACCCTACTAAAAGAGCTATACTCGATTTTGTGACCCACACAATTGTATTGGAAAGGTACGAAAGGGATAGTAAACTGTATGAAACGTACGATTGAAGGTTTTGAAATTTATATTCGTAGCATCAAACACCATAAATTCAATGAAATAATAAAAAGTTATGGTAGGTATGTGTATGTATTTTTATTTTAGTAGGTAGGTATATTAATTAATGTGTGTATATATTTGTATGTATTATGTATTGTAATAGCTTTTATTGTTTGTATAAAGTATAGTATTTATTTGGTATTTCTGTTTTGTGCACGTTTATCCGCGACTTGTTTATATGTTCTTTCACTTCCCTGGGTCTGCTGTAAGATATTTCTTTAGAAATAAGCAGACCTGTTGTGTCGTCTCTACATGTGATTGTCCTTTGTATGTTTATGTGTACAATAAACTGTTAAATAAATAAATAAATAAAATTATTACTTTGGCTATTGAAAGTAGACAATGAAAAAACGCGGCAAATTTGAAAAAAAACATCCTGGCAACCCCGATTCTATGGATTTTACCTAATTTGATAAAAAAAATTCTATGTAACTTTGTTGCCAATACAATGTTTTCCAATTTCATCGATTGTCTACTTTCAGAAGCCAAACTCTACTGCATATATTTTTATTTTCTTGGTAAAGGTGAACAGTTGAACCTTGAATTGCCTCACGTAATGGCAGAGCGGCGGTGGCCTGGTGGCTAGAACCCGGTGGTCCCCATTCGGGAAGCCTGCTGGGGTTCAAGCCTCACTAAGGCCTCATCACCCTGTTTCAGAGTAGTTCGAGCCCCTCGGTGGGGACATATGGCTAACAAATCGTTCCAATTTTAAGCCGGGAACCACACGGACGATTCGTCCATTAAAATCTGAGAGCTGATTTTACTGACCTTGAAATCTTCGACTTCGCTGAGCCTGGAGGCGACGATTGAACCAGCTGGCCCGGCGCCGACCACTATAAAGTCGTATTCGTCGTCCACTTCATCCACACTCTTGATCTGGCAAGGAGCCGCGATGTCGCACCGCCCCTTAAGGTAGCTCTCGATCAGCACCATGAAGAGGAAGACGCCGCTGCATAAGCCTGAGGTGGCTACCGACGGGCCCTCCGTCTCCGTCAGGGGACAACTGCAGTGCTGGCCGCAAACAATATTTTAAATTTGATTTGAAAAAGGAACATTGTTTAATATTGTTTATGTATTCGATAAAAAGAGAAGAGGCCTGTATCACCCTTTACCCTACCCAGCAGCGGGTTGATACAGTCTGATAAGAGATTCGATTAAAAAATGGGGTAGATTCTATTTAGGAAACATTGTGGCATCGTGGTATGCCATAAGCGTAGGAGAACATGAGAAAATTGCACAAGTTTTCGCTAGCACGAACATTTTTTTTACTAGATAAATTAGTTGTAGGTAGTTAATCAATGTATGCCCAAAATGCATCTTTTTACCCGACTGCAAAGGAAGGGTTATGTTTTTCACGCGTATCTATGTATGTATGGATGTGGTATTCTTTATACCCTCGAAGTTTTGTCATCAAATTGTTACTCCAACTCAACTCGGGTATTTAGACCTAAAACTGAATACTCACTATTCTTGAATCTGAGTATTCTAGAGTAATGTAAGCACAACAAATAGCTTATCCATTTCTACCCAATTACGGCGAAGCCAAAAAGAAGGGGTTATGATAGAATTACTTACGCTTACCTTTACCCTAGGCTGCAAGATTAAATTACATTAGTCTCATTAAAAATAAGTACGATTATACTACTATTTATAACTCGCTGCGCTCGGAGTCATAAATAAATCGGAGCTATTAAGTGTTGCGAGTACTCGGCGCGTGCGTTTTTATAAATGTAAGTAGTTACAACAAAACAAAACACAACTTCAGAGTTAGTCGCATGGGAACTATCTACGATATGAGTTTGAAACGGAGCAGATTGGAATTTAAAAAATAATATGTTTTTCGTCTATCAGTCTTCGTTCAGCCAAGGGACGTCACAGCAGGACAAAGGCACAAAAGGTTCCCCCAAAGTACCGTTAGATGGGGGCAGCGTAAGATTGTGGAAATCTTTAGGGGTTATACTAATTTTCTTTGGCAAAAAGGTGCCGAAATATAAAATTGACTGAAGTAGTATTTTTCAAAGATTTTTCCTGCCATTAAACATAAACGCACACAACACAAAACTCACCTCCTGCGGTGCTAATATCATGATTGATGTCTTTCTAGTCGATTTCGGTTTGCAAACTCCTATAAAAAAATTAAAGCTCACAAACTTATCTATAAGCTTAACTACTTCTAAGGCACGTACTACATATAAGTACTAAATATTTTATTATAAGTAAGTATGCGTTTGTTTTTCAACTCGCGGAACAGCAGCCAAAGTAATGTATAAAAAAATAAATTAATAAATAAGTAGGACATCTCACACACGCACGGCCATCTGACCCCAAACTAGGCAGAGCCACAGAATAGTAATAATAGAAGCAGAATAGAAATAGTAGTCCCTAGCAGAGCGGAGATATTTTAACTCCAGGAATCAGGATATTTACATCACTTAGTTATGTCATTTACTTGTTCTTCTACCGCATTTATCATTCATTATAGAATGAAGCTTTTTCGTACTTTCATAAAATTTTAAAATCAGAACTTTTGTTGTAGAGTTTAAGGGAAAATATCTTATAACCATGGATGAAACGAAAAATGCAATACACGCATTGTTGTAAATAGTGTTAAACTGA
The DNA here is from genome assembly GCA_948473455.1 of Teleiodes luculella. Lineage (NCBI taxonomy): Eukaryota > Metazoa > Arthropoda > Insecta > Lepidoptera > Gelechiidae > Teleiodes > Teleiodes luculella. The sequence goes on along the minus strand of OX419600.1, from coordinate 6,513,449 downwards.
ACTGGTACATTTTTAATATCAAAAAATCTTTGCCTATAAATGATAACTTACCCTCGGAAAATCTATTTATTTCAAACAATTTGTTGTATGGCTAATTAACGTTACAGTTATAATGACAGATAAGCCTGAAAAAGCCTTTATATATACTCGTAGGTAAGTCACTTTTGCCGTATTAGGTATGTTCATTATCTTCAAGTGAAATAAATAGGTAATATACTCTTGTGCATAGATAAGGCTTTAAAAAAGCCTCATAAAATAATATTTGACGATGATTTGACGTAAATTCATGTACAATCATGGTGATATTGATATTTACGAGTATCTATATAATAAAACTGTAGATATCAAATGTCTGTATATATAAAAAAAGATGAAATCCGAGTCAGGACGATGTGAGAAGTACTCGTAAAATAATTTTCTTTTCTTTTTGTTTCTCTGTCTGTTTGTACGGGCTAATCTCTGAAACTATTGGACCGATTGAAACTATTGGATTCGAATGAAATTTTGCATGGTGATTCTTTACATCCCTGGTCAACATCTTGAATACTTTAAAACGCGGAAAATTAAAGGCTTTCCGTGGGATAGTTCAAAATTACTATGGAAAAGTCGGAAAACATCGCGGGCGTAGCCGCGGGCAGACAGCTAGTATCGGAATAAAACTATTTTTTATCATTATACGGTCTAATCTATACTAATATTATAAAGAGGAAAGGTTTGATTGTTTGTTTTTTTGTTTGTTTTTTTGTTTGTTTGTTTGTTTGCATCGAATAGGCTCCGAAACTACTGAACCGATTTCAAAAATTCTTTCACTATTGGGAAGCTACATTCACCCTGAGTAACATAGGGTCTATATTTTATTTTCAAAAAATTAGGGATCCTTACTAAAACTTCAATAATGTAACCCAAGGTGTGAAAAAAATACGTAAAATATTCCTAATAATTGAAAATACTCCGAAAGTACTGAACCGATTTTGGTGAAACTTGGCACAAAGTTTGAATAGACCTTAGGAAAGAACATAGGCTACAATTTACCGCGGGAAATTTTCTCATTCCCACGGGAAAAAATGTTAAAGCGGGCGGAGTTGGCACAAAGATAGAATAGACCTTGCGGACAAACATAGGCTAACTTTTACCGCGGGAAAATTCCTCATTCCCACGGGAAAAACTATTAACACGTGCGGAGCCGCGGCGGGAAGCTAGTAAAATAATAAAATAATAATAAAAATTAATAGACATCGGAAAAAAAAAAAAAAAAAAGAAATAGTAATTAATAGACATCGGATTATATGCACTATCAAAATACCAAAATATGCATGTAAATATGCACTAAAAAGAGCGAAATATTCACAAAATATGCACAATCAAAAAACCATTTATTTTTACAAATTATATTTATATATTGTATAATGCCATACTCCCTGTCGATTTTTTGATCTTGTTGTGGTGGATATTTAGAATAATACGATGCAAGGTATTATAATATGGAAATGATGCGTACTTCTCAATTGGGTATATTTATTAGTACTTATGGTACGTACCTATGATAATGTCAGTTGTTATGTCCTTTGTCAGCTTTTAATTTTTCATATCAAATATTAAAATTCATAGTCTTCCTTTTTTTTCTGACATTATGTTATTTAGCAAAAACCATTCCTTATAGCCATAAGCCAAGACTTTCGATCGGTATGATAAAACTACAGGGTATTTTATTTTCTCGTGTAGCGGGTTCGATTTCCGGTTCAACCATGTAGTTATTAAAAATGTATGAATGCATTTTTAATACTTTTTAGAATTAAAATAGTCTTCTTTAAGTAAAATGTTCTATCTACAATATTTAAGGTATTTTTCCTCCATGTGGCATAGCCGTGGCCCGTGGGACACCCTGTCTGTATAATATAAGTAATTATATAATATTATATATATTTTATTAGACCATGGGGATGTATAAAGGTCACCTTTTACCGCGGGAAAATTCTTTTTCTCACGGGAAAAATAGTAGTGTACAGGTGAAAAGTTTTGCTGAAGTACAGAGATAGATTTGACCATTGAGTAGAATATAGACTACCTCTTACCGCGGGAAAATACCTTATTCCCACGGGAAAAAGGTAAGTCGCGCGGGAAATCTTGGTGAAACTTGGTACAGAGATATAATCGATTTTAGGGAGGGATAAGGGCTACCTAATACTGTGGCAAAATTGGTAACGCGGGCGGAAATTTTCAATAAAATTTGGTACAGACAGTTATAGAATAGATCTTGGAGATGGATTAAGTCCACCTTATAGTGTGGTAAAATACCTCATTCCCACAGAAAAAATAGTAGCGCGGGTGGATTTTTTTGATAAAACTTGGTACAGGGATGTAAAAGATTTTGGGCATGGATAAAAGCTACCTTTTACCGCAGGAAAATCTTTGTTCCCACGGAAAAAATGGTAGAGTTTGCGAAAAGATTTAATTAAATTTGGTACAGAGATAAAAATGCTACAGGGAAAAGTCGAAAACCAACGCGAGCGTAGCCGCTGGCGGGCCGCTATAGTATGTCTTATAAATAATATGTCTTGTAAATTAGGCATAATGTTTTAATTACCGGTATTTGAAGTAATATTTGGTGTTAATGGCCCATGGTGGTGATAGCTGATGGCTGTACAACGACTACATCACCATACTCTGCTGTAGGTATATTTTGGTACTAATTAACCCAGCCAAGTCTAAATTGATTTAAAATTAGCTCTAGCAGATTAAAAAGGAATAAACAGCATCAAATACTAGGCGTAACTGATTTCAAGTGATAAAATCTAGTGCACTAAGCTGTAACACCAACTAACCTACTGTAGGTAGATAAATTACTAAAATACTAATTAAACTACTACATTACTAAAATACTCTGTATTTGATTCTGAAACATAAAACATCGTAACATTTTGTTACTAATGCGTTTTTATCGTTAAAAATATCGCTGTTTTCTGAAAACTTGTAAAAGCGGTGATCCCTCGATCAAATGTGACCTTCTCCTGCTGACGAACTGCGAATCCGACGAGTTCGATCTCGTGCAAATTTTAACTCCGGCGAAGTAGAAATTAAAAAGTCGTCAGTCACCTGCTATTAGATATCCGGCTATTTCTCCATGTAGCAGAGTAGGTAGGTAATATTCTCCTGCGAATTTTAACTCCGGCGAAGTAGAAAAAAGTCTACAGTCACCTGCTACACTAGAAATCCTGCTATTTTCTCCATGTAGTAGAGTAGGTAGGTAATATTTTAAAGAGTGAGAAGGTGACAACTTGTGTTTCTTCTCTAAGGTTGTCATCTTAAAATGATACTTAGTTTTGTAATCAGGGCCAGGGCAATATTTGAAGCAATTTCAATCTTACGTGGTCACAAATAGGGTGGTTCCATAAAACAAAGTAAAACATCATACCGGTTGCAAGACGTCGACGTAATAGAAATTATAGTCCATTTTTTGTTCACGACACTTTGTTTTGTTTTTATATTTATATAGTTAAAGTGCGTTTGTTCACGCTTGCTGGCTCTGAAGCACTGCCTACCTTTTAACACACGGAACTTTGCCGAAATTTAGATAGGCAGCTGTAAGAATTGTTTGTGGATATGGGTATTGTAAAATAAATGCTCACATTACAATTTAAACTCTAAACTTTGTACTGTCAGTTCATTTTCGTTTGCTCAGCAAAGTATTAAAAAAATAAACCAAACTGCCGTGGAGTAATCAGATGCATAAAAATTAAATTAATTTTATCAGACAACAAAGATGGGTGCATTTAATGCCAAATTTACGCAAAGGTCGTTTCATTGAAGACAAAGTTTCATTGAAGATGAACAAATATAACATCTGATATATTATTTCAAAATACACCACCGTAGACACCGCACAGACAAAAACACACATTATTTAATCGCATCCGAACCTTTCCAAACCAAAATACCCATAATGTGAATCTAGCTTCGCTTCCCGAGGCTAGCCGCACATGTAATTCCATTTATTTAAAAGTCTTGTAATATCACAGTGAAGAATATGGATTCCGTCTTAGCATCAAGAAGATTTTTGGAGCTTCAGCAAAAAAAAAAGAACAATATTGGTACCTATATGGTGCATTTAATTATAATTGATGGCTTAAGTTTTCTCAAACAAATTATCCTATATTATACTTATATTATCATGCAAGATATCGTGAAATTGAATATTGGTTGAAAACTTGCTGTAACATTTTGAAAATATTATCGATAAACTCATGTTTTCACCCCACCTCCTTCAAACATTTACGGCTGGTAAATAACTGCTGTTTCGGAAATGAATTACAAGCGCCAGTGGCGGATGCGATGAACGAGGACAAAATGGTTAAGATAACGCGATATGCCTTGCATCTTTTTTTTTATTTGGTAGATGCCAAATGCTAGAAATATTATGTTATTTACAAAAACGTTCCATTTTAAATATTTTCATAGCGTGCTATATAAGTCAGACCTTAACTGGGCATATCATCACTACATAGTCCGTATGTCTCTTTATCCCTATTTATGCTTAAATCTTTAAAACTACGCAACGGATTTTGATGCGGATTTTTAATAGATAGAGTGATTCAAGAGGAAGGTAGGTTTTGAGGAGTGAAGGTTCAGCGTCATAAGGAAGGGTAGACAGACATAATAGGAAATTAAAGTATGACATTGAAAAAACATCCAACCAATTAAATAAGATGAAATTAAGTACAGTTATATGTATATTGAAGAGAACTCATTATGACAAAAGAACAGTTTCTGTAATTTATCCTGGAGTTAGATTTACCTAAATGTCTACTCTACGTATAAGAATTTTATTGAATTACTGCTTTTAAATCAATAGAGTCCTAATGACTATATTATTTTGCAAGTGTATTATGGACGAAAGTCTACTGAGCCCATGGCCTCAAACAAGTAAATCATTGAGAAAATTTGAGGACTTGTTTTCACAGGAGTTATGTTCACTACAATTAGACCGGATAAATCAGACTGGAAAAATAAATAAATAAATCATTATTTAAAAGTTGTCAAAAGATTCAAGAGATTCGAGAATTCGGCCAAGTGGCTAGGGCCGTTGACTTCCATTCGGAAGTTCGCGGGTTTGAACCTCGGCACGTACCAATGTGTTTTCGATTTTCGAATTCATGTGTACCTTTATTCGACGCTCTTACGGTGAAGTAAAACATCGTGAGGAAACCTGCACACACTTCGAAGTAATTCAAGGGTCGTGTGTGAAGTTGACCAACCCGCACTGGCTGGGCTAGCGTGGTCGACTAGGGCCCATTCACCCTGATTTCAGGATAGGCTCGAGCCCCTCAGTGGGGACATATATGAGCTGTTAATAATGACTTATGGACGACTTAAATGTTTTTACATGTTCTAAGAACCGCATCTAATTTCTCACTCGACCATAAGGATAAAGAATTCGTGTTGGTGTACAAAAAAGTAGAGATTTTTTCTAAATTCTAGTACTTGCCTCGGTGAAAACAATAAAATTATTAAGTATGGTCTATTTGGCCCTCAAAATTTTCAAAACTAGCAGGTATATTTCGATAGAATAGTGTTATAATTATTGACCTTAGCAGTTAGACAGTCAAATTATCAAGGCTGTATTTATTTTGGCAGTAAACTCAAGCCGTTGAGAGTAGTAGTTGTTTACAATAGGTAACTTAACTACTAATATTAAAATTACATCATAATTAAAATTGTATGTAATATTAATAAATTTGTCAAGTGCTGGGTGACTTTGTTATCGGAATAGTAGATAAGGCACTTTATACAAAGTGTTAGTGATTTAGTTACCGGAAAAGGAAAATAATAAGCTAAGTGTTGATAAGCGGTCTTCAATTAAATTCCTGCATAGAGCAAGGCTGTTTTTCTTTCTGTACCTGACAAATTGTTTCCAAACATTTTGTCAGGTACAGAAGCCAGCACATGCGGTTGTACATTTGCACTACGAAATTCACCCCTACCGCTACGGAATACAGGCGCTCTGAAAGTCAACATGTCCAGCTGCATGTACTGGCTACTGTACGATTAGTATCTTAAAAATTACCATGAAGATGATTCTGATGATTATTTTGATTTTGATTGAAGCTGTTGGTGGCTACTGTCTACGGATGTAGTCGTAACACGAGCTGCATCTTAACCTAACGCAGTTATATAATTATAACAACAGACAGACAGATGTCAGAAAATCTGCTTTACAATAAAACAATTGCTATGTAATTCACTCAAACATTGACGACCCTTTTGCCTAGTTGGTAGTACGTCTGCCTTCGAAGCACAGGGTTCGTGGGTTCGAATCCCGCCCAGGGCAAACATTCGTGTGATGAGCTCTTGTGTTTGCCTTGTTTCTGGATGTTTTATATTTATATATGTATGTATATTAGTTGTCTGACGCTGCCTTTGGGGTCAGATGGCCTAGTGTGAGATGTACCCACATATTTACACGTCCTTTGAAACTACGCTACGAATAAATTATTTTGTTATAACAACCAAAAATCGCACCCACAAAAATCAAAATAGTAAACAGATTTATAGGTAAGTAAATACAACCTAGGTATATGAAACCCTTTATCATATTATAGGCCCTACGACTGTGTACCGCAAGGTAGCGATTTAGTATAGGTAAGTTCTATTCAGTTCTTCTTCTTCTATTACTTACTTACTTACTAGTTCTTGGCTAAGATTACAAAAATATAAGAAGAAAAAAAAACATAAAAATGAAGACTAATAGAAATAATATTTGTATGGTATCGTAGAATATAAGGTTAAGAACTGTTGCAAGGTTGCTATACTAAACAACAGTCTCCGTAATCGAGTGAAGGTCGTTTCTAATTCGGATCTTAAACTATTCCGGGTTCGTACGTCAAAATCGTGACTTGGTAAGATATTTTCCGGTAATGGGAAGTTTTCCAGTAGGAAATTAAGAAAAAAATCCGTCATCAATGGAAAAAAAAAAAGGACGCTTGTTTTTTTTTATTTCAAGCTGTCAGAAAATCTCCCATTTTGGGCCCGATTTTACGTATACGGTCTAAAGCCACGGTCACATTTAGCTAATAGTCGCTGCGAGTGCATTCGATCGATGCGAATAAAATTGAACACACTCAGTTTTGAATTTGCAGCGAATATCCCTGCCACACTGAGCGAGTTCTCATTGCAAGTGCAAATTCGCAGCGACTAATCGCTGTGTTTGACCGAGACTTAAATTTAAAAACCATAGTTTTTTTCACGCTCATAGGAACGAAAAGAGACAGGTGATTGCGACTTTTTAGAGACGACATCGATCTACGCGTCTAGTTTAGAAGGCATGCGAAAACATCCCACTTAAAATTAAGCTTAGTTTGACGCTGCGCTATAATTTTAAATACTCATATCATTCATTCAAATTAGATTAGTTCTTTTCCCGTCCTTTTCGATTCCCATGTGAACAGAAAGTACAAAGAACTTAAAATTTTAGATTAGACCGAATTTTTGATTGAGTTCATTGACATCTATTTTCCGGAGGTTAAGACGATTTTGTTTTGGAAATCGTCAGAGGATGAAAAAATAATAAGTAAGAGCAACATTGAATTTTTTGGGGCTCTACCATGCTAAGTGGCGCCGCCACCCTTTAAAAAATAATAACTCGACAATAAATCAATTTTTCAAAAATCCGGTCCCCAGAACTGGAGTCGAGGTGCTGTAGGATATATAGAAGCAATCACATATGTTTATTATAGTTCAATGTAGTTATAGATAGAAAAAATGCGAAAAGTGGCCGTTTTTCGCAAATTTCCTATCTCTAACTACAGCGAGATACAATAAATAAAGTTAATAGCTTCTATATATCCTACAGCACCCCGACTCCAGGTCTGTGGACCGGATTTTTGAAAAATTGATTATTTCCCGAGTTATTAATTTTCAAAGGGTGGCGGCGCCACTTAGCGTGGTAGAGCCCCTTAATGTGTTTTAGCAATTTTTCTCCTTTCCTACGTAGCTATGGACATTAGTCGAATAAAGCCGCACACTGATTTATTGTTAATGATGGTATAATGTGAGTTACTAAAATTTTTGTTTCTGTCATTGAAATAACATATTTCTCCATGGTAACATAAGCCATTTATAGAGTTAAACTGAATCGAAAAAGTAACAAACAAATGTTATTTTCGCATTCAAACCGGAGGCTTGAGCATTGAAATAAAAATACATAAAAGAAATTAAGAGCAGTGGACATCTACTGGCTGAAATGATGATGATGACTTCGAAAATATAACTGCTTTGTATTGAAAAAAAAAATCACCCTCATACAGGGTATAAATAAGTTAAGTATATGATTTACTAGCTTTCCGCTTTAACAGGTTTTCCCGTGGGAATGAGTTATTTTCCCGCGGTAAAAATTGGCCTATATGTTAATCCAAGGTGTTAGCTAACTCCATACCAAATTTTATTAAAATCGCTCAAGCCGTTTAGACGTGAAGAAGTAACAAACATGTACACTCACACACTTACAAACTATCACCTTTTTAATATTATATTATAAATATATTATAGTGTGAAGTGTGATAAATTACTCGGTTCGTATCTTGAATATTTCTACTTATCATTTATATTTAATCAACTTGAGTCATTTTCAAGGAATACTCGTAATCGTAAACATACATAAAAACGTAGAGAATAAAATTAAAAAATATGTACCTACCTAATGTACTATATTTTTATATAAATACAATACTCACATTTGTGTGAAGTTATCTCAACTAATTCATTTCTATAAAACTTTGTAAACACACATTTTCCCCATTTCTGGTTTGTGGTTAGGAATAGAAAACAACTGTATTCAAGATCTACAGTATTTATGCTATTCGAAAAACATGCGATAGCAAATTTTAATACCTTCCAGTGTAACGTGTTACATCCAAAATGATCGTTAACCGTTTTATTTTAATAAAATTAGACATTAGTAGGTATTTCATGAAATAGTATATAGTAAAGATATCTCCACAATGTGGACAAAATTAAAGATTTTTTTTATTTTTTTATTTTTTTTACAAACTTATCTATTATGAACATCTCGAAGTTAATGTTGTAATAGGTAATTTTGTCCAACTTTTTGGAAAAATAGAACTGCGATTTACCATGAACTACGTGAAACTTTTTACTGTGGGAAAACTCTAGAATAAGTACAAACCTACAAGAAGGTAAAAAAACTAGATTATAAAGTAGGTATTTATTTTTCTCCATTTAATTGATAATAAATCACTCTAACAAATATTTTATATAACATAAATTAAAAATAATAATACACAAATAGAGATAGATTTAATTTATACCTACCTACCTAGATACATAGATATGTAACGAGTGAGTTCACGTTATGTTTCTTTAGCGTTGCGTTATAATTAGTTTAAATACAAGAGTGGTGACGATATAAAAAAAAGTTCTCTTTTTTTATTAAAATGTGCTCGATCCTTACTGAATGATTGTACCTACATGTCTAAATATACATCTTCGTCAAAAAACATAGTTCATGAATGCGATCATTTTGAAGTGACAATGTTATACACTCTACATTTTAGGGTAGGCTGTCGGAAATACGGCGATAGTCTACCTTCTTACTTTGTTGAATTTCCTTAACACGATAACGTTCGCAAATGCTCAATATGCTCATGTCATACCGATAATTGCATGAAAAGGGTCACGTACTTACGAACAGCTTCACTTTGTTACAATTACAACGCAAATATGAAAACTCTATTAAAATTGAAATTAACAGTACTGAATAGTACAAATGACGAGTCTTAGTACAGTGAGCCAACGAATAAGGTGACCCCCCCCCCGACACGCCACGCTACTTTCGCCACGCTGTAACTTAGAGAGACCGTTGAAATTAGGCAACACGTTCTTAATTACACTGATAAATTATTATTAGCCATTAATTCGTTATTTTCTGTCCCCTTGGAGCGGTAGATGGCGCTTAACGGCGCCTCGGGGGGGTCACCTAATTCGTTGGCTCACTACACCGGAGCGTAATATGTTTCACTGTCCATACATAAATACGTCATACATGTTCAATATTTTTGTAAAGCAAAATAATAGAGTCAGTGGCCAAGTGGCTAGGGTCGGGTTTAAGCCTCGGCACGTACCTACTAATTAATGTGTTTTCGATTTTCGCTGGTCCGCTCCCCCGCAAGTCCGGTGAAGCTTGATCCGTCGTACCTTTTCGACTCAAGCAGAACAAAAAAAAAATCGATTTTCGCATTTCTACAACGTTTACGAAAAAACAAAAAACAAAGGTTGTGTGTGAAGTTGACCAACCCGCACCGGGCCAGCGTGGCTATGAAAGCATTCACCCTGATTCCGTGTAGGCTCGAGCCCCTCGGTGGGGACATTTAATGGACTGTTAACGAAAGCAATCTATCTATCTTCTTATATCTATCTTCATCTATCTAACTGAAGAATCGGCGTGTCTGTACATCGATTTGTTTTTCAAAATACTAATTGTAGGTGATAAAGGGAGTGTAGCTAAATAAAAGTTAAAAAAAAATTAAGTCAGACAGCTGTTATACATAAATTATATAAATACAACATCAGACACAGGACAAACACAAGTGCTCATCACACGAATGTTTGCCTCGGGCGGGATTCGAACTCGCGGCCCTGTACTTCGGAGGCAGACGTACTACCAACTAGTCTACGGAGGCGCCGTGTAATGTTGTTACGATTTCTTTTTATGATATAAATAAAAAATGCCGAGTATGTTACTTGTAAATTTTATTTCTAGTTCTGTAAAGATCTTGATTATATTTCCACAACATAAGACAATGCTGATTCAGAGTGCCTAGTGCGAGTTTTGCAACCAAAATAAACGCGCTCGATTTCGAGAGCGTAAACGCCATTTTGTATGGGATTGAAACTACGCCATCTGTGGACAGTTAGCTGAACTAAAATTTCTCCATACTAAATTCACGTTTACGTTGTCGATATCGAGCGCGTTTCGTGATGAGTAAAAAACTCGCACTTTAACCACAGACGGTCTCCTTACCCTCGTACAGCAACTCTGCCCATTCCAGCACATTGTATATTCTCATGTGCGGATTCTGGTTTTTCACTGAACAAACAAGATATAAACACAATTTATTTATTAGGTACTAGCGACCCGCCCCGGCTCCGCACGGGAAAATGGTTATTGTGGGTTATTCTTAAGTATATAATGCATGTATTATACATATAAACCTGCCTCTTCAATCACTTTATTGAATATATACTACGTTTATTCGACGCTCTTACAGTGAAGGAAAACACCGCGAGGAGGTTTGCACACACTTGCGAAGTAATTCAAGGGTTGTGAGTGAAGTTGACCAACCCGCACTGGGTCAGCGTGGTCGACTAAGGCCTATTTACCCTGATTTCACCCTAGGTGGGGACATTTATATAAGAGGAATGAGAGGAATGATGACTTTTGTAAAGACTTTTAAAATATGCGAAACCTCTAGTGCCTAGCGGTCAAACGCTTGCTTCACATTCCGAAAGTTCTGGGTTCGAATCCCGGTGGGGTACCGTCGAACATAAAACACTTTGTGCGGGATTCCCCTAGCTAGTTTGATATCGTAGTATCAAGACTTCAAAATTGCGAAAGTATTTCTGTTTGACTGTAACGCTGAACGATATTTTTACTATTTTGGTGAATTATTCGTATATATCAACAAAGATACTAGGGGTTGCTTACATACATACATAGCTACTGGCTACTACGGTGCTTAGCCGCACAATCATTACCTTGAACATTTACGAATTCCTTGGTTGGCTTGTCCAAGATCTTCCAGTAAGGACGTCCATACATGAAGTGGTTTGTGGAGGATATGGGCTTGTGGAATTCCTGAAACATTCAACAATCTCACTATTGCAAATGTAAGGTATGATCAGTTTGTTATTACGTCTAAAGAAAGATCAACATGGATTAGTACGAGTATATTTGTAACGCAACACTCTTCAATTCCTAGAGACATTTGTATGTGACAGAAGTTAAACACGACTATTTCAGTGGTATTGTATTTCCGTGTTTCAGAAGGCCATTAAAGCCGTTAGGACCAGGTAAAATAATTTTTCATTTACAAAAACCAACCTTATTTGTCTGCGTAGGTAGCTATTATTTTTCTGAAGGTTATTTTTCCGAAATAGATTTCTATTAGTACAGTCAAGAGCATGCTAAGTTGGCCACTTTGGACATACACCGTTGTGTCCAGAATTGCGATGCGCGTGGTCAGCTTACTTACTCTGCACTTGACGTATGGTCATCTTACATCACCTGGTCAAATATATTCCTCCTGGTAATCTGGGGGTCTCGTCTGTCAGACCTGGCGGATTTCTGATCGTAGTCAGGGGGATGGTAGATCATGTCATAAGGACATAGCGGCTCCGATTTGTGCCACTTGGTGTTGAAGAACGTCTCCTCTGACACAGGAATCACCATCTGCGTGATCAGCCTGTCTTCAGGGTTTACGTACGACTCCAACTTGATCGGTGGAGGCGCCATGTCTATTGCAATTATAGCTCGATGAAAAAAATATTGGAAGAAAATTGTTGTGATTATCCAGAAATCATTAGGATGAAGTGCAAAGTATTTTTACAAAAACATGAAAAATATGTGTAAATTGTAATGAAAATTTATATTTATGATTATGACGTTGACGTAAACGAAAGGTCTTCTGATAAGAGGTCCTATGTAACCTTCGAAAGGCCAGCGCGGCGTTGCTCTAAAATTAACAGTTGACAAATATCAAATAAGTGCGATCTTTTTGAGTGAAATAAATTTCAGTTTTTTCCTTAGAATAATAACGATATCGCGATTTTTTCCTTGTACTGAGGTTTTTTCAAAGATCCAAAGCGAGGCACGGCTTTTTGCCACGTTTATTTTTTGGACATACCCTCCATTTTCCTAATATTACAAAAAAAAATCTACCATTACGAAGTCCATGTTTTCCAACCTCTCTGAACCCAAAATTGACAAACTTTTGACAGTTGACATCGCAACTAATGTCGTAAAATCAATGTGACGAATTATTTTCTTTTGCCTCAAATGCGGTTAGCTGGTCTCCGTTTGATATTTTTTAGTATTTAGTGTCCTCTAAATTAACGATATGGATTATTACAATTTCAACTCTGGCTTCACAGGTGTGTTCTAATTATTTTTGTGTCGTTTTTTTATTTTTTTTCGTTTTTTGTTTTGTATATTTTTGTTCATAGATTCCTTAGAATTTTTAAGTCAAGCTGCACAGAAGAACCCTCGATTGAGCCATAGAGTGTGTATACCAGACTATAATTGTGGAGACAATTTGGTGTATAACAGGAAACAGTACAGAAAACGAGAGTGTTTAGACAAAGCTTGCCAGAAACCATCCTCCGCATCACTTATACTCAAAAGGACAAGAGATAGAGAGGTAAATGAAATAACACATTAGTAAGAATCTTCGAACCTGTTAAGCTAAGCACAGAAGCCAACACTGGATAATCGCACTATGAAATTCACCCCTGCTGCTACGGAATACAGGCGCTCTCAAGGTCAACAAGTCCAGCCAACAAGTGCTGCCTACAGTACTACCTACCTATTTTAAACATCTTTTTCTTGTCTTTGGTGCAATATTAAACACAAAAACACATAATTTGTTTTAGAAAGATGGAGAATACACCTATAACAGTAATTTATAGAAGAAAATGAAACGTTTTTAGATGAAACAAAAAGATATTTTATTCATTCTCTACTTCAATAAGTTTCTCTGTTCTTTTAATTATTTTATGTTAATTTTAATGTTATTCGTTTAATCCCATCAGGTCACCGATCAAAATTTCTTCGAAAACATTCGGTATCGACCGTCAAACCCGACCCAGAATACCAAACATCAACCGCTGATCAGAGTCACAGTCATCCCGAACAGAAATACCTACACTCAGCCGAAGTTGCGAAAACGTAAAACGAGCATAAAAAAAATACAGTCAACAGTATCCAACCACGAGAGCTTTTTCAAAGCCCAAAACATATTCTTAGTTGTCGGAAACAACAAAAGAGAGAAGATATATGAGATTAAAACTACAGGGAGTGAGTATTCTAATGGTACTCGATACGCTAAACATGAAGAAATATCTTTAGAGCAAAACTTCCAGCAGCTCCTTAACTCGTTGAACATGGATAAGAAGAAGAAGAAAGATAAAGTTAAAGGAAAGAAGGAGAAAGATAAAAAGAAAGTGGTGGACGATATAATTGATGATCAAGGATCTGGTGCGTCCTTGTTGAATAAAATCGATTTCACAAGCCCGACTGGGTCAGTGCTCAAAAATTGCGTGTGTCCCCCTACCATTGACACAGTCTCACCTCGCAAGAGTAGAGTGACCATCACTGGCAAAATCGGCCTCACCGAGGACGACAGATATGTCTTGAGGTGTAACGCTACCATAGATGGAAAACCCGGTAAGGTGTTGCAGTACACTATTATTGTCCACATATTTTATGCATAGTTTATTTCTAATTGATCTATGCTTGTGTTGAAAAAGTACGACGAATAAAGCTTCACCGGACTTGAGGAGGAGCGGATGGCTCTACCCCAAAGTTGTCATGTACCAACGCGTCTAGGGGTGACTTGAGGAAGCCTCGAACCTAGGCCTAGCGCATTGATACGGAAAAACATCGTGAAGGAGACGACGCCTGAGGGGCTCCGTATCTGATTATTAGTTTTGATTTTGAACCAATACCTGCAAGCAAGCTTACCACGTAACAATGCGGGCTTGCAATAAATGCAGTACTACTATGGCTCTTGCGCTTCTCGCGCGTTACGTAATAAGCCTGCAAAGGCCCAGAGACTTTGGTTCAGGTGACTTCATAACTCTAGCACGAAGCAAGGTCTATGGAATCGTTAGTGGAAATTTAACCCACTCTATAGAAGAAGAGTTTAAGCAATGACTTCTTTTTTCAGTTGAAAGCAATTTTTATCAAGAGCAAAATGTACGTCCATTAAATGATTGGAAAGATCAAGAAACAGGTTCACAAGAAATGACAGAAATGCCAAACAGGTGGGTTTGATTTTCGTCGATACCAATTATACCTATGTAGTGACTGGTTTCATTTTCATCTTCTAGGAATTTTATTCTTTTTTTAAATTGTGTTTTGAGGCAGGATGTCTGTGATATTTGTATCTGTGTTATTTCATGAATATATCTTGTAGAATACTCACTAGTTCAAGAAAAGCTGAATAAATTAAAAAGGAAGGTGAGGTCTGAACTTGTATGAAACTTGGCGATTGACACCGATTGGCACGTTTACTGTATCTAACTATTTCGTCAAATAATAAACAAAATTAGATCCGAATACAAGACTAGTATTGAAAAATACAGCAATGCATTGTTATTTTAGGAATAGCTTCTGCAGATGTATAAGTCCGAATCCTAAGGAAAGAATTTCTTACTGCCAGAGGGAAACAGTGACAGACAGAGAAGCGTTTAAAGTGCCTCAGAGAGACGAAGTCGTACAAACAGCATTTCAGTTTGAGGATCCATACCGCCAAGTACCTTGCCCAGCATATATGAAACCTTGTCCGGCTTTTGCTCCTCCGTGCCCAGCATTTCGCAGGTAAGTAAATTTAATAATATGTAAATACTTATTTACGAAAATCAAAATTAACATGATTTCTTAAATAAACATTTTAGCGTTGAAACTCAATATTGCCCTCGGAACGTAAATGCGGTCTGTTTCTCAAATGTCGAAAAACTCAACATATATTCAAGCAGGGATCAGGTTGTACAATGCAATTGCCCTCCAGATTTACTCGCCGCCACTAAGGAAATCGGTATCGAAGCAGATTATGAAATTAATTCCCCACAAAGCTGTAGTAATCCATTAGTCATTATATCTGTGTATCCTAAACAAGACGCTGATGATAAATATACTGATGAAACAAGTTCCACTAAAGAGACTGACAGTAAACCTGCACTAAAAGATAAAAGTGGTTCAAATAAAAAAGGGGAGAAAGGTGGCAAAAAGAAACAAGATAAGAAACCTAGACCTGGCTCTCCTACACCTCCAAAGAGTCCCGTTAAAGGAAAAGAAGAAAAGAAGGTGGAAAAAACTAAAGATAAGGGGAAAGAAAAACCAGATAAAAATAAGCAGGCAAAGGGAAATAATAAAAAAGGCCCAAAGAAAGATAAACCTGAAAAACAACAAAAAGAGAAAGTAGAAACGGGTATGAGATCCCCCGAGAAACAAAAAAGTGACAAAGAATTTGGAATATCATTTAGTAGATGTGCTGAGTGCTGCATGGGGTGCACCGGGAGCCGAAACAGACCGAATAATCAAGACAAAACTCAATTTAATACAAAACGTGCAATGAACTGGGTCAGTGCTAAGAACGACGTTTCTAACGTATCCATAAACATAGATGGTGAGAACGAATTTTACGACGTATTATTGCGGCAAGGCAACATCACCACCGACGTGCAGGTCCGGACGACTGCTAAAGGGGCAAAGTTTGCACAAGGCCCTGTAGACAGTGGATCCTTAGAAAACTTTCTTCTGGTGGCTGGTGATCGGACAAGAACTAGGAATAGATCATTTTCGCAAACTATTTTTGACGATGTGAGTTTATTTTAATTTAGTCGTTTGGTGATGTTGGTCTTGCCGCCGCACGGCTATTATAGGGACCCGTTTTATTTTCAGCAACAAAATGCTGACAAAACTGAAGTGATGGATCAAAACGTACCCAGATTAAATGTGCGAGACAGTATAGAGATTTGTCACAGGTAGAATATTTTTGTTCTTTTTTTCAAAGTATAAGTAATGTATTGTTCAAATTTTTGGGGTGTACCTGTCTCCTACAACGGGATTTGAAAATGGGAACGAGAATATTTTTTTTTCTTTTTGGTAGCTGGTTTCTTATTCGCATTCGAATATTTCACAAATATTTTAATGAACATGTGGAAAAAATGTGTGCCATCCGAAGTAGTTAAGATAATATTGCATGTTGTAGGAGGGAAGAGAAACAGAGCTGTAATAGTGTGACATTTACAACTTCCGCATCATCTGCTTCCTCCTCTGGACCAAAAGTCAATATAGGTATTTCATTTTTTGTAACACAATTAATAAGTAGAACTAATTAGATAAACGTACTCATAGCATCTAAATCCGAGCTCTCTTTTGTCACTAATATTAGCTCCTATCTAATAAAACATTTCAGCCCTTAATTAGTCATTATGAATTTAATAACCGCAGCAGCACCCTCATTTCCTTTAATTTTTTCCCTCAAGGATTTAGTTTTTACGGGTAAAAGGTAGTGTGGTATTCTGATGTTCATACTTACTTCATTCTAAATCACGCAGTAGGTTCTGCGGATCCGAATATGGCTTGTATGTAGATATAACGTATTACCCGAATTGAAATGTATAATAATACTGCGCTTTAGTCACTTTATGATTAAATTAATTCTATTTTATCATAATTATACTAGCTTTCCACCGCAGCTCCGCCCGCGTTACCAGTTTTCCCGTAGGAATGAGGCATTTTCCCGCGGTAAAAGGTAGCCTATGTTACTCAGGGTGAATGTAGCTTTATAATTGTGAAAGAATTCTTGAAATTGGTTTAGTAGTTTTTGAGTTTATTCATTATATGAATATGGCAACCTCCGTTATATGAATATGGCATAGTTAGAATAGAATAGATTATACTTTATTGCACACCAGGAATAACAAAAAAAAAAGCGGCCAAGTGCGAGTCGGACTCGCTCATGAAGGGTTCCGTAACAGCAAGTAACATAATATAAAAGTTTTTGTAGTTCGTTGTGACTTTGATCGATGTTTTAATAATAGTGAAAGGTAAATTGCGGTTTACGATTTATGACGTATTAAAAAAAAACTACTTACTAGATCTCGTTCAAACCAATTTTCGTTGGAAGTTTTCATGGTAATGCACATCATATATTTTTTTTAGTTTTATCATTCTCTTATTTTAGAAGTTAGAGGGGGGGGGACACACATTTTTCCACTTTGGAAGCGTCTCTCGCGCAAACTATTCAGTTTAGAAAAAAATGATATTAGAAACCTCAATATCATTTTTGAAGACCTATCCATAGATACCCCACACGTATGGGTTTGATGAAAAAATTTTTTTTTAGTTTCAGTTCTATGTATGGGGACCCCCTTAATTTATTGTTTTTTTTCTATTTTTGTAATAAAATCTTAATGCGGTTCACAGAATACATCTACTTACTAAGTTTCAACAGTATAGGTATTATAGTTTCGGAATAAAGTGGCTGTGACATACGGACGGACGGACAGACAGACAGACAGACAGACAGACATGACGAATCTATAAGGGTTCCGTTTTTTGCCATTTGGCTACGGAACCCTAAAAACAGTCTACAACGGGAAAAGTGTTCAAATAGGCGGCCTTTATTGCTAAGGTAGCAATTTCTACCATGCAACCAATATGCATAATTGTAATTTAGTTTATTATTTGTAGGTGTAGGCATGAAACATTTCAAAGGCGACGATTGTAAGTTATCCAACCCCGTTGCGAGGGACAAGGAGATCCGTGAGCTTCTTGGCATTGAGAAGGTCAAATCTAAGCCACAAGGAACATATCAGGTATAATCGAGTTTATAAAAAATACATAATATATTAGCGTATTGTGTGTGGCAAACTTATCTTGATATAATTAAGTAATTGCAGAAATACGAACTAGTTATTTAAAATACACTAGTTGAAATATTTTATACTAACCACAAAACTCGTTTTTTTTTGTATTATTTTATTTTTTAGGAATTTGCTGCGAAAGCTGAGATGGATTATAACTGCTCTTTACATTGCTTCTACCGCAGGCAATGGTTATTTTTTTGTTATACCTATCTACTACATATTACTTCTTTTGTTTTGTTATTTTTTGCTTACAATTATTATTTCCTATATTATTTATTCTAATACACATGGTAGCGTTGCGTTACTTAGAAACATATTAACTATTTGAATACAATCTAGTAACAGTAAAGATCGCGCGCTTCATAGAAACCCATCTCTTTTTTTAAAGAAATCTGACTAAATCTTGCTTTATTAGGTGTAAGAAAAAATATAAATATCCTTTAGTTTAGTGACTGATGTGTAACACATTAAAAACTAATAAAAAAATTACAATTTTTAAAATTCATGCATCGCTACGCGTGGAAATGGGATGAAAAATTGTCTAGTTTTGGTTTTGGCAACGTCGCGTTGTTTCACAAAGTATACTATGCATTTCCGCCACGTGATTGTTTGCGAGAGCGGCTTGAGGTAAATGAACTTTAATGCGTAGAGCAGATTTAAAAATATTTTAAAAATAGTTATTAAATGGCAAAAATGTTTGTTCATTGTTTAGTACTTTGTACGTCACTAACACTAAGTATATCTGGTCTAAAGGATAATTATACTTTTCCTAACACTCTGAATTAAATTTTTACGTACCTACTTAGCACGAATCTTTTACTTTTCTCCGAGTCGTAGCTAGTCGCATCGTGTATCTTTCTCAACGTAATGTATTTTGTAAGTTTGTAAATTAGTCAACTAAGTAATCTTCTTTTTAATTTTTAGTAAAACAAATATCAGTACTATTAACAACATTCAAGAACTACGACAGTTATATACGGACGATGAGGTCACACTAGCAAGACACAAATACTTGGATAATGATTTTGATAACAGCAGCGACTATAACAATGATATTTATGAAAATCATGATTCTATTTTAGGCAATAATAACGGTACCATTGGACAGAATCTTGAACATCCACCCGTCTTGTATGGGTGTAAATTAGGTAGTCGGTGCCCGAATAAATATACTATTTGTGGTGAAAATCGAAAAAGTTCTAAACCTTTTGTGGAAGTACCATCAAACATATCTGATGATAATATACACAAGCAATCGAAATATGAAAATGTCAGCGTATCACAGAATGAAAAGTCATGCGGTGTTATAGTGCAATGCCCTTATAGACAGCCGAAAGATGAAAGTTTTAGTAACGAGGAACTGAAAGAGGAATCTATAGAAGAAGAAGAAGTAAAACCTGAAATAAGTGCCGAAGAAGGTACTTCAGATGAACAAAAAACAAACCAAAACGGTCCTTTATATCAACAGATTGTTTTAAACCGGAATATAAATATCTATTTACAAATAGAGCAGTTTAAAAAAGAAAAACCTATTATTTTATCTCATAAACAATATAATAAAGTCAAAAGAACAATTGAATCTGCTACAGCTAAAAGAAGTTCAAAAATGCGAATGTGTATTTGTAAACAAAATGGAGAAATGAGAGTGAAATTAAGCGAAAAGAAAAAGATTTCGGATGAAGCTAATCTAGATAAAATACCGTCTATGAACAAAGAAACTGAAAAGAGTGTGAATAGTATGAGTGAAAAATCTGTTGAAAAAGAAAAAAAAGAATCAAAAAGTCCTAAAAAAATCCGTGGAAAAGTCACATGTGAATGCAATCTAGCAAATAAAAATGAAGAAAGTTTGGGTGAATATAAATGTAATGAACAGGATTTGGGTAAAGGAAAATGTAGCAGACAAAAAATAGCAACTTTTTACGATCATTCAGATGATTGCTGTACGAGTAACTACGACTTTAAAAGTAAAGTCTTGAGTCATAGGCAAAAAGTACGTACTGAAGTATTGTATATGCCATCACGGACATTTGTACTCGATGCACACAACAATGAAATACTAACGCAAACAAATCAGTCAAAGCAAAGCAAAAATCCAGCCATGAAATCTAAAACAAGAAACTCAGATAATTCAGAGAGGAAGTCTCTTGAAAAAAACCTAGGTAATGATAATCAATGTCTATTTACAACTCCAAAGTCTCATGAAGACGATCTGGATGAAGAAAGAGTAGTTAGGAAAACAAAACCTACAAGATTAGATAATGAAAATGTTAGGAAATTTGTAGGGGAACAATCTATGAAAACAAAAAAAATAAAAATAAAAAAAGACAACACGTTTGTAAGCGAAAACAAACAGTCTAGGAAAGCAAAATTATTTGGATGTAATCATGAAATAGGGCAATACCAAGAGTCACAAAAAACTCTACTGCAAAAAGTAAAACGTTCGAAACATTTCTCATATACAGATAAAACAAGTAAAAAAAATAAAAATGATGCAAAGATAAAGTCCAACCAAGTAGATAAAGTTTTAGAAAATAAAGAATATTGGAAAGGTGATTACAATGACAGTGTGCACAAAACACCCCAACCTGTTTACCATCGAGAAGAACAAGAAACTCTAACAGCTGATGTCCCTCAAGATCAATTCTGCAGGCGTTGCGGACGACTCAAACCATTAAATTATTCTGGGACTGGAAAACGAAACAATCGTCGTTTACAAACATGTTACTGCAGTGAACTCCGTGAGGAGAAACCAGATCCGTCAGTAGAAGATATTTTCTTGAACAATTGTGCAAAGGACAAGCGATATGCCGCTTCATCGACGGAAGTTCGATACGCAAGCGTTATTTACACTAATTATAAACATGTCACGTTTTCTTCAACAAACTTTACGGATTATGATGTACCTATAGATGAGCCAACCACTGCGACACCAAGCTTGAAAGATTCCCATTCCATTCATACAATTTTCAAACGTTAGTACTTGGATTAAATCATTTTTACATAGGTACTAGATAGATTTATAAAATGTTGTGTATCATTTTTTTTTGTAAATGCTGACGCCATAGTGTAGGTAATTCAAAGCCTGACCATAAAAAAACACCCACTCGGGGGGCGTCCCATGATTTTTTTAAATATTTCTAAAAACAATCGCTATTTAAAAATTTGTACCATTGAATATGACGAGGTTTATAATTTTTACAGGAAATACTTTCCTCAATGTCAGGTGGACGATTTTGAATGCCAAATATTTTCAGGCCGGCGAAGAAGTCCAACTCCAAACTTAGGTACATCGGCGTACTCGATTTGTTCGAAATACACGGATGCCACGACTGCCGCCGAAGCGGGAACTCCTCGTGAACCCGTGCAGGAGCGGAAGCCGTTCCTCAGGAGGCTGATGTCATGCCTCGTGATGCGCTCCAAGACCTCCGGCGTGAAGATCAATGTGAAGCCGACGCCCAGGTGGAACAGTGGGACCAGTTCTGTTGACTCGTACCATATAAACACGTCGCTTGGGGTTAGTTTGACATTACATTACACTTGTTTACCCCATTATAATATAGATAAACTTCTTCGTGTGGTTTGTAAGGTCATCAAAAGAAATAGGAAAGAAAGAATTAAGTCCTCTCAACCTTCCTTATCCTTATTAATCCTATTATTTACTCTCATTGTATTTCTTTTGAACAGTTAAGTATCCAATTATTATAGTTTAAAAAAGTAAATAGATCAATGAAACATTAAATTTTGATGCTACACTTTTCCAGCCGGGGTGACAGACAAGACAAGACAGTTTTGTAGTGAGCATACTCTCATCTCATTTAATAAGAGAATGAGAGAAAAGTTTTCGGAGCATTCCCTTACGATAAAATTAAGTCTTAAAAATTTACATTTATTATCTTTTTAGGCAATAGAATTATCATCGTCTATATATGACACATCAGCGTCGTTCTACAGCAACCACTCAATCCGACCAATCAGCAGTAAAATAATAAAGCGGGGATTCCTAAGCTCGGTACGGGGATTCCTAACTAACCGGAGAGTCTGATGTTTTTGAGGTAATTTTTATGGAGGGTCTTATTTCGACATTTGAGTCTGTTTCCTATTAAACTAAACATCTGCTGTATTACCACAAAACTTATGAACATGCGTTGAGCGCTTGTCTAAAAAACGTTTCATGTACTATGAGATTTTACGAACATAATTTTTATACGTTTCAAACGCGTTGCATCTTTTTTGTGGTAAGACCCCCTTTTGTTTAAGTTTTTAGTGTTTATTAATGTATTTGATTGTGATTTCACAGCACAACAGATGTTAGTTTTTTTTTAAATATATATAGGTAACTCTCATCTCAAATATCCTAATCATTGAAAGATCTAAGTTTATACAATGTAGTGTCCTTTTATATGTAGTTTTTTTGTTGACTTTTGTACTTGTGGTTTTGTTATTTTTTACATAATGAAGACTTTTACTTTGTTAGAATAATAATATAACGTTTCTTATATTCGTTGTTATTTCTATCGTCGTATTGTAACCCTATTATATTTTTATGGTATTCCTTATGTTATGACGAATAAATATTTCATTTATTAATGCAATAGCTGAATAAAGAGCCGAATCTAAATAAGCTTTTCTCACTAACATACGTTAAGCTGATCTCCGTTTTGACATAGCACTTAACACCATCTTGAAAATAAGATAGATTTAAATTTAGATGCACCTTCTTTCTTCTTTAAATGAAAAATCTAAAGGAAGCAGAAGTTAAATATTGCCGTGTGAATACAGTCGCGGTTAGATAATTAGCAAAATTTTATAAAACTTCAAGTTAATGACAAAAAGTAAAATGTATTAAAATAATTTCGTTACAATTACAAATACAACATACCATACATCTATAATACAAAAGTCTTTGCAGTTCTTAGGTAAAAACATTATACATAAATTGATCACAGTTCGATAGCTCTGTCCAAATGTTGATTGGTCTCCTCGGCAATGGCACCAAACCCAAATAGCCCCGTCCATTTCAGGAAATACCACAGCAGCAGACCGTAGAAGAATAAAGTGAACAGTTTGTCTACTACCCACATCCTGAAAATTTAAAGTGCAAATTCAGAGTTTTATTATCCTTGCTCCCTTGCTCGCTAATTTGGATTGGAAATAAAAATAAAGATGTTAGCGATTACCACAATAAAATAAACACACGTTGAACGCATATCTAAAAAATGTTGTAAAGAAAATCAGTTGGTACTGAGCTTGCTAGGATCTTCTTGATCTTTACATCGTTATGATGGCGATAAGAAAATGGCTATGGGGCTACAAATGTAACTATATTACTACGACCATTGGGCCTAGATTGATTTTGTAAAGATTTAAGATTTATACAACCTACGGGTTTACCTGTCTAGTTTACGAGTAATATCTTGAATTAAATTGGTCCGATTGTGATAGTAATGTTACTCGTTTCGACTTTACACTTTTCAAAACTTTCACGGTTGTTTTCATAACTATTAAGATTTAAAACGGGATATTTAGTGCCTATTTGTTTAGTGTGAGTGCCCGATATTTCGATGCAGTTGCATGCATCATGATCACGGGACGACTGAAGAGAACTTGCGGGTGGCTGCTATGGGCAAACAACCGTGATCATGATGCATGCAACTGCATCGAAATATCGGGCCTCACACAAAACAAATAACGGTAAATATCCCGTTTTATATTTTAATAGTTTGACTTTATGTAGCGTGCGGCTAAAGAACACAATGTTAGTTCCATTTTACTCAATTATGTGTATTATGTAGTTAATTTAGGTTTACTTACACTTTCATGTGTCTCTTGGCAGCGGGAATGGTCTCGTCAGGTTCCTTCAGTATGTAACGGCGCGCTGCGTACACGCAGTGCTCGAAGTACAGAGGGATGTCGGCACCTTTATATAAAAAAAAAACAACATTTATTCATTAACTAATACCACTCATTTAGTTTATTATATCTTTAAATTGCATAATGCTAAACCTAAATTAGGGACCGTCAAAGTATTACGTAAGCAGATTAATTACAATTATTTACCCCCCTTCTCTCTCATCAGAAAAAGCGGCCAAGTGCGAGTCGGAATCGCCTATGAAGGGTTCCGTAGCAGCCAGTAACATAATATAAAAGTTTTTGTAGTTCGTCGTGACTGATCGATGTTTTAATAATAGTGAAAGCACAGGTGAAAGATAAATTGCGGTTTACGATTTATGACGAATTAAAAAAAAACTACTAACTAGATCTCGTTCAAACCAATTTTCGTTGGAAGTTTTCATGGTAATGCACATCATATATTTTTTTAGTTTTATCATTCTCTTATTTTAGAAGTTAGAGGGGGGGACACACACACATTTTTCCATTTTGGAAGCGTCTCTCGCGCAAGCTATTCAGTTTAGAAAAGAATGTTATTAGGAACCTAAATATCATTTTTGAAGACCTATCCATAGATAATGATGAATGAGCCCTAACTCAGCATAGATGCTGCAGCGCTAATCACGTTACAGCGCTGATATAAAAGTAAGCAAAGTCTTAAAGAATACCCTTCTTCTGGTAGTGAATACTCTTAAGGTATTGCGGACCAATTCAATTTATAGTTATAGAGGCAGACCCCTCCGGCGACGTCTCCTTCATGATGTTTTTCGTATCAACACGCTAGGCCGACGTCCGAAGTTTTCTTGAACCGCCCCTAGGATGCTTTGGTATATGACTACCCTGGGGTAGAGTCCTCCGCGAGACCGCTAGTCCGGTGAAGCTTAATACGTAAATAATAATAATAATAATTTATAAACATTTGTTGTAACTAAATTGTTTTACTATTTGTTGTCTATTCATCGCACTAGGATTCCTGTATCGCAAGGATTAGGTCCTCCCTTTAGTGCTTACAAAGGTGTAAATCTAATTAAATTTTGCGACACAGGCGTAGATAAATAAAACGTTTTGTGGTAACGTCTCACCTTCGGCGTCGACTTTGTATTCCTTTTGCTCGCGTTCGTTGAGTCGCTTGCGCACCATCTGGCCCTTGTCCGACTTGAAGTCCCATTGGTTGTTGGTGTAGTACTCTAGAACGTCGAAACCTTTGTTGATGCGCCTATGGACTCGCATCAACCTGAAACAAGTTATACTATTAAATGACGAAACTGAAATGAACGGGAAATAGAAACAATTTGTTCTGTAGTAAACTTAAAACTTTCATTTTCCTTTTTGTCCTGCTGACATCAGTTCTAAAGAACAAATACTGTAGTTGAGGTACTGTTAAAAAGGGACATACACCGTCGCGACGCGTAGCATCGTCCTTGTCAATTGATTAACCAGGTTAATTCCAGGAGCGATAATGTTCGCGTATCGGTGCCACTCCGAATGGACCGTTATGGAATATCAGGTTTAGGCATGGTCCAAGAAAACAAGGTCTTACAATTAGACCACATGACTGACACAATCCTACGTCATTTTGCCTGTTCATCCTTGTCGAATGCGTGTAATAGACAAGGATGAACAGCGCAAAATGACGTAGCTTTGTGTCAGTCACGTTTATTTTCTTGGACCATGGGTTTAGGACTAGGTTAAGTAAATACTGGTCTCCAGCCCTGTGTAAATGTATGAAGCTACATGAAACCAAGTTTTGAAAATTAACCTGGTTTCCAAGCCCTGGTAACCCGTGGTACATTAAGTCATCATCATCATCATTTCAGCCGAAAGCCATTTCAGCAAGCAGCTTAGGACCGATCGTCGTGGATATCTTTGGGGGAGGCCTTTGTCCACTAGTGGGCGTCTTTCGGTACATTGAGTAGCAGTGTGGAACTTGTTGTGTATCTGTTACATCAGTGGTGACACTCACACTGGCTCGTGCCGCAGCAGCCACAGCAGCGAGTCGACCAGCAGCGCCGGGATCCAGTGGTACAGCACGCAGCAGATGTGGTGTTGGAGCTTGTTGTGCTTCATTGAACCACCCGGGTACCTGAACAGGGCGACACTGGTTAAGAGTCTGGCATGGACGTATTACCATAGGTGACCATAGTTACACTATTATCAGCGCAGTCCTTGTTTATAGTATAACTATGTTACTATTTTATTTTATTTATTTGAAAAGGTACATCAACAGTAATACATATACCACACATATACCAACAGTTTTGTTCTTATATGCTTACCAATTATAGATGTACTCAACATTTATAACATACGATACTGTAAACTATTAATAATAACACATAGAGGCGTTGACAGTTACCAACAAATCATTTATGAAACTTAACAGATAAACTCAAAAATAATAAAAAGCTAAAAAAACTGAGCAACACCACACCGAGATCAAAATTCCGACTGACTAATACAATACTAGTGTGGCGATGATGACTTTACTTTTATCAATGACACAAAGTTTTCTTCAGTTGTCCCGTGATTACGGTCCATGTAACAGCATCGAAATATCCAGCACTCACACAAATAAATACAACGGTAAATATCCCGTTGTAAATCGTAATAGGTATCATTTCATTAGTTACTACCGCTAAGGTTGGATAGTTGAAGATCAATGACATACCTACAAGACTAAAAAGAGCACGATGAGTAATCTGTAAAGTGCTTTGTAAAGTGTGTCTTTGTGCTAAACAAGTGTATATCTATGTCTGTCTCAACCAAAAATATCCCTAGTTAACTACTAAAGGCTCCCAGCGAATTCGCATCGCTCTACAACTTTCTGCGAGGTCGCACGAATTAATTGTAAGAAGTGTATGAGCCCTAAAAACAACGGAGCACTCGAATTACTCCGTCGTGCCCCTCAGAGTGGTGGGGCAAAGTCTGGGTGTAACGAGGTGCCTTGCATGCCACCTCATTCTCACCACATTTACCATTTCTTTTTCGTCTAAATTCGAATGTTTAATTTTGGAATTCATTCGTTAATCATCCGTCATTTAATCCATTTTTATATTAAATTTTTGTTTGCTTTTACTATGTGTCGGCCGCACTCCGAAATTCTCGTTGATTTTTCAGTAGGTAATTATTAAATTTGTGTAATACTAAAGTGCCTTTTACCTTGTTCTAATAAATACTTATCAGCGAAGTTCTACATTTTTCTCATCCAAGCTCTTCGTCGTTTTTCCTCATCTTTTATCAAGTTAGCACTCGTGGGCTCGCCCAGGATCTGGCGAGCCGTGGGTGTAACATGGGTGTTCAGTGGAGCAGACAACTCACCAGGCGACCCCGTTGAGGGGCACTTTGTTGAGGATGATGGCGCGACCGGTCTCGATCAGCTCGTGCCACGTCACCTTCACTTCCGCCGAGCTGGTGAGGTTGAAGATCGAGTTGGCTGTGTCACTGTACAGACAAACCATGGGTATTTACCAAATATACAATATCTTCAGGTAAGTAGCGGCTTAGTAAATACTGCAAGGGCGTTCATTCAACAGCATTCAGCAATTTTCTCAGAAACTTTTTTCGGGATCGAAAAAAAATTACTTAGTCCCTTAAAACATTTCAATTCAATATACTTCATTGACAGAAAGACACAGCATCCCTTCATCCCTCCCTTCATCATCATCACCATTTCAGCCTGCAGACGTCCACTGCTGAACAAAAGCCTCCTCCAAAGATCTTAACGACGATTGGTCCTGCGCTGCCCACATCCAACGGCTTGCCGCAACCCTCACCAGTTTGTCAACCCACCTCGTCTTCCGGCGCGCGGTCGCCATTCAAGAACCTTATTGCCCCAACGGCCGTCGGTTCTACGAGCAATGTGCCCCGCCCACTGACACCTAAGTTTATTTAGCGATTCTTCGGGCTATGTCGGTGTTTCTGGTTCGCCTGCGGATCATCATTCCTGATTCAATCACGGCAACGACTCTCTTACAAAGTTGTAATTTTAATCGGACAGTTTTTGTATGGAGATGTCGAGTTCTATATTTATTTCCGAGAATAGTTTGTTTGGAATAGTTGATCAGATACGTTCACTAAACCTACCTACCTAATGTCCTTTCAGTTTTTGCTAAGCGGTCACTTACCAAGTGTTCTCCCTTTGGTTCGTTTTCGTAATTTTGATCGCCATATTGCGGAATTTCAATGGAACCAATTATTTTATAATGGAAATTGTTTCCTTAAAGATAAAAATATACACGTGGCGCCCCCAGACCAGGTTTTTTATTTCTCTGGTCTAAAACATAGTGGTTAAAAATGGTACGGTTACAACTGTTTAGATAAATAATTATCATACGTCTGCACCCATCGGGCTGTCCCATACGCACTGGCGTAGCTTAGTCGCTCCGCCTGCCCTTACCCGTTAAGGTAGTTCCACACCGCAACCATGATGCCGCTGATGAACACATCCACCGGCAGGTAGTCCGCGTAGCTGTCACTGCGGCAGTACATGGTTCGAAGCACGCCCTTGCCCGCGCCTGAAACAATGTTAACAGCTCAAATTCAAATTCAAAAAGCGTTTATTCGAAGTAAGATTTTACAAATCACTTTTCGACATCGAGGCGAGTTCACGATTTGGCTGTCTTCTGTGAAGAAGAACTCGCCGGAAGAAACTCCACAGGCGTTGCATCTTTTTAAAATATTTTTACAAAATTATCATTTTATACAATTCGATTAATATAACAAAGAGTGCAAACGAAATATGCAATTAGAGGAAGGCAACCAGTCGAAGTAGAAAAAATAAAACAACCGGCAATCGACTAGAGCAGACCAGTCTCCCCAAGCAGCACCACGTTCACGGGTTGACGTATGACTCATATTATGTCCTCACCGAAGGGCTCAAGCCTACCCTGAAATCAGGGTGAATAGGCCTTAGTCGACCACGCTGGCCCAGCGGGTTGGTCAACATCACACACAACCTTTGAATTACTACGCAGGTGTGTGCTGGTTTCTTCACGATGATTTCCTTCTCCGTAAGAGCGTCGAATAAACGTACATATGAATTCGAAATCGATAACACATTGGTACGTGCCGAGGCTTGAACCTGCGAACTTCCAAATGGAAGTCAACAGACCTAGCCACTTGGCCACCGACGCTCTTGCTTATTAAAACTATATTTTTATACACTACCTACACTACAACTAGTACGGCAGAACATCTTACCAATGAGTAGTCCTGTCGGCCCGTTGATGTTGTCCGTCCATCCAGGAAGGGGCTCCCAGATCACTGGGATCACTGTTAAACAACATCTTTATTAAAACTAAACAATGCATGCAATTATCATAAAAGATATAATAATTATTTACTTCTTTTCATACAAATTCAAAGAGATAAAAAAGAATTGGGTTGTGTCCTCTACGACTCTACGGCGTTTCCGTAGCACTTCGCTACGCCGTAGCAATGTTCTACGATCTTGGCCTATTTATTTACTGAAGATTGTATTTTCTTTTAGGTATTTTCCCTCTGTTAATTTTCTGAAAATTGGGTTAGGGTTGACTAATCCTAGGGCCTAATTTTGAATTGGAACTGTATGACAATATTAATTATTTTTAATTACATCCCCTACGGTAGTTTCGTAGCCTCTGCTACGCCGTAGCAAACTTCTAGAAAGTTGACCTTTTGATGTTTTTTTGTTTATTTATTTTTCAGCTCTAAAATGGTTTAGATATCAAAAGGAAGAGTTTGATTGGTTCCCTTTTCCAAGTCTATAAAGATAACAAGGAAAATCAAATTCCCAGAAATAAATTAATTTTAGTTTATGTGCATATTTTGTATTGTATTGTTTTTTTTTTTACTTACCGATGGAAGGTCTGAGCACCAACACAGGCATGTGTTGCATGTATTCGACCGCTAGAGCCTCCCCAAGAGCCTTCGTGTATGCGTATGAGTTTGGCAGTTTGTCCAGGAACCTGGGAGTTTTTTATTACTTATCAAGATAGCAATAGGAATGGGGTGATATATATATTTTTAAATTGATTATTGAGATATAGATATCGCCAAACACTTTGAGCAAGCGAGCGGAGGGTAAATAATGCAGTTTACTCGTTACATCTTGTTAAATTTGTTTACCGCTAACTATACCAATGTTTTATAATTTACGTCTTTTAGAGAGTGTCCCGCCTGACTTAATGACACGGTGGTGGTAATATTAAATAAAATAAATATTATTTTTTCCCTAATACAAAAGTAGCTACTTAAAAAATAATAATATTATATTAGTTATTTTAATTGTAATGGGAAACAGGAGTCCAAACTAGGTAGACCCCGTGCCCCGTACTATGGAACTCCAGCCCGGTTCACGCGTGACAGACATAATTTTGACGTGCGTATTCTCTTATCCTATTGGAGGATATTTCAATATGGCGGGTTTTTTGACAGTTAAATGTGCGACAAACTTTTGTCATAGCACTGCATGTTACGGGGGCTGGTCTCCACCTCTCAGACATCGTAGGTGCAGTAAAATAGAAAAGCTAAAGGGATCTGATAATTAAGTTGATAATAATAAAATTTAAAAAAGGATACTTGGTGTGTTTGTATGTGTGTGTGTGTGCGAAATATTAATGCCATCAAAAACACAACTTGTAAAAAAACCAAGTCTCGCAATTCAGTTCTTCTACCGTAAAAAGTTGTCAGATCCATGTAATACCAAGTCGGTTAAATTATTCAGTCCCTACTTAAAGGGTCCTTCTGTCTTAAGTTGTTACGTAATTAGCTAACCTAACAACATCAGTAATCATATTAATATTTAAAATCTTTTATGTTTTAAATAAATAGACTGACTTGGCCATCGCATGAAAACACAATGTATCTCACAAGTAATACATATTGTATTAAATTAACTGTTTAGTGCGATTGCCAAGTCAATCTATTTATTTAAAACATAAAAGATTTTAAATATTAATATGATTACTGATGTTGTTAGGTTAGCTAATTACGTAACAACTTAAGACAGAAGGACCCTTTAAGTAGGGACTGAATAATTTAACCGACTTGGTATTACATGGATCTGACAACTTTTTACGGTAGAAGAACTGAATTGCGAGACTTGGTTTTTTTACAAGTTGTGTTTTTGATGGCATCTCATTTCTTTTTGTAGGTAGTCTTCCTCTTTTTCTTTTCGGGTACTGCACTCGGGGACTGCCGCGGTAAAGCTATTAGCATTTTTTATCAACTTATGCAATTATAATTACACAACAACAACAAACTGAACTCCAACACTCCAACTCCAACACTCCAACACCCCAACACCCAAACACCCCCAACACCCAAACACCCCAAAACCCAAACACCCCAACACCCCAACACCCAACACCCCAACGACCCAACCCCAACCCCAACACCCCAACCCCAACACCCCAATACCCCAACACCCAAAACCCCAACACCCCAACGACCCAACCCTAACACCTCAATACCCCAACACCCCAACCCCAACCCCTCAACACCCCAACACCCCAACCCCAACCCCAACACCTCAACACCCCAATACCCCCACACCCCAACGACCCAACCCCAACACCCCAACACCCAGCACCCCAACCCCCACCCCTCAACACCCCAACCCCAACCCCAACACCTCAACACCCCAATACCCCCACACCCCAACGACCCAACCCCAACACCCCAACACCCAGCACCCCAACCCCCACCCCTCAACACCCCAACCCCAACCCCTCAACACCCCAACACCCCAACCCCAACACCTCAACACCCCAACACCCCAACCCCAACCCCAACCTCAACCTCAACCTCAACCCCAACCCCATCCCCAACCCCAACCCCAACCCCAACCTCAACCCCAACCCCATCCCCAACCCCAACCCCAACCAAAACCCCAACCCCAACTCCAACTCCAACTCCAACTCAACTCAACTCAACTTATCAACTTAATTATTATGACGTGTATAATTATTTATATATTTATTTAATATTAAATATAATTATTTATTTATTTTATTTAAGCAGTATTTTTTTCCTTTGTTTTTTTTTCTAAAAGTTATTTAGGTACTTATCTACACCTATTTAATCCATTAATACAGGTACACTGATTCGATAACTGCAAACGTAACTTTGTAATTCTATGTTTGCCCCCAGATTTATATAGGATTACAAAGATATCTAGCAGATGATGTATCTAAAAAAGTAGGCCGAAATTGCAAAATATTTTAGTTTTCCCTTGGTTTATATGCTAAACACTAACTTCATTTTAAATTTAAAGCTTCTATGTCTGCTAGAAGTGCCTTAGAGTTTTGATGATCGGTCAGTCAGTCAGTGAGTGAGTGAGTGACAAAATTAAGAAACTTTGACTAGTTATAATTCATAAACTACTGGTTCTAATTGATTGAAATTTGAAATGTACCGTATTTATACAATGCCTGCTTGGTTACTGAAAACTCAGGCTTCTTGTTTTATCCACAACGAAGTTATAGGGGGGTCGAAAATGGCCTGAACTGCTTCGAGAAAAGTATGGTACGGCCGTGCCGCTTTTTTGCTCGACTTGGCGGGGGCACTGCCGTGCCCCCAGATTATGAGGATTCACTAGCACATTAGTGCCGTTCAACTTACTTGTCAGCCATAGACTCCAGAGTGGCCTCGTCGAAGAGTTCTGCGGCGGCGATGACCTTGTGGGGGTCTGCGGGAGGGGGGTATGCTTGTTCTTCCAGAAGCTTCTCGTGCAGGTGGCAGTACGCCGTCGATATGTGCACGAACACCTGGACACGCCCCATATAATCACTACTTATTATAAAACAAAGTCGCTTTCTCTGTCCCTATGTCCCCATCTATGTCCCTTTGTATGCTTAAATCTTTAAAACCACGCAACGGATTTTGATGCGGTTTTTTTTAGTAGAAAGAGGGATTCAAGAGGAAGGTTTATATGTATAATACATACATAATATACTTAAGGATAACCCACAATAACCATTTTCCCGTGCGGAGCCGGGGCGGGTCGCTATATAATATACTTTATTGCACATAAACAAAGTTACAAATTTAATTGCAAAGGCGAGCTTATCTCTACAAAGGGATCTCTTCCAGCTAACCTATACGTTCGTCCATCATCATCATTATAGCCGAAAACAGCTACAGTTCGCGCAAGTTGAATGCAAAGGGCGTTTCACTTTCTTTCTCGATATACAGGGTTATTTTTTAATCTTACCTTCAGATGTTTGCAGGACCTGCCGAGGTCCAGCATAAGTTTAGTGCCTCTTACATTGAGGAGCACTGCCTTTTTCAGGATCTCGTCGAATCTGTAAAAAAACCATATTTATTTATTATGCCCGCTCATCCTTATTTATGATTCATTATTCTTTCTGTCTGTTCCATGGTCCAAGAAAACAAGGTCTAACCGTTAGACCACGTGACTGACACGAGCCTACGTCATTTTGCGCTGTTCATCCTTGTCTATTACACGCATTCGACAAGGATGAATAGGCGAAATGACGTAGGCTCGTGTCAGTCACGTGGTCTAATGGGAAGACCTTGTTTTCTTAGACCATGGTCTGTTCATAAAAGTATTTAGATCTAAATAGCTTACATTTTGTTATTTGTACGATCAAGAGTAAGTATTTCTTGCTATTCCAAGCTGTGTAGCTATAGGCGCCACTTCCTATTATTATAGCCCGTTATAAGCGGTAGTAGGTACTTATAACATCCTTGGCTCACACACATGTATGTGGACCTATAAATTAGTCTGTCAAAAACTAATCAAAACAGGCTTGAATTATTTGGTAAAAACAATTTAACAGATTAAGATTCATTTGTATACGTTGTTAATTTTTGCTAACGACCGTGTCGTAGCGACCGTAGTCATAAGTACGCAAAAGTGCATAGTGCATACTGCATTGTAGTACTTTTCTGGTATTGTGTAGTAACACGATGTTATAATAACCCAGGGAACAATGACGCCTTAGCCTAGTTGGTAGTACGTCTGCATTCGAAGCACAGGGTCGCTTGAATCCCGCCCAGGGCAAACATTCGTGTGATGTATGTATACCAGCTGTCTGACAGCTGGCTGTCTGGCTTTGCCTAGTTTGGGGTCAGATCAGATGGCCGTCTGTGAGAGAGACATCCCCACATATTATTATTATTTGTGATTCTTAAGCTTGCGTATTAAAAAAGGGTCTCTGTCATTCTCGACTAAGTACAAACAATGTATTACTCAACCATTTTAACAGGTACTCATTGCCATTACTCAATGTACTGCATGACTTGCCTACTCGTACACCTAAATTTGCATATAGTGTTAAACAACAAACATTACCAGTAATTTCTTCACATGCTTTTGTCGAAGTAGTGTCAATGACGGCGTTAGAACTCGCAGTTAATTGTGTCATTTGATTTGTTTCCATGTGTGAAATTTCTTCATATTCGTATGTACACTACTGAGAAAAGTAATGAACTAAGAGATAGCTTAGAAAAAACTCAAATTGATGATTACAGTTGTTGTTGGATACACATTCCCTGCGTTATATATTTTTAGTTTGATCTACACATCACACACTTTTTTTATAATAACACTAGCGACCTGCCCCGGCTCCGCACGGGAAAATGGTTATTGTGGGTTATCCTTAAGTATATTATGCATGTATTATACATATAAGCCTTCCTCTTGAATCACTCTATCTATTTAAAAAAACCGCATCAAAATCTATTGCGTAGTTTTGAAGATTTAAGCATACATAGGGACATAGGGACATAGGGACAGAGAAAGCGACTTTGTTTTATACTATGTAGTAGTGATTATTAGCATAGTGTAACAAGAGTATAGTATATAAGTTATGCTTAGTAAGTCATTTCATTAGCGACAAGACAAGGAGCAAAATATATCAAATAGGTAGCGCACGTGCTAGTAGGATGACGTAGGATATTTCACGAACTAGATAAACCTTGTTTAACTTGTGTAAGCGTCAAGAGAAGGGTGAAGTACATATCACTGTTTTATAGACCTACTATTTTGAAACATTAATAAAAAGGCGAATTTGACTAGTTATCTAATGGTCAAAGAAACTATTTTGCAATAGGCTCACGCAGCTGCGTTAACATACGACCTTCAGACTCGAAATCACGCGTTTGACCCCAATACCTACGCATTTCTAATATTTCCCTATAGTGGCCAAATTTAGAAGAGAACTGGTATTGCGTACCTAGTTTAAGAGCAGTAGGTCGAGAGGTACCAGCTTGGCCCTGAATGTGTTACCGGCAAGAGCATTCGCAATTGTTTGTTATTCATACCATACTTCATTTTAATGTCCACTTTGTGTATCTTACACTTGAATTTTACGAAATCTACTGTAAATTTACATTAGGAAATATATAAAATTTGTCGACACAAATACTCGATACTTCAAACATTCGAACTGTTTTGCTAGCAATAGCCAAAAAGAGCGCACTGTAAAATAATTTATTTTGGTTGTCCATTGTTGGAGGCCCATACGATAAGCCTTTATAAATACGAGGTGCGAGATAGAACACCTAGAATTGTATCGGCATTAACATATTACTCCGACCATGTTAAGATATTATAGTACTGTCGTCAGCCCTTTAGCCTACTTGGTAGATTACCTACAGTCAAAAATAAAAACCTATATTTGATTTGATTTACTTAGGATCTTTTCTCTATCTAGAAAATTAAAAGGAATAATTTTTATGGTACAGTTGTACCTTAGCATGAATTCTTAAGATGAATTTCAAAACGAAAACTTTAATATTATTGATGCTATCAAAAAATAAGACCATAAGAAAACGGTCAACTTACAACCTGTTCCTGTAACCGTATCTGCCTTTAAAGAGCGTGGCATGTATGGTTTGTTTCATATTAATCCGGACAAAAGGTCATTGACGCCTGCATACAATGCGCACATTTTTTTCAAACGATACGATAAAACTATAGGACATTATCGCAAAATACGTAATTTGGCATACCGTAGTAGAAGTCGGGGTGAGCGTGTTACTTTGTCAGACATTTTGGCGTTACATTATCTCTACTATAATATTATAAAGAGAAAAGGTTTGTTTGTTTGCATCGAATAGGCTCCGAAACTACTGAACCGATTTCAAAAATTCTTTCACCATTAGAAAGCTACATTCACCCCGAGTAACATAGGCTACCTTTTACCGCGGGAAAATGCCTCATTCCCACGGAAAAAACTGTTAACGCGGGCGGAGCCGCGGCGGAAAGCTAGTTTTTAATACCTTTCAAGAAAAGAAAGAGGTCAATGAACTTCTTTCCGGATTTATATGAAACAGAGCATAGTAGGCAGGACCCCCGAGCCGCTGGATGCGGGCAGCGCAGGACCGATCATTGTGGAGATCCTTCGGGGAGGCCTTTGTCCAGCAGTGGACGTCTTTCGGCTGAGATGATGATGATGATGATAGTAGTGGTCACCTAATAGTGGCGGCGGCGTGTACAATGATGTCCACGTTGTCCACGATGTACTGCCTGTCTTCGGGCAGCAGCGCCAGGTCCGGCTCCTGCGCATCCCCCCCCACCACCCGCAGCTTCCTCAGCAGCGTCTCCACGTTACCGCTCATGCCGATCACCTTCTCAAACAACTGCCAGGGAGAACCTCTAGTTTATATTAAAAAAAAAACATTTTACGGGACTAAGGGAGGATAAGCAGCGACACCATCCTTAAAAAAAAACTTGGAAAATAATATTTTTTTCAAAAATCTAGTGAATATGTTTGAAGGTGGTCTTTTAAGGACTTCAGCGCCACTCACCCTCACGCTGCTGCTTAATATAGAGGCATACAAACACAGGTTATTTTCTATACTATAGCAATTAAATAAATAAAAAATAAGCCTAATTATATATTTAGTATTGATATGTCTTATTCATCATTATCTACTTTGAGAACAAAAGCCCGTATCCCAAAGCTTTTCATACGTATTATCAAATAAAGAGAGAAATATAGTAAAATATATAAATCATGCAAACAATTTAAAAGTTTGTGTTCTTACCGGATCGCTGAACATAACGTGCAGCCGTTCCTGTGGGGTCTTCCCCTTCTTCTGGCGCACTAGCAGGAGGATCTGATCGATGTCGGGACATTTTCTGTGAACAAATCAATCATTTTAATACTTCTTTTCTTTAATTTTTTAAACATAGGAAGGTATTTCTAATATCTACCCCTGACAAAAGTTTTATCCCGTCAGGTACCTTGGGTCAGGTTCACAGGAGTGACAGATAGAATTGTTTCATTTAGTACTGGTATGGCGCGAACCGGACTAGTGTATCTTAGAACGAAAAACGTCCTTTTTTCGAAATCAGTTCAAAAGGTAAATAATTAAATGTATGGACTGTCTCAAGTAAGAGCGCGCACGGTTACCAAGTTTATTTGCAGCCAAGAGCGCACCCATTCCAAACGGTGCGAAAGCAAATTATTAATCTCTTTATAGTAAAACTGTAAAGGTCGAAAATCTGTACATAGAAAAAAAATGCTCAGAACCGAGTTAGGGGGAAGCAAGAAGTGATAATAATTATATAACATTTCCAGATTTTTTTTATTTTTTTGTTTCTCTGTCTGTTTATCTGTTTGTCTGTTTGTATGGGCTAATCTTCAAAACTGTTGGACCGATTTGAATGAATTTTTGCATGGTGGTACCTATATCCCCGGTCAACATCTGAGATAGTTTTTACCGCGGAAAAATATCTCATTTGCACGGAAAAGTCAAAATACAACGCGGGCGTAGCCGCGGGCGGACAGCTAGTTACAAATAAGATGGGTTTTACAGATAGCTAAGTCTTAATCTGTAAACATAAATAACAGAACCGTTGCAACAGTAGTTACTTAGGAGCTAGACTTGACTAGACTCAGACCAACAACTAGTTACCTAGTGTCCTAGTTATTCAGTCTAGGTAGACTACACAACTGGGTAGGTAACAACCTAAGGTATATAGGTTTAGAACTTATAAATGACTAGCAGCCCGGTACGTACGAGTATATAGTGAAATAACGTGACGTTACAAGAATGTAATAGGTACCGATTTTGTGCAAACTCCACATAAACCATCTACTAAATAGTCCGAACAAAGCCTAAACATTTGGTTTGGATAGGTGAGACCGTTCTTGTGTTGTAAAATTACAAACGAAAAGTGGCATTGATTTTTATATAAATTGACTAGCGATATACATTATACAGTCTCCGTGGCTAAGTGGTTAAACATTCGCCTCTCATTGCAAAGGTTTCGGGTTCGAATACCGGGCACTCGTCGAATAAATATCCTCAGGTTGGGTAGGACATGAATCACCTGAATGTCCGAAAAGAAAGATGATTCCGTGCTTCGGAAGGCACGTAAAGCCGTTGGTCCCGGCTACTATCTACGGATGTAGTCGTTATTGGAGCCATGTCGGAAGCCTAAGGAGGTTCTATAATTCCGCAGGGTTTGTGAGGTAGGTTAACCTCGAAACCCGCACAATAAGCAAGCAAGCATTTTTTTATCTTTTTTGTGGATGTCAGGCTCAACTTGACAAGTTCAGGCAGCAGCATTGAGCAACTTTCTCAATGAAACTGTTCCCTAGAAGCCTAGAACCAATTTCCCTGTACAAACAAAAATAAATTCTACGTTCGTTATGAAGAAGACAAGTTTTTAGATCGTTATACTGGATTTTTTTTCTTTGGAAATGTTGACAAGAAGGCTTGATACTGCGTAACGCGTTAGAAGCTTGAGAAGCTGTCAAACGCGACATAATGACAGAACTACTACGGCTCTTATGTCACTATGTCGTGTTTGACAGCTTCTCGAGCTTCTCGCACCATATGTAGTAAGCCTACTGATCTATTGATTGAGCATGTTTTTTCGGTTTTTGTTATAGTACGCGCGCGAGTTGAGTGCAGTCGTAAGCTTTTTAAATAAAACAGATTATACTCTTTGTTACAAGAGCATATAAAGAAACGATATTATACTACAAAGTTAAATATTAAAATACTTTTAAAAATATACAGGGCGTCCCACGCCTATGCCACATCGAGGGAAAGTACCTTAAATATTGTAGATAGAACATTTTACTGAAAGAAGACTTTATTTCATTTCTAAAAACTATTAAAACTGCATTCATACATTTTTTAATAACTACATGGTTGAACCGGGAATCGAACCCGCTACACAAGAAAAAAAAATCACCCTGTAGTTTTATCATACCAATCGAAAGGCTTCATAATAAGGACTATTTTTTGCTAAATAACATAGTGTCAGATATAAAAGGAAGACTATGAATTTTAACATTTTAATTTGGCTGCCGAGATCGCCAGATCTAACCCCGTTAGATTTTTATAGGGTTATGTAAAAAAAATAGTGCACAAGAACCGGTATTAAAGTGTTCACGAGCTACAAACAGAACTTAGACGTATTATTCTAAATATCCACCACAACAAAATAAAAAAAATCGACAGGGAGTGAAATAATCAAAAGTGCGACTTTGTATTCAACAGCGTGGGGCATTTTGAGCATTTGATAAAATTGATAAAAATTGTATTAATAATGTTAAAATACATAGTCTTCCTTTTATTTCTGACACTATGTTATTTAGCAAAAAATAACCCTTATGATGAAGCCTTTCGATCAATATGATAAAACTACAGGATATTTTTTTTTCTCGTATAGCGGGTTCGATTCCCGGTTCAACCATGTAATTATTAAAGAATGTATGAATTCAGTTTTAATAGTTTTTAGGAATAAAATAAAGTCTTCTTTCAGTAAAATGTTCTATCTAAAATATTTAAGGTACTTTCCCTCCATGTGGCATCGCCGTGGGACGCCCTGTATATCGAGAACAAAAGTAATAAAGTAAACAAATGCATTCAACTCGCGCGCGCACTGTAAGTTGTTATATTACAATAGGTGATAATAGGTAGTGTACTGTGGTTCCCGCCGGAGGAGGCATGAAATTGGCAAAGCAGATAAAATCAGAGGTTCCAAGTAATTCTGCAACTTGACAAGGCGTATCCAATTTCGTCATCGCGTTTCGTTCTATTTACTTTGAAGATTACACATAGAATTGGATAACTCCATCTGGCGGAACTAATTGATGTCAAGAAATGATTTGGAAGAGATCGCTAATAATTATAAGACCGCTCTTTCTGCAGACATTGATTCTAATCGAAGATTCATTTTATATACGCAAAAACCGATAAGTTTACATACAAAATAAAAATATGCAGTAATGCTTTTTGAAATATGGACATTTATTAGACTAATACATTAATTTAAATATGTATATAGGAAAATTATAAATATTTATAGAACCTACATACTTACTTACATTACGTAACAATAAAACGGTTGTCAAATGTAATATTTCTAGGATCAGATATCTTAGTCGTTACTATTAGAACACCTATACTACCTAGGAATGCTATCTACCTGAATTAGCTGTGGGTTTTGCAATTCCCACTTCGCTTGTCCTTTAGCATAAATAGGACAGTGTGCCGATCGGTGAAGAAATACCAAATAACTAGTTTGCTAATGCAATCGTGAGCCCTACCTACTTGTCTAGGATATGTGTAGGTTAGGTACCCGCAAATGCACTAACCCGTAAATGGGCGCAGCGGTTTGTTTCGAAAGACGTATTTTGCAATTGTACCAATAAAGTCAGAACTAAGCTTATTTCGCAGCTTTTTGGTAAAGGCAGCTTATAAACTGTTGGCTGTTGTCTAGAAAATGTATGATTTCGTCATTAATTTGAAGGATATAGTTTTGTAAATAATAAATCTTTCAAATTAACTAAAGAAAGAACACGAAACGCGAGAAATAGGCAAATATGGAGGAAAGTACGAGTACAAATGATGCGGGTTCTTCTCCACAGCAGCGCTTGTGCTTGCCTGATATCATAATTTTTTTTTTTCAGGTTGTTATTTTTTTTATTGTTGGTTAGACTTGTACACAAAGATCATAGTAGTACAAGGTCCTTGCTTGTACATTCGTTTGAGATGAAAGCCGGCCTTGGCTTAAGCAAATTTTTTTGACTACTGACGTTATTAATTGTTTAACAACAAAAAATATCTACAATTAATAAATTAATTTGACTTTAAAATTAATTAATTAATTAATTACAAGTTTTGTTTTATGTATTTTTGTTGTAATTAAATAAATAAATGGCTTTTTGTTCTATTCTAAGAATAAACGATGATTTAACTTCGACTTTAGCTTCAGTGGTCGGTTGTTTCATGTTTAGTGGTCAACCGTGGTCAGAGATGAACCTTTGACCCTGAGACTATGTTGCGTATTCAAGATCCGCAGAGCGGGACCAGTGAGTAAACTACCAACTTGAAAATAAAAAAAATGTGAGTAGTTCTAGTAAAGAAATTAAAAATTAGGATGCTTTAAATAAAATTTAGTGGTAAGTAATTGAGCCTAAATTTATTGTTTCCCTCAGAAAAACGCTCAACGCAACAGCCGCATTATGTTGCGTCCTTGCGTCGAAACAACAGTCATTTTATTTCGTTGAAGTTAAGACATTTTTGTGCGAGTCGGGTAATAAAAAAACTGTCGAGCACGCACCGTAAGGGAACAATAGGTTATTACATTACCTATTTACAAACAAAAAATTTTTTTAGTAAATTCGATGATACTGGTTTTAAAGCTGGTTTTATTACAGAACCATACCATAGATAACACAAGTACCTATCATGATTTGTATTGAAAGCAAGCGTGCCAAATTTTACCACCTACAGTAGGACATCACAGCCAAAAATAAAAATAAAAGGATGCACGATATTCTTGGGTTTCTGCAATTAATTATCACGGTAAGAGCTGTGGTAAGAAGAGGCATTTTTTAGTTTACGCAGAAGTTCGAACTCAACAACGAACTATTAGGTAGATGTATTGGGTTCATCCCCGAGCTTACCGTTCCCCAAGCTTACCGTCCCGGAGCTTACCGATTTGTAATTAATATAAAAAGTCGATTAAAATGTCAATCTTGCTCAAAAGTACTATTAGCAGCAAAAGTGCAAAGTCGAATCTTATACTTTATAGGAATAAATAATAAGTTCTAGATCGCGGTTAAATAATCACGTTTATTAATTTGCTGGTGTAATTATCACAGGTTTTAATCATCACAATAATTTGTTTTTTTTATTAATAATGATGGTCAATTTAGCATTACAAAATAATCAACAATAAAAACAATTACAAAACTAAAACATATAACTATGTATAACTTTCATCAAGTTCACATAATTCTGCCTGCAGTAACCAAACAATCACATTTCATACTTTAAAACACTTTTGATGACTATTGTACAAGTTGGAAATAGTAGAAAAAAAAACAAAATAAAATGTAATCAATTTTATCAAAATCGGTAAGCTCCGGGACGGTAAGCTCGGGGACGAACCCGATGTATTTGCGTCATCTATGGTATATAATTATATTTTTGAAACTACAATACAACATTTTTAATAGACCATAATTGCCCAATCGCTTGTTATAGATAGAGTAAGATCCCAGAGCCACTACACATAACTTGCTTATTTTTAAATGGATGAAACCATTGGTTCTGAGTAGTACTCCATGTATTTAGTACGTCTGAAGATTTCAAGAATTCGATCTGTGACAGGCTTCAATAAGCCAATGTACAAGTTGAGAAAGGTGAGTTAAATTAAGTAAAGTTTAACTTATTTTACTCTACATTTTCACCTTTTACCAGTAAGCCTGTCACAGATCCAACTTAGAAAAATTCGCAGACGTACTAACTACATGGGACACTACACTACTCAGAACTAATCGTTTCATCCATTTAAAAATAAGTTACGGCGGCTCTGGGATCTCAGACTATTATTAAGACACGGAAAGTACAAAAAGTAGAGTCAAGGCCAAGTCGACAGACACCTAGGCGCATTATAGATTTATTTATAGTTTTGATGCGCAGTTGTTGTTGATTTGATTTATTTATTATTATTATATTAATAGATTACACAAGTAAACTCTGTTTCACTTACTACTATCATTTCCCACCGAGGGATCAGCCAAACAGTAGTGATGAAGGAGACTCAGTCTTTTAAGGCTTTTAATAAAGACTCGCCTTATTTTTGACGCCTCACGACTGACTCAGTCTTTTAGTCCCCAACCTTTAGACATAAGACTAGCCTTTTTAGTCGGGTCTTTTAACTTAAACGACTGAGTCGTTACGTAAACAGCTTAAAGGACTTGAAAGAATGGCGACTCATTGCTTGGGGAGTCGAGAGTCGTAAGGCGTGTGTTGGTGAAACTAGTAGGTACTTGCTTGCTTTCTTTATTTTTATAATTTTTTTTATAGTTACAATTATATTTATTTATAATTACAATTATTTATCATGCTTTACTTAAGCGCCAGTTCTTTTGTAAAGGACTAAAGGAATGCAGTCGCTTAAGCTTTTAAGTCGTTTAAGTCGTTTTAGTCTCTAGTCTTATACGTTAACCGACTGAGTCGTATTAGTTAAGACTAACAGCTACAAAAAGAGCTCTTGTAAAAACGACTAAAGGACTCGAGTCTCTTTCATCACTACCAAACAGCCCTGCTCAAACTGCTTGGCAGGTGGATCGAACGAACTTTACGAGTATAAGTAATTTCTTCGCAGATAAGGTGTCACTTCACGATAGCATGATACGTACTGCTCTTCGGGTAATTTTGCATGTCGACAGGGTAATTTACTTGACTCCTCACGTTATTAAAAAGACGGATGTAGGTGATTACTTTAATATTTAATAGTTACTCGTAAAGTGCCAGTCTTTTATATGAATCTTTTGCGTAATCTGTGAATGAAACATGATGGATACGATTTTACGTTTCGTATTCGTAAATTCTATCAGCTACAAACAAGATTTCAATATGGCGTACTTCAGTGTCGTATGAAATTGGGAACACAAAACAACCGGTCAAGTGTGAGTTGAACTCGCCTGTAGAGGGTTCCGTACAAACGAAGTTCTTCATCGTCAGCCGAGACCACTGGACTGATTGAGTTTTGTTTGATGGACAATAATTTAGCCCTGACTTAATATTAAAAAAATATTCAATTATGAACGTAAATATTCAATTAATCAAAGCTACGAGAATACATTTATTAAAATTGTGTTTAGCGTTACGGGCGACCGGCGAACTCCGGCTTTTTTGTTGCACACAGATTTATGTGTGTCATCTGCCCAGTATTCCAAAATTTTTTTCGTCATACGCTGAGGGAGAAGATTTTTTGGCGACATACGTTTAAGATTTCAGTGTAGTATCAAAATATACGTACCTAAAAGCCAACAGTTAGAAACATGACAAAAATAAAAAGTTCCTAGTATTTTCAAAATGTTTACTAAATGTTGTGGTTTCAAAAGAAACATCTAGATCATTATGCGTGTGTACGTTAGAGATTGTGTTGT
This sequence comes from Teleiodes luculella, assembly GCA_948473455.1. Taxonomy (NCBI): domain Eukaryota; kingdom Metazoa; phylum Arthropoda; class Insecta; order Lepidoptera; family Gelechiidae; genus Teleiodes; species Teleiodes luculella. The sequence goes on along the minus strand of OX419600.1, from coordinate 6,468,519 downwards.
AAGTACGTAACAGGTACATAATGTATGTTGAAACTGACTTGAAAAATATATGCATTAAGAGTCTATCTCACGAAGATCTAGCGTTTGTAGATTCTCACAAAGTAAAGCATTGAAGGTAAAGAAAAAACGTGAGCGAAGTTTTGCTCTTTTCTTTATAATAAGGAACACAATAAATAAAAAGTATGTAGGTATTTCAATTTTGTATTATTTTTAACGATTACTATTAGCAGGTACCTATCTAAAAATTTTGGACACCGTAGCCGAACCTGTAGGAAACCTATTTTTTAATAAATAATATAGTTTGATCTTTCTATTATTTTTTGAATTTGTACCTACAGTCGCGTCGATTGTAAAGTGGTTCGGTATACAGGATGTAAGTAACATGGATCTTAAACCAATGTTACAACTTTATTTATTTATTTATTTATTTTATTTCGGTTACAAAATAACTTTGTGTTCGAAAAACTTACTTACTAATTCAAAATTGCAATTGCATATGCATATGCAATTGCATGCTGCTGCTACTTATAATATAAAAACGATATCCGGACTGTATTTGTATAAAAACTTCAGGAGTTTGAATAAAAGCACTAGTGTGTGTGTGCAAAGTTGAAATTGAGATTGGTTTAAAGGCGAGCATTTTCAAAAAGTGTATCTAACGGGAAAGGGTAGGTATTTTAGGGTATAATAATTCATCTTTCTGTAAGGGTGCAAAATAATAAACAACGACGAGAAAGTTACTTCAGTCACAGAATAAATAATAGCTTCAGTGAGTAGAATCTTGAATGTAAACACAAAACACTATTTATCGATGTCATAACTTTGCAACCAGCTTAAGTTTGTGCGCTTCTCACCGGATATTGTATAATGTATCCTCCCATATGTTTTGGAAATTGCTATTTTAATATAATAGACAATTTGAAAAAAAAAATAGAATGTACAGGACAGCACAACAAAATAAAACAATGGTGGTGGCGGGCTTCATATGGTAGGAAAGCTAACGTATTTGCTTCAAAAATAAAAAAAAAAGCGGCCAAGTGCGAGTCTGAATCGCCCATGAAGGGTTCAATAGCAGCCAGTAACATAATATAAAAGTTTTTGTAGTTCGTTGTGATTTTGATCGAAGTTTTAATAATAGTGAAAGGTAAATTGCGGTTTACGATTTATGACGTATTAAAAAAACTACTTACTAGATCTCGTTCAAACCAATTTTCGTTGGAAGTTTTCATGTTAATGCACATCATATATTTTTTTTAGTTTTATCATTTGCTTATTTTAGAAGTTAGAGGGGGGGGCACACACATTTTTCCACTTTGGAAGCGTCTCTCGCGCAAACTAATCAGTTTAGAAAAAAATGTTATTAGGAACCTAAATATCATTTTTGAAGATACCCCACACGTATGGGTTTGATATAAAAATTTTTTTTGGGTTTCAGTTCTATGTATGGGGACCCCCTAAATTTATTGTTTTTATTTTTATTTTTATAAGAAAATCTTAATCCGGTTCACAGAATACATCTACTTACCAAGTTTCAACAGTATAGGTAGTATAGTTTCGGAATAAAGTGGCTGTGACATACGGACGGACAGACAGACAGACAGACAGACATGACGAATCTATAAGGATTCCGTTTTTTGCCATTTGGCTACGGAACCCTAAAAAAGAACATTAAACAATTTTATAGTTCAAAATGTTAAAGCTCCTTGGACAAATGAGATCCTCACCTGAGAAGTTTCTCCACCAGGACCTTGCCCATGAAGCCAGTGCCGCCGGTGACCAGGACCTTCTTCCCGGAAAAGGTGCCCCCCACTCGGTCTGGGAGGGATTCCAGAGACACCTCGTTTTGCTGAGGCGCCATCGTTTTTCTGGAATATATGGTATTTTTAATAATAATACAATACAAATACTTTATTTCACAACAAAACACATTACACGGACAACTTATTAAGTTAGGGGGGTAGGGTTACCCTCTCGGGTCTTAAAGACTATACAGCGTTAAGCATCAGACGGTCTTATTGCTGAAAGCAATCTTTGATGAAACCAAAAAAGTGTTTTACAAAACGTTCTATGAACTTTTAAATGACTAGTTTTTGCTACTTGGAGATATCTTGTAATATGCGTTTTTATTCAATGTTTGCTTTACTACAACTGTTAACTTCTCTAGGGATAAATTTTGTACAATAGAAGGAATCTTATTGTAAAAGCGTATACAGTCGCCCTTATAACAATGTCAACGTTAACTTGATTGCCCACGTGGCCCAAGTTTAAAAACAGAACTGAATGTGTGACGTGGTATCGAAAGGCAAGTGCTCGTCGTGTTCGTTTCGTAATACGCAGCATTGCCAACTATGACCATGAATGAAGCGGTCACGTGGCCTTGGGCCAGTGCTATTTGAACTTGAGCGTAATAATAGCACTCATTCATAAAATTGTCCCAACTACTTTCAGTCTGGAACCATCTGGAAACTGTTACTACACTCTACCGTTCTACTGATTGTTTATTTCCGATACCCAAAGGTGGCCTGGAAGAAACTTGTATCTAGCAAAAAAGCCATCTTTACCTAGCTCTACACTACCCTCTTCTAAGTTTCCCAAAATTTACCGTTATCGCTACTTAGCAATAAGGTCGCTTATTAGTGCTTTCAATCTTTTGCGTTTTATTATACTGTTGTGCACTTAGATATTATAGAACTGAAAATATTGCTAAATTATTTAGATACCTTAAAAGACCAACACTTATTAGCTTTACGCCGCAGTTCCGCCCGCGTTAAGTTTTTCCCGTGGGTATGAGGAATTTTCCCTCGGTAAAAGGTAGCCTATGTCTATTCTATCTTTATACCAAGTTTCATTTAAATAGGTTCAGTAGTTTCGGAGCCTTTTCTATGTAAACAAACAAACAACCAAATCTTTATAATACACTCGTACTGCAGTAGATATTTACCCATATTCCCTACTAAGTATAAATTCACTGTACATAATATCCTAAATTATGCAATAATTAATTCCTAGAGTTTCTAAAGCTTTTGTAAGTGAATTTTGGGTTTTTTACAAGTTGCTTGCTTTGCTTATCGTGTGGGTTTCTAGGTTACGTAATTAGTACCTACCCTACCTCACAAACCCTGATGTCAGAATTTATTAAGCCGAATAAGGTGACATGGCTCGTGTTACGACTACATCCGTAGATATTAGCAGGAACCAACGGCTTAACATGTCTTCCGAAGCATGAAAATGACTAAGTATATTTTCGGACAGTCTCAGGTGATTCAGCCTGGAATGTCCTAACCATACTGGGGAAAGTCTTGCACAGCGAAAGTTCAAAATGTACCCTACCGGGATTCGAACCCGGGACCTCCGTAACGTAAGTTGAGCGAGCGATCTACTATACTCGGCTATAGAGTTGTTTTTGACAAATAAAGCAACACCGTGTTTTAATAGTTAACCCATCCCATAATAACCCATCCTTTCCTTCATATTTGCGAGAACGTTTTAGTTTTATGTACCCCCCAGACAAGCCCTGTCGTTCTCTCGTCCGCTCCCTCTTGTCCTTTCCGTCTCACCTGACTACATTTTATTCCTCCTCTTTCACTGTCCACTCTTGTAGGTTGTGGAACTTTCTTCCTCACACTGTCCGTGATAGTCCCTCTATCGCTGTCTTTAAGAGACGAGTTAAGGAACATATCTTTCGTTGTCGAAGTAATTCTTTTATTGTATTTATGTAGTGTATTATGATTATGGTAGGTATGTGTATGTATTTTTATTTTAGTAGGTAGGTATATTAATTAATGTATGTATATATTTGTATGTATTATGTATTGTAATAGTTTTTATTGTTTGTATAAAGTATAGTATTTATTTAGTATTTCTGTTATGTGCACGTTTATCCGCGACTTGTTTATATGTTCTTTCACTTCCCTGGGTATGCTGTAAGATATTTCTTAAGAAATAAGCAGGCCTGTTGTGTCGTCTCTCTACATGTGATTGTCCTTTGTATGTTTATGTGTACAAATTACAATAAACTGTTAAATAAATAAATGAAAAGTTGAATACTATTTTTGCGATTTCAACTTATGTACGAGTATCTAAGGGAAAGCTGTTCAGTTTTATGAGTACTACCACTATGTTGCATATAAACAACCAGTTAAATTTCACGGTGTATATAAAGGGGTGGTGTTGTAAGTTTTTAAATATATCATAGCCGGTATTTCCAAATACTAATTTAACACTATAACTGGCTAATTTGGAGTTTCAAATTTCAAGATTGTTACGTAAATCTTACGTTTGCGAAGGCGTATAGATAGGCCAAACAAAATGTTGGCGCTTGGTGATTTAGACACAAAGGTTTTGTGTCTAGACATTACATTACATGAAAAACATCGTAGTAAAACTTTTAGTCAAGTCAAAAGTCAATGTCAAAAAGTTTTTATTCGAAGTAAGATTTTACAAAATCACTTTTCGACGTCGAAGCGAGTTAACAATTTGGCTGTCTTCGGAGAAGAACTCGCCGGAAGAAACTCCTACATACTAGTACTAGTATAAGATACATTCTGTGGTAAACATCAAGATAATGTTGTTTTCAAGTATATTTTAATATTTCGATCCTCTAACAGTAAGATATAGGCATATTTCGCAGAAGTTTTTATAAAAGTTGAATATTAATTATTTAAAAATACATCCCAAAATATATTCCGTTTTAAATCTTAATAGTTATTATATTAATTTATATTTATCGCGTCTGAGAAACCTCTCTCGACTCAGCAGCAAACTGAACAACTTTTGGATTGGAAGATTTTGTGATATATCATTTTCTTCTTTTTTTTCTATTTATCTGCTGGCCGAGTTTATTTTTAAGCAAAGTTAAAAAGGGGCGATGTAGCAATACTCTCAAAAAAAGTGGTTAGATTTGCTGCTGAGTTACCACCCCAGAGGTTTTGTTATTAACTAATACGTTGTATATTTTAATATTTCATTAAGCTTATTTACAATACAATCACATATATTCGTGCAAGAATTTATGTGACGGATACTAAATTAAAAAAAACTTTACTGAAGTACTTACCTCGTTTTATTAAAAATATTACAACTTAATATTAACATAGAAAAATAAATAATGGTCGTTATTTTTCTATGAAATCATACTGATTATTATTAATTATAAAATAAAACTTTTATGTAGGTACTTACTGTTTAAACTTTAACAAAACAAAATCCACTTGATACTGTTATTAGATCTCCAGAGCAATGAAACAAAATCTTCGTACTTCAATGGAACCACAGAGTAATCACAAGAGCAGTGCGTCTGTAAGGACGAAGACTACAATACTGTGCTGCCAGAACGCCGTGTTTAGTCATTTCTTACATTACATACACCCCTCCGTGCTTTCGTCATTCGCGTGGCCGAAACAACCGGCTTGGTACAAGCTATAGAAGGCCACGAGGTCAAGTGTAACTTGAGAAAAACTCCACCATAAAGTATACTCCTATTTACATTAATACATGAACAGAACAGTAAACATGTGTACCTAGTAATTGCTATTCGTTTCATTTTAATTTTTGTTTTAATGTTGTTATGTCGGAAAAACAAAGTTTTTTAAATATTTAATATCAGTGTTTCATGAAGCAATGATTATAACACTCTGGATTTTTAATTTATTAAAACTATATTTGGTATGTACAAAAAATAACTCAACGCATGTGTAACGCATTTTGATTATGTCCATCTGACACAACACCTCGTGAAAACAGATTTTTTTCTGCTTATACTTAAATAAGTTATCGGTCGTTTCACCCGCAATATGTTCGCCCGCGCGGGCGAAACTACAGATAATAAAGAATTTATTTTCGACATTTGGATTTATTGGGCCACTATCACGTAACACTTTCACGTTATCATAATGCAGAAAACGCTACATTTAGAAAAGCGCTGATGTGATGTGATGAATGATACTTACTACGAAACTACTAATACAATACAATAGGTATACAATTTACGAGGTCCTTCTTGCTAACAAATCGCGCTCACAGTGCTTGCTAGATTTCATTATTTCATTTGCAGTAAATGTGACGCAGCTCGCTTTCACTTATGACTTGGCCGTTAATTTAAACCAAATCTTGTATTTACTCTAGTCCGGCTCGCTCAAACAAATCCGGTGAAGCTTGATTCGTCGTACTTTTTCGACACAAGCATAAGTCGAGTTAAAAAAATAGGCTCGCTCATGATGACGTGGGAGAGTCGCGTGGGGGGGGGGACTAAACAAGCTCTGTATTTTAGCCCGACCAACAAAATATAATTAAAACCTCGCAATATTGCGGAATTTCAATGAAACTAATATTATAATGGAAATTATTGCCAAGAACACGAATATTATACATGTGGCGCACCCAGAGCAGCTTTTTTATTTTTCTGGTAGGCTTTACAATTTATATTTTTCGTCTTATTTTTAAAGTAACATATAAAAATAATCATGTGGGCCCAAGAATCACAGATAGAACCTGAAATAAAAATTATCATAAAATACATATAAATAGGTAGCGAATAGGTAAATTAAGAGAGATTGAAACAAAAGGTTTATAGGTAGTACCTACGTAAGATAACAAAAAGAATGGCGTTTTATCTATGTATTCAATAGCCATGACATGACAGACAACATAATCAACACTATAAAAACTCCCACTGAAATAACGCACCTACACTTTTAAGTAAATTATTCAAAATCTTATTGTTTACTTGACATCTATAAGCCCATAGAACGTAGCAAACTCAAAAGTTGAACTTGAACTAAAATAATATTATTCTATACGAAAAGTTACGCAATACATAATAAAAAAAGGTTATTTAGATAGACAGTATGTAAATCGTTCAACTTTTCGCAGTGTCGTCAGATACCAACGTCATCATAAATTAATATCCAAAAACAAAAACATCTAAAAACAATGACAAAAAATTTGATTGTCGACATTTAAATAGTTGACGTTAGGTACTTAAGATCGTTATTCTGTGTAATGTTATTATATGATGTCGGAACGCACGGCTTCAACAAGCCATTGCTTTGCAAGAATGGTGAAAGAAAAAAACGGAATTTAAAAAAATCTCTACTAATATCAGACGGCTAGGCGGCGGCGGTACGGCCCAAAGGTTTATTTTGTCAAACTCTCAAAATAAACTCTTTAATCGTTTATTTCAAATACGTAACAATACAAGCTTAACCATTTTTTTAACCACCCTTCACAGCGAATTCATAAGGAAATAGTTAAGTATTGTTATTTCAAAATATGTACACTGCTGAACTGTACAGATATATTTAGAAGACATTTTCTGCTAAATGTTAGTGTCTCTGACTTTTGATTCCGTTGAGATCTCATGTGGCTACAGTCAATCATATAAAAGTAGAACGTCAGGATTGAGGAGCCTAAGAAAATTCGTTCACCTACAAAATTTACTGTGTTTTACAATTTTAATTCGATACTGCAAAATAAAACACACCACCTGCTAAACGATCATTATGTCGAATTATTAATTGATAGCTCACATTCAATGGAAATTCACCTGTAGAGTATAGATTGAGGAGCCATACTAAAAGTATTATATTTTCTGTAATTTCAGCGCCACAGAAGCCAAATTTTTAGAAGATACTAGGTATACATAATTGCTGCTAAATGATACAAAATTTTCAAAAATATTCATCCATTACTTAACGAGTTCCAGGTGGCTCCTCAATTCAGATGTTTAGATTGAGGAGCCACTTTTGAATTAATATAACTAGTGATATATTTTGCTGCTAAATCCAGAATTCGTGCTGCAAAATCAGCTACTTTGTTGCTAAATAATGTTGAGATCAGCTTTTAAAAATCTGATGTGGCTCCTCAATCCTTACGGACATAAAAAAATCTACATTTTTAAAGCGTTTGTTTTAGGTTCGACTTATAGATAAGTAGGTATAGTAATAAAAAAAATCTTCATAGACAAAAATACTTTATTTCAAAAACTGTTTAACAAAACCTATTCTTACTATTAAGTCAGTACAAAATTAGTTTTGTGTGACTTCCACATCAAATGTTGGTATTTAGATCACAGACAATTTTACAAACGAATATCCTATGTAAACATTTCAAAATAAAAGGTACATTTGTCTTAAAACTTAGGGCTAAGCAACATATAAAAGACACCTCAAATTTTCTTTAGGAAAACTATTTTCTGGTGAGAAAACATCGAGAACTGTTTTTCGATTTAAGAACATTATTCAAAATAATTATTGCGAGTAGAGTTCAAGTGTAATCGGAAGTAAAACTTTCGAAGTCGAAGGTAGACCAATAGTCTTAAACTGACTGTTTAAGGACTTGTTTACAAAAATGCGGTGTTATTGTTTAAATGGAATTGTATACTCATTTCCTGTAGGTAAAGTACTATACAAGGTTTTGATATTGACTTTGAGTCTGTAAGTTTTTTGAGATATTTACGTGGAAAATTTTACTGACGATCGAGGAACTAAAAAAATTACCGAATCATTACAAAACAATATTTCAAATAATAATTTAGTGAACACTGCATTTCGTGCATTGTCAACGTTAATTTATTCCAAAACTGTTGCAGTTTTATTTAGTGCTAAAAGAAATGTTTTCCAAACTACTGACTAGCTTAGCGGAAAGATTTCGTCATGAGACGCTTAAATTAATGAAAATTACGAAACCAATTTTGTACGATTTATCTAACCTCCATACAGTCTAATATCATCAGCACACAAATGAATCTCAATAATTAAACCTAATAAAAGTAAAAAAAAAGAAAAACACAAAACTAGTCTTAATTTATAGCACACATGGATACAAACAATTTTAAAATCCATTTAACGTTCACAGACTGTGTTTTACCCCCCTATTTACTTAGTACATTGGGTGGGGTTGTGTAAAGCTTTGACATAAAAAAAAGTGCATAACTGCGTTAAATCCTTCATATTCCTAAGAACGTGTGACCGATTTATCATACGATATAGTGTTTAAACGAACAAAACGTACGCATGTCACAATAATTATATGTAATTTCCAACCAATCGTATGAATAATTCGGTACACGGTAGTGAATCAACCAAGTTCTGCTACGAGTATTTAGCAGTTTAAATATTACTTTTTGGGTAAACGCAAAACTTTGATGTTGGTACCTTCGTACACGCAGTCAGTGCGCGACGGGAATACGCTCTTCAGGTTTCCTTCCAGATCCACGATCTTTACCTGAGAAAAAAAAACGTTCATTTAGCAATCAGGTACTCAATTTTAATAGTTCAGTTTAAATAGTTGGTGTGCCTTCTAAGCAAATGGTCTCGAGCTCCAACCCCGCTCAGACCAAAGAGGAAAGATTTGATTGTTTGTTTGCAATGAATAGGTTCCGAAAGTACTAAGCCGATTTTTAAAAATCTTTCACTGCTGTGAAGCTACTCCATCCCCGGGTAATATAATCATATTATATTTTCAAAAAATTAGGGATCCTTATCCTTACTAAAACTACACTAATGTAACCCAAGGTGTAAAAAATACCTAAAATATGAATAGGCTCCGAAACTACTAAACCGATTTTGATGAAACTTGGCACAAAAATAGAATAGACCTTAGGAAAGAATAAAGGCTTCCTTGTACCGCGGGAAAATTTCTCATTCCCACGGGAAAAACTGTTAACGCGGGCGGAGCCGCGGTAGCAAGCTAGTATTTATATATTTGCATAAAAATCTATGCTTCGATACAAAAGCAATATGTCCCACTTAATTTTTCGTGTAACGAAAATATTTAACACGTCCTAAATTTTCAAAATAATGCAAATGCAAATTACACATCTGCGATTACTATTTCAAAACATTTTGAAATTCCTCGTCTGCTTTATATTAGCTTTGTTGGTAGACTATTTTCATTACTGTATAGTATAAAGTAGTAGTAGAATAGATATTTATGCTACTAGTGCGGAAAGTATGTGATTTCCGATGAGTGTCATTTTATTCACGAGCGAGCAAAGCGAGCGAGTGTATAAGCCGACACGAGTCGGAAATCATCTTTCGCACGTGTATCATACAATATTTTACTATGCATTGTGCAAGAAAAATAAAACAGTTATATTAAAAAGGCGTATAAAATGGCGGGCTTCTTAAAAACAAGCGCGCTGAAAATATTATGTACTGCGCTGCGCGCGCATGTGCAAGGCTACCGCGTCGAATAGGCATGAGTAAAATTACTGTTCAGCCACGCAAATTTTTAATTAATATTTGAACGTAATTTATCAATAAAAATCAATTTCTAAAGTAATTATACTAATTATAAACCTGTTTATTGAATTGTTATTTTTATTGTTCCCTTTATATTCGTAACAATTGGTAAATCAGTAATTTGTAAAAATATCTCAAATACTGAAATGTCAGGTTGACTGGCTGAGCAAAAATTAAAAAAAAACTGAAAAGTAAAAAGCACTAGTGCGGAAAAGTGCTACTTTCCGCACGATTTGGCTGCTTAGAAAACGCTCTTTTCGAGCACATGCATTGTAAATATTTTTATTATATAGGGTTTAATATAACACAGTTTTATAAAACAGAAATATCTTATATCAGTTGATGCTTCCCTTTTAAGGAGGCATTCGGGTCTATAGGGTCTTGTGTATACCGCATGTCAGTCAATCTGCGTATATTATGTCAGATTATGTCATTACGCGTATTCGAAATGTGTCATTATGCGGAAATTGCATATTACCACAACGCTCAATTATTTGTACATTGCATTGTTTATTAAACGCAAAAAAAAAACAAATAGTACAATCATTAATTAAAAAAAGGTTAGTTGAAAACTGAATTATAATGAGACAAAATTAAGACTGCAATTTATTTGAAAAACGCATTAATAATTGCATAGACTCTAAAAATCCTCTGTATATAGTAAATGTGTACAAAGGTTTATGTAAAAATAAATAATTTATCATTTGGACATCTTATTAATTTGATTAATTAGAAATTTGACGAATTTATCAAAATGAAACATGACACATTAACTTTTTTGTTATGCTAATACAATATTATAATACATTCTTACCTACCTATATTCTGTGGTAAGCATTTTATTACATACTAGCTTTCCGCCGCGGCCCCGCCCGCGTTTACAGTTTTTCCCGTTGGAATGAGGCATTATCCCGCGTTAAAAGGAAGCCTACGTTACTCAGGGTGAATGTAGCTTTCTAATGGTGAAAAAATTTTTGAAATCGGTTCATTAGTTTTTGAGTTTAATCATTACAAACATACACACAAAAATACAAATCTTTCCTCTTTATATTATTAGTATGATTATATTATATTTTCCTGACTTTTAATACATTATAATAACGATCAAACTACATACGGATATCCTTTTAAAAACGTGTGCTATCTTTTAGTGTCAATAAAATGGTATGAAATAAATAAATCTTATCTAATCGCCTAGTTGTACCGTAGGCGAACATTTATTCTAAAATGTTCTTGAGAAGGATGAACCTATTATTATATTATGAGTGACCTTATTTTACGTTTTTTATGTCTATTATATTGCAAGCTTATCTAACTGGTAATAACGTTTCTCAACTCGCAACGACACACGCAATTTTCGAAATTCCAAACATCCGACGGATTACAACACTCAAAAACTTCTGGCATTTTGTGCAAATCAATTTTGAGTTGAATTTAAATCAAGGCCAAAAGTGTAAATTTTAATTACTACCTATAGCTGAAATAGTTTTTGAAATAAATTAATTTTAATAATGAGGGGAGAGGGTAGATGAAAAGGGTCAAGTCTTTGGTTGCACAGATCATGGTATAAGCACAAAATTGGCTCTGTGGCATAATAAAATACAGCGCGAAAATGGCTCTGTGGCATAATAAAATACAGCGCCAGGTATTCTCCCAAATCTGTGAAAAAAGCATACGGCTTCAAAATCGACGTTAATCTGGATATCCTCCTTGCACGTGCGGTGATTTATATATTTTGCTCTTTGTCTTTCGCCGATGACGTAGGAATGTTCCCGCGTCACCTTAGAAGACCTTTTGTTATTAGACCATGACATAGATTAATACTGCTGCCCATATTCTGGATTACACACCCTTAATGGCCTCGAACAATACCTTTAAGTCCTGAATTTCAGGAATACATTGGCACACATTCCTGCAATTCTAACTAAACTGACTAAACCAAGAATCACACAGATGCTATCCATTAATGATCGATCACCAAGAAACGACTTTTCATGCTGTCCTAGAATTATTAGAGACAAAAGACTTGTATGTATTAACGATGTTCTTGAAATAGATAATCTTTCTCTCTATTTATTGCAAACTAGCTATTCGCCCGCAGCAACGCCTTTTCCCTCGGGAATGAGATATTTTACATATTTTCTGACCGTTTAAACCTTCCTTGGACTACGATAAAATATCTAAACTCAAAATCAGCTAAATTAGTCCTCTAGTTTCAGCGAGACAAACGAACACCAATTGATTTTTATGTAATAGATAAACCATTTTATTTATTCAGTCACACTAAAAGTACAAGTGCCACAACCCACAACTGTGAGATCTACCAAAGTAGTGCAATAAACTGAACTAAAAATCTTGGCCTCGTTTCGTCATCAAAAAAGCCTAAATGACTAATACACTTGACCAACAGCGAGTTATGTTTTAAAGGTGTTTGCAAGTAATTTTTTTGATTTTTGTTAAGATAACTACAAAGAAGATTAGATTGGCGAATGTGTGTGAAAGTGCATTTTTAACCCCCGAAGAAAAAGAGGGGTGTCATAAGTTTGACGTGTGTGTCTGTCTGTCTGTAGCATCGTAGCTCCTAAACGGATGCGCCGATTATGATCTAGTTTTTTTGTTTGCAAAATGTCACAATCGAGTGTTCTTAGCTATGATCTAAGAAAATATCTTCAGCCATTTGAAGATTTATCAGCTCTTTTCTGGTTGTTGAAAGGATCAAGTAGCGGTTTTGTGTCGGGGGTTATTAATTTTTTTAATTTAGTGTTATTAGTATGAGATGTTCGCCCACGTTCTTTTTTATTTTTCCCGTGGAAATGAAATATTTTCCCGCTGTAAAAAAGTAACCGCCCGATGTCGCTCTCCGGCCCCCAAATATCAGTGCAAAATAAAATTGCAAGTGCAATATTAGGAGGATCTGTTGCTTAGTTTTCGTGTTAAAAGGACAAACAAACAAACGCACTTTTGCATTTATAATATTAGTATAAATGGATGGTATAAATTTTTATTTTATTGATATACATCGTATATTAATATTATAGATGATATATTGTGTCAGTAGTGCACGCACACTTTTAATGCCAATACTATGAGGCAATTTTCATCCAATTGGATCGTATTTCTTCTTATTACAGATGGATTGTTTCATACATAGTTACGCAAAGTTATATAATAATGATTTAATGAGGATATTAAAAAGTATATTGTAGGTTACGCATCCTTGTTTCACTCAATGACATTTATAGACGTCGTATTTCATGCGCTGCGCTTCTAAACGCGTAATGCGTAACTTGTGCAATTTTATATCGCATGTGCGCTGCGTCATGTAACAACTAGCCTTCCGCCGCGGCTCTGCCCGCGTAAACATTTTTTCCCGTGGGAATGAGGATCTTTCGCGCTGTAAAAGGTAGCGTCACAACGGGTCCAACTCGTCGTAGCGCTCTGAGGGAGCAGCGCTGTCTAAGTCCTAACAAACCTCATCAATAAAAAGTGGTACTTGATTTGGCGATTATTTATTCTTGAAGATATGATACAATGACCAGCTCGTAGCTGGAGCTACGGCCGTCTGTGGTCAGCCGCCAAATTCAAATCATTTATTGCTTTTCATATTTAAATAGCTAAAAACGCGGAAAGAGGCTGCCAGCACGAAAGCGGCGAGCATGTAGGACGCATGCACGCCGCAGTAGCCTATATTACTCCCCTATTCTATCTTCATAGTTCAGTAGTTTTTGAGTTTATTCGTGTGTATTGCGTAGCGGTAGGGGTGAATTTCGTAGTGGGAATATCCAACCACATGTGCTAGCTTCCGTACGTTTTTTATTTTTTCTTTCTATATAGACACTTTCCTTTCAATATTTAGCTTTGCCTAAAACCAGTAGTTTACGTTCTCCGACTTTCGTCCTATACATTCTGTCATATTTTTAGGGTTCCGTACCTCAACCTCAAACCTCAATAACTTTTACACTTCCTCCCCCCGGCTTCAGAGGGGGTACGAGCCATGGGTCCCGGTGTATTTCTACTCAGGACTACCTATTCTACAACCATGCCAAGTTTCATTAACTTGTCCAATTTCAATAGTTCTTTGCACTAGGTAAATAACCTACTATTATGACCATTCCAATTTTTACAACTTTTTGAATCGTTATATCTCAAAAACGGTGGCTCGTAGGAAAAAAGTATTGATATATTTTTGTAGATAATTTTATGATCTACAATCTTTGCCTGAAGTGTTTTATGATTAAACTTACCGTTTTTTATGACCTTTGACCTTGAATAAAAAATTTTCCATACAGGGGAAACATGGGGAACTTACAAATTTTATTTTTAATCATATTTTAAACAATCTTACCGATTTTCAGCTTGATAGGAATTTATGTAACTTTACCCCAATTTTTTGGTGTATTTTGACCGGACTATATAGGATCACAGGTGTCTGTCTGTCCGTCTCGATGTAAGCGCCTATTTTCTCCGAATCTACTGCCCCTCTAACATGCCCGGTCCACGCGTGACAGACATAATTTTGTCGTGCGTATTCTCTTATCCTATTAGAGGATATTTCAATATGGCGGGTTTCTCGCGCGACAAACTTTTGTATAGCACTGCATGTTACGGGGGCAGCCGACCGATCGAGTTGAAATTTGGTACACGTATGTAAATCAGTGACCCAAAGATGAATGAACGTGTGACATTAAATAATTCATTTAAAACATAAAGTATAAAGAAAAATAATGATACGATGATGGTACGTTTACGAAGGCGTGAGACGTCACAACTTTGTAACAGACTTCCCATACAAGTTATCGTTTTGAAATTTCATGAAAAGAAGCAGATTTGACTACCAGTAATCATCCCTGTTTGTAGAGTAAGGAAAGATTTTTCTTTTATTAGGTATATAGGAAATGGCTGCAACGGCGCTTGCGTCCTTGATAGCAAACCTGTTTTATTATAATAAACCTATGACGATAGTAATTCACAAGTCTTAAGACTAATTTGGTATTTTTATTCATATTGCGTCTACACGTGTAAGTTTTTAATTTATGATTAACATGCTAGAGATTTTTTTGATTTCATGTTCATAGATACATGTAAAAAATGTCAAGGTGGTACAAAAAATATATAGATGGCAGATTTTTTATTTCGTCTTGTCTTCTGCAGTGCTCTTTGAACCTTAACCTTTTCTTGTAGCAAAATCATTTAATTATAATAGATTTATTTCATGTCGTGTATGAGATAATATACATAATATATTTGAGATGTATGCTATGCTGCGAAGTGAGTCCCGTCCCGGATGAAATGATGACTTATGTCAATGTGTTTGGTTTGAGCGAAATATTTACCCTTACTAATGCGAAATCTGTATGTAACGGCTGAAGGAATTGCGATAAAAAATGGGAGGGTGACAGAATGGCATAAAACCCGTAGCTATAATTTATATGAATATGCCCGCCCAGCTACTTACATTATACTGTACGAACCGACCCTAATGGTGGAGGACAAGGAAAACAACGTATGCATTTAAATTAGGTATTATATATTAGAGACTTAATAACGAAACATTACAAATGCAAATGCTTTAGAAAATTATAAGAATGGCGTCAGGCTCGTAGCACGGGCTACGGCCATCTCTCAAACATCAACCAAATTCAAACTGATATTACTTTACATCTTTATAAAGCCTCAAACGAAAAAGAGGCTGCCAGCATGAAACGGCGTGCATGAAGGACACATGCACACCACATCCCGCCCGGTACAGCTAAAAAAAATATATATTCGCAATACCATTGCAAAAATATATTTTTTTACGATATTTCGTTACAAATGTCCGTCCTAAGCTAAGCTACCTGCCTAAGGATGGACAAAACATCACAAAGTCACAGACATGTCAAAAACTGACTGCTGCTACCAGCTAGTTGGTGTTTTATTGTTATCCAACCAAGTTGATCAAAAACCATCAAAAAAGAATCAACACAGCTAAGCATGTCTGTCTACAGTTAATCCAAATAGACATTCAATAAAATTTTGAAAAAGTTTACTAAACCTATCTGTGTCGGATACTATGAATAAAATAATATCAACAAGTTATTAATAATTCAATAGTCACCAAATAATTAATAAAGAAAAGTTAAAGAAATAAATTTGAAAAAGTTGGACGACCACTGATTTTCAATAACAAATCATAATATATATTTATAGCAAACGTTCACAACTATCTCGAATATCAAAACCTAGCTTTGGGCAAGACATGGGAATGGGAGCTATTTTCTTTCTTCAGCTCCAACCTATCCTCTGAAAAGATTAATGGGAATTCTCCTAGCTGTGGTACCGGTAACGAGAGTACTCAAAGTCATGAACCCAACCAAAGTTCCTCCACAGCACTATGTGCTTGATGTGGAGTGACAGTAAATATTCCGTCACGGAACACACCTAACTAAGCATCAACCCAATTAACCCCAAAAAAAACTACCCAAATTCTAGTTAAACGCGCACGTTTTTCTTTCTTCATACCGTATGGTCATCTAGATTTAAGTCGTCCAGCTTTCTCGAAGGGTCATCACATCAGAAATGATCATCATAATAAATTCGTCATCAGTTTTTTGGTTTTTTTTTTTTGGTTAATCTGAAACATTTTAAAGCATTAATACAGGAAAACACTCGTACATCCTAACCAAACCTAACAAGACAATAAAGAATTGAAACTAACCTATATTTACTATATTTTATATATTTTAGCGTGAAAATTAATCAAAAATTCATATATTTCAATGTTTACAAATTGTTTGACATAGTTCCGTCAAAATTGTCACGAGTCATTTTGTTCATGACACAAACAAAAATACTATTTGCCGAGCAACGAACCTATCACCATGACTACGTCAAATTACGAAAATAATAAGAAATTGAATTAAAAATAAGGGAAAATTAGCTAAATTATATACACATTAATACATTGTCTACACTAATTCTACAAGCTAGGTAGGTAAAAACGGCGACTCTTCAGTCGTCACTCCACTTCGCACTCTTCAAATATCGCATCTTCAAATATCGCATCGGGAAAAACATCGACACGTTTGCCTTTCGTAGCAAATCACACGAAGCTCGCTAACTTCATCCAGGACACTTCGTCGAGAACACTTTATTAATAAAATTAGCACTTATCTTTCTCAACGCATCCTTTAGGCATTATTATCACAAATGCATCTGCAACAACTGCAACAACGTGCGGCAAACATCTTCTGGGCACCAACGCTCCTCGTCATGGCTGCCATCATCTTCGTATTTCATCTTCATATTTCATCTTCGAATTTCAGGGGTATAGCGTTGCGTAGCGGTTATTTCTCTGGTATAACTTCTTCTTATAGGGCTCCTTGCCCACACACCAGGCCAAGCTCTAGTGTCCTCGGGATCCACGTCCAGCTACACTGTAAAACGCGCCTAAGGCACCTCCACCATGTACGAACCGACCCTAATGGTGGAGGACAAGGAAAACAACGTATGCATTTAAATTAGGTATTATATATTAGAGACTTAATAACGAAACATTACAAATGCAAATGCTTTAGAAAATTATAAGAATGGCGTCAGGCTCGTAGCACGGGCTACGGCCATCTCTCAAACATCAACCAAATTCAAACTGATATTACTTTACATCTTTATAAAGCCTCAAACGAAAAAGAGGCTGCCAGCATGAAACGGCGTGCATGAAGGACACATGCACACCACAATACCTACGTGAGAACCAGGCTTCATGGGGAAAGATACAGCCCACGGTGACTTTTGACCGTACCATAACTACATACTCGTAACAAAGAAAAAAAAAATTCAAGGAAGAAAAAAAAACTGCAATAAAAATAGGACTACAACAAGATAAAACAAGGCTGTAATTAGTAAATTACACTTTCTACCACTCTGACAAATCAGTTACAGGTTTTCTGTCCATTTGTATGATGCGTTATATCTAAATCTATACTAATATTATAAAGAGGAAAGATTTGTATTTTTGTGTGTGTGTATGTTTGTAATGAATAAAGTCAAAAACTATTGCGCCGATTTCAAAAATTCTTTCACCATTAGAAAGCTACATTCACCCTGAGTAACATAGGCTATATTTTATTCTCAAAAAAAATAGGGATCCTTACTAAAACTTCAATAATGTAACCCAAGGTGTAAAAAAAATACCTAACATATTCCTAATAATTGAATGGGTTCCAAAACTACTGAACCGATTACGGTAAAACTTGGCACAAAGATAGAATAAACCTTGGGAAAGAACATAGGCTACGATTTACCGCGGGAAAATTTCTCATTCCCAGGGGAAAAAATGCTAAAGCGGGCGGAGTTGGCACAAAGATAGAATAGACCTTGCGGAAGAATATAGGCTAGCTTTTACAGCGGAAAAATACCTCATTCCCACGGGAAAAACTATTAACGCGGGCGGAGCCGCGGCGGGAAGCTAGTCATATTATAAAACAATGGCGCTAGACCTTATTCCACGAAAAATTCTCCCGCAAATAGAAAACCAATATTATATGAACACAGACCTCGAGCTACCATAAAACCTGCAATCGGACCTTACGTGGTTATTAAAAATTTGAAATCCAAAATGAACAATTTTGCAAGATGACGCTAAGTAGGCTCTTGAGTGCGGTGTGGTAAAGACCTTGAACTACTTTTACCCTGACACACAGACGCACTCTCGCACTATACGTTGCGTCATACATAACGATACGAGTAAGTTATGGCGGCATCACTGATACTGGAGGGGTGAATGTACTTAAAATATATTGGTCATTATGCGTTGAGAGTAGGGTTGCCATCCGTCCGGGTTTCCCCGGATTTGTCCTAGTTTGGAGGGCGTCCGGGGAGCCTCCGGGCGGGGTTGAAATCATAGTCCGGCAATAAAATTATGGGTTTTCTATCAAAGCCCGACCCCATCAATTTAAATAAAAGTTATGTATTATCACACGTGCACAAATTATCTAATAAACTGCGCAGTATTTCATGCAAAAAATACTTAAAATTTATGATTTCTTTTAACAAGTACGGTGTAAAATGTATTTTTTCATTTAGATGTAAGTGAAAAAAAAAGTATTACAGTGTCCGGGGTGACAGCTCCAAAATCCGGGGAAATTACGCTTTCGGTCCTGGAGGCAAGTTTTAGAAATGGCAACCCTAGTTGAGAGGGCAAGATTCCGATCTTTTCCGCACGTACAGTAGCCAGCACACGCGGCTGGGCTCGCTCTGTTCCAAGGCTGGCCTGTCTCAAGTATGGATAGGTTACACAGAGCGAGCTAATGATGTAACAGTAGACATCTACTCGCGGGTCGCGGGAAGCCGCTGGATGCGGGCAGCGCAGGACCGATCATTGTGGAGATCCTTGGGGTAGGCCTTTGTCCATGAGACAGCTACTCATGTGCCTGTGTACATGCAAGCTGCTGGCTAACAACTGCTGCACCAGACCAGTGCAATCGCTTACTTCCTTTCCAATCGTGTATCGTGCAACATTGTCGTAGAATAGACGAATAATCACAATATATCCCACAATAAAAGCGATTACAAAAATACCTTGTCATTAAATAGTTAAAATGGAAAGTTCTATAGCAGATAAGAAGTACGTGTTACTGTCATTTCGAATAAATTGTGTGAGTTGACGACCGAGCGACGTGCGAGCGAGAGTGGGGGAAGGCGAGTGGCGAGTAAAAACAAAAAATGCTGTACGAGTAGTGACTCGGAGCGAGCAACTGACATGACTACTCGTATGATGCGGGCACACGGTGCGAGTAGCAGCACCTCAGTAAGGGTGCTTCTACACGGTGCAAGTAGCTTGCGCATGTTGAGTCAAACTTGACTTCGTTTGGACTTCTACTTTGTTACGGAGGTTCCGGGTTCGAATCCCGGTGGGGAACTCGTCGATCAAATATAACTGATAATATAATTGATGAGAGGGCGCCACCGCCGCCACGTAAAAAGATTGCTCCGTAGTAAAATTAATTAAAAAATAAATTATGTGATCTAAATATCGAAAAAATACTGTAAATTTGTGTGAATAATTGTGATTTACAAGTACAAGTGTTTGTTGTTAAATTGGACGTAAGGAATGCTGAAGAAATCAAATTTAAATTCTCGCAATACAAGGATGTGATAAAGTGTAAACATTAAGTGATGGACCTTATTTTATATAATTAACAAACACCCTGGACAACCTGTGAGTACATTTATCTCAAAACAGCGACATTACTGTGAAATATATTGATTTATAACATATAGTCTTAAATCAATCCGTTAATGATATATCCAAAATTTGAATCACATCGGTAACAAGTCACATTCCACCAATCAGCTGCAACAAGATCGTATAATAGCGCCATCTAGTCACACGAAACAAAAAAAGATCGAATAAATTTGTTTCTCACACCATCTAGTGACGAGTGATTAACGACAAAACACTAGCGCCATCAGCTAAACAGAACCAAAATCTGCTGGAATTTTTTGGTAACGCCATCTAGTGAAGAGTAGCCGGACAGTAAAATAATAACACCACCTAGTGAAGCTTATTGGAATTACATATTATCTAAACCTATCTATGCCATCTAGTGACGAGTAATAATTTAAGCAGATTCAAAATTTGAAGGTACGCCATCTAGTGAAGAGTAGCCGGACAGTAAAATAATAACACCACCTAGTAAAGCTTATTGGAACTACATATTAACTAAAGCTATCTATGCCATCTAGTGACTAGTAAAAAAAGTACACAACAGCAAAGAAGGTCTTTGAAACCTTATTTACGCGCCATCTAGTGACAAGTGGCCGAACAACGACTCTCGATACCATTCTCGATAGTAGTCCACAGAGGTCACTAAATTAAATTAAGGAAAAGAAAAACAAAACACATCATGGATAAAATATGTGGAAATAAGAAATGCCTGAAACCCGTCGAAGACAAACACTACCTGATATGCTCAATATGTAAAAAATATTACCATCTTTTATGTACTAATGCAGAAAAAAGATATGACTCGACAATGACAAAAACCCATAAGGCAAACTGGAAGTGCATTGATTGCTCCAGTAAAAAAAAGATAAAAATAACTGACCCGTCGCATTCGCACGTAACACTAAGAAAAAAAACCTACACTTCTAACAACGCACCAAAACAGAAAGGTAGTAATTCAACCTTGCATTTAAAAACAACTGTGTCGGGCACTTCAACACCGAGGTTATTAATGGACACAGAAAATATAAGCATTCAAAGCCCTCCCAATCAACCTATAAACCATGAATGTGCTCAAGATAAAACATTAGAGTCACCTCTTAATTCTTTCAACGACTCCCATGTTATTTCAAATCATTCATCCCTCGATAGTTCATCTTCGCCTGAGAAATTATCTAGAAGCTTGGATCTGACTGCTGGTACTCTAACTACTATAAAGGAAATGAGAGAGGAAATCGTAAAACTACAATCAGAAAGAGATTGCACACAGAACGAACTGGAAAATGCTATACTTGAGAACAACAGTCTTAAGAGAGAAATTAGTAACCTGAAAAATGAAATAATTGTTTTAAAAAATATATGTCGTATGGTACCAAATGAAAACCAAAACAAGAAAAAGAAACTAAAATCAAACAATACCCTGACGCCACCACGAGCTCTTTCAGTAAGTGAATCGAATATCCAGTTCAACCATCAACAACATCAATCATCAAAAATCTTAGATCTACTAGAAAAAATAAAAGACTTAACTGAACAATTAAACAAATCAAAATCTGAGATCATAAAGCTTAACTCACAAATTGAATATGTTACGCAAAAATTACAATCATCTACGACTTCATCTGGAGGATTTAATACACAAATGAATCCCACTCAAGTCCAGCACAAAACTCAACAACTAAAGAAGACCACAAAGGAAAAGAGACCTGAAAGAAAAACTCTTATCTATGGATCCCAAAGTTGCGTGGGGCTTTCTGCAGTATTGGCACGATCAAGACTTAACACTAAGTACGAAGAATATCAAGTTTTTGCTGAAATTAAACCCGGCGCCACAAGCTCTGAAATTTTGAAATTTCATGAAAATACAACATTGAGCTTAGATGACAAACTTGTTTTATCTGTAGGAGAAAATGACAATAATTTAGAGACCGTTATAACACAACTGACAAAAATTTTATCAAAATATAAGAACAACACTATAATAATTTTGAGTTTTAGAGATTGTTATTTAAATAGATTTAAATTGAATAATGAAATTGAAAAATTGTGTAATTTGAATAAAAATCATCACTTTTTGGAATGTAAATCTTACAGTTTAATTGACATGTGTAAATCGATTAATTACATTATTGACTGTATTGATTATGACAAGAAGTTCTTAGATGTCAAAGCCATAAAACAGTTTGTAGAGCGTAAAGAGACCAATATGCAGACTATAAATTCCTATAAAACGGGCACAATTCCGTATTATTTTGCTCGTATAGAAGCGGCTCGGCAAAGTAAAGTTGATTTAATAAAAAAAGGGACTTTACCGTTTTATTTTCCAGTAATTAAGAAACGAAATTTTTTTCGAGAATAATAGCACAGGAGAACTTAAAATTTTCCATCAAAATATTGCTAGTGTACTATCCAAACAAGAAATTCTCGAAATAACTCTACAAGAACTGCGGGAACAAAAAAACGAGCCGGATGTGATATGTCTGTCTGAGACCTTCTTAAAACATGGTCAAGAAAACTACCTAAAAATAGATAATTACTCTTTAGTCACAAATTTTTGTAGAAATAAACAGAGGGGTGGAACTTGTATCCTACTTAAAAAGAATCTGCTCTATAAGGAACTATTATTCATTAAAAATCAATCTGTGGTAAAAATATTTGAATGTTGTGGTGTTGAAATTGTACCCAGTAAAGTTATTATAATTTGTGTTTACAGAACACCTGATTCTGACCCAAATATTTTCTTGAATAAGCTTGATTCATTGTTACATGATTTATACAAAAAATACAAAAGTAAAATAAAAATAGTGATTGCGGGAGATTTAAACATAGATACGCTGAAGCCGGGGAAAATAACTACCCACTTGCAAGACTTAACAAAAAATTACAATCTAAATATTCATGTAAAATGCGCTACCAGAAAAAAATCATGTATTGACCATATTATAAGCAATGTGAAAGAAGCCAAAATATCAGTACTACCGCTCTACATCTCAGACCACGAAACTGCTCAAATACTGACTCTTCCTCTAAAAAAAAACTTAAAGCCCTTGTCCTATTTCGTTTATAAAAGGGATTTTAGCCCTGAGAATATTAACAAGTTCCGAGATTGCCTACGAAGCATATCGTGGTCAGAAGTTTATAAAATAACCGATTTAAACCGTGCATTTGAAGAATTCCATAATTTGTTTACTCTTTTTTATAAGCTTTGTTTTCCTAAAGTTCGGGTAAAAATTAATAACCTCAAGCAAAAAAATAACAAGTGGATGAGTCAAGGACTTAGAACAAGCTGTAAAACAAAACGTAAGTTACGGTTTAAATACTATAAAAGTAAAACTACTTTAAGTAAAAATAAATACATCACCTATTCAAAAATGTTAAATAAATGTATATTTAAATCGAAAAAAAATACTAACATAAATTATATAAATAGAAGTAAGAATAAAAACAAAGCGACATGGAATATTATAAATAATGAAATTTCGGACACAAAAACAAAAGACAATATAGAAACAATTAAATTTGGTGAGAATTTGCTGACCGACCCGGTTGAAATAGCCACTACATTTAATAACCACTTTATTGAATTGACTAAAGATCAAAGACCTATACCTATAAGCCAAAACAATGCAAAAACTATTCCGAATAGTATATTTTTAAATCCTATGACTCCTTCTGAAGTAAAAACGGTAATATTACTGCTAAATGATACAAATTCGGTAGGAAATGACGAAATTTGTACAAAAGTATTAAAGATATGCGCAGATGACATTGCTAATATTTTGACATATCTTGTTAATCTTTCATTCTCTACCGGTACATTTCCGCAGTGTCTAAAACGTTCTATTGTGAAGCCTTTATTTAAAAAAGGTAACAAAGAAGATGTCAATAATTATAGGCCAATAACATTAATACCGATTTTCTCAAAAATTTTTGAAAAATGTATGCTTCTTAGACTTAATACATTTTGTAATAAATTTGATTTAATAAGTAAAGAACAATACGCCTTTCAGAAGGACAAGTCTACCACACTAGCTATTTACTCCTTAATTAAATGCATAATTACAAACGTTAATAAAAGAAGACCCTGCACAGGTCTATTTCTAGACCTTAGTAAGGCTTTCGACTTTGTTGAACACGATTTGTTACTACAAAAAATAGAGGCTTTGGGAATTAGAGGAAACGCATTACAATGGTTACAGTCGTATCTTAAAGATAGGCAGCAATGCGTAGTAATTAGCAAAATTGACGAAAATAACGAATTAATTGAATATCCTTCTGAGTACAAATACATTGTAAAAGGTGTTCCTCAAGGGAGCGTGTTAGGCCCAGTTTTGTTTCTATTTTACATAAATAGCATTACTAAAGTCACCAATCATCACTGCGTTCTTTTTGCCGACGATATATCATTGGTAATCACGTCAGACAAAAAATGTACAGAAAAGGATCACGGTAATGACATAAATTGTGCATTAAACGACATAGTGAATTGGCTGGGTAAAAATAACTTGCAAATCAATTTAGACAAAACTACTTATTTATCATTCACCAATTCAAAGAGTAACAAAACAAATATGAACATTGCTATCCAAAATAAAAGTATTGAAAAAAAATCATCAACAAAATTTTTAGGCTTGACATTAGATGAAACTATAAACTGGAAACTACATGTTAACGATGTCTGCAATCGAATAAATAAATTTGTTTATGCTCTTAATCGTATACGAAAGATAACAAACACAGAAACAGCTCTCACAACATACCATGCATACGTTGAGTCAGTACTTAGATATGGTCTCATATTTTGGGGTAATAGCACTGACTCTGGAAAAGCGTTTATTGCTCAAAAAAAGTGCATCCGTGCAATATGTGGCGTCGATCACAGAGAATCTTGCCGGCCTCTTTTTAAAAAGCTCAAATTGTTACCACTACCGGCTTTGTACATCTTTGAACTTTGCATGTTTATCAAAAAGTATGACTTATTTAAAAAAGCTCGTGATGAAAATGACCGTTTGAAAAGAAACCCTGACAGATTAGTACTTCATGACATTCCAAAAACTATGATTTATAATAAAAGCTTCTTGGCAATGGGTGTAAGAATTTATAATAAAGTTCCAAAGGACCTTCAGCAATTAAATTTAAGACATTTTAAGAAAAATATTTATGATTGGTTAATTGAAAAAGTTATTTATAATATGGATGAATTCTTCAGTTATTAAGTTTTGTATTGTTTTTATTTTATTTTATCATGACATGAATATTATCTAATAATTTTTAAAATTAATTAAATTAAGACTGAATGCGAAATTAACTATAAATTATTGTACTGCATAAACCTTATTGACAAATTATAATATTTGCATGCTATTAGTAATGTAGCAAAACATGAATGCACAATTTGTAAAACTGACCATCCTTAAACCATGTTTTAAGCAAATAAATGTATCTTTATCTTTATCTTTATCTTTAACTTTGTGAGACTTTCCCCAGTTTACATTGCAGGCTGAATCACCAGCCCCTCTAACATGCCCGGTCCACGCGTGGCGTGACAGACATAATTTTGTCGTGCGTATTCTCTTATCCTATTGGAGGATATTTCAATATGGCGGGTTTTTGACAGTTAAATGTGCGACAAACTTTTGCCATAGCACTGCATGTTACGGGGGCTGATTATCCGAAAAGAAAGATGATTCCGTGCTTCGGAAGGAACGTGAAGCCGTTGGTCCCGGTTACTATCTACTGATGTAGTCGTTACATGAGCCATGTCAGAAGCCATAGGCGGCTCAATGATTCTGACACCAGGGTTGATCAGGTAGGTTAACCTCGAAACGAGAACCTCGATAAGCAAGCAAGCAAGCATGAAATGAACAAAAAATATATCCATTCTCACAAACATTCGTGTTTGTTTATGAACTTTGTGGGATTTCGCTAAAACTTTATCACTCGAAGAATAGTAGTCGTCGCCGTCGAATAGTAAGTATTACGTATAGTATTAGTATTAAAAATTTTCTATTTATACTCTAAGGTATTAATATACTAATTATACTAGTTTTAAAACACAGACGTCATTCTAAGCCACACCTTTTTTTCGTGGTATAGTACGGTAACCAACAAATGCGGTTGGACACTCGTAATACAAAACTAGCTTCTACCTTCTACTGCTTCTCTGAATAACGGCATTCTCAAGGCCGCATGTGCTGCCTACTTTACATAGAAATGAACACGTGCTTGTTTTTTGAAGATGCCTATTTTTTGCGTTCTAAGTTCTTTGACGTATGATAATTCTTACGGAAATCCCAACGATTTTTGGCGTTTTTTGACGATGTTATTTGAAGGTTTGCAAGTTATTTATTGCATCTTATTTTGAAAATTCTAATACTGTTATATAAAACAGGTCTTAAACCAGTTCGTTGAACCAGATAGGCTCAGATATGGTACTTAGCTGGCTACTCAAAAGAGTTTATTATGAAAAGTCAAAACTATTTTACATAGAATTATGAAATGTTTTACATGGAAAATTAAAGGAATAGGATAAAGTGACGTCACTTTTTACATGGACCGTTTTTGTATGATTTTTACTTTGATCTACCATAATAAATCTGAATGACCTAAACTGGGCTGTATGCTTGGTGTGTACGCGCTAAAGCTGCATTCCGTCATGAAAAAACCAGACGTGTGTGCCCAGCCAGGGTTATGTTCAAATACTCAGCGCCATCTAGTTTGATAATAACTGCTTTTTTAAATATTGATCTGTCAGAAAAACCCCCATTGCGAATTTATCTGCACCTGTTACACGGCGAGCTTGCAGACGCCCAGGGACGCGTTTTTCTTCTTTTTTCTGAATTGTCCTATGCTTGAGTCGAAAAAGTACGACGGATCAAGCTTCACCGGTCTTGCGAGGGAGCAGAAGACTCTACCCCAAAAAAGTCATGTACCAACGCGTATAGGGGCGGCTCGAGGGAGCATCGGACTTCGGCCTAGCGCGTTGATACTGAAAAACATCGCGAAGGAGACGACGCTTGGGACTCCATCTCTGATTATCAATTTCAATCTTATTTCAATTTTGATTTTGGTTTCGGCCACGCCCCCACGGGCGGGTACGGGCGTTGTTATCTGACGGGTATTCGCTACCAGAAGGGCACTCTGTTAGGTGTAATCTAAATTCTTTGGCTGCTTTAACTGCATCAGTGATTTCGTCGTCAGGTTCGGAAAGGCAGGGACGCGTGTGAGTGCTCTCCTAGACATGTACAATAGGGCATATTCATGTTGTAATTGTATGGGCCCCATAAGAAGGCTTAAAGTCACCCAAAGAGCGATGGAGAGGGCTATGCTTGGAGTTTCCTTGCATGAAATCAGAAATGATGAGATCCGTAGGCGAACCAGAATCGCCGACATAGCCCGAAGAATAGCTAAACTTGCGAGTAGAACCGACTGCCGTTGGGGCCAAAAGGTTCTTGAATGGCGACCGCGCGCCGGAAGACGTAGCGTGGGCAGGTCCCCCACAAGGTGGACCGACGATCTGGTGAGGGTCGCGGGAAGTCGTGGAGATCTTTGGGGGAGGCCTTTGTCCAGCAGTGGACGTCTTTCGGCTGAGATGATGATGATGACTCAGCGCCATCTAGTTTGATAATAAACAACTAAAAAAAATGCATTTATTTCATAAATCTTACATTCATATACAACGAGACTTCCCAGTAAGTAGTCAAAGACACTTGTGATGGGAAGACAACTGCTTTATTTTTAATATTGATCTGTCAAAAAAAAACCCACCTGTTTCACGGCGAGCTCCCCAGAGACGCGTGTGACGTCACCCCAGCATGCTCTTGCTCTCGTAGACATGTACAATAGGGCATATTCATGGTGAAATCCACAGAACATTTAAAAGAGGTTAGAATGGCGATAATGCGCCTTTCGTATGAAATCCGGTGTCGCCGATTCCACCCCACCTTTCACCTCGACTACATCTGTACTTAAATAAAGATGAAGTTTACGCACATATTTGCAATTTCAAATCTAGCCAATCATAGCGCCGCTCAATCACGCGATTTCAAATGGAAAAAATCATACACATGCACGCATACCGATGTACATTTTATAGCTTAAGTGTGAGTAAAACAGCGCGATCGCGTCTTTGAGTGGAGATATGAGCGTTGCTCATATTATCCTTGGCGCGCCTGCCCCGCCCACATCGCCTTTCTAACCAAAAATGTTCTGTGGTGAAATCGTACCTGCTGCACGGTGAGCGTGTGGAAGGCAGCGTCAGGGTCCTCGTCGCCAACGCCCAGCAGCAGGCACTCCTGCAGCAGCTTATTCATGATGCTCTTGCAGGCGCCAAGAGACGCGTGTGACGTCACCTCCACTAGCATGCTCTTGCTCTCGTGCGACATCTAGGGTGAAAATCACTAATCAAAATGGCCGTCCGGGGAGAATTGCGCGGGAAAAAAAAAACTAAAACTAAACTTAAAATTGAAAAACTGCCGCGACAAAAGCTTAAACTTATAATGTGTTTCATTTTATATTTTAATATAATTCGTTTAATTTATTAACTCTGAGTGGGTAGCATGATTTTTGTGCGGGTTGTTTTGTATAAAAGGGAGATTAGTTAGACAATTATTCGGGCTTTGTTGATTTGCTGAGGTGAATACACATGTACTTGTAAAAGGTAGCCAATGTATTATTCTGATTAGTGTAAAACTAGGTCTACTGGAAAACATTTCTTTAGAAATAAGTAGTACCTGTTTTGTCGTCGTTTTTTATGTTCGTAATTATGTAATTTTCTTGTGTGCAATAAATGTTAAATAAATAAATAAAATAAAGCTGCATTAGAACTTCCATCCATATATCCTTCACTTACTTACTTTCATGTTTCTAGTAGTAGTTACCTTAGTCTCTTCAGCATTGGTGATTGGTGGGAAGCTGATCACTCTGCCTGAAGAGTCCACGAGGCACGGGTATTTTGGTTTGGCTTCCAAAAGATATAAATATCTGAAACAATATGAAATATTACATAATATTATAAAAAATTAAAAACCTTTACCAAAAAGCTTCTTTTTTTAAATTCAAATCCTTTTTCATGTATGAGCTAGATTAAATTGTAAAGAATACTAATAACTTATTATTAGTAATTAATAAGGATTTCTCTCCTGAATTAATCTAATAGTATTTTGTGAATGTTTGTCTGTATTTTTTCATGTTGTTACCTCTCGAGGAAAGTTATGGGTTGACAGATTTTGATGAAATTTTAATTGTATATAGATAGAACTAACTGTAAGCTTTTCCCAAGATAACATTATAGTAGGGGGAGAAGATGAAATTATGATGTCTGAGGCAAATAGCCTCTGAATTATAAAATATCCACCAGTGCATACTATTTGTATGTACATGACAAAAACAAATTTCTTTTAAATTTAATATGATAGGTATCTTACTAATACATTAATTGTCAAATAAAACACAAAATAACCTGTTACATTCCCTCCAGTCTCGCTCTCCATGTCGCTTTTCCTGCCCGAGTATCATATATTTTATCGTATCCTTTATTATATTGTAATGTATTATCATCTTTTATTATGGTTAAGAATATAAAAATTTAATGCACTTTCCTTAGATTTGACTTACTTTATATTTACTTTTGATAATTTTAAAATTTTATAGTTTCCCTACCTTTACTTGACACTGGCGTGGCACAAAATATAACTAGTGCCATAAAAAAAAGAAAATGCTTAAAAAATAAATTGTCTAAATACAAAAATCTAATCAAATAGGGGGCATAAACCACTCTAATATGGGGGCATAAACCACTCCCTGGCCAAACATACCCCCATACTACCCACAGCATTTCCCTCTGAATTGCAATGAAGATCTGCTGCATTTAAAATAATCCAAAGCATCCAGCCGGCGCCCAATTCCCTCCACTTGATTCTTGACCTCTGCATTTCCAGCGGTTTCATGAAAGGCACGAAGTCAATAACAGATTCCAGATTATCTTACTTGTGTATTCCAGAATAAACATTCCTTTTCTTCTCCTTCCTCAAGGCCTCTGCTTCAGCCGTTAGCTGCTGGAACAGCTGCTCGCCGGTGAAGGGCTTGTTCCGGGATAAAGGTGTCAGGCTCAGTTTGGATGGCTCCTGGGCAGTGTATAATAGGTCTCCTGGAAATAGCAAATGTTTAATATTAAGTATAAGTTCTATTTTTCAGGGGGTTGAAGTTCTTTAACTTAAGAGTTGATCTATTTGCACTCATTTTAGAAGTACTGAAGTGCATACATGTTTGTATAAGTGCATATTGTAGTTATGAGGCTGCTGTACATTTTATTCCTGTTTTAATTTGTCCTATTGTCATGTTCTGTAGGTATGTGTGACACAGTGTGTAGTAATAAATAACATTATATTGTTCATTCGGTTTTAAGACATATTAATCAACCATTAAAAATATAAAGAGAGATGGGTAGTCTCTCACACAGTCAACTTCAGAAAGTTACAATTAAATTCTTTTGATTACATATTTTAAGAAGGATTTGTAATTTTAAATTTCTTTTACTTAGTAAACAATATAGTAATAATTAAACTTTAAATCAAATGCATCTTTAAATGTAGGTAGTACTAAAAAATAGACCTGGGGCCAAAAAGCACTGCTGTTGATGAATTGTACCGCAATTTGAGCATCATTTGCGTACAATTATGATTAGCAGCAGATTTCAATTTTCAATTCCACAATAGCTCAAAACCATACAAATGTTAAAAAACAAGCAGTAAGTAAATTATTTACTCATTTTTTCATTTGTATTCACCTGACAGATAGATTTTAAGAAAACCTTAATTTTAATTGATCATTTGTGATAAATACTAATAAAATGACCTTGTATTTCTCATAGAATTCAGTATAAATGCTTTACATTCTTGTTAAAAGGTCCTCTTAGGCCCCCAGGTTGAAAAAAATTAAAACCTAATAGAAAAATTAATCGAACCTGGTGGAATTTTGTTTAAGTCATGTGTTGCAATAGTTCCTGCATTCCTTTTTTCACACACACTGTCATGAAGCTTTGTTTGCATCTGAATAAACTTCTTAAAGCTTCCTTCTGTAAAAGTGAGGCCAGTGACGATGCAACAGAGAATATATGGACGTACTGGGCCAACTTCACTCTCTACTATCTTTACTCGTACAGTATTATCTTCAACATGTAAGATTGTCATCGCATGACATAAGTCACAGACGGTGTCTCCCTGCTCTGGTTCTTCAAGTTTCTTCCCTTTCTTCCCTTTTCCTTTGCCACCCGTGGGTTGCGATGGGTCTGATTTAGGGCAGTGTTCTCTGATGTAGTCAAGTACTTGTTTGGTTCGGCACTGGTCCACGAGCTTCATCAATCGTTTGTCTGTCAGTTTATTGCCTTTCAGGTTTAGTTCTGAAATTTGAAATTTTATTTCAGTGTGGTCTACCCACATTTTTAATTCATGAATATTTCATGAAACTTATTAACAAAGCTGCCAACAAACTGTTAAATACTGTAAAATTTAAAAAAAATTACTACTACTAACCTTTAAGTTTGGACATGTTTGATATTTCGCCAGGGACTACCTTCAACTGATTGTCTCCTATATCAAAATTCTTCAAGGAAGGCAGAGTGCGTGCTACGTGCGCGGGAATGGAGTCTATAGCATTCCCCTTCAATTTCACGTCACTAAGATGCGGCAAATTCGCATTTTCCACATCAATAAAAGAAGTCAGCTTATTGAAAGAAATATCCACTATGAGCAAATTTGGCAAGTCACCAAACTTTGGCATAATTTCAATCTGATTGGAACTGAAATTTATACTAGTCAGCTCCTTTAAATTATTCAAACTCTCTGGAATACTTGTCAGCTGATTCCGGGATAGATCCAATACTTTCAGTTTCGGTAAAGAGGTTATGTTTTCGTTAAAACCCTCCAATTTATTTCCAAATAATAAAAGTGACTGCAGATTTACCAGGTGTTTGATTTCGTCTGGGATTGATGTAAGGCAAGATTCACTAATGTTCAGGAGGTTCAAGCCAGTCAATTGGAACACAGACCCATCCAAACCCGTCTCAGAAATACGTTTTGAAATAGCAGGCCCAGAAAGTTTAATTTCATGTCTATTTTCTTTTTTAGCAGTCTCTACTTCAGGCCAAACTGTCATTTTTAATTTATATACCAAAACTGAGATAACGATGAATAAGTGGGAACAGTGGGAACCAGAAAATGCACAAGACACGCACGAATATAGAGAGATTATTTTTATGATGGAATGGAGCAGCGTTTTGGTTGGCGTCAAGCTGGCGTACGTACTACGTCTACGTACACGCAACGCAAAGAGCGTACACGTACGGTACCTACCAGTGTTGGAACTGCGCTCTTCGAAAAAAGATAGTACCTATTTACTGAAAATTATCATACGATCGAATTTTTATATATTTTATTTATTTTATTTATAAAGATCACCAACAGAGTATACAACAATACATTAAAATTATAAGACGATCACAAAATACAGCTAATTGCTACTCCAAATTATAGGTGATAACAGCATGCAAACAGTGAAAACAATTTAGTTACAATTTATTAATCTATACCTATTAAGAAATAGTATATGTAATGTAATTTTATTTTATTTATTTATAATAGGTACGCCAACAACACAATCATACATATAATTATAAAATATAAACTACATGATTTAAGTCTGTAACTCTATGAAAGCGTCACTTACAGGCATACACAGCATTCAATGGGAATATTAACGCATACAATATTTTTTTCCGATTATTATTACAAGCAAAAAAAAAAGCAAAACGAAATCTATAATACTAAAAAATATTTTTTAAATAAGAATGGATAATCAAAAGTACAGTTTTACTACTAGGGCTATAACAAAATGCTATTTAGTGTTTAAGATAGTGTTTTTAAAGCTATGGAAAGAGTCACCAAAAATGTCGATACTAGGATGGAAGTTCTGTAGCTCATTGTAGTTTTTTATCATTGTGTTTAGAGGAGAGTTATGACCAACGTTTGTACGACTTCTGTGAGGGGAGAAAAAAACGCGATGAGTGCCACCTCTCACATTGGCTGAACGAGGTACCGATATGTTAATTTTGCTCAACAAGTCGGGAGCTGATATCCTGTTGTTTAATATTTTGTACAACGTAAGAAGGTTAATCACTTTACGCCGTTCCTCCAGAGATATTATGTTGAAGTGATTGAGTCTATCCTTGTAGCTCCATCTGTGACATGCTTTTTGGTCGCGAAAAGCAAGGTGTTTTGAAAATGCACGCTGAACCCGCTCTATTCTGTTGATATGAACCTTATAGAAGGGGCACCAGGTCGGTGATGCATATTCAACCACGCTTCTCACAAGGGAATTATATATAGTTAATAATGGATGAATACTGGTGAAATCTTTACAGACCCGCTTGACAAAACCAGACATTCTGAGAGCTCTTGTCACTATATTGTCGATATGTGGTATAAATGATAGTTTGTTATCCAATATGACACCCAGGTCTCTCATTGTGTCAACTTCTTTTAAAGGAATTCCGTCTAAATCGTAAGTAGAGGATACGGGATTTCTCCTTTTCGTGAACTTGATGTGGAAGCATTTGGTAGCATTTAAGTCCATTTTGTTGTCAATACACCACTTTTTTATCGATTTCAGATCAGTTTGTAGTAACAAAGCATCCTCGGGGCAAGATACGACACGATATAATTTAAGGTCATCCGCGTATATGGAGCATTTGCTGTGCTTAATACGAGCGACTATGTCGTTCACGAAAATAAGAAACAGGACAGGGCCTAAATGTGACCCCTGCGGTACGCCTGACGATGCTCTATAGGTAGAGGAAACAAAACCCTTGGCAACAACTCTTTGATTCCTGTTGAGTAGATATGATTTTAGCCACAGTAAAAAGGAACCGTGTACACCATAGCAGGATAACTTTTGGAACAAGATGGCGTGATCCACTTTATCAAATGCGCTACTAAAATCTGTATATAGGACGTCAACTTGCTCTCCCACATCGACAGCTGTGCACAAATCTGTAATATAGGTAAGTAAATTACTGGTTGTTGATTTGTTTGAACAGAAGCCATGTTGTGAAGGAGATAATAATATATTTACGTGAGATGTTAATGTCGGACAAATTAATTTTTCAAAAATTTTCGCAAATGTACATAATATTTTTATTTTATTTTATTTTATTGTATTTAGGATAACAACAGCACGATATAGGACGATAGTTTTTAGTATCGGAAGGATCACCTTTTTTGAAAATAGGGACAACATTAGCAAGTTTCCACTTTGAGGGGAGTAATAGAGACAATTAAAATGTTTTATTTGGATAATTAGCAATAATAAATAATAATAAAAAAATACAAATAGAAACATAATACGGTAACACTCACTCAGGGCGATGGCGGGAGAGCAGTATTTACAAATTGTCTTGTCTCAACCAATGTGCAACCAATTAATCACAAAAAACATTTGAAGTAAATTTTTTCATTTCTTTTTTATTTATTTAACCAAAAGGGTAAATAAATTTTAACAAATTTTAAATTCTCGCCAACCTGTTCTCGCCAAAGTGATGCCACCACTTTTATTCGGGTACTTTATGAGGTAGGTTTCACAAAAAAAGTACTTCAAAATTTTCAATGACCCGGCAGGATCGGCTCTGGCAGACCATTTTTTTTGTGTTTAAGTGTCGGTTAACGATCTAGAGATAGCCTATTGGACTCGATGAGGTAGGTAGGTACTTAGGCACCCGGCTCTCGCACTATAATTACATCATACAGAAATTGTATGTTTATCTTGCCCATAAACAGTACCTATGCACGTAGTGCACGCTGCAGTCGAATTTTTGACGCTTCAATGTTACGAAATGTAAAATTTTATTATATACTATAGACAGTATAGACTATAGTGGGTAAATGGAAAGGAATTTAAAAAGATAATACTTTGGCGTACGATCCCTTAATTAGGATAGTACATCGTTTACTATGAAATTATCATACAAATACGATAATTATCGTACGAATTTCAGCACTGGTACCTACAAAAGTATTGGGTTGATCCACAGGGTTGATCACACGTCGAGTAGAGTGGCGAGACAGCAAATGGTCACTGGGCCGAGAGAGTCGCCCAACCGAGTCGCTGTTCTGTTCACACGTATTTACAAAACTGGCGAGACAGTTCAGTTTGATGCTGTTGATTATACAGTACAATGGATCGCAGAAAAACTGATTTTTATTTTATTTTCATTCCTTAATGCAATTAGGGCTGCATTACACTTGACTTTAGCCGCGATTATACTACACAATTTGTTGGAGACTTACTCAGTTAGCATCCTTACTAAGGACAAGTGTAATTGCAGTAAGGCAGTTAGTATTCTACTTATCGGAGATTGACGGGCCCCGACCGTTCTTACTTCCTGTTAGGATGTTAGCATCCTTACTAAGGACGGGTGTAATCACAGTAAGTAACTTAGCACCCTTAATGCGCATGCGCGCAGTCAGTCGCCGCGCTGAGCTCAATGCGAGCGGGTGTATTTAATGCCGTAATTTTTAGAGATGGATGTCCTCACAGAAAGAAAAAGACGTTTTACAATATAATCGATATACCTATGATACGATAGGTACCGCGTTCTTTTGGAAATGTATGAAAATATCGATCCAAATGTAACTTTAAAAACAATAAAAAAGAAAATTGATGACATGAAGACGACATTTTATAGAGGCACTAGCTTTCCACCGCGGCTCCGCCCTCGTTAACAGTTTTTCCCGCGGGAATGAGGTATTTTCCCGCGGTGAAAGGTAGCCTATGTTACTCAGGGTGAATGTAGCTTTCTAATGTTGAAAGAATTTTTGAAATCGGTTCAGTAGTTTTTGAGTTTCTTCATTACAAACATACACACAAAAATACAAATCTTTCCTCTATATAAAATCGGCAGCCTACTTAGGACAGTGTAAACAGAATAGCCTTACTCCAATTTGTAGAACGCCAATTTGTCAGAGGCTAACAATTGTGTAGTCTAATCGCGGCTTTTGTTTTTATATTCAGGTGACAAAATTCCATAAACATTCGTGTATTTTTTAACACTGTATGAATTTAATTGTCGTTTCTAATGTCCATTTCACATTATTCCACATACTACTAGCCATTTTTATGGAAAAAAACTAAAATAACAAAAATAAATAAACACACGCTGCTCGGTACAAATCGAACGAGTGGCGAGTGGCCAACCGAGTGCCAGTCCACACGAGCCGAGCGGGATAGCGAGTGGCTGCGGGGGCTGTAGGCTGTAGGATGACGATGAAGCGAGGGGGTGGGCACTCGGCCAAGCAAACAAATCATGATTCTAGTCGCTGTATCGCCGTTTTGGCTCGGCCGAGCACTCGCTAGTGTTCATACGTACGTAACAACCACTCGGCCGAGTGCACTCTCTCGCCACTGTACTCGCTGTGTGTGTGATCCACCCATGAATGGGATTTTCAATAGAGATGGGTAGGTAATACGTGTAATATCACAAAAGTAATATCACCCTAAAGAGTAATGTAATATCACACATTACGCGAGTATTTTAACCAGTACACATCACACATTCATTATCAAAGCATAGTTTAGCATAGCTTAACTACTCCGTCCGTCACCGTATCATGTTCAGTACCTTAGTACTTACTCAGCTCAGTGATGGATGGGTGATGGAAGTGTTTAATGCATCACCCGGCGCGATGTTCGAATTGGCGCGAAAAGAGCGCGACGCGGTGGCGTGGCCCGTCAGTCAGATAAGTATTTTACGGGAGTCGAACCAATAAAAAGACAAAAGGGACGACGCAGTTCTGCGCAAGAGCGCGGTGTATTTGTATTGTATGTGTCTATGGTCTAAGAAAACAAGGTCTAACCGTTATACCACGTGACTGACACAAGCCTACGTCATTTTGCGCTGTTCATCCTTGTCTATTAACACGCATTCGACAAGGATGAACAGCGCAAGATGACGTAGGTTTGTGTCAGTCACGTGATCTAATAGTTAGACCATGTTTTCTTGTGCTGCTATGGTTGGTACTATGGTACGGTACTGTACGGAATATGAAAGATTACAGATTTACAGAGCATTTTTTCGTAGGAAGTGTAAAATTTCGTTCAACATTTCGAGTACTGTTTAGGGTGATGTGTACTGGTACGGGGTGATATCACCTTTTCGAAAGTAATGAGTAATGTGATATGTCATTAAAACGTACTGTTTTGCGCATGTCTAATTTTCAAGAAGACATTGAAAAAAAAAGGTTCTATTGACCCAAATAGATGGCGTGCATGTCGAATAAAATGTCAAAAGCAAGGTTGTCAACCCAATCACGGCAGATAAAAAACTGGCAACACTGTTGTTGTCACGTCAATCGTCCGTCACAACTAGACCACGTGACTGACACGAGCCTACGTCATTGCTGTTCGTCCTTGTCGAATGCGTGTTAATAGACAAGGATGAACAGCAATGACGTAGGCTCGTGTCAGTCACGTGGTCTAACGGTTAGACCTTGTTTTTTTGGTTGGACCATGGTCACTCACAGGAAGTAATAGTGTTCCGTGCACACAACGCACTATTTGGTATTCTGTGACAACGCGCGCATTTGTCTTGCTTGTTGTTTTGTTTTCGTCTAGGTACCTATTTGTTTTGGGTCGCTCAGCGAGCGAGGAAAGGAAATAAATGTACACAAAATACAATATTTATGTAAGACCTAACCAAATTAATTAAAAATGGATTTAGAAAAAATACCGGACGATGTCCTGCACGCCATTTTTCGTGAACTTAACGGGATTTCAGCAGTTCGATGCCGGCAAGTTTGTATTCGATGGAAAGAGGCGGTAGATTCACTTTCTGATAAAGACTGGCAGAAAATCTGCAGCGATGAAGAAATGTATCAGGAGTACGTGAGAGTGCACAGTAAGTACGGGCTGTCTTGGCGGGAAACGTACAAAGCCATTAACTCTTGGAAGGACATTGGATCCTACAAAATGTCTTTACAGGAACTTTGCAGTAAAGTAGAACGCTTCAAAGTGCTCCCGAAAGGCATCGTGGCGTGTCTTCTGAACAAAACGCACTTGAAGAACTATGGCTGCAGTGACACTATAGTCTATTATAATACTGAAACCTTTCAGGAATGTGGAAAGGAGGAATTCGACTTTCCCTTTTTGTCAGATGTATATGAAGAAAATGAATATTTCAAGGTACTCGTTCGCCGCTCTGGCAAATTATGCATTATTATTAATGAAACTAATCAACATTTTACTGTTGGAGACGTAGTTGGAGACCTTTTAGTTGACTACGAGGGCTATACTGTAATTGGCAAAGAGGTTTATTTTAAAGATAGGAAAGATGAAATTATATATGTGTCAAAGTATATAAAAAAAGATGGTATACCAACAATTGAAACAAAACCTCTGGAAGCTTTTTTGGAGAACCATGGCTCATATGAAGAAAGCGTTATTGCTTATGCCATAAAAGATGGAAATGTTATTATTTTGAGTGATGAAGGTAATAAGGGCAACATCTACATTCACGAGAATGCAGACTTTGGCTGGGTGAGTCAACTTGAGTATGACCAGGGTGATATTTTCCTTGAACTGCAGGATTACAACCTTAACTGGAAATCACCTTCCATCTACAACTGGGTAAGCTCTAACATAATGTTATCTCCGAAATCAGTCTTCTATTCCCATGGTAATATATATTTAACGACACGCTCCTTTGGGAAAATAATTTGCATTTATTACTATCCCTACCACATTTATTGCCCAGAACACCTAGTGCATGTCTTTATAGGAGAGCCTAATCAACAAATACCTAAAAGAGAGTTAATGGTTTGGAAAGAACGTGAATTAGATGGTGTAACTCAACTTGACATCATTGAAACCCCTACTAGTCACAAGATCCTGGTAAAACTGGGAAAGAAACTGATTGTTACAGAATTTACACCTCCTGGACATGAAGAATCCTCACCAATGAAGACACGCTCTAGAACAGTGGCATTGAAGCCAGCTAGACAAAACAAAACAATTCAAGTAAAGAAAAAACCTGCAACTTATAAAACTGCAAAAAAACGGGCAACTAATCAGAAAGGAACCAAGAAGACTGTGCAGGCAAAAAGAAAGAGAAATTAGGAATAAACACCCTCATAAAAAAAACTTATATTAGTAATAAGAATACCAGTGATATGTGATTCTAAGTTGATTGTTTAAATTGTGGACATAGTTCAGTCCTTGTGATAGATAAGTTACATTTAATTTGTATTACTTTGTTTTGTCTGATAAGTTACATTTAATTTCTATTACTTTGTTTTGTTTCTGACAGTAGATGTTATTATTAGGTAGGTTGGAGTAATAAACATTTTATTTTATTTAATCAAATACAATCAAATGTTTATTTCTCCACCCCACGAATCGCTACTACTCGCAGTTGTTAAATTAGTGTCAGATGACCAACCCAATACTTATGTGACTTTCTTTTATGATTTAGAATAAGTTAATAAATAAATATGTAACACATTAAAAAAAATTAAAAGCCAAATTAAAAAATAATTCTTACTATTTAGAATATATTTTTTAATTTACCCACTTTCTTCATAAAAAAGATGAATACCTGGCTACTTCACTGAAAATCCAATGAAACAAAGTATTTAAATAATTGAAAACTAATATATTTATAAAAATAAATGTACACTATCTCAATAGAGAATGTTACATGTACTGAACAACATTATTTTATTACCTACCATTTTCTTTAAATAATAAATAGACATTCACCAAGTATTGCACAGTACATTCATGCTCTACTTACAACACATTTATTTTGTACTTTACATTTGGAGTTTCATATTTACATTTCACGACATAGAGAACATGGCACTTCATTTTAAATATATCTCATTTATTTCTGGCAAATTTTGACTAGGTACGGTCAAGAGCAGGCCAGGCTGAACACTTGGGACTTTAAATCCGTGACAGAATCGCTAGACACATGTCCAACTTGATCTGCTACTAACTGTACTTAAATTTGTGTATCAATCAAGCATCACTATCATCATATTAAAATCTAAGTGAACAATACTTTCCATCAAATAGCATGTTTAATATGCTTATTAAAATAGAACCTTTAAATACATGAATGTGTTTTTCACAATATTGCAAGATGGTTCTGCTCTGGGGGCGCCACTTATGTTTATGAATTATGGCAACAATTTCCATAGTAAAATTTGTTACATTAAAATTCCGCAATATGGCGAGGTTTTTTATTTCTCTGGTCGGGCTTTAAGTGTGTTGTTGCTCACACAGTAAAATGATTATAAAATGTTTTCATGTAAGTATCTATTTTATGAAAATTATCAAACATAATCTATGTAGCTTGAACTGAACCTGCAAAACATTCTGTTTTAGTGTCATGCAAGGAGAGGCACTTTTTTACGACACTACAAACAAACCGGCTACTAAAAAATAAGAGCAAATCGGCACTCCCAGAGTTAGTTTTTCTTACTGGCCAGCTTGTGTAGCTTGATGTGGTTAAAAATGTTACAAATGAATATGATCATAATACGATTATTTCAATATGAACAGTAGTACAATACCACACATCTCAAAGCAATTAAGTACGTGAAGTCAAGTTCAAATTAAGCTGGACACGGTGTTGTTGCAAAGTTCAAAGTAAGTAATAATAATAACTTTATTAAGTGTTCGTTCAGGATGGTCTGCTCTTGACTGATAAAAAAATCTGCATGGAATATATCGATGAGGTAAAGCCTGACCAAAGAAATAAGAAGCCTGCTCTGGGCCACGTGTATATTTTTACGACTATGGCAACAATTTCCCTTATAAAATTAGTTCCATTGAAATTCCGTAATATGGCGAGGCTTCTTATTTCTTTGGTCGGGCTTTATGTTTTTTGCGATTATTATATAAGTGTTAAGCTTGCAGCCAAAGGAACAAAATTTAGAAAAACATTCATAATTTACTTATTTCAAAGTTGTAGATATATCATTTAGTTATCACAATACTTATAGGAAAAGCACGTCAATAGATTATAATAAATAATTAATCCGGTTTGAGCGCATAAAAATATAACAATAGACGTAATATCAGCACGTTGCTTATTAACTGGACAGTCTGGACAATCACGGAGCGCTAGACCATACAATTTTACATGAGCACTAAAGTTAACGAAGGCACGACCATAGATGACAACAGGAGTAATGGGCGTCATTGATTCATACTGCAGATAGGACAGATTCAAAAATGGAACGGCAAAGAGGTCCTGGAGCACCAAGTCACCACAGTGAAAATACAACCATAATGAGAAAAAATAAAGTTGTAATTAGTAAAAATCACATATTGCATTTTGGTTCTAGTTCACTACGTTACCGCAATGAAAATACAACCGTAATGCGTTAATCTAGAACCTGTTATGATCAAAGTATGGCATGGTCCTTCTATTTATTCGCCTTCGCACGCTTTCGTATTAATTGCTTATTGAAAAAAATACCTACTATAGGCGACTGAGTGTCATACTAGTGGGGGTTCGTTGATATGTCTGCCGTCTTTCCATTTCTTTTTGGATCGTTCAAAGGCTTCTTTGATGCACGACCTGTCGGATAATAAAGGAAATGATACAGTATCCGTTTTTATTTTGTTTTGAGTTTCTTCGGCGAGTTTTTTTCTTAATATTCTATTGCACAATCACCAATCACCATCATTTCAGCGGAAAGACTTACAGCTGAACAAAATTCTCCCCCAAAGACCCAACGAAAGGGTTTATTAAAACGATCTCAATTTTTTTTTTGCAATGTTATGCATGACAATAAATATGTAAATAAATATGTGGGACATCTCACACACGGCCATCTGACCCCAAACTAGGCAGAGCCTGTACTATGGGTGTCAGACAGCTGATATACATACATATATATAAATATACAACATCCAGACACAAGGCAAACACAAGTGCTCATCACACGAATGTTTGCCCTGGGCGGGATTCGAACCCGCGACCTTGTGCTTCGTAGGCAGACGTACTACCAACTAGGCTACGAGGCCGTCAACAATGTCAACAATAGTTATTAGAAAGTGCGAAACTACTGATCTTAAACTTAAAAAATACTTATACATTGTAGGTAGATCTACCTATAAATTACAGGAAAACCAATGAAAAAAGTCAATGATTATTAAAGTAACTTATGCGTATGCGACAGCAGCATTTAACTATAAGTGTCTAAACACACTATGCCGCCGATACCAAGTCCAGTGAAGCTTGATTTGTCGTACCTTTTCGACACAAGCATAGGTCAATAAAAAAAAAAAAAAAAAAAGCATACCAAGTCCAGTGAAGCTTGATTTGTCGTACCTTTTCGACACAAGCATAGGTCAATTAAAAAAAAAAAAAAAAAAAACCGCCGATACGCGACCAAAATTACGCGATTGAAATTCGGTTGCGCAACGTTGTGTGAATTCAGTGTCCTGAGCAATTATCATGGTGTCGTATTCGTATAACCTCGGCAACTAAACCGAACTTCCGTCGCAAATGATGTGTTGCTATATGGCAGTGTTTTTCAACCTGTGGGTCGCGACCCCCTGGGGGGTCGCGAAGCTTCTGTAGGGGGGTCGCCAGAGGTCAAGAGAATTACTTCAGTAAAAAAACAATAATGATAAAAAGGTTGAATTATTAAGAAGAAGAATTTTAACAAAAGGATATACTCATAAACATTTGGAAGTAATTTTAGAAGTTAATACAAACGCACTGTGGCTCATTATTAATCACAGTATACCCGAATTTCAAATAATTGTCGTCATAGTGACGTTTTTTCTTCGTTTTACTTCCACTACTCTTACCAGAAGTTGGCGGTCCTGTTGATCTTTTCAGGAATTTATCAAATTTAAATTATTACAAACTAGCTTTCCACCGCGACTCCGCCCGCTTTAACAGTTTTTCCCGTGAGAA
Organism: Teleiodes luculella; assembly: GCA_948473455.1. Classification (NCBI taxonomy): domain Eukaryota; kingdom Metazoa; phylum Arthropoda; class Insecta; order Lepidoptera; family Gelechiidae; genus Teleiodes; species Teleiodes luculella. Next base: position 6,425,090 of record OX419600.1, on the reverse strand, counting down.
TGAGCCATTTTCTCGCGGTAAAAGTAGCCTATGTTACTCAGGGTGAATGTAGTTTTCTGATGGTGAAAGAATTTTTGGATTACACGCTTTATGTCAGATACGCAAAATGTCAGACACGCAGATTGTCAGAATTCGCAAAATGCCAGAAACTCAAAAAGTCAGATTCGCAAAAAGTCAGACACGCAAAATGTCAGAAACGCATAATGTCACATACTCAAAAAGTCAAATACGCAGAATGTCATACTCAGAATGTCAGATACGCAAAAAGTCATCAATACGTTTACGAAAGATTTGATTGTTTTTATTGTATAGGTCGGAAATTCACTAGAATGGTAGCCCACAGTTGATTACAATAATAATAATAGATAGTAATACTTTATGCATAGGTGTTGATGTTAGGTGTCGATATTTACGTCATTTTTATTTTTGTTTCCTTTCTTTGGTAGCTTAAATTAATAATAATAATATGTAGGGACATCTATGGGTGTCAGACAGCTGATATTCATACATATATAAATAAATATACAACATCCAGACCCAAGGCAAACACAAGTGCCCATCACACGAATTTTTGCCCTGGGCGGGATTCGAACCTGCGACTGTGTGCTTCGAAGGCAGGCGTACTACCTACCAACTTATTAGGCTACGCTACGAGGCCGTCAGATACGTAAAGTGCCATAGGCAGAGATCCTACTATATTATTTTTATAAGAATAGCATAGAGGATATATTATTAGCTCATTCATGTTCTAAACGTAGTCGCAAACAACTTTAGTCACAAACAAAGCATCAAATAATTTTATCTATAATAATGCACTTTTTGCATATCGACGTTGAATTTATCTGATATATACTTGACAATTTCCACTTATTAAATAATAACTCCAGTCAGGAATATTTTTGCATTGTTTTTGATAAAATTGTGTAATAGATTTTATCATGACAACTTCTGTTTATAATACTCGTCCCAAAATTTTTGATGATTATTTATACCTATTTGATTTGATCGTGTTTTCAAATGAAATTATAATTAATGTGAACAGAAAATGTTTTATTAATTTCCTCCTGCCTATCGTTCATTTCATGACATTTTGCGTATTTGACATTCTGAGTTTCTGACATTCTGCGTTTTTGACTTTCTACGTATTTGTCATTTTGCGTTTGTGACATTTAGCGTATATGACATTTCGCGTACAGTTTCACTAACCTGACAATCTGCGTGTCTGACATTTTGCGTATCTGACATAAAGCGTGTAATCCGAATTTTTGAAATCGGTTTTGAGTTTATTGTTATTCATTACAAACATACACACACACACACACGCACACACAAATACAAATCTTTCCTCTTTATACTATTAGTATGATTACTTCAAATATGTAATTATGTCTTACGGTCGTCAAACAATTGAACCGTCGTCGACGTGAACTGAGTAAGTATCAATATACATACATACATGATAAAAGAGCGAAGGGTCGGGGGGGTCGCGAAATATTTATTCATACCAGGGGGGTCGCATCATGAAAAAGGTTGAAAAACACTGCTATATGGAATACGTTCACGCCGATCTTACGCCCGACCGAAGTTCAGTTACGCTAAAAGTGACGTAATTTCGGCAAATGTGTTGAAAAAGTATTGCAGGCGCAATCACGCCGAATGTGGTTCGCGTATTTCGGCATAGTGTGTTTAAGCTTCACTACATAGTATAAAATAAAGTCGTTTTCTCTGTCCCTATGTCCCTCCCTATATCCCTGTATGCTTAAATCTTTAAAACTACGCAACGGATTTCGATGTGGTTTTTTTAATAGATAGAGTGATTCAAGAGGAAGGTTTATATGTATAAAGCCGGGTCCACAGCTCCGTGTTTTCGTGTTTGGAACACTCTAACATGTTAAGGCACCTATTTCACTGGCGACAGAAGACAATAGGCGAAAGGGAAGCAGTTATGCGCAACAGTGAGTGCGGTGTATTTGTATCTCATTCTAACGCATAACTGCGTCCCTTTTTCATTGTTTTGCTGCGTTTGCGTGTTAAAAACACGAAAACACGGAGCTGTGGACTCGGCTTACTTAATACATGCATAATATACTTAAGGATAACCCACAATAACCATTTTCCCGTGCCGGGGCGGGTCGCTAGTTACGAGTAAATACTAAACTAGTGTACCTGAAGAGCGACTGGTGGAGGATGTAGGCGGAGACGTGTCCCGCGTCCACGTAGCGCACCTCGGCGCCGGGCCAGATCTCCTCCAGCGTGCCCACATCTTCGCGAGGCACGTAAGCGTCATGTTTCGCGCACACCGCTGCCAAACACAACAATAATATTCACATAGTTTTAATAGGTAGGTACCTATTATATGCATGCATAGCATAGCCGTGTGAACAGTATAACAATAAATTAAAAAAAATTAGGTATAACCCCCGACACAATTCGGTCGCTGAGTTTCGGCCGCTGCGACCGAAACAGGAATTTTATTATTTTTAATATTTTTGAGTAGGTGTTTCGGTCAGTTGATTTTTTTAGCAAATTTTGTATAGGCAGCAACAGAAATCTTAGGTGAGGTTAATAAATATTGATAAAAATCAACTGAAAGTAAATCTGGCGGCTACAACGCTAATTATTTGCAAATATAATTAACTGAAATGACTAATAAAGATAAAACATACTTAATTAAAGTATGCAGAAAAAAAAAGTATAGGTATTTATATTTTCTATTATTTGCTTTTCTTATTTTTCATATTTACATGAAACAAAATAAAAAAATACTTTTTTCTTTTGTATATCTATAGGTATATTTATTATATACCTACATATAAAAGAAAATAAAATAAAATATATTTTTTTATTGGAAGTAACCATGTAATTTTTTTTTATAATCGTACTATCGTAACTATGAAAAAAAAAACATCAAGGATGGTATAAGTAGTACTAAAGGTACGGTAAGGTATATACTTGTAAGTATAAGAAAAAATATAGATAAAGAGAAAAGAAAAAGATTTGATATTTTGTTGCTAACGTTACTTTTCATTAAAAGTACCAACTGACCGAAACACCTACTCCAAAATATTAAAAATAATAAAATTCCTGTTTCGGTCGCAGCGGCCCAAACTCAGCGACCGAATCGCCTACCAACCCTTACTTGATCCTTTCAACAACTAGAAAAGAGCTGATAATCTTCAAATGGCCGAATATATTTTCTTGGATCATAGCTAAGAACACTCTCGATTGTGTGATTGGTTTAAACCCGCGAACTTCCGAATGGAAATCAACGGCCCTAGCTACTCGACCACCGACGCTTTTCAGCCAATACAATACCCTACCACATAAATATTATCGTTTAAGGTTTTCACCGGAACACTTCCACTGCTTAATGTCATTGCACTGGGACATTTAAACAAATCAATTCTTAACATTTGTATTAGAATATTATACCTAATAATAATCTTTGGTCAGCAATGAAAAAAAAAATTAAAAGGAACCGCCACAAACAATATTAAAACAAGAAATAAAAATCGCAACTTGTCAGATACCTTTCAGACCTATGGCGATCCGGCTGGCGGCGATTCAAGTTTAAACAAGTGAAACAATCACTTACCTATAATCAATGAAGTGTCGTATGGAACAGAAAAGTTGCTCAGATGTGTGCATTCGTCCATGATCCCTCGCATGAACTGCAGTGCTTCTCTGTCGCGCCAATGGATTTTGCTAATATCTATCTTCTTCCCAGTACTGCGCATGAAGGGCCAATTAAACCAGAGGTCTGACGTCAGGTCTGAGACGTGCCACGCCTTCTTTGGTAATATACTTTTTTCAGGAGCAGCAGCAAGCGCCGTTGTAGTCGGAAGCGCTTGGTTTATTTCTAGACTTTGGTTGGGACTTTGCGATGATTTATCTTCTGTGGTATTGGCTGTTATGTAATGCAAATCTTTTGGTGGGTCGCCGATTTCCGAATCCTGCTTGGCTTTTTTGCTAGCGTGGTGGTGAGCTAAATGGAAAGAAAACAATATGAATTATAAAAATCTATGAGGTAAACTATTTAATTATAATATGTATACAGTCTGACCAAAAAGAGTAGAAATTAAAAAGTAACAACACTGTAGTGTGTGTTGCCACTTTTTAATTTCTACTTTTTACTTGATACTTGTTAGAAATTAAAAAGTAGCAACACTGTAGTGTGTGTTGCCACTTTTTAATTTCTACTTTTTGTTCAGACGTACTCACAGTCATATGCAAGATAAGATGAACACCAAGAATCTGTTCCTGATTCATTGGGCATAAAAATGGTACAAAGTCTAAAGTGTTCAGCTTAGTGTTCTTAAATTGTGATAATAAAATAGGCATTTATTACGTTGTTAGATTGTTTTTATTCAAAGTTATAAATTATAATCTACGTTGTTCGTTGGCGTTGTTTTTCGATTTTTCTCGTGAATGCAAACAACTTGACAGTCAAATGAAGGACAATAACAGCGCACGAAATAGGTAATAAATAAGTAGGTACACCAACGAACATTTATTTCTAAACAACGTTAGAATTAGTCAAACTAGCGAACAACACACACGCAAATTTTGATTTCATTACCTGTTTCATATTTGAATACAACAACGGCCAAATAGATGACATTTAATAAAGTTTAATAATATAATTCCCATCGTAAACTTACCTGCTTTGCATCTCAGCAATACCTCTTTTAATCTAATCTCAGTTAATTTATTAATATTTTCTATATCGTCGGGTTCCAACTCGAACTTCTTATTTGAAGTTAGTTTGTCATACAAAGCTTTTGAAATGGATCCATTTTCTAGTAGTATTTTGAGCGCTTTATTTAAATCCCGTACTGCTCCAAATATCTCCGGGTTGACAATGTTTTCCGACGTATTATCTAAATCTAGAATTTGTCTGCCATCATCTTTAATTTCGTTACCTTGCTCTGTAATGCGTCGTGTTTCCTCTAAATTTGTACCGATTACATTGACTGTATTTTCATTGCCGTGATCTACTTTTTTCTCTGCTTTATTTGTAGTGCGTGGTTTTGAATTAGTGTCATCTCTAGATTGCGTGACTTTTGGACTTTCAACGGTTTCAGTATTTTCTGTATTGTCTTTAGTTTGAGCCGAGTCTCCTTTATCACTAGCCGAATCTTGTTGTGTATCTACTTTGCTTTTGCCAACGGTTTCTGAATAGGTTTGTGCGAATTTCTTGCCCGCCAGAAAGGCTTCGTCAATTATTGTAACCATTTTGGACAGCTTTTCTCTATAGATCCCATCAGATAGGTACTGGTCTTCCAACAAATCCCAGTTGATAGAGTGAGACATTACACCCTAAAACCAGACAATATGCAATATTTTGGACTTCTATGTTTTAGGTACACACAAACAATTTTATTTTTATTTTAAGAGACTTTCTAATCCAAACTTTAGAGCTAATGGTAATGAGAAATGTCAGTTGAGAGAGACACACAAACAAATGTTGTTATTTTAAGAGACTTTCTAATCCCAACTTTAAAGCTAGTGGTATAAGGAGATCGAGAAATGTCAGTTGACAGAAGTGTTACCTGTAGAAAGACTGCAGAGGCTGTGGACCAGGATAAGCATGGGACTAGCACCATCGGTTTGGGCCAATTCGTTGCTGCTAGCGACGCCATCTTTGAACAACAGAACAAATAACCTTTGTTTTATGATTCGGTACGCAATTTTAATTAACAATTGGTTGCTTTAGAAAACCTAGCTTGTTCTACTTGTTTTTAGGATTCCGTATCTCAAATAGCAAAAATTTAACTTCTATAGGTCATTCGTGTGCGTCCGTCTATCTGTCTGTCAGCACCTTATTTCCTTTGAAACCGCTGGACCGATTGATTTGAATTTTATTATTAGTATTTTTGACCGAATAATATTTCTTACATGGCCGCCCATTGAAAGTCCGGTGACGCCCAGCGGGCCCAAGCCGTTGCGCTCGCACCAATGAAACAGAACAAGCGATTCCAAGATAAGACACCCACCCATCACAAAAATGTCAGACACGTTGTGTAGCGATGAACGACTGAAAACAATAAAAAGCTCCTTTTTAAAGTCGAAATGAGTAGCCAATTGTAAGGTCATCGACCTTCTGGTGTCAGAATTATTAAGTCGCCTAACGGCTTTAAATCGGACTCTTTTAACAACTTTATCCTCAATTGTTATTCATAGATATTTACAACTCTACGTGCCTTCTGAAGCACAAAAACTTTTCACTGACTGTCAGCCTGCAATATACTAAATCCTAACCAAACTGGGTAGTCTCACAAATTGATGTTTTTGGTCGACGGTGTGCCAGCAGGATTCGAACCCGCAACCTCCGTGATTTGAGGTGACTATTATTATACCCCTCGGCTATACGGAGTTGAGCCATGCGATTCTGTAATATCTGGAAGAAGTTGCTGCTCGGAATTTTTTTGACCTTTAATATTTTCTCGTCCTGTATATTACCAATATTACTAACTTATAAGAACTTTATTTTGAAACCCTTGACCAATATTACAGAAAAAGTAAGACTAGGTATCTGATTGAACAAAGATAAGTAGGTTAGGTACTAGCCTTCCGCCCTGTTTTCCTGTGGGAATGAGGTATTTTCGGTAAAAAGTAGCCTATATGTTATTCTGATGCATAAGCTATATTATTGCAAATTTTCATTAAAATCCATTTAGTTGTTTTTGCGTGAAAGAGTAACAAACATCCATACATCCATCCTCACAAACTTTCATGTTTAATTCTCGTATTAGTAGGATATAGGTATTATTTGTATTGTATACTACATCATAAGGGGCCGTCCAATAATCACGTGAGGCTTGAAAGGGGGGGAGGGGGTATAGACCGTCGTCCGAGAAGCGTTTTTCGTACCTATCGTACTTTCGTGGCAGACTTTAATATTAATATGTGAACTTGTTTGGTGTCTCTAGATATCGAAGTCTGCCGAGCCAAATAGGAAGCGTTTGGGAGTTATGTCACTTTGAAAAGTGCTCCAGATGACGAAAAATTACCTATCTTACTTTTGAAAAATTCTTTCTTAGGATCGTTCGTAGCATCATTATGAACAGCCTAGACAAATTTCCAGACCATTTACAGGAAGCGTTTGGAAAATCAGCCGGCTTTTGTGGGTGGGATTTTTACCAAGAAAATACCTATCTTACTTTTTGACGAAACTACATTCAGGTGATGGGGAGGCTCTCATACAACAATAAAAGTCAAGTCTGCCGCAGATATTAGGAAGCGTTTGCAGAATCAGCCGCTTTGAATGTGCCAAAGACTGAAGACGCTTACTACTGAAAACGATAATATTATAGTTTATTTTCGTAATATTGACCTGTGAGTTGAATTTTTACCTGTTAGAAGACTGTCTTAATCGAAAATAAAATCAATAAAATATGGATGTATGCATAAATAAAATTATAAAATATTTTTTCATACAAATATTTTTATTTCATTGTCACTTCTACTATCGTCTCTCTTATCAATACCTATAATTATTACAAAATAACAAATATATATTTTTTAAGTACAAGTAACGCTTATCAATCGCTTTAAAAAAACGATATCCTTTAGTTTTTGTATTCTGTGGTTATATCAACTTATATCTCTCTTAAACTTACTCGAATAAAAACAAAATCGATAAAAACAAACAATCTACCTAAATAAAATAGATTTTCGTAGGATGTTACCTACCTAAATATCTACTTTACATAATATAAACAAGTTGCTTGTTATTAAACCAACTTCAAAGGTAAGTCAAAAAATAGCTGCCGAGTATCAACAGAGATATATCTTGGTATATTATAATCTGAACATTGCTAAGCCTGCCTTGCAAATTTATTCAACTGAATCACATACTTATGACAATCGCACTCTACCTACACCTTTGTAAGGTGGACTATAAGCTGCGTATCGATTTTGCGCTGCAAACCATCGCACTTTGGCTTTTCTTCGGTGCCCAAGGCGGCACTAAGTTTAAATCCGGCCCTGTACAGGTCTAGAAACACCAAACCTCATTACACACAAATGTTGGGTCTGAAGATGTCCCAGAGATCACAGAAGCGGAAATACAATTCGCCTTGAGCAAAATGAACAATGGTAAAGCCCCTGGTGAAGACGGTGTCATAGTAGAGATGGTTGAATTAGGTGTAGTTTCGGTCATACAGCTTCTTAAAGAATTCTCCAATATATGCCTAAAAGAAGGTAGAATAGGTATTCTACCTTCTTGAAAATGGTGAAAAAAAGGGAAAGTGCTACTGTCATTGTATTATTTAAGAAGGGAAACAAATCAGATCTCTCGACCCATCAGTCTGCTATCTACAAACTATTCACAAAAATAGTTACGAACCGTCTTACGATAAAGCTGGATTTCTACCAACCAGTCGAACAAGCAGGCTTCAGAAGCGGATGTAACACTATGGACCACTTTATAGCCATGAAAATTATCATCGAAAAGGTTACAGAATATCAAATGAATCTGTGGCTTGCATTCATTGACTATAAGAAAGCCTTTGATAGTATTGAGGCCTGGGCGGTTATTCAGCCTCTGGAGAATGCTAGAATAGACTACCGTTACAATCAATATTTACCACAACGCAAGCTTACAAGTAAACCTCCCACCAGAAACAGACTCAATAAAGATCTAGAGAGGAGTTAGACAGATTGATACCCTGTCTCCAAAATTATTCACGTTGGTTTTGGAGGACATCGTTAAAAAGTTACATTGGGAAGAACACATTTTAGGTTCGCGGGCGACATTGTGTTATTCTCGGAGAACCCACGAGACTTCCAGGAACTGAGCGATACTTCAAATCGGTTTGGATTAGAGATGAACTTGGATAAAACCAAAATTTTGACGATCTGCCCTAACACCTTGGACATCAAAGTCAACCAAACTGTCATAGAAAGGGTTCAGATTTGTATACGTGATCTTGGTCAAGAGATCGTGATGGCAAAAAAAACCAGACCAATGAATTCAATCAGCGCATTGGATTAGCGTACCTAGCCTTCTACAAAGTCGAGTTCACCCTAAATATGAACATCACGGCCGAACAGAAAGCTCGCATACATGACCAGTGCATACTATCTGTACTTACATACGGTGCCGAGACCTAGGTTTTCACTAAAAAGATTATCTCCAAACTCAGAGTGGCACAAAGAGCAATAGAATGCAAAATGGTAGGAGTGACACTGAGAGACTGTGAGAGAAACGAATGGTTTAGGGAACAGAGCAAAGTCACTGACGTTACCATGTGTATTGCGAAGTTGAAATGGCAATGAGCTGGCCACGTCGCTAGAAAACATAACTCGTGGGGAAGAATTCTGTTGGAATGGACACCGTATGGCGAAAAATGGCACTCGTGGAAGACCGCAGATGCGTTGGGTCGACGACATTAAGCGAACAGCTGGCAAAAAGTGGATTGAGCCAGCACAAGACCGACAAAGTTGGCATAGACTTAAGGAGGCCTATACCCATGTGGTTGAAAAGGCTAAGAACAAGAAGAGTATTTTATTGAATATTGTATTGTATTGTATAGACTTCTTTTCTGCTCTCGGGACGATTTTTAAAGAGTGGCCTGACATATTACTTGACAGAAACAAACGCGTTATCTACTGGGTCAGTTAAGGACTTCTCTGCTGGTAAGCACTACAATCGGTGCAAGAGACTACATCCGATTTTAACAGCTGTATTTGCAAAGATGCATATTGAAACAGAATTTTTCAATATTCATCAGCTTGTCCTGGTACATAACCATCAATCGCGCGTAATTCGGATGATTTGTGACAAAAAAATCATCATTGGGAGACAACAAATAAATAAATAAATCTATGTCCCACATATCCCAACTGTTTTTTGGCAATATCTATATGACATAAAAAATTTAGCAGCATACCATGCTTACCGTAACGAGTCTTGTCGCTATATGCGTCATATTTCTAAAGCAAATTCCCGAAACCATCAGGAGGAGGAATGCTAAGATAATTGTTTTCTGTCAGGATACTTTCTAAGAAGTACTTATCAATGTCATATTTACATAAACCTTCTTGTTGAAATATTTCAATAATGCATCTTTTCAAATACTGCTGTTAAAATCGGATGTGATCTCTTGCACCGATTATAGTGCTTACCAGCCGAGAAGCCATTAACTGACCCATTAGATTAGATAGCGCATTTTTTTCTGTCAAGTAATAAGTCAGGCCACTGTCTGTAAAAATCGTCCCGAGAGCAGAAAAGAAGGCCATAAACAAATAAAACCGACCAAAATTAATAAAGATATTGTCATAAGCATGTGATTCAGTTGAATGAATTTGCAAGGCAGGCTTGGCAATGTTCAGATTATAATATACCAAGATATTATTATATCTCTCTTGACACTCGGCCGTTATTTTTGACTTATCTTTAAAGTTGGTTTAATAGTAGGTAAAGCAACTAGGTAGTTTATATTATGTAAAGTAGATAAGATATTTAGGTAGGTAACATCCTGCGAGAATCTATTTTGTTTAGGTAGATTGTTTGTTTTTATCGATTTTGTTTTTATTCGAGTAAGTTTAAGAGAGATATAACCACAGAATACAAAAACTAAAGGATATCGTTTTTTTAAAGCGATTGATAAGCGTTACTTCTACTTAAAAAATATATATTTGTTATTTTGTAATAATTATAGGTATTGATAAGAGAGACGATAGTAGACGTGACAATGAATTATAATTATACAAATTATGACAAATTATAATTTTATTTATGCATACATCCATATTTTATTGATTTTATTTTCGATTAAGACAGTCTTTTAACAGGTAAAAATTCAACTCACAGGTCAATATTACGAAAATAAACTATAATATTATCGTTTTCAGTAGTAAGCGTCTTCAGTCTTTGGCACATTCAAAGCGGCTGATTCTGCAAACGCTTCCTAATATCTGCGGCAGTCTTGACTTTTATTGTTGTATGAGAGCCTCCCCATCACCTGAATGTAGTTTCGTCAAAAAGTAAGATAGGTATTTTCTTGGTAAAAATCCCACCCACAAAAGCCGGCAGATTTTCCAAACGCTTCCTGTAAATGGTCTGGAAATTTGTCTAGGCTGTTCATAATGATGCTACGAACGATCCTAAGAAAGAATTTTTCAAAAGTAAGATAGGTAATTTTTCGTCATCTGGAGCACTTTTCAAAGTGACATAACTCCCAAACGCTTCCTATTTGGCTCGGCAGACTTCGATATCTAGAGACACCAAACAAGTTCACATATGAATATTAAAGTCTGCCACGAAAGTACGATAGGTACGAAAAACGCTTCTCGGACGACGGTCTAGTAGTCTTAAACGTCACCACGTATCGCTAAGGGGGAGGGGGCTTAAAAAATGCTATAAAAAGATCACGTGATCAATGGACGGCCCCTTACAAGGTGCTTTAAGCCCAATACACACGTATAGTAGAGTATTTAGTGCAAAAAACAGTTGAAATTGGACCAGTTAATGAAACTTGGCATGGTTGTAGAATAGGTAGTCCTGAGTAGAAATCCACCGGGACCCATGACTGGTACCCCCTCTGAAGCCGGGGGGAGGGGGTTGAAGGTGTGTTTTGCCGCACTTCTTGTTGACGCTTATAACTCTAAAACCGTATGTACTATGACAAGTTTGGTATCATTTTCGGATAACATGTTAACGTAGAATTCATTTTTGGAATTATAAAATAGGGTTGCCATATAAAAAAACTAAATTATAGGACAAAATTCGCAAAACACGAATGAATTTTTTCCACATAAACGTCGTTTACTTTTCCCATGGGAATGGTATCGATATAAAAAAAATATGGTCGGGTAGCAGCATTCACGGGCTTTACAAATATATAACTTTTATGACACTTACTTGATAAAAAATGGGTTAAAAAAAATAAAATTGCATGCGTGGCAGACAAAGGTATACACATGGATCTAGCTGCAAGACCAAGTTAGTCCCAAAACAGTGGTATTAAGGGGTGATAATGTATGGCAGAAATGTTGTGGGTATTACAAAACCTTCCAAACAAATAAGAGATGTAGAACATCAGGTCATAATGGAAAGTTAGAGCGGCCGGAACAAACGGTAGGAGATTAAGAGGTGGCGCCGTAGTAAAACTTATTGGAAACCTTGGTCAGACTTTAAAACGAAAAAAAAAAACCAAGATGGCTGACTTCTAAAACCTGGCAAACGCTGGCAATCCAACAAATGTAGCTTAACAGGTGCAGACAACATTTCTGTTAACCAGTAAATATAGAATCAAGATTTTTTGGATTTTTAACTACTGTTTAATTTTTGCGTGGATAAAACTGTTGCACTGCTGAAACTCAGACAACCATTTGATGACCTCAAAAGTTATTCTCGGTCGGTACCAGTCGGTACTGTGCCATTCATGCTTAAAAAATACTGGAAATAATGCTTGGCTGACAAAGGATGCTAACATCCTCGCAGTCCAAAAGTCTTCTCTCAATGAGCTACAATCTGGACAGAAAAGTCCTGCTCAGCTGTAACCAAATCTTGAACCTCACACAATACATAACTCTGATTGAAAGAGATCTGCGACGTGTATCTGGTATTAACTTACCAAGCGCAGGCCTTTGAAGCTGTGGTTAGGAATTTAACTTATGTACTGTAAATACTTAGTTGCTAACATAATGTCTTGAAACTGGAACATTTGACGATCCTTTGTTGCACCTTCGGAATCCAGCAATCTTTTAAGATACCTTGGATAAATCGTTCTTTTATAGGCAACGCTGCTTAAGCAACAACCTACTGTGCCGATCTAGGTCCACCAAATGTTAAAACTTTTCACCAGTTCATCGATTAGTCGAATTGGATCACATTTTTACGGCAGACAATTATACTAGCAGCTTCGGTTTGGATTCTGTGAGCACACGCGCAACTGTGGGGCTAAATTAGGCTCTAAATAAAGGTCTTTGGCTTTAATCAGAAGGTTCGTAGAGACGTGACCAACTCTCTGGGCATGGCTAATGATGATACCGATAGCAAACATCCCCTACACCACCACGTGCTGGTTCCTCAACACATTTAATGTCTATAGATGAAGTAAGTAAGTAAGACGATTAAATAGAATAGACGAGATACCCCACAGCATCAGTGTCATACATTCCGTGGTTTAAGTACGCTTGGACATGATCTGCCTTGGCCAAATTGACATATTTGAACATACTCCGGCCGGACTCAAGTCAGCCGAAACAGACTCGTTCCGGTGAAGCTACAGCTCGGATGGGACTTGCCAGCGTGATGTGTCTTTTTCAACGATGACACTCCTATGACTTGTCGAGCCTACCCTACCACCTGCATGCGTAAGGATCTTTCTAGAGGCCAGAGATATCGCTTCATGTGTGGCAAAGTACTGGTCTCGCCGAGTTAATTCGATTAGAAGGGAAAAATGCACAAAAAACGATTGCTTGAAATCGCCAAAGACCCTACTTCCCAACTGTTCACCAACTTCCCCAACCTTCAACCCTTATTATGGTCTTCTACCTCGAACTCTTGCTTACGCTTAGTTAGCCTTACGGTGGCTGATCCATCTGCCTGATGGATGATGCTGACTAGCATAGTATTTGCAGCAAATGGTTAGAATGACACAGTAAAGATATCGGCAGGTAACTTTTGAGATCGTCTCAAGGCTTTCTGAGTTTCAACAGTGCAACAGCTTTCGATTTTGCCCCAAAGGCGTGGAATCTAAGCAGAAAATAAACAGGGGTTATAAACCAGTAGCTAAGAAAACGAAATGGGTTTTTGGTTCTATTAGTGATCGACAGAAATATTATCTGCCCCCGCTTTGCTATATTTGCTGGGTTGCCAGCGTTTGCCAGGTTTTAGAAGTCAGCCATCTTGGTATTTTTTTTTTCGTTTTAAAGTCTGACCAAGGTTTCCAATAAGTTTTACTACGGCGCCACCTCTTAATCTCCTACCGTTTGTTCCGGCCGCTCTAACTTTCCATTATGACCTGATGTTCTACATCTCTTATTTGTTTGGAAGGTTTTGTAATACCCACAACATTTCTGCCATACATTATCACCCCTTAATACCACTGTTTTGGGACTAACTTGGTCTTGCAGCTAGATCCATGTGTATACCTTTGTCTGCCACGCATGCAATTTTTTTTTTTTACCCATTTTTTATCAATTAAGTGTCATAAAAGTTATATATTTGTAAAGCCCGTGAATGCTGCTACCCGACCATATTTTTTTTATATCGATACCATTCCCATGGGAAAAGTAAACGACGTTTATGTGGAAAAATTTCATTCGTGTTTTGCGAATTTTGTCCTATAATTTAGTTTTTTTGTATGGAAACCCTATTTTATAATTCAAAAAATGAATTCTACGTTAACGAGTTATCCGAAAATGATACCAAACTTGTCATAGTACATATGGTTTTAGAGATATAAGCGTCAACAACAAGTGCGGCAAAACCCACCTTCACCCCCCTCCCCCCGGCTTCAGAGGGAGTACCAGTCATGGGTCCCGGTGGATTTCTACTCAAGTCCACCTATTCTAACACCATGCCAAGTTTCATCCACTGGTCCAATTTTTCATGGTTCCCATACATTCATTTGCACTAAGTACCCTACTAGTAGCTATAATCTATATTAATATGCCCAGCTCTAACATATATCTCGCCACCACACACGGTAGCTGTATTGAAATATATATTTTCACCCTTACTGCGTCCACTTACGGAATACCTATAATATGTCGAGATTTATATTAATATACCCAGATTTATATTAATATGCCTTGTTATATCGGTCGACATATTTTGGTGACGTCACAGCAAGCGACCGATATAGCACGGTATATTAATATAAATCTCGACATATTATAGGTATTCCGTAAGTGGACGCAGTAAGGTTGAATGAAAATATATATTTCAATACAGCTACCGTGTGTGGTGGCGAGATGTAATATAAGTTAGAGCTGGGCATATTAATATAGATTATAGCTACGTGTGTATTGGGCTTTAAAGAGCCAGTAGAAACACATGATCAGGATCAAAGTAGAAAATGTACATAATAATAATTATGGTGTGGTACTCAGAGATCGGAAGCACAAACGAGGTAAAGACAATTTAACAGATGGCATGTTAAAATACGCACTGCAAGTATAGGTTGGAGGAGGCCTATACCCAAAGGCGACATTGTGTACGCGTATAATGAGAATGGGGTATAGTATAGCTCTAATATCTGTGGTATCTCTCATCAAACTATAGCTCATTTGTCCTGTCAAACATGCCACCCAGGCCAGGTGCAGATGCACACGGAATTTTACAATGCTGCAGATCATGCTATATCTAAAAGAGTACTAGTCCTCTTGTATTTACCGAATCAATTATTATGATTTGAGTGAAGAGGGAAAGGGTACAGCTTTGAACAAGCTGACGGTTTTGGGAGGATTTAGGGTCCGGTCTTCTTGGGAGGCAAATTTGTGTCGGTTGAATCAATACAAAGCAGGCTAGATTCACTTGTGGTCACAAAAACTCAAACAACAACTAATTTGAAAAGAAATGTTTATGGAAAATGAAAATATACGAAAACTTAAAATTACAAGGCATGACTATCATTCATCACAAACAATTGTTATAATCTTTATTAAGTAACAATTCAAAATATATAACTACTATTTAGTTTAAAATCACATTTGAGTTTAACAAAAACCTACATTTATCCACAAGATCACTCTCTTTATTATTTCTTTTGCAACCTCTTCTTTTTGTTATAAATTTTCTTTTTCATTTTAGACTTGACATAAATTGGTTTGATGGAGCTTCTCAAGGTCATTGGAGTAGTTTGGAAACTTGGGTTAATTTCAATAAGGAACAGTTTGTCATTATACAATAACACCAAAATGTGGTTGTGGCCAGTTTCTATCACTTCCACTTGCTGTATTAGCCATGTATCTACAACTATGCTTTTCACATCTATAGTTTTCCTTGGTTTACCAATATTTTCATGTAATTCAACTGATCCATATATGGAGTTTTCTAGATACACAATTTGCAACTCCGTGGGTCTTGGGGTGAGTGAAGATGGACTGTGATTCGATGTGATCACCACGTTGCAGTGTATGTATTCAATGTGTTGAGGCTGTGCAAAGTATGTCTTAAGAGCATGACATCTCCAATCAAAGCCACGGTATTTTAAATAATAGAAGTTGTTTTTGCTCTTTTGAATGTTTCTAAGTACATTCCAGCCTTCACTGGTGTTAGTGTACACATCAAGCATATCTGTGAGGACAAATACTTTACCATCTTTGCAACCAAACTCTATGATATTCTCTTTGAATTCTTCATTGCAAATTGGTGTAGTTTCAACTGAAAAATTTCCATCCTTCTCTATTACCTTTGAAACAAAAACTAAGTTGTCTTTATTTTTGCAATACACTTCTTTATTAATTACAGTATAGTGACTAAAACGTATCTTATTAGAACTGGTCCGTTTCAATATTTCAACAAAATAATGTCTTTTATTTTCCTTGAGTATTATACAAAGTCTACCATATTGTGGGTTCACATTGTTACAGTACACCAGAACATACATAAAATCATTCTCATAATATTGTTCAGTTGCAAAGCTAAAAGTAAAATTTTCTCTGGCACATTCCTGTAAAGTTTCCGTGTTGTAATATACTACAGTGTCACCGAGTCCTGCATAATGGTTGCGTCGTGGCTTCGTGGGGCAGGCGAGAACGCCGTGCGGGAGTACCCTGACTTGTTGGACCTCATCACACAACTCCAGTATCCTTACTCCAGCAGTGCTAATGTTGGCCCACGAGTTGACAGCTCTGTATGTGTCACGCCACGATAGACCGTTCTTCTTGCGAACGTTGTTGTAGAAAGAAGGGTAGTCGTACCAGCGGCGTTCGTTCGCACAGATCCTCTGCCAGTCCGAGTCTGAAAGCGAGTCCACAGCGGCGCGCCAACGCCGGCACACCGCGCGACATGGCAGTACGTCGCGACCGTCCAAAAGACGAAATATATTATGTAACACCTCTTCTGGCAAATTACATGTCGCCATATTCTAAATTAGCCTTCGTTGGTTGGTTGTATTTTATTTTAAAATTATTTTTCAAAACAACAAACAAACAGCAGCAAAACAAGATTGACGTTTTTTTATTATACTTTTTTTCAATCGTCTTCTGTCAGTCAATGAAAGGGCAAAGGAATAGAACGCGTGCAGCCTAGTTCTAACTGCGTCTATTCAATGAGATTTATTGAGTATTATTTACGAGTAGAGATGGGCAATAGTTTTTGCCCGTTTCAATCCGCCCGGGTTATAACTGGGTTAAAACCCAAACGTACTATGCGTGCCAAATAAGAATAGGACTGGCGCCATCTTGAATTAACAGTCCGTCCTTTTCTTTCTATTTGGCAAATAAGAAAAGGACGGACTGTCAATTCAAGATGGCGCCAGTCCTATTCTTATTTGGCACGCATAGTACCAGTAATAACCCATTATCCACTTATTTGATGGGCAAAAACTCAAAAATGTGAAAAATAAAGAAAAAAACATTCGAATTTGTTAATTTATGATAATTAGTCACACATACAAATTCGGCATCAGTTTAGCGTCGCTTCAAATTGAAAAGTTCAATGTTAAAATTCGAAGATTATTTTCATGTTTTTCGTTTATGGGCAGATATCAATGATACTCAGTTTAGGGTTAAGTTACTTTGATGGAACTTGGTACAGAGATAGAATAGACCTTGGGAAAGAACGTAGGCTTACATTTACCGCGGGAAAATACCTAATTCCCACGGGAAAAGCGGAACTGAGGTGCGAAAAAATTTTGATGGAACTTAGCACACAAATAGAATAAATCTTGGGATGAATATAGGTTACTTTTTACCGCAGGAAAAAAACATTCCCACGGGAAAAATGGTTGTTAACTCGAAAAAAATTGATAAAACTTGGCATAGAGATAGCTAGAATAGACTTTGGGGATGGATAAAGGCTACCTTATACGGCTAAAAAATACCTCATTCCCTGGGGAAAAATGGAAGTGCAAGCGGAAAGTTTTTATGAAACATGGCACAGAATTAGAACAGACCTTAGGGAAGGACATATGCTACCTTTTACCACGGGAAAAACTTTATTCCCAATAAATGGTAGCGCTTTGGGAAATTTATGATTGTCACAGAACAATTATTACTTGTAATAAATTACTAATAATCAGGTGGGAAAGATTTTGAGGGGGAAGAGGACAAGAGACCCTCATTTTCCCCAGCCAGAGTGGTGTCCAATGACGAATCTGAGGTCAAAATTGGAAAAAATGGCCGCCATTTTGAACTTTTTTGTTTCTAAACGGATTGCTTTCAAAATTGATATCTAGGGTCCCCAGTCGTCTCCAATGACAAATCTGAGGTCAAAATTGGAAAAAAATTGCCGCCATTTTGAACTTTTTTTGTTTCTGAACAGTTTTCTTTCAAAATTGATGTAGGGTCCCCAGTGGTGACCGATGACGAATCTGAGATCAAAATTGGTAAATTTGGCTGACATTGTTTTGCAGAGAATATGACGATGTTGGCAATGGAACTCGTGTGAGGCGTGATCAACCAAATAAACTCAGATTCACTAATATAACGTTTATTATTTATCAAAATAACAAGTTATATGTCCGCAAGTCACTTTATAATGTAGATTAATTAGGATTGATTATAATAAAATAAGACGACACAAACACATAATTGAGCTGGGAGCAAAAGCAAGCTGTCAAAGTAAAGTGACAGCTATGACGTTTTAAATCTATGGCTGCTCTCATGTAGTGCATACACACACAGTTACAATTCCTAATAGACATTTTGAACTTTTTGGTTTCTGAACGGATTGCTTTCAAAATTGATATCTAGGGTCTAGTCCAGTCAAATAAGGTGAAATTTGGTAAGAATCTCGGAATTCGAGATACCCAGCTGTAAGTCTGTAAATAGTTGTATATTGGCACCCTGAAAGTTGTCTCAAAACCTACATATGGTAGGGTGTAAGCAACTATTAAATTTCAAGGTCAAAGGTCACAAAAATCGGTTTTTTGCGCTATTTTTGTAAATATCTCATTTCCTATGGGTTTTTTGCTAATTGTATGTTTATCAATATTGTAGAATACAAAATTCTCTACAAATTTTGTTTACAAAGTTTTCTTATACGGTGAACCGTTTTCGAGATAGAGGGCGGAGAACGCGAGGTCACAGGATCACTTCAGGTCAACCGGTGTTTCCGGTCGAAAACGCGCCATAATGTAGTCGATGAACTATCGATAAATCAATTATTATGAATATTTGTCAATTTTATTAACTATTTTATTTTTATTTTTCATTTTCTTCATGCATTAAATCTATATCTATTCAATAATACTGATAACCGTTTCCTAAAATTAAAAATTAATTAAGGGAAAGACTTAAATTATAATATAATTATATTCCTCTTTACACTAATGACATTTTAAAACGGCCCCGTAGCCTAGTTTGTAGTGCGTCTGCCTTCGAAGCACAGGGTCGCGGGTTCGAATCCCGCCCAGGGCAAACATTCGTGTGATGAGCGCTTGTGTTTGCCTTGTGTCTGGATGTTGTGTATTTATATATGTATGTTTTTCAGCTGTCTGACTCCCATAGTACAGGCTCTGCCTAGTTTGGGGTCAGATGGCCGTGTGTGAGATGTCCCACATATTTATTTATTTATTTTATTTAATTAAAATGAAAAAAAGGGAAAAAAATCAATTTTAAAAGTTTTTGAGAAACTGACAAATTTGGATGAACTAGCTGCATCATTTGGGGAAGAAAATTGTTCGGCCCAGAGATTATTAGAGAGTGGAACTCAAACCTTATTGGCAGTCTATAATGCTCCAAAATCTGTGAAAAGTCTCGATCATCTTCGTTATATGCATTACGTAAAGTCTACAAAACTTAATAAACCTGTGCAGCTTTCAAATATTCGACCAACAAGTGCAGCTGCTCATCAACATTTCAAACGTGTATATTATCAAGTTCAAACTTGGTTAGGGCATGATTTGGAACCCCAGGTATGAGGTTGGGCAATGCGAAACGATTTTCTGGAGCCTATCATGACAATTTTACCACCTACTCCAGAAGATTTGCTGAATACAATTTTCTGCAACTGCAAGAGTGGTTGTGGTTCGCGATGCGGATGCAGGAAAGTGGGCTGGCAATGCTCTTTAGCTTGTGGCCAATGTAATGGGAAAGCTTGTCTCAATGCTCTACCATATCAGAGCGACATTAACGAAGATGAAACCTTTGACCCCGAAATCATGGAAGAACTTGAGACAAACGTCGTTGAAGACGATAATGAAGACCATTTTGAAATTTACCAGCAGCCGGAAGACGACGATGAAGAGGAAGAAAATGATTTAAATTATAAATTGTAGTTTTCGTACCCTATAAAAATAAATGTATTTAATTATATTCTTTAATAAAAAGTTAAAATTCAAATATAATTCCTATATTTTCATTAACAATTCTGCAATTACATGGGCAGGTAAGTGTTGTTAAATTAATACAAAGTCGTTTTCTCTGTCCCTAAGTCCCTATGTCCCTATATCCCTATGTATGCTTAAATGTTTAAAACTACGCAACGGATTTTGATACGTTTTTTTTAATAGATAGTGTGATTCAAGAGAAAGGTTTATAATATGTGTAATACATGCATAATATACTTAAGGATAACCCACAATAACCATTTTCCCGTGCGGAGCCGGGGCGGGTCGCTAGTTAATACTTAATAAAAAGTTGATAGGTTAAGAAAAAAATTAAAAAATAAAATATAATAGTTAATAAAAATTAACAAATATTTATAATAATTGATTTATCGATAGTACATCGACTACATATGGCGCGTTTTCGACCGGAGGCACCGGTTGACCTGAAGTGATCCTGTGACCTCGCGTTCTCCGCCCTCTATCTCGAAAACGGTTCACCGTATAAAAAAACTTTGTAAACAAAATTTATAGAGAATTTTGTATTCTACAATATTGATAAACATACAAATAGCAAAAAACCCATAGGAAATGAGATATTTACAAAAATAGCGCAAAAAACCGATTTTTGTGACCTTTGACCTTGAAATTTAATAGTTGCTTACACTCTACCATATGTAGGTTTTGAGACAACTTTTAGGGTGTCAATATACAAGTACTTACAGACTTACAGCTGGGTATCTCGAATTCCGAGGTGAACTTACTAATTTGACTGGACTAGTCCCCAGTGGTGACTGATGGATGACGAATCAAAGGTCTAAATTGGATAAAAATGTCCGCCTTTTTAAACTTTTTTGTTTCTCAATGGATTGCTTCCAAAATTGATATCTAGGGTTCCCTGTGTTCGGTGACGAATCTTAGGTCAAAATTGGAAAAAAATGGCTGCTCTTATGTGCTTTCTTTTTAGTGTGGGGGTTGGGAAAATTTGATTCTGACGTTAGATTCGTTACTAGAGACAACTGGAAACCTAAGATATCTAACAAAAAAGTTTGAAATGGCGGCCATTTTTTCAAGTCTAACGTCAGATTCGTTATTGAATAACTTTGGGGACCCTAGATATTTTTGAAAGAAATTCGTTAAGAAACTAATAAGTTCAAAATGGCGGCCCTTTTTATCAAATTTTGACTTCAGATTCGTCATCGGTCACCACTTAGACTTAGGACCCTAGATATCAATTTTGAAAGCAATCAGTTCAGAAAGAAAAAAGTTCAAAATGACAGCCATTTTTTCCAATTTTGACCTCAGATTCATCATGTGACACTACTGGGGACCCTTGGTGTCAATTTTGAAAGCAATTCGTTCAAAATTAAAGAAGTTTAAAATGGCAGCCATTTTTTTCCAATTTTGACCTCAGATTCGTCATTGGCACCACTGGGGACCCTAGATATCAATTTTGAAAGCAATCCGTTCAGAAACAAAAAAGTTCAAAATGGCGGCCATTTTATCCAATTTTGACCTCAGGTTCGTCATGTGACACCACTGGGGACCCTAAATATCAATTTTGAAAGCAATCCGTTCAGAAACAAAAAAGTTCAAAATGGCGGTAATTTTTTCTAATTTTGACCTCAGGTTAGTCATGTCATGTGACACCACTGGGGACCCTAGATATTAATTTTAAAAGCAATCCGATCAGAAACAAAAATGTACATAATGGCGGCCATTTTTACCTATTTTGACTTCAGATTCGTCATTGGACACCACTGGGAGCCCTAGATATCGACTTTGAAAGCAATCCGTTGAAAAACAAAAACAATCGAAATGGCGACAATTTTTTCCAATGTTGACCTTAGATTTGTCATTTGTCATTTTTCAGGCTAAAAACAAAAAATTGTTCAAAACTACACGAACTATTAATTAAATGACTTTGATCAATATTAATCATTTAACCCTTTTTTCCACTAATCTTTACAGTGCGTTAAAGTGAATACTTTGGATTTTGCACCGTCCATTGAAAAACGAAGAAAATCGCGGATTAAAAAAACAGAACTGAATCAAAGGAATTCGTAATTTGAATTACTTTTCAAAATTTGTGATTGCAACTCAAGGTAGCGAATAACAATTACTTTTTGCTAAACACTGGCTATCCATCCCCAAGGACTATCTATACTATTTCTGTGCCAAGTTTCATTAAAACTTTCCGCCCCGCAGGTCCGCTTTTCCCGTAGGAATGAGGTATTTTCCCGCGGTAAAAGGTAGCCAATATCATTCCTAAGGTCTATTCTATCTCTGTACCAAGTTTTATCAAAATAATCTGCCCGCTCTACCAATTTTCCCATGGGAATGAAATATTTTCCCGCTGTAAAAGGCAGCCTATATCCATTCCCTAGGTCCGTTCTATCTCTGTGCCAAGTTTCATGAAGACTTTCCTCCTCCGCTATCATTTTTCCCGTGGGAAAAAGGTATTTTCCCGCGGTAAAAGGTAGCCTTTGTCCTTCCCCAAAGTCAATTCTGTTTCTGTACCAAGTTTCATCAAAATTGGTTCAGTGGTTTTGGCGTGAAAGCGTAACAAACAGACTGACACAGATCCTTTTGCATAAATTTACAATATTAGTAGGGATAATTTAGTGCAGATTCTTCAGTTACCTTTGTAATGAGTGTAGTAGGCTATTTTTAAAAATTAAACCATGCTTTTCGTGTATATTCATATGTTTATTGCAATAATAGACACTTGAATTACCATTATTAGTGTATTTGAGTTTTTGCCCACCTTTTTGGGTTTTAACCCGGGCAAAAATGGGCAATAATGGATTATTACTCTCATGAGGGTTAAAACCCGGTACGTTGCCCATCTATATTTACGAGTAGGTAAGGTCAGTTCAGTAAGGTATAAATACACGCAGAAAATCACTTAAATGGGCTACTAATATTATAAAGAGGAAAGGTTTGTTTATTTGCATCGTATAGGTTCCGAAACTACTGATCCGATTTCAAAAATTCTTTCACTGTTGAAAATCCCTGAGTAATATAGGCTATATTTTATTTTCAAAAAATTAGGGATGCTTACTAAAACTTCAATAATGTGACCCAAGGTGTAAAAAAGATACCTAAAATCCGAAACGACTGAACCGGTTTTGATGAAACTTGGTGCGAGATAGAATAGACCTTGGGGCCGGACATAGGCAAATTTTTACTGCAGGAAATACCTCACTCCCACGGGAAAGACTGCAAGCACGGGCGGAATAGTGGGGCGAAAACTTGGTACCTATCTGTAAAGCCTGACCTGCTCTGGGGGCGCCACGTGTATATTTTTACGACTATGGCAACAATTTCCCTTATAAAATTAGTTCCATTGAAATTCCGCAATATGGCAAAATCCATAAATCTCTATAATCTCTTACAAAATGTTGCACTCTTATTATAATACTATATTTACACATGCGGGTTCGCCATTCGCCTAGTCATTCGACGAACACTTCGCCATAACGTTCGTATACGAGCGAGTGCTGTCGCAAACTACTGTCTGTTCACACACATTCGTGGGGTGAATCATTTTGACATTCGCATACGAACCTAGCCATGTGAGGCGAATAGCGAGCGCACTGTTTACATATGCGTGTTCGTTATTCGCCACACCACTCACCTTGCGGTTTGCACGAATGTGTAAATGCGGCAGAAACTTCGGTATCATAAGTTTTCAAACAAGAGAGATGCAATTTGAATTACTTCTTTACTGCATAATTTCATTCGTTAATTTTTGCCACTTCGTACTTTTTTTTTTTTAATTGACCTGTGCTTGTGTCGAAAAGGTACGACTAATCAAGCTTCACCGGACTTGCGGAGGAGTGGAAGACTCTACCCCAAAAAAAGTCATATACCAACGCGTCTAGGGGCGGCTCAAGGGAGCCTCGGACCACGGCCTAGCGCGTTGATATTGAAAAACATCGTGAAGGAGACGACGCCTGAGGGTCCCTTTTTAATGCTGTTTTTAATATGTATCTTTCTACAGCATTAAAAAGGGACCAAATTGCATAAAATATCGAAGCATATTGTCGCATCACACATACAATACAACATAATATCTGCTTTAGAGAAAAACTCAAATCCTACATAAAAATAAGATTGATAAAAAGGAATGGATACTCACACTTGGTCTGTAGGCTTCCGGAGGCCATAGAAAGGATTCTCGAGGATGATTCCTCCAATACCAGCTTCCTTCAACAGAGGCTTCACCATCAGGTTTCTTCTCCGCCAGAAAAACTAAAGAATTTAAAAAATATATCTGAAACCATTCTCTGGGCCTAATTGGTTTAATCAAGGGCAACCAAATACCAATTAATAAATATTAATAAAAAGAATTATTGGGAGTTATAATATATGTGACATGCAAAGTAAACCAACAATGGTCTAATGAAGATCACAGGCAGTGCAAGACTGGTCGCTGTGCAAGGTTTTTGTCCAGTCGATGATCTGATCTGACTGAAACAACACCACAGGTTGAAATATCTTATACGTAAAAAGTTTATGCAAGTATACATAATAAGTAACAGTAAGTATTAAGAATATTACTAGCTTCCGCCGCGGCTCCGCGCTTCCGAATGCGGAATTGCTTGAGGAATTTTCTCACAGTAAAAGGTGACCTTTATTCTATCCAAAAGTCTATTCTATCTTTGTGCCAAGTTTCATCAAAATCCGTTAAGTAGTTTCGAAGCCTATTCAATTATTAAGAATATTTTAGGTATTTTTACACCTTGGGTCCTTGGTTACATTATTGAAGTTTTAGTGAAGATTCCAATTTTTCAGGCTAACTTTTGCATGAAAATACCATATTGTAGGTGAAGCCAAAGTGTGGACAGGTATGTATGTATTAATATATATATTATTACTGTGCAACAGGCCATGTGGCTGCACTGCTGAACATAATATTTACAAAGTTATATTTGTGGAAATCTGCCAAGAAAGTTTAAGTGTTCACTGTTTACAGGTCTGCTTGATAAACATACATCTATTTATAGTAAAAATAGCTAACATGCCATTTTGCTATCTCTGTTAGACTCGGGCCGGAGAGATAAGTATATTACTATTATATGTAGATAAAGATATGAAAATTTTAAGTTGTTAATATTGTGTAGGGCATTGAAAAGTCAATAATATAAATAACTAGCGACCCGCCCCGGCTCCGCACGGGAAAATGGTTATTGTGGGTTATCCTTCAGTATATTATGCATGTATTATACATATAAACCTTCCTCTTGAATCACTCTATCTATTAAAAAAAACCGCATCAAAATCCGTTGCGTAGTTTTAAAGATTTAAGCGTACAAAGGGACATAGGGACATAGGGACGGAGAAAGCGACTTTATTTTATACTATGTAGTGATAGAAAGAAGCAAGCAAGAAGCAAATTAACTTTCATTTGACAAGTCCTAATAAACTTAAATCTCATTATTATTTTTTATAGTTAGAGAAACTGACATTTCTTCTTATTTAAATATTGTTTCTTCTTATTTAAATATTGTAAAACTTAGAGACACCTCACACTAGCGTATTTTGAGCGCCGACGTCGAGCGTCGAGCATACAATCATAGGCAGCAAGGCGAGTGAAACAAAAGACGGACGTGGATTATGATTATGATTTGGGTGGATAGGCAAGGGCAATAGATACCCAAGACCTATGCGACCCATGGTGGATCTATTGTGGTCGGCGAATGATTGTATGCGCGACGCACCGCTTAAATACACTAGGTTGGGGGGGGTCTCTTATAATATGGATTTTAGTGAATGTTGTCCATGATGCACACAGATTAATAAAAGAATGGTCAAATGATACATACATGATCTCCGGTGCCTGCAAGATGTAGGCACACCGGTTTGACATCTGGCTGTGGCCAGTGGATTGGGAGTAGGGCTTGAAAATGGGCCTTCTGAGCTATCTCCGGAACTATGCCAGGCAGGTACCTCTCTAATGGGGATATAAAGTATCCCTCATACAGTTTGCAATCTGTTAGAGTTTGCTCCTGAAAAACATTGAAAATGATAATATATTAAGTTAATTATCTATGAAAATAAAAACCAAATACATATAATTATTTTATACACAATAATGTAAAGACTTCTTTGGTAACCTTTTAACAACTCTATTGCAACTTTAATTATTTTTTAGTAGGTGTTGACTGAAAATCAATGTTGCGACTGTTGCTTACAGCGTCAATGCTGAGGCAGCACTTTCTCATGTCACACTGCATGTTACTTTGTCACACATCTTTAAGATAAGGGAATGGAGATCCAGAAATGTTAATATTTCTCACTAGTTCAAGAATATCAAATTGACAAAAAGAAAACCCCTTGCCTGCAAATTATGTTAGTTTCTACCCTGAAGATGACTCTCTTGTCTTAACCAATTACAAACCAGGATTATCATAGTATAGGTATACTGTTTTGTAGAACAACTTCAAGTTTCGAGGTTAGAGATAAAAAAATATTTATTTTATTAAAACCAAGAGATTATACCTTTGTAATAGTGACTGGATAATCTCTCTCGATAAGTTTGAAACATTCTTCACGATTGGACACCACTTTTCGGAATTCGAATAACCTATAAAAAGGAATATGTAAATGATTACATAAACATTGGGTTGTTTTTATATAATGTTGTACATAAAGTTGTATAAGTAAAAACGTTATTTATTTGAGAGATTATTAAGTTTACCGTCGAAGATTTTCAGGCTTTCCCCATCCTTTAGTAAAAAACTTTGTCAATAGTATACTCCGATAAACAGCATCCAATTTGCTAGTGGTCATTATTGTAGGCAGGGCTCTGTGCTAGGCGATTGGGCACAAAAACGTGTATGATAATTTTGCTACCAGCAATTTACTCGTCAATTCATTATGTCTAGATCAAAATGAAACAAAATGTCAACAAAAACTGAAAGAATGGTAGGTAGCAAAAAAAACAAAACCAAAGACGAAAGCGCGCGTGCGCCTAAAAGCGACAGCGACAAGAGCGACTAATAGCAAGAGTGCGTTCTGTGGCTTCGAGCGTAGTTGTTTGGGTAAAATTTAACCCGTTTGAGTTGCAACCGAGCCACTGAACGATCGAGTTGTTTTTATAACCTCAAATATTTGACGAGAGAAAATTCTTCTCCTGTCTCAATTGTTTTCTACTTTTATATACATTACAGACGTATTAGACGTCTGTGCTATACAAATTTAACAAAATTATTCGAAAGTAACTACGAAACAAAATGGCGGGCTTTTTGAGTCTTTTGACTTTGA
Organism: Teleiodes luculella; assembly: GCA_948473455.1. Lineage (NCBI taxonomy): Eukaryota > Metazoa > Arthropoda > Insecta > Lepidoptera > Gelechiidae > Teleiodes > Teleiodes luculella. The sequence goes on along the minus strand of OX419600.1, from coordinate 6,397,368 downwards.
CATAAATTGCAAGCTTTAAACGTCAAATAGCTGTCAGAGTAAAAATTAACCATCTCATTAGACGGTTGTTTGGTTGTTTCGCTCTGAGCCACGGAACGGGTGAAACTACGCTCTGACAGCTGTCAGGGTAAAATTTCACCGAGCCACGGAACGGTTAGAGCGCGCACCAGAGCGCGCTCGAGTGCACTCGTACGAAGCCACTCCACTCCAAGCAAGCAGTCAAAAAAAATTTTTTTTTCGGGTGCGTAATAAAGCCGGCACTACACACTCGACAAAACCCGAGAGCCGAAAGAGACGAGGTTATGCGTTAGAATGAGATGCATATACACCGCGCTCTCTCTTGCGCATAACTGCGTCCCTCATATTGGCCATGTCTCGTCTAGTTTTGTCGAGTGTGTAGTGCGGGCTTAACGAAAGCATTGGCGACAAAGACAAAGTCGTGCAAAAACGAAAAGGGACGCAGTTATGCGCAAGAGTGAGCGCGGTGTATTTGTATCTCATTCTAACGCATAACTGCGTCCCTTTTCGTTTTTGCACGACTTTGTCCAGTATGGTATTCGTTGACTTTGTCTTTGTCGCCAGTGTGATAGAGTGGAATGCACAGTTTTTTTTTTTTTTTTTTTTGTCCCTATTGAAAAAAGGCAAGGGAATTAAACCATACAGCCGTTTTTCTTTAGTAATTTTTTGCCAAGTTTCTTGCATATATAATAAATTCTTGTCTATTATTAAATTAGATTAGTTTATATTTTTGTCACGGGATCATTGAAATGCGGGTGGTCCCTCAGAAAAACGAATTTACTTTACTCCTTCCTTAAATTCCGTGTAGGGTAGACTTACTTAGTTGTATACGGGTAAACGCTGAATACAATTTGAAATTCGGACTATATCCACAAAGCTTGGCTAATCCTAGTTAAATCCGGGTAACCCTAGGTTTACTATATCTTCTAGCATTACCCGTAACATATATTTTTTTCTAATTAACACAAAGATTAACTAACGGTTTTTTTACTTTAAATGGCATTATTGAGGGGATTGGATTGGATTATTGGATTGTGGAGGGGAAAGCACAGAGATTGGAACCAGGAGGTAGGATAGTAGGTAGTAAAATAAAGGTGAGGTGGTGGCCGCCTTTTGACTCTTCTGTTTTGTTCTGTATTGTTTTCTGTATGCTGTGTCTTTTGTCAATAAAGAATATTGTATTGTATTGTGAGATCGAAGAGTGGCTTTCCTACCTTCCGTGGGTTCACAGAACCACAGAATACCAAATAGTAGCCCCTAACAGAAATGGGAAAAGCGCGCTTCTCTCGGTAGGATAAAGCTAACTTTATCTATCTTCTAAATTGAACAGTTATTTCTGGATTTTCCGTATAAAATTAGTTCCATTCGTTGAAACTCCGCAATAAGCCGAGGTATTTTATTCGCGGACTACACAACCATGTAAGGTAGCCGATATACATAGCGATCTGGTGACAAACAACAGATGATTAAAAATTCAAATTCTAGTGTGGGCAGAACACATCTGATCTTTTCTTTTGAATGTTTAATACGTAGCGATTTAATTATCTATCTTATCTTGTCTACCTAATAAAAAATAATTAGTGTTTATGAGCGGTGCGCGTATTTACTTTCAAATGTTTTTTTTTCTGTTTGCTATAGTGATAAAGTTTGTATGAACTTTTTGCAATAGTAAAGCTCCTTAAAATATTGCTACGGTAAATAAAACAAAGCGAGCGTTTCCGCAGGACGGACAGCTATCTGCGAAAAAGGGTAACGAAGCGAGTTATTTCGCAAAAACCTGTTATGATGCTCTCTTTAATTAATTAATATTTTTCTTCTTATTTATTATAATTACTTCGTTCCGTTAAGAAGTCAAATTAGTCATGAAGTATGTACATACAGTGGACATAATGACCTTGAGAGCGCCCGTATTCCCTAGCGGTAGAGGTGAATTTCAGCATTTTAGTTTCGGAAAGTACCGGTTTTTGTTTTATCTGCGTAAAATGAACAAAACACCATGTGACCCATGGAGCCAGATGTGACCATATCGAAGACGAGTGACTCAGAAATACGGAAAAACAGCGTCCTTCGACTTGGAACTACTTGGAAGTCGACTGTGACTTATGTCGCATACGCCTACGCTAAGTCATACGAACGTTTGAGAAATAGAGCTCCTGGCTTCTATACATATTGCTACATTTTAATTTTGTGTGTGTATACTTAATTCGCCACTGGATGCGGCGCTGCACAGGACCGATCTTGGTGGAGATCTTTGATAGAGGCTGTCTAGCGGTGGACGCGTGTTTCGGCTGAAATTATGTGAATTATGATATGATGATGTCAAAGCGGGGCTTACTCGAATAGAGTAGGCGGTTGAATTAGCCGGCAAAATACGCTCAGTCGCTTAACTTAACTATTTTTAGCGCCAGGGTAATCCCGTGTATAGTTTACCCAGCTATTTTATAATCTAACTATAGCTTTCCGTCGCGGCTCCGCCCGCGTTAACAGTTTTTCCCGTGGAAATGAGGCATTTTCCCGCGGTAAAGAGTTCAAAGAATTTAATTTTTAACTTTTGGATGTTACATCACTTAGTTAAGTCATTTAAATCCCAATTATCTTTTCTGGCGAGTTCAAAAACTTGGCTGTCTTCTGTGGAGAAGAGCTCGCCGAATAAACTACACAGGCGTTGCATCTTTTAAACATATTTTTACAATTATTATGATATAAATAATAATTACTAATAACTATAGTTTGTAAAGTACTTACGATTGAAAAAGCCTGTCACCCAAGCAATGGATGTTTATCCTCCAAGTAATCTGTTATTTTATAATAGGCTTTCTTAATCAATTTCTCCTTAACAATAATTTTGAATTTCTCTAGTGTTAAATTTTGTATATCAGTTGGGACCCTATTGTAAATCGTATACAGTTGCCCTTGAAAGAATGTTTAATTTTCTACAGTCTACTTAACTGTTCAGAGGGCGCTCAGGAAAATCAGGATCAGGAATAAAATTCGTGGATCATCAAGAACGTGTGTATTCACCTCAACGAATCAACAAAGACAGAGCCTGAATATATATTTTTTTTTTTTTGAATTGACCTATGCTTGTGTCGAAAAGGTACGACAAATCAAGCTTCACCGGACTTGCGGGGGAGTGGAAGACTCTACCCCAAAAAAAGTCATATACCAACGCGTCTAGGGGCGGCTCGAGGGAGCCTCGGACCACGGCCTAGCGCGTTGATATTGAAAAATATCGTGAAGGAGACGACGCCTGAGGGGCTCCGTCTCTGATTTTCAATTTTGATTTTGATTCTGGCCGCGCCCCCGCCGGCGGGTGCGGGCGTTGTTACCTGAAGGGTAATTGTTACCTAAAGGGTATTCACTACCAGAAGGGCATTCTGTAAGGTGTAATCTAAATTCTTTGACTGCTTTAACTGCATCAGTGATTTCGTCGTCACGTTCGGAAAGGATATGTTTGGGACGGCGGCGGAACCGCGTAGTGGGGTGCGGGAAGAGCCTGAATAATTGTCTAACCTCCCTTTTATACAAAACAATCCGCACAAAAATAATACTACCCACTCGGAGTTAATAAATTAAACAAATCATATTCAAATATAACATGAAACACGTTGGATGTTTAGTACTATTAGATTTAGCAGTGGCAGTAGAAAGCGGCGCTAACACTACTATCATAAGAAGCCAATTTGTCTTTATTTCTAGTATACGTCACTATTTTTTTTATTTACATAGGTACATTTTTCTTCACATGCAGAAGATTATTATATTATACTAGCTGTCCGCCCGCGGCTATATGCCCGCGTTGTTTCATGAATATTTCAAGACCAAAATTAGCCAAATCGGTTCAGCCGTTCTCGAGTTTTAAGCAGACTAACGAACAGCAATCCATTTTTATATATAAGAAGATACTCCGATGCAAATGTCAAAATACCGATATGTTTAAATTTTTCTCTTAATGACATTTTAGGCTTTAATCTGTAAATTGCTCGAACAGCCCGTTTCTGCAGAGTAAATATTTCGTTTACATTTGCAGCATGACCCATTAAACTGTGAAAATAACTAAACTACACTAATCTTGCAGTGTCTATGTCTGTAATATCAGTTGTTACTGGAGTAACATTAGGTAGTACAAATTACACGCATTTAGTTTTATTTCCATTAAGGAGCAAATTATTTATTGTGAACCAGTTAACTACATCATGGATAGCATTGTTTACGTCGTCATAGTCTAACTGTTGCCTTTTAACTTTAAAAATCAAAGATGTATCATTCGAAAACAATACTAACCCATGTTTTTCCTTTATAAGATACGGTAAATCATATATACAGGGCGTCCCACGGCTATGCCACATGGAGGGAAAGTACTTTAAATATTGTAGGTAGAACATTTTACTGAAAGAAGACTTAATTTTATTTCTAAAAACTATTCAAACTGCATTAATACATTTTTTAACAATTACATATTTGAACCGGGAATCGAACCCGCTATACGAGAAAAAAATATATCCTATAGTTTTATCATACCGATCGAAAGTCTTCATCATAAGGGTTATTTTTTGCTAAATAACATAGTGTCAGAAATAAAAGGAAGACTATGTATTTTAACATTTTTACTACAAAATTTATCAATTTTCGTTGTTGAATACAAAGTCGCACTCTTTTGATTATTTCACTCCCTGTCGATTTTTTTATCTTGTTGTGGTGGATATTTAGAATAATACTTACGTCTAAGTTCTGTTTGTAGCTCGTGGACAGATTCATACCGGTTCTTGTAAACTAAATTTTTTACATAATATATCTCTACGGGGTTAGATCTGACGATCTCGGCGGCCTTCCTTCCAATTCCTTTTCCTATAGTCTTCCTTTTATTTCTGACACTATGTTATTTAGCAAAAAATAATCCTTATGATGAAGCCTTTCGATTGGTATGATAAAACTACAGGATGTTTTTTTTTCTCGTGTAGCGGGTTCGATTCCCGGTTCAACCATGTAATTATTAAAAAATGTATGAATGCAGTTTTAATAGTTTAAAAAAATTAAATAAAGTCTTCTTTCAGTAAAATGTTCTATCTACAATATTTAAGATACTTTCCCTCCATGTGGCATAGCCGTGGGACGCCCTGTATATACTAAAAATAGAAAAGGACCAAGAATGGAACCCTGCGGGACACCCATACCTATTTTAGACCCCGGAGACCTTTGTCCGTTAACATCGACCATCTGAACCCTATCCGTAAGATAAGACTTCAGAAGACCGAGTGCCTGATCCTTCACACCATAGTGACTTAGCTTCCTGACAAGGGTGTCATGATCGACACAATCGAAAGCCTTGGATAAGTCGCAAAAAACACCTATAGCATCCATTGAGTCTTCCCAGGCATCGAAAATTTTATCAATAAGCTCAACACCAGCATCGGCTGTTGAGCGACCCCGTGTAAATCCAAACTGATTTACATGCATCAAATTATTACGATAAAAATGACCCTGCAACTGGTTTAACACAAGCTTTTCAAATATTTTACTAAGAGTCGGCAGTCTCGAAATGGGTCTGAAATTAGTGGGGTCTGATGTGCTGCCGGCTTTAAGCAAAGGTATGACTTTACTTAGCTTCATCATGTCAGGAAATACGCCACTATATTGATTGAATATAAAACTCAGGTGAGGTGCTATACACTCTATTACAGAACTTACAATTTATACTGAAAGGCCATGGACATCGGGAGTCTTTTTCATTTTTAAAGACTTGAATGCTTTTATAACGTCCGCACTAGTGACGTGCCTAAATTTAAAATGATTTGTACGAGTAGGAGACGAGTTTAAACAATTGGTAGTTGAAACAGGAATATCCGCAAAGAAATTTTTAAAAGCTTTTGCTACGTCTAAGTCTGTACTCAAAACTTGATTATCTATTTTTAGCAATTATTATTTGTTTGCCTGGATTTTCCAGTTTCACTATTTATTATTTGCCAAGAAGTTTTAATATATTTTGACTCGATTTAATTTAATTTTTAATAAAATTTGATTTAGCTACGGCACAAATACGTTTAAATAATTTTGAATAGTTTTTAACATAATCGAGAAAAGCAGTATTTTTATTAGGTAAGTATATGATCTTTCCTCGTAAAGATTATGCAATTTTCATCTGCTTCTGTGAATTCCCACTGTAGCCCAATCTTTAAATGACATTTTATTACCGACTTTAATTAATTTTGGTTTAAACACAGCATCATATTCGTCTTTTGCTAAACTTAATACCAAGCTGTATAATTGATTTGGATCCTCACAATAAAGTAGTTTCGGCAACTTTTCTATAATATTTTCTCTGTAACGCATAAGCCTGTTTTTAGTAATAGGCAATTAGGCACGCATGTGACATCTTTCCTTTGCTCCTTTTTAATCTCGATATTGAAGGATCCCACCACACCGGAGTGATCTGAACCCAATTTATTTAATACTGACTTGTAAGTGTAAGTAACGTTCGAGTAAATATTGTCAATACAAGTTTTAGACGTAGCGGTAATTCTAGTAGGCTCCAAGAAAAGATTCACAAGATCGTGACACAAAAATAACGATTTAATTCTATTACTTAGGCTATTTACCTCCAACAGATCTACATTAAAATCCCCACAAACAATGATTCCTTTATTTTTATCACTAATTTTAGACAAAGCTTCATCCATTTTCTTTTCAAATAAATCAAATGATGATGCAGGGGGTCTGTATACGCTCATAACAACAAACCGCTCGAGTTCTATACAGGCAATTTCAATAGTTTGTTCAACAGATAGGCTCATTATATCTACTCGTTCTTTAAAAGTATAAGTATTGTCAATGAGTATTAAGGGGCCGCCGCCACATTTTGCTTTTTCTCTGTTGAAAAATATTAAAGCCCAGAATTAACATTATTTACACTACTGTTTCCCAAGTCAGTGCCAGAAATACTCTCTTTTGTCGTATGGTTTAGTTTAAAATACTAGTAATTGATTCCAAGTATTGGTTATTTATATAATAATAATAATATTTATTTATTAAGGCAAGACCCATTACAAAAATATAATATAAAATGTACCTACATAAAAATTTGTCTGGCTGAAGGGAAATGCGAATAAAATAACTTTAGTTACATTTTGTATGGAATTTAAACCAGAGAAATATTTTGTCTTTTTTTGAAGCGTTTTCCCTTCTTCCAATCAATAATAAGTAAGTAAGTAAGTAATACTTAATTGCTTATACACATAAATATATTTTTACAAAGTAACTTATAAATAAAATGTGCGCAAAGGCGGTCTTATCGCTATTTGGCGATCTCTTCCAGACCACCTTAGAGTATAGGAAAACAATTAAGGAGCATGGAGTAGTGCTAATCAAAGAGGATACACGATTAACAAACGTTACCTAACTAATATACTACATAACAATACAGAATATATCATATAAACTACATATATTAAACTACATAAATATATACCACAAACATACAAAAATATTAAAAATAATATGTAATAAATAAATTAAATATATATAATATATACCTACATACAGTTCACCCAAGTATACAACAAAATGCATAATATGCTACTCTTATAATACAAACTCCAAAATATAATAATCTAACTGCAAACATCTTCAGACAGGAGATGCTTATATACCTTTGATTTAAAAGTGGCAATAGTTTCAGAAAAGCGTATTTCTCGTGGCAGAGCATTCCACAAATGGGTAGATTGGACTGTGAAGGAATCTTTATAATACCCAGACCTTGTTATCGGTGCTGTCAACATGTTGTCGCATTTGGAACGCAAAGCTCGAGCATGATCAGCCCCAAGCAACTGGAAACGTTCCTTCAGATAAGGTGGAGATACAGGACTATTTAAAACATTATACACTAGAGCAAGAATATGCGCAGTTCGTCGCTGTCTCACAGAGAGCCAACCAAGTTGCTTGCGGTACTCTGAAACATGATCAAACTTGCGAAGCCCAAATACGAACCGTATACAGATATTCTGGAGGCGCTGAAGTTTATTTAAAAGATCCTCCCTAAGGTCCAAGTAGCACGCATCCGCGTAATCTAAAATAGGAAGTAGGAGTGACTGTGCTAGCTCAGCCTTGGTCTTCACCGGGAGCAAGTTCTTCCACCTCCTCAATGATCCGAACGCAGCGAACACCTTACGACTCACCTCAGAGACTTGAGGGGACCAGGAAAGAGTTGAGTCGAACAAAACGCCAAGGTTCTTTACAACTTTGCTGTATGGTATTTGGATGTTATCAAATAGCACGGGCGCTAATTGATTAAAATCAACTTTTGCAAGTTGCTTTGGACCACCAATAATTATAACTTGGGATTTGTTAGGGTTCACTGTAAGTCCATGTGACCGACTCCAGTTAAGAATAGTATCAAGGTTGTCATTAATTAGCTTTATACCAGAGGCAAGATCATCTACAGCTACTTTAGTATAAACCTGTAAGTCATCAGCATACAAGTGAAAATGGCAGGAGAGAAGAGGAGTAAGGAAATTTATAAAGATAGAAAACAGAAGAGGGGAGAGGACACCACCTTGAGGTACACCCGCAGCCGTGTCACAATATGAAGAAGTTTTATCATCCACCCGAACGCATTGCCGACGATTCATTAGATAGTTGCTGAACCAATTTATAGCCACAGGTGAAAAATGTATGGAACGCAGCATTGCTGAAGTCAAGCAGGACACATACAGAAAGAAGTTGCTCAGACATACCTAAACGTATGTCATCCGACACTTTGATGAGGGCCGTGACCGTGCTGTGACCAGGACGGAAACCAGATTGGTGGGGGCTGAGTAAAGAATTACGATTGATGTAATTACACAGCTGCTGGTGCACAAGGCGTTCCAGTACTTTTGACAGAAAAGGGATGATAGAAATAGGACGTAAATGAGATTGTAAGGTCGGATTGTTTACTTTAGGGATTGGAATGACTTTGGCAAGGCGCCAGCAACTAGGAAAGGAGCCGGTTTGGAGTGAGAAGTTGAAAATATGGCAAAGTACAATATTGTTGGTTCTAGAAACCGTGCTGATAACACTTTATTTAATATTTGTGAATAAGTGGCGCCAGGCATACAGGTATTTAAAGCTGCCTGACCCAAACGGCGACTGAGTTGTAAACCCATACTTTTTCCAAGTTCATCGCTGTACATAACATATTTTTCTTTTGTTCGCGAGAAGAAAGTGGTATTACAATTACAATTACTATTCTTATCACTATCGGAATCAGACGGCGGCGGCGCCTGCGTCGGAATCACCTGTTCGCTTGATTGTTGTCATGGTCTAAGAAAACAACGGTCACGTGGTCTAACGGTTAGACCTTGTTTTCTTAGACCATGGTTGTTGTGCGAGGGCCGTCGCGGCGCAGTATAGCTGGCTGGAGCGGAAGTTAGGTACCATACAATCACAGCAATGTTGATTGTTGGTCGAAGATATGAAAGTGTCATAGTTATAATATTTACATGACTCCAACAAACTATCTATAGCCAGCGTGTGTTCCTTGATCTCATTTTGTGCTGAAGTATATTTGAGTGTAATTGTTTCCAAGGACGAGTTCAAAATACACATTTCCGACTGAAGGCGCCGTGTGTCACAATCATACTTTCCCGTTCTTTGTTCTAAATATTATAATCTACAACTTTCAATTTCAATAATTAATTCGACAAGTTCTTTACTACAATTTACATTTTTACAGAATATTTTATTTTTATTTGCTAATTTTTGTGTCTTTTTAATGTTTTCTTTGGTGTCAATAAAGTATATTATTATTATTATTATTAAGTAAGTATTATAATTATTTAACTTTACGTACTTTTTTAGTTTATTTTTGCTACAGCTCATAGTAGTGATAGTAGTAAGTAACTGATTGTGATTTATTCGGACTATCACACGTGAGATCTATTATTACGGCAGGTATTTGACTAGGGAGTGAGTTGACAGATGCGACCGGTGGAGTGACCAGCTGCTCGAAGAGTGCCTGGGTTTGTGCTGACTCATGTTGGTGAATACTTAGTTGTTTATAACGCACTAATCTCGTCGCGTGCGTCACGTAGGTTCTTCTCCAGCGTAGTGATTCGTCCCGTCACATCCAGAAGATGGTTGTGCAACTCTGTCAACTCACATTTCAATATTTTGTTTTTTTCTACTATAATTAACACTTCATTCTCATTTTCCTCCCTCCCTGTAAGCAGCTGCTAATTAAGTAACTTGCACTGTTTTAATTCATACAAAGTTGATTTTAGATTATCTTCTAATTGACGAATTGTTGCCCTCCTAGTGGTAGGCATTATAAACAAAGCAGAAAAACAACAAAAGCAAAGCAAACAAGGCTAAGGTATGTGCGCAAGTAATAAACAGCCACTCAAAGTGTTAAGAGGTGAGGTTATGTTAGCAAGTTATTATTCGAATTAAATAGCAAATGTGACGGAAACTTATGCCATTCCAATACTATTTAACGTAATTAACACATGAACTTTATTTGAAACTAGCGGCCCGCCCTGGCTTCACTCGGGTATATAATTTTTTTATTCAATGTTTTTTTAAATAATGTTTTTTTGTTTTACTTTCTTTATTGATTTTTTAAAAGTTTTTTTATTTATAGATTCATAGCTTCCCTGTAAACTATATCGGAGGTTGTTTTATTTTGTGGCAGCAAAATAAATTGTTTTTCATCCCAAAATTTAAATTATTTTATCACTGTATCAAGTTTCACTAAAAATTCCCTCCCGAACTACCATTTTCCCGTGGGAATAAGCTATTGTCCCACGGTTACAGGTAGTCTGTTACCTTCCCCAAGGTCTATCCTATCTGTGTATCAAGTTTCATCAAAACTTCTGGCCCACCCTACCACTTTTCCCGCGCTAAAAGGTAGCCTTTATCACCCCAGAATCTTTTATATTCCTGTACAAAATTTCATATAAATTTTCCGCCCGCGCTATTATTTTTCCAGTGGGGATGAGGTATTATTTCCCTCATTTATCCCGCGGGAAAGAAGTATTTTCCCAAGAAGTATTTGGTAAAAGGTATCCTTTATACATCCCCAGAGTATATTCTATCTATGTACAAAGTTTCATCAAAACTATCCACCCGCGCTGCCATTTTTCCCGTGGGAATAAAGAGTTTTACCGCGGTAAAAGGTAGCCTATATTAATTTCCAAGGTCTATTCTATCATACCCCAAGCTCAGATTGGTACAGATACCAAGTTTCCGCCCCACGGTTCCGCCCGCGCTTGCAGTCTTTCCCGTGGGATTGAGGTATTTTTCCGCAGTAAAAAGTACCCTAGTTTCATCAAAATCGGTTCAGTAGTTTCGGAGCCTATGCAATTATAAGGAATATTTTAGGTATTTTTTTTACACCTTGGGTTACATTATTGAAGTTTTAGTAAGGATCCTAATTTTTTTTTAAATAAAATATAGCCTATGTTACTCAGGAATCATGTAGCTTCTCAACAGTGAAAGAATTTTTGAAATCGGTTCAGTAGTTTCGGAGCCTATTCGATGCAAACAAACAATCAAACATTTCCTCTTTATAATATTAGTATAGATAACATTAATTCTAGCCCAATAAAGAATTTTCGAAAGTAAAACCTGTCACTAACGGTTTTTAGTAACGATAACGGTAAAAGCTGGTAAAAGGTAGCCTATGTTACTCAGGCAGAATGTAGCTTTCTAAGATTGAAAGAATTTTTGAAATCGGATCAGTAGTTTTTGAGTTTATTCATTACAAACATACACACACACCACACACACAAAAATATAATGTTTCCTTTTTATAATATTAAGTATGACTATTGACTACTATATGCCAAAGATTTGATTGTTTGTTTGTATTGAATAGGCTCCGAAATTACTGAACCGATTTAAAATATATGTCACCATTAGAATGCTACTTTATTCCTGAGTGACAGGCTACTTTTTACCGCGGGAAAATTAATTTATTGCGGCAAAGCTGCGGACGGAACACTAGGTGTAGGTAGGTACTTAGATCATCATTCATAATAAATCAAATGTTTTTTTCTATAGAAATGTTTATCTTTAAACTGACTGTGTAAGGATACCTTACAAAGGAAAGTCCTTTTTTATGATTTAATGCAATACTAAATGCATGCAATAGATAAATGCATACTCGAAGTCACACCCAAATGTAGTTTTAGTTAGACTCTCAGACACAAGCATAGGTCAATAATAAAAACACATACCTATACATGGATTGGAGACGAAAAAAGGGCTTAGATTTTAATCTAGCTTAATACACACCGTGAATTTAAAAAGAAAAACCTTCCGGGGAAATGAATTCTACTCATGAATATCAAAGATTTAAAAAATATTCATTTATCTCCTTATGATAAAAACATACTGTACCTATCCGTCCCAAATATGTAAGAATAAAAAGGTACCTAACCTTTAACCTGTGCTTTAACTCTTGGTCCCACAAACAAACTGTTGTTGTGCAGTGGGGTTTTGTTTAGCTTGTTAGAATAACTTTAAAACACTTATAAGATAATTATAATGAAAAAATCACAAAAAAATAAACAACTTTTACTACGAGACCGACCAACATAAATCGCGAAAAAAAATCTGCAGATCCATATACCTATTTCAGTCCGGTTGTTATTTATCTTTTGTGTAATAGATACAACTGCCTTTTTCTCGATTTAAAAGTTGGTCTAGGTTGGTTCCAATCCAAAAGTCTTATCCTTAGCGGACCATAAATGTCCCCATTTAATTAAAGAAAAGAAACTTTAATCGTCCAATAGAGAAAAACATAATGTAAAAGGGACATAGACTAAGTACATGTGCTGCTTTTCAGCCTCTGCCTGTGTTTATCTATACTACCTTAGGTATGTACCTATGCAAATATAAATAAAGAAAGCCGCTTAAAATAATGCTCTGTTTTAGGTAATAAGGATGACAAACATCAAAAAATAAATACAAATACCTTTTCTTTTAAACATTAATTACTTATATATTCGACGAAAACCTCTAAAAACAGAGGAAAAAACAATCAAAATCATCCTATGATTTTGATTGAAATCATTTTTGCGAATTGATCTTAGCAAGGTCTTAGTCTTGACCATGGTGACGAGTAAGTGTAGACTGTACAGTACATAGCTGTTTATCTTTTAAAGGTCGTGGCGAGTGAGTGTGTAAAAGCTTCAATGAATGCCGAATCGCGCCGCAATGAGCTGTTTATTTGTATTGTAGTGCATAGGCGCCTCGTTTATAAGGATCGCGATCGGAGGTTGCATATCGTTTTCCTGGTTGTTCACAGACAGAGAACAGACGTAAACGTAAGTGTACTGTGCAGTGAAATTATTAATTACTAGTTTTGTGTAATTGCGGAAAAATATATTCCCGATTTTTTTTGTGGTTCTATTTATTTGTACTATATGAAGTGTCGAATTCCATGATATCACATTTTCATAGCGGCATTTATAATAGAAACAAAAAGATTTGAATTTAAGTTTTATAAATTAACTTAATTTTCATTGCAATTTTGCGACTCCTAATGTGGCTCCATAACACAAGGTACAAGTTGATAGTACTACCTTCAAAACTGAAGTTCACGGGTTTGAATCCTAGGTACTCAAGGCGTAACATTCAATAGATGAGTTTGTTTTGAAGTGGATACTGTTTTTTTTTTTTTTTTTTTTTTTTTTTAATATGTGGGACAACTCACACACGGCCATCTGACCCCAAACTAGGCAGAGCCTGTACTATGGGTGCCAGACAGCTGATATACATACATATATGAATATACAACATCCAGACACAGGGCAAACACAAGTACTCATCACACGAATGTTTGCCCTGGGCGGGATTCGAACCCGCGTGTGCTCAGTAGGCAGACGTACTACCAACTAGGCTACGGGGCCGTCAAAACTGTTATAAGTAAGTATCTATTATCTAATATCTATGTGTGCCAAATCCGATTTCAAACTTTTTGCCAAATTAAGGGTTTAAATTACCTTGATCGTGTGTGAGAGATCGTTATAGTTAAATATTTACCTAAATATTTATAATTTTATTACCATTTTTTTCATATTTTGATTGACTTTTCCAGTGAGAGTAAAATTATATATGTTACACTTACATCAAACTTAATGAATTTGTATAATTGAGTCGTTTAGGCGTTACAAAGTGGAATAATAAAGCTGATAAATTGACGGATCCAAATCGAAACAATATAATATTTTCATAATAAAATTAGAAATAAATGAGTAAGTGAGTAACATTTTATTGTAAACAAAGTTGCAAACACCCAAATAAACATATAAATCTCCTTAAAACTAGAATGTGCGCAAAGGTGGTCTTAACGGTCTTAATAAGATTTCAAGAAAATAAATTTTATTTATTTATTCTTGAAATCTTATATATGGTTAAATAAAAATGTTTCATTAATAAAAAAAATATCACAGCCCATTCATTCCATTTCTAAGTATTAGATCATAATAGTTTTCCTTATATTTCGTTTGAACAAAATACCGGCTTATTCAAAACATGTACCTACGTAATTTTACAAGGCTGCAATGTTAATCCTATTTTGGTGATACAGTAGCGTTCTGCAATTCATTCAAAGTCATTCGTCGAACCCACTTTGAAAGTACGCGCTATTCATTCATTCGGCTCATGTCATGTCCATTCATATGCAAGTTATTTGTTTTTGTTCACTATTTACTATGATTGTTATAGTATATTAATTTATTTCATAACTAGCTGTCCGAAAGCGGCTACGCCCGCGTTATTTTTTTACTTTTCTGTGCACAGTTTTCCGTAGGAATAAGATATTTTCCCGTGGTAAAAAGTATCTAAGATGTTGAACGGGGATATAAGGTACCACCATGCAAAATTTCATTTAAATCGGTTCAGCAGTTTTGGAGATTAGCCCGTAGAAACAGACAGAGAAACAACAAAAAACATGGATTTGTTCTATTTTACTTCTTACATCCCCCTAACTGGGGTTTTTTTAGCAATTTTTTTCTATGTACTTAGGTACATATTTTCGACCCCTACACTTTTATAGTATAGAATATAGATATTGATATAGATAGAAGAAGATAGATTGGTCCTTAGATCAGTTTTTTTTTTCTTATTACTTTTCGCCAATGCCTCGCAAACTCAAAACCAACCAAGTAAAAATGTGCCGCTTCACGGGTTCCAACTATATAGGTATTTTACGATCCATAAAAATCTGGAGTCATTCAATCATTCATTCGTGAAATAACGACTCATTCCCGATGACCGTAATTGATTGATGGCCCCGGGGGCTCTTATCGGGGTTGGATTTGATAAGAACAAACATATTATTGAAGAATATTTCAATTTAATACAAATATATTGGTTTGAGTATGATATAACATAATGTTACAATATTCAACATCTTGCTATGTACGAAAAAGTATATTTATGTTAGCGATGTAATTGCTTTTCATTTAACTTGACTATAAACAGAATTTCAGGTGCAATAACCTGTGTGTTTTTAAGAAAAATAAGTTCTGCTTTAGTTCATATTGCAGAAATATATTTAGGTTCACATATATTTACTAGCTGCCCGCTTGCGGCTACGCCCGCGTTAGTTTTCGACTTTTCCCGTGGGAATGAGATGTTTTTCAGCCTGAATTTTGAAGCCTTTATCCATACCAATTTTTTTTATATCCCTGTACTAAGTTTGATCAAAGCTTTCAGCCCACGCTACTATTTTTCCCGTGGGAATGAGGTATTTTCCGAGAGTCTTAATCCATCCCTGAGATCTATTCTATCAATTTCTATCTCTGTACCAAGTTCTATCAAAACTTTCCACCCGCGCTGCCATTTTTCCCGTAGGAATGAGGAGTTATCCCGCGGGAATAAGGTATTTTACCGCGATATAAGGTAGTCTTAATCCATCCCTAAGATCTATTCTATCTTTGTACCAAGTTCCATCAAAACTTTACACCCACGCTGTCATTTGAAAAATGTATTTTCCCGCGGGAATGCCTAGTAGCCTTTATCCCTCTCTAAAATCTATTATATCTCTGTACCAAGTTCCATCAAAACTTTCCACCTGCGCTGCACTTTTTCCCGTGGGAATGAGGAGTTTTACCGCGGGAATAAGATATTTCACCTCGATATAAGGTAGTCTTAATCCATCCCTAAGATCTATTCTATCTTTGTACCAAGTTCCATTAAAACTTTACACCCACCATTTGTAAAGCCCGTGAATGTTGCTACCCGACCATATTTTTTTTGTATCGATACCATTCCCATAGGAAAAGTAAACGACGTTATGTGGAAATAGCTATTTATGCTACTAGTGCGGAAAGTATGTGATTTCCCATGAGTGTCATTTTATTCACGAGCGAGCAAAGCGAGCGAGTGTATAAGCCGACACGAGTCGGAAATCATCTTTCGCACGTGTATGAGACAAGATTTTACAATGCATTGTGCAAGAAAAAAAAAACTGTTAGGTATATTAAAAAGGCGTATAAAATGGCGGACTTCATAAACAAAACACATTCGCGCTGAAAAAAACATCTACTGCGCATGTGCAAAGCTGTCGAATCGCAATAAGGCAATGAGTAAAATGTATTCAGCCACGCAAATTTTTAATTAATATTTGAACGTAATTTATCAATAAAAATCAATTTCTAAAGTAATTATACTAATTATAAACCTGTTTATTGAATAGTTATTTTTATTGTTCCCTTTATATTCGTAACAATTGGTAAATCAGTAATTTGTAAAAATATCTCAAATACTGAAATGTCAGGTTGACTGGCTGAATGACAGCCTGAGCAAAAATTAAAAAAAACTGAAAAGTAAAAAGCACTAGTGCGGAAAAGTGCTACTTTCCGCACGATTTGGCTGCTTAGAAAACGCTCTTTTCGAGCACATGCATTGTAATAGTTATTTATGATACTAGTGCGGAAAGTATAAGATTTCCGATGAGTGTCATTTTATTCACGAGCGAGCAAAGCGAGCGAGTGTATAAGCCGACACGAGTCGGAAATCATCTTTCGCACGTGTATCATACAAGATTTTACAATGCATTGTGCAAGAAAAAAAAACAGTTATATTAAAAAGGCGTATAAAATGACGGGCTTCATAAACAAAACACATTCGCGCTGAAAAAAACATCTACTGCGCATGTGCAAAGCTGTCGAATCGCAATAAGACAATGAGTAAAATTTATTCAGCCACGCAAATTTTTAATTAATATTTGAACGTAATTTATCAATAAAAATCAATTTCTAAAGTAATTATACTAATTATAAACGCGTTTATTGAATTGTTATTTTTATTGTTCCCTTTATATTAGTAACAATTGGTTATAAAAATATCTCAAATACTGAAATGTTAGGTTGACTGGCTGAATGACAGCTTGAGCAAAAATTAAAAAAAAACTGAAAAGTAAAAAGCACTAGTGCGGAAAAGTACTACTTTCCGCACTGTTTGGCTGCCTAGAAAACGCTCCTTTTCGAGCACATGCATTGTAAAAAAATATTCGTGTTTTGCGAATTTTGCCTTTTAATTTAGTTTTTTTTGTATGGCAACCCTATTTTATAATTCCAAAAATGAATTCTACGCTATCGAGTTATTCGAAAATGATACCAAACTTGTCAAATTACATACGGTTTTAGAGATATAATCGTCTACAAGAAGGGCGGCAACCCAACTTTACCCCCCTCCCCCCGGCTTCGGAAGGGGTACGAGCCATGTCCCGGTGGATTTCTACACAGGACTACCTATTCTACAACCATGCCAAGTTTCATTAACTTGTCCAATTTCAAACGGTTTTTGCACTAAATAACCTACTATTAAGACCATTTCAACTTTTACAACTTTTTGAATCGTTATATTTCAAAAACGGTGGCTCGTAAGAAAAAAAGTATTAATATATTTTTGTAGATAATTTTATGATCTACAATCTTTGCCTAAAGTATTTTATGATAAAACTTACAGTTTTGCTGAAAATCGCGAAAAACACATTTTTTGGACCTTTAACCTTGAATAAAAAAAATTCCATACAGGGGAAACATGGGGAACTTTCAAATTTTATTTTTAATCATATTTTAATCAATCTTACCGATTTTCAGCTTGATGGGAATTTATGTAACTTCGAATGTCTAAATTGACCGGACTATACTAGAGTCCCACTGAGTTACCAATTGATTGTAGGTATTTCTTTAACGTTTGCCCTGGCTGGCGTACTCATTCTATAGAAAAAATACCTATATTTATTTGCCTGTATCTTACTCTATAGTTATTTTAGTCGAAAAGTGAAAATAGATAGTAAAAAAAATCTGAAGTCACTGAAAAAAGTCCATATAAAAGACATCAACGCGAGCGGTTTTAGAGTTCGATATTTCAATCTAGATTTTCTTTGATGTTTAAAATTATTCAGACAGCTAAGTCTTAAGTAATAGTTAATAAAATAATTTAAATAAAAGGGTTAACCGATCATTTTGAATAATGAAACATGCAGTTTTCAGTACTTAGAAGCGTAGCGGATTTGAAAAAATTGAAGTCGTGATTCTCAAGCAAACATTTTGAAATCTTAATATGTGTTTGAATTGAATGGTAGATAATAGCTAGATTAGTATAAGAAGTATTTTTAGGTGCAAAGCAACAATATTTAATTTAATAACTGTGGTAGAGCCCTCCGCTCCCACGCAAGTCCGGTGAAACTTACGTAGATTTTGTGACATAGCGTAGGTCAATAAAATATATATAATTGTATACATATAATGTAAGTAAGTTAACATAATACGAAAGGAATACCCCAGGAAATTAACAGTGTCAATGTCAAACCTCATTAGGTTGTGATTGCCATTTAATTACGGTAGGCATAACAGATTTAAACAGTACCTACCTGTGGCAGTCTTTCGATTATAGTCATTTACCTACATTTTACAATACAAGACAATACAACACAAATATTCTTTATTGACATCAAAAGAGAACGCATAAATATTACAGTAGGTACATAAACAAACTTGAGCAACCAACCAGGAAATTGCGAAAAATATTTAATAGCGCGGGTTGGTGGCTCTAACGTAAATAAACTTATAATAAACTTCATACTCTTTTATAGGTACCTAGCTTGCGTCCTCTCTCTGTCTTTCTTATAAACCTATTCGTGTAAAGAAGAAAGCTGAATTTAGTTTCTTTTTGCAGATGATTGAGAGGTTAGTGGTTTTGGCGCCGTTGGTGTTCCTGGCTTTCTTACAAAGCAGCGTTGATGGTAAGTCTTTAAATTATAATGTTACATTACAGTTCTACTGTATCATAGTCCTACTTCACTACATAGTATAAAACAAAGTCGCTTTCTCTGTCCCTATGTCCCTATATGTCCCTATGTATGCTTAAATCTTTAAAACTACGCAACGGATTTTGATGTGGTTTATTTTAATAGATTGAGTGATTCAAGAGGAAGGTGTTTATGTAATGTTTAATACATGCATAATATACTTAAGGATAACCCACAATAATAATTTTTCCGTGCGGAGCCGGGGCGGGTCGCTAGGGATTTATAAAATGAATAAAATGCAAATATAAAATAGTGTTAATTTTAATAAAATGCTAATATAAATAGTGTTTCAAAACTTCCAGGTTCGATTCGCGAGCTTAATACAAGCCTTTTTTTGACCGATCTAATCATTATTATAAAGAGGAAAGATTTGTATTTTGTGTGTGTGTGTATGTTTGTAATGAATAAACTCAAAAACTACTGTGCCGATTTCAAAAGTGGATCAGACATTAAATCTTGATGGTTTAGACATATTTGGTTATAACTTGATTCTTAATTCACCTATTAAATTAAGACAGGTTATAGCCTTTAGAAAAAGTGGTATATGTTAGACGAATTTTTAAATCCTTCGCCTCTATGAGATAATTAAAATAAATTCAAAGGTTTCTTTTTATTCTAGCTGTCCGCATATTTAGTAGGAATATTAAATTTACGGTGAGATTTCTATTATAATAACGTCCTTCAACCTGTTATGCAAGGGAGACTACCAAAACAAAATAGAAAACAATGAAAAGTTTACTTAGTGTACAAAAAAAGTTTGAACTGACTTTGATATACCAACCTATTGTAGACTAAGAAAAATTTATAATATTTGCATGTCGAATGCTGATCGACAGAATACATTGTTACTGTTATTTTTAATTTAAGACCTGTACAACCTTTACATGTGTTCTAGCAAATAAACAATATTATTATATTATTATTATTATTATTAAAAAACAAAACTAAAGAATCTCTATGGGTACAACAGTTTGATATAATTCATCGTGATCATCATCATTTCAGCCTGTAGACGTCCACTGCTGGACAAAAGCCTCCCCCGAAGATCTCCACAACGCAACGATAGGTCTTGCGCTGCCCGCATCTAGCGGCTCTCGCCACCCCGACTTAAGTACCCTGTAGTAGTGTAAAAATCCCGTAAATCCATGTCTAAACATTGTTGGAAACCAACATAGAATCTTTTTTAAATATAGCTCTAAAAGAAGGCTATAAAAGCAGAAAAATATAAATTAGTTTAAAAATAGAATTGATATTTCAATTGTTTTTTATAATGCGTGTGTAAAAATAGCATTATTGCAAAATTGTTCTTCTTCTTCATATCTTGTCTGAATAAAGTCAAGTTTTAATCGTTCATAGTATTTTTTCTATTTTCATAATTTCAATCCACAAAACTATTCCAGCCTTTTTCTATCCTATAAAATATACAGTCCGCTTCAAACGAACATCTTCTACAGATTCTGTGGCCAAAATGATAGACTAATTTTAACAAAATTGTCCACAGCTCAACGTCACATCAACTACTCCCCTGCCAACACCAACCTTTACGAGTATGGGCGGTCGATTTCTGACGAAACGGTGACATGCGGGCCGAGCACTTGCGGCGTCGGCGCACACTGCATCCGCGGCACCGTGCGGCCCGTGTGCGCCTGCCTGCGGGGACACTCCGGGGACCCCCTCAGGCAGTGCATTAGGATCGAGTGCGTCGGTAAGGCTGGATGAAAACCTAGAACATCTTTTTTTTTGTTTGTTTTAATGAAATGAAATAATTTATTTCCATAATCACTAATACATGCATGGTACAAGTAGGTGATTTGATAACAAACTTAACAATTTAACAATAGGTACATGTCTGAGAGAAACAGCGGACCCAGCACTAAGCATAGCCTCTATCGCAGGGGCCAGAGACAAAATATTAATTAATTATAGAGTTATATGTATAGTGACAGTTGCGAATTTCGGACGCAGCCCATAATCACTGTATAATAAAAACTATAGACTAAAATTAAAATAAATAAGAACGTAAAAGACGTTTTTGTGTCAGTGTGTGTGTGTGTGTGTGTGTGTGTGTGTGTGTGTGTGTGTGTGTGTGTGTGGTGTGTGGTGTGTGTCTGTCTGTTTGTCTGTCTGTCTGTCTGCTGTGGCATCGTAGCTCCTCAATAGATGCTCCGATTTTGATCTAGTTTTTTTTGTTTGCAAGGTGTCACAATCGAGTGTTCTTAGCTTGAACCAAGAAAATATCTTCAGCCATTTGAAGATTATCAGCTCTTTTCTAGTTGTTGAAAGGATCAAGTAACGGTTTTGTGTCGGGGGTTATTACAATTTTTAATTTAGTGTTATCGAACATGAATTCCGAAAGTTCTATTGTGTTTGACCAATAATTTTTAGCGTAATCGTCTCGCTTTGTTCAAACTGTTGGTATTATTTCGCTATAAAAAGTGGCCTATTATACTACCATGTGATACTTTATTATGTTTCACGCATATATTTTGACCACAATCCTAACAGCCGTTGAAACCATTTATTTGTACAGACAAACCTTAACTGGTGTAACAGATAGACAGATTACTTACTATATTAGAAGATAAAACTTGCTATCTCTCATTGTTTTTTCAGATTTGTCTTTTGTATTCTCTGTTAACTTTATATTTCAATAGTATTTCTGTCTGCATCTTTTGGTATAAATAAAGTAAAATTTATCTAAGTATGTGTCATTAACATTAACAGCTCATACATGTCCCCACCGAGGGGCTCGAGCCTACCCTGAAACCAGGGTGAATAGGCCTTAGTCGACCACGCTGGCCCAATGCGGGTTGGTCAACTTCACACACAACCCTTGAATTACTTCGCAGGTGTGTGCAGGTTTCCTCACGATGTTTTCCTTCACCGTAAGAGCGTCGAATAAACGTACATATGAATTCGAAAATCGAAAACACATTGGTACGTGCCGAGGTTCGAACCCGCGAACTTCTGAATGGAAGCCAACGGCCCTAGCCACTAGGCCACCGACGCTCTAAGTATGTGTGAATGTGTTGTATTATTTACATATTTTTTTTCACAGACAACAGTGAATGTCGGGGCACACAGGCTTGCGTGAACCAACACTGCGTCAACCCTTGCGACGGAGCTTGCGGCATCAACGCCAACTGCGATGTGAGTTTTTGTATAATAAATAAGTATGTAATTTTGTGGTTCCCGGATTTAATATTGGGCCATGCCATGTCTTCCCATTGGGTGCTGCAGTATTAGTCACCAGCCCGTTGATTTTCTTATGCATTCGGATTTTTTTCCCAAACATCTATTTATGCAAAAAGGAAAGATTTGATTGTCTGTTTGTTTGAATTGAATAGGTTCCAAAACATTTTAACAAAAGATTTCAATGAAACTTGGTACAAAGATAGAATAGACTTTGGGAAAGGACATAGGTACCTTTTAACGCGGGAAAATTCCTCATTCACACGGAAAATCAGTTACGAGTAACGCGGGCGAGCCGCGGGGTGGAAGGCTAGTTTTGTTATGTGGCTTAAAGCTGTGGTTGCTTCTTATAAGCCTGCTCTGCTCACCCCTTTGGAAAAAAAGCGTACCTAGAGCTAAAGATTTACAGGCAGCTTATCCCAAATTCATGATTCTAGATCAAGTATATAATAATAAACTTAGCCATGTTGCGAAAATTCAATAGAACTAGGTAACTCTAAACCACCAAATTGATGCAACAAAAACTTAATAATCTACATGTGGTGCCAGCAGGTTTTTCAGTTTTCTGGTCAGCATCGACTTCACCAAGCATATTTGTCTGTTCATAGGTTCGCAACCACATTGCAATATGCTCATGCCCGGCTGGATATTCGGGCAATCCATTCACATCCTGCAGGGTTGCCGATCCAGGTAAGAGATATAGGTTTGCATCATATCATCATAACAAAGAAGACAGGATTGGTGACAGATTTCATTGCAGAGTCCAAGAAAAGTGGGGAGGCATTTACCTAGCCGTAGGGCTTTCTTAAAATTATCAGAACGTAATCATCACGGAAGAAAAAGAAACCTCAATTTCTTAGACGAATAAGGATAATATGTAGGTACAAACATATTTTTTACATGTAATTCTCTCTTTAAAAAGTAATTACCTTTTAACAATTTTTATCTTCCCTTTGATTTGATTAGGCCACGATTAGATAGCATTCTTAGATTTTCGCGGTTGTTAACTGCACTAACACACATTTTCACGGGTTTTCTCCACGATTTCGTTTTAAATTGAGCTTACCGATATTTCGACCGAGTTACATCGATCATGGTCACGGCAGAACTCAAGTTCTGTTCTGCCGTGACCATGATTGAACGAAATCGTGGAGAAAACCCGTGAAAATGTGTGTTAGATTAGATAGCAGTTCAAGAAAGGCAATGAAAATTGTAAAGTATTCTAAGGCATATCTTTCATTATGGTCGTTTTTCAGAGGAGGCTTGTCACCCTTCGCCGTGCGGAGCTAACACAAATTGCCGTGTAGTCAACAACCAAGCTATTTGCACCTGCTTACCTGGATATAGGGTAAGTTACTATTTCCTGCTCTTTCTTACCTTATGAATTGGACCAATACAACTGCTCGAGTAGACTAGTAGTATGTAGCAGTATGTGGCAGTGGGGTCAGAGTTGTTCGTGTAGCCTTAGATAGGTATACCATACCTTTACGTGCTTAGACTACACAAACTCAGAACTCGGGGAATGATCAGCAACGTTATTCTATTTTAATCAACATTTGCTCCTATCAAGCAATTATTGCAACATTGCAACAACGCCTTTTCAAGGAAAAGGTCAGTCCGGTTGTGGACTAATAAGCCATCTGCCCGCTGCCCGTTTTTGGAATAAAGATGACGTAGTCTTGAAAAATACCGCTTTTGTCTGAAATAGGTTTTAATTATGTATTTAATTTAAACGGATATGGAAATGTCGAGTAAAAAACCATTGATGATACTGGCAATAAGATGATGAGAGAGAAGATTAGGCGGCAAATTAAAAGGATGCAAACGCCTGCTAAGACATTCAAAGATTGTGTGAGTGAAGTCGACAAAAACATTAGACGGGAGTCTACAGATGCATAATAGTGTTCAATCCACTCAGATCTACTGTGAAGATTATTCAGGCCTTAATTTGTCCAGCTTGACGTATTTTGGCTGATTTTCAGCGGTCTTTAGTCGCTTTTATTACTCATTGACTTTCCTATAAGATTTGCAAGTGGAATGGACATCGTAAGATTATGCTGATGATGATCTTTTCGTATGTTTTTTAGGGAAGCCCGCTTACCGGGTGTCGCCATGAGTGCGAGTCGGATGGCGAGTGTGGCAGGCAGCAGTCTTGTCGCGACTTCAAGTGCACCAGCCCCTGCAGTGATTGTGGTGTCAATGCGGATTGCATGACTGTTGCGGCCCATCGCGCTGTGTGTAAATGCCCTAGGGTAAGTATTCTTGGGCCTTTTCTTTTCCTTCCACTTAACGATAGGTTCTTGGCTAGTAAAATCATAAAAGGAAATACTGAAAATATATATAATTAGTACTTATATAGGTACCTACTTATAGGGTAAAAGTACCTTCCGAAACACTGAATTATCTTAATTTTCATCAAGAAAGAAAGAAAGAAAACTCATTTATTCATTCTGCTGTGACGGAACACATACTAAAATGTAGACACAAACTTAATTATGTAATTACACTATAGTATGCAATAGGGCACAACAGTGAAAGGGTCACGACTCAGCATTATGTCTACCTCATGAGAGATAGACGCTGTTTTTCAGTCGAGCCCATTCGTCAACCAGATCCCAAGAGAAGGGGTCACCTAGATGGCGAGTTAAAATCTTATATTGATCAGATAGATACATAATATATTTATATGTGTATACTATACATTGTAATACATAATTTGCAAATAGTAAATATATGTAAATAAATATATCGGTAATAATATATCAGATAAATAATTAAGAACAAGGGGCCTCCAACAACCTTTACTTTTTCTTCTTTTTTAATAGGTACTAATCTAATAGTGTTCTTTTGTGGATACCACCAGTATCACACTAACAAATTGAGTTCAATCCTCGATCTAACAGAGCCGACATGGCTTGTAATGACGACATCTGTACATAGTAGCCGGTATCAACGGTTTTACCTTTTGGCATACCTACATAATAACAATATAACATCGAGAATCAAACGCTCTACTTCTGTAATTCTTGGCCATAGAGGTTATTATCCTTGACCTTTTGAATTCTTGCTACCTAGGGCTACTTCGGAGACCCCTACAGGATTTGCACTCCTGAGTGCAGCTCTGACGGCGAATGCCCCAGCTACAAGCCGGCCTGTGTCTATAACGCCTGCGTCAACCCTTGCACCAACGCTTGCGGTGTGAACGCTGACTGCAACCTCCGAGGTCTCACCCCGGTCTGCTCCTGTCCTAGGAACATGACTGGCGACCCCTTCACCTATTGCAGGCCTTTTGAAGCACGTAAGTAGTATTCAAGTCGAAAGATTCTTATAATAATAATAAAATCTTTATTTCTCTCATCACAAGGACAATAAAATTTGTAGGTGCCTATTTATGTTTACAAACGTTTCCAGGTGACCTTTGCGAGCCCAATCCCTGTGGAAGCAACGCCAAATGCACTCCTGGTCACGACCGAACTGGAGCCGAAAGACCCGTGTGCACCTGTCCTTCTGGATTCATTGGCAATGCGCTAGTGGTTTGTGAAAGGGTAAGGGTTTCAAACTTACAATGTCCCTTCTTCTTCTTAGCGCGTCGGTGACAAATTAGATTCCTATGGCCCGGAAAATTGCTACTGCTAATGCCTCAGTTGTAAGCTTACTACATAATGTGCGAGAAGAGAAGGTGTCAAACGCGACATAGTTCTGTAACTATGTCGCGTTCGGCACTTTCTCGAGTTTCCTGCGAGTAAGCCCGCTGATCTTGTATCGTTTTCCCAGGGCGAGTGTGAGCTGGACTCGCAATGTCCTGACCACCTGGCGTGTGTGGGCTACAAGTGTACAGACCCCTGCGTGGGCAACACGCAGTGCGGCTCCGGCGCCGTCTGCATGGGCAGGAGGCATATCGCCGTCTGCACTTGCCCTAACGGTAACGTATTCTTCACTTAACTTTCTAGACTCTTCAACAATGTGTGCACTGCACAAAGCCATAGTTGACAGTAAGTGCCAAATTATTCAGATCAGTACAAAGAAAAAACGAGATTCCTGTTCTTAAATTAAGTATCATTCTGGATCTTGATAAAAAAACCAGATTCATGTTCTTAATTAAGTAGGTATCATTCTGGATCTTGATTTCAATGTTTAGGATAGCGCTTCTTGTCTAAAAGACTCTGTTGGTTCAAATCATTCCGTACTATAAAAAAGCCTGACCAAAGTAATAAAAAACCTTTCCATATTGCGGAATTTCAATGGAACTAATTTTAAAAGGGAAATTGTTGCCATAGTCGGAAAAATATACACGTGGCGCCACTAGAGCAGGTTTTTTATTTCTCTGGTCAGGCTATAGGTACATTAATTATTTGCTACGGTACCTAATTAATGTACCCAACAGTCCACTGCAGGTCTAAAGTTGCCCTACTACAGCCCTTGGTCGGGCAGTATTTATTATTGCTATACTCTCCACGGTTGACAGAGGAGATCGAAGTTGTATTGGTTACCCCTATACCACAAGACGGCGGACGATGGAGCACTGGAGCAACTATCTTTAGTTGAATATTAGAAGAAAGTGATAGGTAATAATCAAAGTAGAATGAAACTTGCCTGGGAATTCGGTGATCTAAATCTTTTTCCTTTTATCCAGGTCGTAATGGAGACGCCCTCGTAAACTGTTACGAGTCCCGCTCCGTGGCTGCCAGTACTCTCTACTACCGGTACAAGAGGAATGACACTTTCGCCGATAAAGCCGAAGCACCAACGACCGCCTTCGCTCAAACCGAACTGACTGCGGGAACTACAGAACAAAACAAACAATAAAACAAATATAGCCCGCTCATACCCTCGCTCATACAATCTCAGATTCTTGTCTCGTCTCTCTCTGGATGTCGCTCTCGCTCTCGCTTCCTTGTCGGTTGTATGATTTCTTTCTTTATGCCTTTCTCGAGGTGTCTTGTTGTTGAGAATATAGCGGGCTTATCATAAGAACTAAAGGATCTCTAGATTAATTTAAACAATAAAGTTACATTTATTGATTTATTGATCTCGTGATCGCACCTAAAACGCGTAAAACTTCTACGGAAGTTTCAGTGTTGTTTATATAGGTACCTATTCGTAGATATTTTGAAATCTGTTTGTGTGCATGTTGCTTTGTATTCGAATATTCGAAATGTTAATAACGACGAGACGGCGACTAGCAATGCGTACTTATTATTTAAGGTTAAAAGTGTTAAAAATTTAACTTATTTTAGATTGTAAGTCCTAACGTTATAATACATTTTAAAAACGCTGCCGTTTAAAAAATTATTGTGCCATACCATGCCATACACACACATGTAGGTTAGGGTACATGGGTACATACAGATGTATGGATGCTACCCATGTACCATATGAAGATTCATATTATTAAAAAAATGAAAACATAGTCTTTGGAATCGATAAATAAAACACTTACCTCATTGTGAAAATAAATAAAAATTTACATGAACAAGTATGACGGTTTTATTTGATTTTACTTTGCTTTTACCTATATACATTTTCGCGGATATAAAAAAATATCTATATAGGTATGTATAAATCACAGATACTTAATACCTACATAATATAAAATCAGTATATTACTGACTAGCTGCCCGCCCGCGGCTTCGCTCGCATTGGTTTTCGTCTTTTCCCATAGGAATAAGATGTTTCCCAGCCTGAAAAAGTAGCCTATGTCCTTCTGCAAGGTTTATTCTATCTCTGTACCTATCTATTTTTTTTATTACAACTTTTCGCCCTGCGGCTCTACCCGCGCCAACAGTATAACATATTTTTTCGGTTAAAGTAGCCTATATCCATCCCCAAAATCTATTCTATCTCTGTAATCAAGTTTTACCAAAACACCCCTTTAGAACTACCATTTTCCCGTGGGAATGAACTATTGTCCTGCGGTTACAGGTAGTCTGTTACCTTCCCCAAGGTCTATTCTATCTCTGTATCAAGTTTCATCAAAACTTCTGGCCCACCTTACCAATTTTCCCGTGGGAATAAAGTATTTTCCCGCGGTAAAAGGAAGCCTTTATCCATCCCCAGAATCTTTTATATCCCTGTACCAAGTTTCATCATAATTTTCCGGCCACGCTACTATTTTTCCCGTGGGAATGAGGTATATTACCGCGGGGTAGCCTTTATCCATCTTCAAGATCTATTCTATATCTGTTCTGTATCAAGTTTCATCAAAAAGTTCCGCCCGACCTACCATTTTCCCGTGGAAATAAGGTATTTTCCCGCGGGAATGAAGTATTTTCCCGTAGTATAAGGTATCCTATACACATCCCCAGGGTCTATTCTATCTCTGTACAAAGTTTCATCAAAACTTTCCACCCGCGCTGCCATTTTTCCCGTGGGAATGAGGAGTTTTCCCGCGGTAAAAGGTAGCCTATGTTAATTTCCAAGGTCTATTCTATCATACCCCAAGCTCAGATTGGTATAGATAGGTATCAAGTTTCCACCCCACGGTTCCGCCCGCGCTTGCAGCCTTTCCCGTGGGAATGAGATATTTTCCCTCAGTAAAAAGCAGCCTATGTCCGTCCCCAAGGTAAATTCTATCTTTGTACCAAGTTTTATTAACATCGGTTCAGTAGTTTCGGAGCCTATGCAATTATAAGGAATATTTTAGGTATTTTTTTACACCTTGGGTTACATTATTGAAGTTTTAGTAAGGATCCCTAATTTTTTTGAAAATAAAATATAGCCTATGTTACTCAGGGTGAATGTAGCTTTCTAATGGTGAAAGAATTTTTGAAATCGGTTCAGTAGTTTCGGAGCCTATTCGCTGCAAACAAAAAAACAAACAATCAAACCTTTCCTCTTTATAATATTAGTATAGATATAGATATTAGGTATTTTTTTACACCTTGGGTTACATTATTGAAGTTTTAGTAAGGATCCCTAATTTTTTGAAAATAAAATATAGCCTATGTTACTCAGGGTGAATGTAGCTTTCTAACCCTCTGCAGCAGAAGGACAGATACGCAAAGAATTTTTGAAATCGGTTCAGTAGTTTCGGAGCCTATTCGATGCAAACAAAAAAACAAACAATCAAACCTTTCCTCTTTATAATATTAGTATAGATGTGCTTGCATAAAATATGGAGATCCAAAAAAGCGGGCACGAAAAATTGGTCTCTATAAGATAATACCATATTGTGCATTCCTCGCCCTGTTCAGGCTAGAATGAGAAGCTATTGCTGACTTTTTCAGTGTAAACGTGTTTTTACTACTGGCAACACCAATATTACCCACATAATTTTCAATAATATGGCACTTCTGTTTTTGAATTTAAATGGTACTAATGCTTAAATGGATTGTGGAGGGGAAAGCACAGCAGGAGGTAGGATAGTAGGTAGTAAAATAAAGGTGAGATCGAAGAGCGGCTTTCCTACCTTCCGTTCCGTTTACAGAAGTGGGAAAAGCGCGCTTCGCTCGGTAGGATAAAATTAGTTCTATACATCGAAACTCCGCAATAAGTCGAGGTAGGTTAGTATAGTTAGTATTTTAGGTAGTATTTAATTTCTCTGATCGGGCTTCACTACACAACCATGTAAGGTAGCCGATATACATAGCGATCTGGTGACAAACAACAGATGATTAAAAATACAAATTCTAGTGTGGGCAGAACACATCTGAGCTTTTCTTTTGAATGTTTAATACATAGCGATTTAATTATCTATCTTAGCTTGTCTACTTAATAAAAAATAATCCGTGTTTATGAGCGGTGCGCGTATTTACTTTCGAATGTTTTTTTTTCTGTTTGCTATAATGATAAAGTTTGTATGAACTTTTTGCAACAGGAAAGCTCCTTATTGCTACCAGGTAAAACAAAGCGGGCGTTTCCGCAGGACGTACAGCTATCTGCGAAAATCCTGTGGGGAAGCGAGTTATCCCGCAAAATCCTGTTTTGATGCTCTCTTTAGAATTAATGGGCCCGATTCTACATATTACGACTTAGTAACATAGTTACATAGTGTAACTATGGTAATACGTCCATGATTTAAGCTGAATTTGACAGCAATTTAAAATATAATTCATTCAAAATTAAATTCATTCATCTCCCATCCTTTTCGATTACCATATGAATGAAAGAGACCAACAACTTAAATTTAGAGATTTTAGCGGCCACGCAGAATTGAGCCCATTATTCTACTTAGTTCCGTCACAGAATAAATAATAGTACTGGTTCCGTTAAGAAGTCAAGTCCGTCACGAAGTATGTACAGTAGGCAGCACATGCGGCTGGAAATATTGACCTTGAGATTCCGTAGCGGGAAGGGTGAATTTCGTAGTGCGAATGTCTAACCGCATTTGCTGGCTTCTATACATATTACTACAATTTAATTTTGTGTGTGTATACTGAATTCGCCACTGGATGGGGCGCTGCACAGGACCAATCTTTGTGGAGATCTTTGATAGAGGCTTTTGTCTTGCGGTGGACGTGTTTCGGCTTAATTGATGTGAATGATGATGTCAAAGCGGGGCTTACTCGAATAGAGTAGGCGGTTGAATTGGCCGGCAAAATACGCTCAGTTGCTAATTGACTAAACTCTGCCATTTACTCTACCCATGTATAGTATACCCAGCTATTTTATAATCTAACTATAGCTTTCCGTCGCGGCTCCACCCGCGTTACCAGTTTTTCCCGTGGGAATGAGGCATTTTCCCGCGGTAAAAGGTAGCCTATGTTACTCAGTTTTTGTAATCGGATCAGTAGTTTTTGGGTTTATTCATTACAAACATATACACACACACAAAAATATAATCTTTCCTTTTTATAATATTATGACTATTACTATTGAATTGACTACTAAGTATAAATGCCAAAGATTTGATCTGGGTGCATTGTTTGTTTGCATTGAATGGGCTCCGAAATTACTGAACCGATTTAAAAAATATTTTTCCATTAGAATGCTACTTTATTTCTGAGTGACATAGGCTACTTTTTACCGCGGGAAATTTAATTTATTGCGGCAAAGCTGCGGATGGAACGCTAGGTGTAGGTACTTATATAGATCGTCATAGTCAATCAAATGTTTTTTTTTTCTAAAGGAAAGTTTATACTTGAAACTGACTGTGTAAGGATACCTTACAAAGGAAAGTCCTTTTTTATGATTTAATGCAATAACTAAATGCATACAATAGATAAATGCATACTCGAAGTCACACCTAAATCTAGATTTACAGAATTTGTAGTTTTTTGTAGAGTATAGCATTGTGGTATAGCCACACGTCCACACTGACTTGCATTTTAGTTATTTCGTGATCTTTTATTCGTAGTTATAAACTGACAGCTTTTTTGTTTCAATTGTGATACCATAGGTAATGTACTTATAGTATATTTATAAATTCCAACGAAGCTTGATCCAATCGATGACTTTCAGACACAAGCATAGGTCAATAATAAAAACAGAAGTGTGTAATATAATAAATAAACTATACTTAGGTGCCTCATTTGAAATATTTGATACATTCCTATACATGGATTGGAGACGAAAAAAGGGCTTATAGTGCGGGAGCCGGGGGCCTAAGTACCTACCTCATCGAGTACCCCAATAGGCAATCTCTAAATCGTTAACCGACACTTAAACACTGAAAAAAAAAATAGTCTGCCAGAGCCGATCCTGCCGGGTCATCGAAATTTTTTACGTATTTTTTTCATGGAACCTACCTCATAAAGTACCCGAATGAAAGTGGTGGCATCAATTAACCATTGATTTATTATGTATAAAAAAATTAGTCTGCCATTGCGCAGCCTGCCGGAAGTACTTGGCAGACGCCCTGAAATGTGCCCATCTGACACCCTTCACCTACCTCATCGAGTACCCCAATAGGCTATCTCTAGATCGTTAACCGTCACTTAAACACTGAAAAACAAAATAGTCTGCCATAATGTCCCCACTTATTAAAGAAAAGAAACTTTAATCGTCCAATAGAGAAAAACATAATGTAGGCGTATCGTATCAATGAAAAGGGACAGAGACTAAGTACATGTGCTGCTTTTCAGCCTCTGCCTGTTTTTATCTACTACCTTAGGTAAGTATGTACCTATGCGAATATTAATATAGAGAGCCGCTTAAAAAAAGATCTGTTTTAGGTAATTAGGATGACGTACTTAGGTCGACAAAATTGCCCACTCGCGTAAACAAACATCAAAAAATAAATACTTAAAAAAATACCTTTTCCCCTAAATATTAATTATATTTATTCGACGAACACCCCTTAAAAACAGGAAAAATCTAATCAGAATCATTGTAAATCCGTGAAATCATTTTTGCGAATTGATCTTAGCAAGGTCTTAGTCTTGACCATGGTGACGAGTAAAGACTAGACTGTACAGAACATTGCTGTTTATCTTTAAAAGGTCGTGGCAAGTGTGTGTGTAAAAGCTTCAATGAATATCGAATCGCGCCGAATGAGCTGTTTATTTGTATGGTAGTGCGTAGGCGCTTCGTTTAGTATAAGGATCGCGTTCGGAGGTTGCATATCGTTTTCCTGGTTGTTCACAGACAGAGAACAGACGTAAACGTAAGTGTACTGTGCAGTGAAATTTATTATATTACTAGTTTTGTGTAATTGCGGAAAAATATATTCCTGATTTTTTTTGTGGTTCTATTTGTACTATATGAAGTGTCGAATTCCATGATATCACATTTTCATAGCGGCATTTATAATAGAAACAAAAAGATTTGAATTTAAGTTTTGTAAATTAACTTCATTTTCATTGCGACTCTTATGTGGCTCCATAAAACGGACTAAAAGGTACTATGTAGTTGATAGTACTACCTTCAAAACTGAAGTTCGCGGGTTTGAATCCTACTCAAGGCGTAACATTCAACAGATGAGTTTGTTTTGAAGTGGATACTATTAATTAGTATAGTATGCGTATCTATTATCTAATCTCTATTTAATGTGTGCCAAATCCGATTTCAAACTTTTTGCTAAATTAAGGGTTTAAATTACCGTGTGTGTGTGAAAGATCGTTATTGTTAAATATTCGTAGATCATTTTAATTTTCTTACAATTTTTTCATATTTTGATTGACTTTTCCAGTGAGAGTAAAATTATATATTTTACACTTACATGAACATCAAACTTAATGAATTTGTATAATTGAGTCGTTACAATGTGGAATAATAAAGCTGATAAATCGACGGATCCATATCGAAACAGTATAATATTTTCATAATAAAATTAGAAATAGGACTAATGCTTGATATGAGCAAAGCTTAGAGTATAAATAGAAAATTTGAGCAAAGCTTATAAATGATAAAGTCTGTCATAGAATATTACTTGCGTGAGTAACATTTTATTGTAAACAAAGTTGCAAACACCCAAATAAACATTAGGTAGGTATATAAATCTCCTTAAAACTAGAATGTGCGCAAAGGCGGTCTTAACGGTCTTAATAGGATTTCAAGAATAAATGTATATTTATAAATATAAATGTTCCATCAATGAAAAAAATATCACAACCCATTCATTCCATTTCTAAGTATTAAATCATAATAGTTTTCCTTATATTTCGTTAGCACAAAATACCGGCCTGCAAAACATGTACGTAATTTTACAAGGCTACAATGTTAATCCTATTTTGGTACAGTACGATACAGTAGCGTTCTGCTCAGAACAACGTGTTGTTTATATAGATAGCGTGAGTCATTCGTCGAGCCCACCTTGAAAATACGCGCTATTCATTCATTCGGCTCATGTCATGTCCATTCATATGCAAGTTATTTGCTTTTGTTCACTATTTACTATGATTGTTAGTACATCTTCTTATTTCATAATTATTCTTTATTATTACTAGAGTCCCACTGAGTTAACAATTGATTGTATTTTTTTTACGTCGGCTTTGCCGTACTTATCTACGGAAAAAATATTTATTTTCCTGTATTTTGGTCGAAAAGTGAAAATATAATTTATACTAATAAAAACTGAAGTTACTGAAAAAAGTCCATATAAAAGACATCAACGCGAGCGGTTTTAGAGTTCGATATTTCAATCTAGATTTTCTTTGAATCAGCTGTCTGAATATTTTAATAAATCTTAATTAATTATAATAGTTAATAAAATAATTTGAATAAAAGTGTAAACCGATCATTTTGAATAACAAAACATGCAGTTTTCAGTACTTAGAAGCGTAACGGATATAAACAAATCTGAAGTCGTGATTCTGGAGCTAAAATAATTTAATCTTAATATTTGTTTGAATTGAATGGTAGATAGTAGTTAGATTAATATAAGAAGTATTTCTAGGTGCAAAGCAACAATATTTAATTCAATAAATAACGGTGGTAGCTCTCACGCATACGTAGATTTTGTGACATAGCGTAGGTCAATAAAAAAAAATCATAATTGTATACATATAATGCAAGTAGGTAGGAAACATAATACGAAAGGAATACCCCAGAAATTAACAGTGTCAATGTCAAACCTCATTAGGTTGTGATTGCCATTTAATTACGGTAGGCATAACAGATTTAAGCAGTACCTACCTGTGGCAGTCTTTCGATTATAGTCATTTACAATACAAAACAATACAAATATTCTTTATTGACATCAAAAGAGAACACATAAATATTACAGTAGGTACCTACATAAACAAACTTGAGTCAACAGGCGGCCTTATTGCTAAGGTAGCAATCTCTTCCAACCAACCAGGAAATTGCGAAAAATATTAAATAGCGCGGTTTGGTGGCTCTAACGTAAATAAACTTATAATAAACTACATACAATACTATTTTATAGGTATCTTGCGTTCTCTCTCTGTCTTTCTTATAAACCTATTCGTGTGAAGAAGAAAGCTGAATTTAGTTTATTTTGCAGATGATTGAGAGGCTAGTGGTTTTGGCGCCGTTGGTGTTCCTGGCTTTCTTACAAAGCAGCGTTGATGGTAAGTTTTTAAATTATAATGTTACATTACAGTTTTACTATACATATTATTCCTACTTATATATTATAAACGTGAAAGTGTTTGAAATGTACAATAGTAACAGAAGCGGCTGGACATGTTGTGACCGTAGCACTAGGAGTGAATTTCGTAGTGCTATTGTCCAACCGCATGTGCTATCTTCTGTATACAACAGGCAATTGCTTGCTTAACGTGTGGGTTTCGAGCTACCAACCTCTCAAACCCTGGTGTCAGAACAAAATTATAGAGCCGCCTTATAGGCTTCTGATATGACTCGTGTAACGACTACATCCGTAAAAAGTAGTCGGGACCAACGGCTTCACGTAACGTGTCTTCTGAAGCACGGAATCATCCTTCTTTTCGGACTATCAAGCGATTCTCATATATGACTAACTTGATTGTTCTCAAATATCGTACATTATATGGATTTACAAACAAAACAATCGATTGCCAAGGCTATAAAGCAATATAAACAAAGATAAATGGTTAAGGATCGCCTTATAAGGAGAACGTTTGGTGGGCGTGCGCCCGAGCTTTATGCGGGCAAATCTTACAAACTGGCATAGATTATGTCATAGCAAACACCACCCAAACAACTTAAATGTTAACTGTGGTCATTCCATGTTACTAAGTTGGACAAATTGCTCCAATTTCACAAACCATAACTTAATATATTTTTTGTCCTAGAAAATTAGACATATTATATTTTTCTGCATTACTGCTGATTTAAACGACTTTTTAAAAATAGGAGACGGAATTGCAAAATATTTACATAGGATGGTCTATTTTGACTTGAAAACAAATATAGGTATTGCATAATGATATAAATATAATAAACTAGTATGTATGCTGTTTAATGTAGTAGTAAGTAGTAACGAAAAGTTACATAAACCAGGGAAAAGGAAGTAGGTAACTAAGTTACACATTACCAAACCCAGCAGATCTTTTGACTAAGAGAAATTGGATCCTTCCTTTGCCCCTGGTCCAGCAGTAGGCTATTACAGGCTGCTATTGTAGAAGTAGTACTGGTATTTTTTTATTTTTTTCAGCTGATTTAACCTATTTTCAAATTCTTGACCGGCCGGCTTTTTTAAAAATTGACCTGTGCTTGTGTCGAAAAGGTACGACCAATCAAGCTTCACCAGACTGGGTTGGTAGCCGATTCGGTCACTGAGTTTGGGCCGATTCGACCGAAACAGGAATTTTATCATTTTTAACATTTTTGAGTAGGTATTTCGGTCAGAAGGTGTTTTTAATGAAAAGTACCTAACGTTAGCAACAAAATATAAAAACTTTTTTTTTCTTTTTATCTATATTTTTTCTTATACACAAACGTATATAAAAAGAAATAAAGAAGTACGGCTTATACCATCTTTGACATGATTTTTTTTGACTTGCGGGGGAGCGGAAGGCTCTACCCTAGAGTAGTCATGTACCAACGCCTCTATTAGGGGCAGCTAAAGGAAGCCTCGAACATAGGCCTAGCGCGTTGATACGGAAAAATATCGTGAAGGAGACGACACCTGAGGGCAAGATTCCAGCGTTTTTTTAGACCTTTACCTGAACCAAGGTGACAAATGACTGGATGACAGGCAGTCAATATCAAAATACTAAGCTGAAAAATGACCAATTTCAATTATTTTACTCAATAACCGTGGAGCGATGATGGCCAAGTGGTTATGGCCATTGACTTCTACTCGAAAGTTCGCGGATTCGAACCTCCGCACGTACTAATGTGTTTTCGTTATGTGGGTTTATTAGACGCTCTTACGGTGAAGGAAAACATAGCGAGGAAACCTGCACACACCTGCGAAGTAATTCAAGGATTGTGTGTGAAGTTGACCAACCCGCACTGGGCCAGCGTGGTCAACCCTGGTCTATTCATCCTGCTTTCAGGGTAGGCTCGATGGGAATCGTTGGGGACATAAATATGAGCTGTCAATAATGATAATAATAATAACTCAATATCCGTGCAGTATGTAACCAATATAGCGCTAATGTAAAAGTAAAGAGTAGGTACAAAATTGCTTGATTCCAATTTGCTCTGATTACGATCAAGTAAGGGAAGCTGGTAGGATCTCTGTGTATGATCTCGGTGCCATAACTTTGTAAAGGTACCGCTAGCAGTAGATTTATTGCAAAAATTGACTTGACCACACGGAATCGTCTTTTTACGACCCACGCACCACTGTGATGTTTTACAACAAAACAATTACGCATTATTATCACAATATAGAGGTATACGTGGTACAGTTTCCGACCTGCCCACAAGGGCAAAGCTGTGGGCGGCTTGTTTGCATTCCTATATAGCCTGTTGCCAAGGTCTTACATGGGTTTTTTGTAGTTTATTTTTAAATAAGTCGATCATTTGGTATTTCTGGTTCATTATGTAAATAAAATGGTTTTATTGTTGTCAAGTCAATTGGATCATCCTCTATTAAAAGGAATGGATCAGACATTAAATCTTGATGGTGTAGACATATTAGGTTATAATAACTTGATTCTTAATTCACCTATTAAATTAAGAAGTTGTTTATAGTATATGTAAGACGAAGTTTTAAATCTTTCGCCTATCTTAAAAGGTTTCTTTCTATTCTAGCTGTCCGTATATTTATTAAGAATATTAATTTTACAATGAGATTTCTATTATACTATGTACTAATCAATTATTGACGTCTTTCAGTCTACTATTCAAGGGTGGCTACCAAAAAACAAAACTAAAGGATCTCTAAGGGTACAACAGTTTGATATACTTCATCGTCATCATCATCATTTCAGCCTGTAGATGTCCACTGCTGGACAAAAGCCTCCCCCGAAGATCTCCACAACGTTAGGTCTTGCGCTGCCCGCACCCAGCGGCATCTCGTCACCCCGACTTAAGTACCCTGTAGCAGGGATCGGAACCGGTTTTTCATACACTTGTTAAATCACGCTAGTTCAAACCCTATCCGACTATAGCTCTAACTAAGATCACTAAGGGTAGGTTTAGTCCTGGGGGAACATAATATGCAAAGCAACCGGCAGCCCTGGCCTTCGCCTGCCGCAAAAACAATTACTTTAATAATTACAAAACCGATTGAAACCGGTTTCATTCCGTTCTTTATAAAAAACCGGGTAACCAGAATATTTTTGGTTTGTTTCATTAAGTTCCATCTA
Source organism: Teleiodes luculella (assembly GCA_948473455.1). Classification (NCBI taxonomy): domain Eukaryota; kingdom Metazoa; phylum Arthropoda; class Insecta; order Lepidoptera; family Gelechiidae; genus Teleiodes; species Teleiodes luculella. The sequence goes on along the minus strand of OX419600.1, from coordinate 6,358,770 downwards.
TTGCCGGTTAATTGGGGAATGGAATGATATCTGTTTTTCGAACGATATTAACAGGGATTTCAAAACCGGTTTCGATCCCTGCCCTGTAGTATTGTAGGAATCCCGTAAATCCCATGTCTAAACATCTTCTACACTATAGAATCTACAGATGCTGACCAATAATAGACTAATTTTAACAAAATTGTCAACAGCTCAACGTTACGTCAACTACTACCCTGGCAACACGTACGGCCGTAACCTGTACGAGTATGGGCGGTCGATTTCTGACAACACGGTGACATGCGGGCCGAGCACTTGCGGCGTCGGCGCACACTGCATCTACGGCAGCGTGCGACCCGTGTGCGCCTGCCTCCCGGGACACTCCGGGGACCCCCTCACCCAGTGCATTAGGATCGAGTGCGTCGGTAAGCCTGGATGAAATGCTGGAAGGCATCTTGTTCTTTTGTTTTTAACCCCCGACGAAAATCTGTCTGTGGCATCGTATCTCCTGAATGGATGCTCCGATTTTGATCTAGTTTTTTTTTGTTTGCAAGGTGTCACAATCTAGAGTGTTTTTAGCTATGAACCAATAAAATATCTTCAGCCATTTGAAGATTATCAGCTCTTTTCTAGTTGTTGAAAGGATCAAGTAACGGTTTGTGTCGAGGGTTATTAAAATGTTTAATTTAGTGTTATCGGACAAGAATTCCGAAAGTTCTATTGTGTTTGACCAATAATTTATAGCGTAATAGTCTCGCTTTGTTCAAACTGTTGGTATTATTTTGCTATAAAAAGTGTCCTATTATACTATACCCTGTGTATGATACTATGTTTCACGCCTATTTGACCACAATCCTAACAGCCGTTTAAACCATTTATTTGTACAGACAAAGCTTAACTGCCCCTCTAACATGCCCGGTCCACGCGTGACAGACATAATTTTGTCGTGCGTATTCTCTTATCCTATTGGAGGATATTTCAATATGGCGGGTTTCTCGCGCGACAAACTTTTGTCATAGCACTGCATGTTACGGGGGTGGTGTCAACTTTATACACTTTGAATTTTAACAAAGTCACAGAGCATAACTATACGCGTCCACCTCTGACGATGTTGAACGGACCAATCCCCCTTTATGTAAGTATGTATGAATGTGTTGTATGTATTATTTACTAATTTTCTTCACAGACAACAGTGAATGTCGGGGCACGCAGACTTGCGTGAACCAACACTGCGTCAACCCTTGCGACGGGGCTTGCGGCATCAACGCCAACTGCGATGTAAGTTTTTGTATTTTATTATGTAATTTTGTATCCATGACATGAAGTGTGGTTCCCGGCTGTGAGACCAAACATCTATTATACAAAAAGGAAAGATTTTATTGTTTGCATTGAATAGGTTCAAAACATCTTAACAAAAGATTTCAATGTAACTTGGTACAAGGATAGAATAGACTTTGGGAAAGGACATAGGTATCTTTTAACGCGGGAAAATTCCTCATTCCCACCCACGGAAAAACAGTTTTGTTATGTGGCTTAAAGCTGTGGTTGCTTCTCATAAGCCGACTTAAGTCCTGGTCACCCTTTTGGAAAAAAAGCGTACCTAGAGCTAAAGATATTCAGGCAGTTTATCTCAAATTCATGATTCTAGATCGAGTAAAAAATAATAAACTTTGCTATGTTGCGAAAATTCAATAGAACTAGGTAGGTAACTCTAAACCACCAAATTGATGGAACAAAGACTTAATAAACTACATGTGGTGCCAGCAGGTTTTTCAGTTTTCTGGTCAGACTTCACCAAGCATATTTGTCTGTTCATAGGTTCGCAACCACATTCCAGTATGCTCATGCCCGGCTGGATATACGGGCAATCCATTCTCATCCTGCAGGGTTGCTGATCCAGGTAAGAGACAAACGTTTGAATTAAAGAAGACTGGATTGGTGACAGATTTAATTGCAGAGTCCAAGAAAAGTGGGGAGGCATTTACCTATGTACGGCTTGTTAACCTGAATTACGGTCCCATCCGGCAGAAAGCATGAAACGTAGCATACATGTAGCTTTTATATATGTGCTTCAATGTCGATATGGAAACACGCTGAGAAATGATCCCCCCCCCCCCCTTTTTCCCCCATTTTACCTCCCTCATTTTGTTTTTTTTCATTTTCTACAAAAACGGTAGGACTGATGAGTTTACTTTTCAAGAACCAAATAGTTGTCGATAAATTACCTACAAAACGATACTACATTTTATAGTGCTAAGATTAATATATTTCTATATACAGCCATCAACGTATTATGAAATTTTAAAAACAGGCACTGCTTTCTGCCGGATGGGACCGATATTCATATTTTTATTAGCTAGCAAGCCGTACTACTTTCATAAAATTGTCAAAACAGAATCACCATGGAACGAAAAATAGATCCTCAATTTTATAGACTTCATTGAGATACATTTTTTACACGTAATTCTCCCTTTAAAAGTAATTGCCTTTAACAATTTTTACTTTCCCTTTATTTGATTAGGTCACGATGAGGCAATGAAAATTGTAGAGTATTCTAAGGTACCTATATCTTTCATTATGGTCGTTTTTCAGAGGAGGCTTGTCACCCTTCGCCGTGCGGAGCTAACACAAATTGCCGTGTAGTCAACAACCAAGCTATTTGCACCTGCTTACCTGGATATAGGGTAAGTTACTATTTATTACCTTATGAATTGAACCAATGTAACTGCTCGAGTAGTCTAGTAGAGCCTAGTAGTATGTGGCAGTGGGGTCAGAGTTGTTCGTGTAGCCTTAGGTAGCTTTACGTGCTTTGTCAGGCTACACAAACTCAGAACTCGGGGAATGATTAGCAACATTAATCTATTCCAATCAAAATTTCCTCCTATCAAGCATGGCAATTATTGCAACAGCGCCTTTTAAAGGAAAAGGTCAATCCGGTTGTGGACTATTATGCCGTCTGCCCGCGGATTGTGTATAGTCCGTCCGTTTTTGGAATAAAGATGACGTAGTCTTGAAATACCGCTTTTGTCTGAAATAGGTTTTAATTATGTATTTAATTTAAACGGATATGGAAATGTCGAGTAAAAAACCATTGATGATACTGGCAATAAGATGATGAGAGAGAAGATTAGGCGGCAAATTAAAAGGATGCAAACGCCTGCTAAGACATTCAAAGATTGTGTGAGTGAAGTCGACAAAAACATTAGACGGGAGTCTACAGATGCATAATAGTGTTCAATCCACTCAGATCTACTGTGAAGATTATTCAGGCCTTCATTTGTCCAGCTTGACGTATTTTGGCTGATTTTCAGCGGTCTTTAGTCGCTTTTATTACTCATTGACTTTCCTATAAGATTTGCAAGTGGAATGGACATCGTAAGATTATGCTGATGATGATCTTTTCGTATGTTTTTTAGGGAAGCCCGCTTACCGGGTGTCGCCATGAGTGCGAGTCGGATGGCGAGTGTGGCAGCCAGCAGTCTTGTCGCGACTTCAAGTGCACCAGCCCCTGCAGCGATTGTGGTGTCAATGCGGATTGCGAGACTGTTGCGGCCCATCGCGCTGTCTGCAAATGCCCTAGGGTATGTATTCTTGGGCCGTTTCTTTTCCTTGTATTTAACGGTAGGTTACATTTCAAATTATCACTACATAGTATAAAACAAAGTCGCTTTCTCTGTCCCTATGTCCCTCCCTATGTCCCTTTGTATGCTTAAATCTTTAAAATTACGCAACGGATTTTGATGCGGTTTTCTTTAATAGATAGAGTGATTCAAGAGGAAGGTTTTTATGTATAATACATGCATAATATACTTAAGGATAACCCACAATAACCATTTTCCCGTGCGGAGCCGGGGCGGGTCGCTAGTTTGCTAATAAAATCATAAAAGGAAATACCTCTCCTACTATTAGTAGGTACTTATTTACCAAATTATAGGGTAAAAGTGCCTTCCGAAACACTCAATTATCTTAATTTTCATCAGATAAATAATTAAGGACAAGGGGTCTCCAATAACCTTTACTTTTTCTTCTTTTTAAATAGTTACTAATAAACAGCCTTCGTGGTCGAGTAGTCAAAAGCTCGCCTGACGTTACGGAGGTTCTGGGTTCGAATCCCGGTGGGGCTCGTCAAACAAATATAACTTTGTGCGACTTTCCTCGGTTTGGTTAGGACATTGCAGGCTAAAAAACCTAATTGTCTGTCAGTACCTATCAGTTTAACAAACTGAGGTCAATCCTCAATCTAACAGAGAAATTTTTGATTGGGTTGTAATTTCAACGATGACTTTATTATTCCTGGTGTCAGAATTATTGAGCCGACTTGGCTCGTAATGACGAAATCTGAGGGCCAAGTGCGAGTTTTTTACTCACGAAACGCGCTCGATAACGACGACGTAAACGTGCATTTAGTATGGACAATTTGGTATTCTGTGGTAGGGACACGTATGGAGAAATTTTAGTTCAGCTAACTGTCTACAGATGGCGTAGTTTCAATTCCATACAAAATCGCGTTTACGCTCTCGATTTCGAGCGCGTTTACTTTGGTTGCAAAACTCGCACTCGGCGCTCTGTACATAGTAGCCGGGATTAACGGTTTATCCTATTGGCATTACCTACATAATAACATCGGGAATTAAACGCTCCACTTCTGTAATTCTTGGCCATATCCTTAACCTTTTGAATTCTTGCTACCTAGGGCTACTTCGGAGACCCCTACAGGATTTGCACCCCTGAGTGCAGCTCCGACGGCGAATGCCCCAGCTACAAGCCGGCCTGTGTCTATAACGCCTGCGTCAACCCTTGCACCAACGCTTGCGGTGTGAACGCTGACTGCAACCTCCGAGGTCTCACCCCGGTCTGCTCCTGTCCTAGGAACATGACTGGCGACCCCTTCACCTATTGCAGGCCTTTTGAAGCACGTAAGTAGTATTCAAGTCGAAAGATTCTTATAATAATAATAAAATCTTTATTTCTCTCATCAAAAGGACAATATAATTTGTAGGTGCCGTGCCTTGCTGTTTTTGATTTTTCCTATAGAGCTGGGTTTTAAAAGATGCCCTTAATTACTTGTCCAAATGCATCTAAATTGGTAGTCCTAGTCGATTAAGTTTTTTCATGGAAGCCAGACAGTCAGAAAGATAACGGAGCATATCAATTGAGATGAAAAAAAATCTATCCGCCTAACCATAAAAAATGTTAAACACATGTTGAACACTTGTCTAAACTTTTTTGGCTTTCAGACCTTATATGTGAACTAAAGTACTAGATTATGTTCATTTTTCCAGGTGACCTTTGCGAGCCCAATCCCTGTGGAAGCAACGCCAAATGCACTCCTGGTCACGACCGTACTGGAGCCGAAAGACCCGTGTGCACCTGCCCTTCTGGATTTATTGGCAATGCGCTGGTGGCTTGTGAAAGGGTAAGGGTTTCAAGCTTATAATGTCCCTTCTTCTTAGCGCGTCGGAGACAAATTAGTTTCCTCTACTTTTCTTTGATCAGATTGACTAGGAAAGTGAACCCTGCCACTAGGCCGGCAAAACGCTAGGCCGAAGAAGAAGTAGCGGCATAGACATAAAAATATACTTACACAAAGACAATTATTACGTGTTCCTCATTGGTTACCTTTGGTTACAAACATTCCTAAACATAAACAAAAATAATAAGATACGTTTTCCCGCGTCGTCTGCATGTCTGCGCCCTTTACGTGCTGATGCCTCAGCTGCAAGCTTACTACATAATGTGCGCGAAGAAAAGGTGTCAAACGAGACATAGTGACATAATAGTAGTTCTGTAAATATGTTGCGTTCTCCATTTTCTCGAGTTTCCTGCGAGTAAGCCCACTTACTTTACTTTACTTTTTCGTGTGGGTTTCGAGGTTAACCTACCTCACAAACCCTGGTGTCAGAATTATTGAGCCGCCTAAGGCCAAGCCCGCTGATCTTGCATTGTTTCCCCAGGGCGAGTGTGAGCTGGACTCGCAATGTCCTGACCACCTGGCGTGTGTGGGCTACAAGTGCACAGACCCCTGCGTGGGCAACACGCAGTGCGGCTCCGGCGCCGTCTGCATGGGCAGGAGGCATATCGCCGTCTGCACTTGCCCTAACGGTAACGTATTCTTTACTTTACTTTTTAGACTCTTCAACAATGTGTGCACTGCACAAAACCATAGTTGACAGTAAGTGCCAAATTATTCAGATAAGTACAAAGAAAGGCAGATTCATGTTCTTAAATTAAGTATCATTCTGGATCTTGATTTCAATGTTGTGGATAGCGCTTCTTGTCTAAAAGACTCTGCTGGTTAAATTCATTCAGTACTATAAAAAGCCTAACCAAAGAAACAAAGAAATAAGGAATTTCAATGGAACTAATTTTAAAAGGGAAATTGTTGCCATAGTCGTAAAAATCAGTCCATACACGTGGCGCCACTAGAGCAGGTTTTTTATTTCACTGGTCAGGCTATAAGTACATTAATTATTTGCTACGGTACCTAATTAATGTACCTAACAGTCCACTGCAGGTCTAAAGCATCTCCCTTGGTCGGGTAGTATTTATTGCTATACTCTCCACGGTTGACAGAGGAGATCGTAGTTGTATTGGTTACCCCTATACCACAAGACAACGGACGATGGAGCACTGGAGTAACTATATTTAGTTGAATATTAGAAGAAAGTGATCGGTAATAATCAAAGTAGAATAAAACCTGTCTGTGAATTCGGTGACCTTAATAATCTTCTTCCTTTTATCCAGGTCGTAATGGAGACGCCCTCGTAAACTGTTACGAGTCCCGCTCCGTGGCTGCCAGTACTCGCTACTACCGGTACAAGAGGAATGGTAACTTCACCGAAGAAGTCGAAGCACCAACGACTGCCGCCGCTCAAGCCGAACAGGCTGCGGAAACAACAGAACAAAACAAACAATAAAACAAATTTATAGCCCTATAGCCCGCTCATCTCGGATTCTTGTCTTGTCTCTGTAGGCTTACTATGTAAGTAGCGACAGGCTCGAGAAGCTGTCAAACGCGACATAGTGACATTAGAGCCATAGCAGTTCTGTCAATATGTCGCGTTTGATAGCTTCTCGAACCTGTCGCTTCTTACGTAGTAACCCTAAAGTCGCTCTCGCTTCCTTGTTGCTTGTATGACCTCTTTCTTTACGCCTTTCTCGAGGTGTCTTGTTGAGAATAAAGTTGAGAATGTATGTATAGCGGGCTTAGCAGAAGAACTAAAAGATCTCTTGATTAATTTAAACAATAAAGTTACATTTATTGATTTATTGATCTCGTGATCGCACCTAAACCGCTTGAATGAGTTCTATCTACCGCGTAAAATTTATATGGAAGTTTCATTGTGGTATAGATACCTACTCGTAGATATTTTGAAATCTGTTTGTGTGCATGTTGTCGAATATTCGAAATTTTAATAACGACGAGACGGCGACTAGCAATGCGTACTTATTATATAAGGTTAAAAGTGTTGAAAATTTCTCTAATTTTAGTTTGTAAGTCCTAACGTTATAATACATTTTAAAAATGCTGCCGTAAAAAATAATTGTGCCATACCATGCCATACACACACATGTAGGTTAGGGTACATGGATACATCTTAATATTATTAAAATGAAAACATAGTTTTCGGTATCGATAAATAAAACACTTACCTCATTGTAAAAATAAATAAAAATTTACATGAACAATATGACGGTTTTATTTGGTTTTACCTTGCTTTTATACATTTTCGCGATATATTCGTAAAATATCTAAATAGGTACCTGCCATGGACTTAGTAACATAGTTCAACTATGGTAATTCGTCCAAGGTACCTGCAGAAGTACGACCATATATCTGCCTATTGACGGAAACTTTCAATGGCTGCCTATCCGCCATAGGTGTAGTACTTTCAATGACGTAAGAGTATTTTATATACTTACCTTTATCTTTAATATGCCACCAAACCAACCCGCACAATTTTTCTTTTATTTCCCATACCCTAAGGTTGCCTGGAAGACATTGATACCGTAGCAATAAGGCCGCCTGTTGACCCTGTTGACTTCTTGCATTCTATGGATTTGTTAATGATTTTCTTGGCGTTAAAAACCTTTATTTAGGGGTTTTTCAAAATACCGGTTTCAAGCTTTGTAGCGCTATAATATATCCAAATATATCCTACATAGATAAGAATAAAAAAGATTTTAAAGAGTCACAAATAAATGCTTGAAACGAAACGCCTGTCTCTTGGATGGAGTTTTGCGCGGGAATCGAGAAGAAATGGATCAATCATATCAGTGAAAATATTTTATTGTTGTTGGACGAAACACTTTCAGATAAAGTTAAAAATAATGATGAGAGCTGAAGACATACCTTATTACTCTGAGCATTGAACACTTTTATGAACGAACAAGAAGTCAATCTTACTTATTTGATTATAATAAGAACTCTAAGAATAGACTGTTTAAGTAAACTTTTTTGCCTTTTCCTCTGAAGAATTTGAAAAAACCTCTAATATTCTAATGTCAAATTGTCAAGTCAATCCAATTTGACATTTCAGTTTGATGGGTTGATACGTCCTATCGTTCGATTACCGAATGATGAGTGAATTAGTGTTATTTTTTACATAAATAACTAATTAAAACTGTAAATATTAATGCAAGAAGATGTCGGACATTAACATGGAGAAGTTCGCTGTGCCAGAGTTCAGTCCTGAGCGCTACGTGAGGGAGTTAGCGAGATCCTGTGTCGGGGGGGAGGAACTCGCTCAGCAAAAGGAGAAGATTCAAACTCTGTCTGAAGAAACCGCAAGTGCCCTCAAAAAGAATGTTTACGAAAACTATATGCAGTTTATCGAGACGGCGACGGAGATATCCCACTTAGAAGCGGAGATGTACAAGCTGTCGCATCTGCTCAGCGAACAACGATCGGTGCTCACAACTCTCTCCCACGCCTCTATTCTAGGCAACGAGAACACCCTGTCCAGGGAATCCTTGGATAACACGGATGTAGAGGCCGAGAAAGCCGAGGAGGAACGCAAGAATAAACTCAATCTCATCTCTGAAAAAGTTGAAAATTGCATGAACCTTCTGGATGCGCCAGAGAGGACTTTGTTACACGAAGGTGACTTATTAGAGATAGATGCGGAGGAGAATACTGCCTTACAGAGAATGCATGTATACCTTTTTAATGACTGCCTCATGCTGACTACCTGGATATCAAACCGCAGGGGACCTATGAGGTATAAGTTTCAAATTAGTTATCCCATCAGTACTCTAGCTGTCGTCAACGTGAGAGATCTAGGCACTGTTAAGCAGGCATTTAAAGTCTTGGCTTTCCCAGATACAAGAGTATTTCAATGTAATAGCCTAGCAGTTAAAAAGGATTGGTTGGATAAGTTTGAATTGGCCAAAAAGATGCACATTGAAAAAGAGAATTTAAAGCAAAAGAAGAAAGAAAGCCAAGAGAAGCCAAAGCTCGAGTCCATGGAATCACCTAGTCTTTCAGTTGAGGAGTTGCCTCCTCCTCAAATAGCACCTCTCCCAGAATGGTTAGCTGATGTCACTGAAGAGATTGATGTCTTAATAGTGGAGAGACACTTCCAGAAGACTTATGAATTAATGGTATCTGCACAAAAGGCACTGAACTCGGATGAATTCAAAACCCACCCACAAAGAACTGATATACTAAAGAAAATTGAACAGAAACAAAAAATACTGATTGAATTATTGTTGAAGGAACTTGATGTAACTCATAATTGGAGTCCTAGAGGAGGTTTGAGGACTTCCAGACACCTTGTTCAAATACTCAACAAATTCAACATGACCAGTCAGGCATGCGAGTTGTTCCTGGCTATTTGCAGTCACACAGTCAAAGTTCATGTCAAAGGGGTCCAACTAGAAGGTTCCATCAACAGTTATGTTAAACAAGTGGGTGAAGTCTTCTTTTGCTCATTAAGTGATGCCTTAACAGAGTACACATCTTTGTTCCCTAAGAACAAGATTAGTGCTTTTATAGTATGGGCTAGCATGCAACTTAGGATTCTAATGAGTCAATTGATTAAGCAAGTATTTACTCCCCAGTGTCCTCTAGAATCTATCTTAGAATGTGTTAAGAGTCTAAGAGAGCAGTGCATGCTTTTCTGTGAATTTGGTCTAGATTTAAGATTCCAAATGAACAGCTGTTTAAGAAAGCCTATTATTAAAGCTCTGAATGAGTATAAAGAGAAGATTATTGATTCTATGAAGAATAAACTGACTGAAGATAAATGGACTCCAATAGCTATGCACACCAAGGCTGGTGTCCTGAAATTCTTAGCACAAATGGAAAACTTGGGCCTTATTTTAGCTAAGTTTGTTATAAATGAGACTTGGGTAGACTTGTCTAGTAGTACTGTCTGGTTTGCTCAGTCGGTTATAACTGTTCAGAAAGTAGGATTAGAACTGGTCACTAAGGATATGATGGATGTATTGGATGAATGTATTTATTCTATTTTCAAAGCCCGCATGGTGCTGTCTGTTGGAAACGATTCAAGTTACGCAAAGACTAATTACAAGTTTATTCTTGACACAGTTATGCCAATGATGCTCAGAAAATACAGAGAAGAACTAGGCTATGAGAATGACAAGCTTACTGCACTAGCCAAGGAATATGGTGTCAATGTGATTACACCAAAAAAATCTAACATCACCAAGTATACTAGTAATGAGTATTTATGAGAATAGTCATTGGTAAAATACATAATAATAATGTTGGTGTATGAAATTATTTTATTATGCTGAAGCTTTAATATTGTAAAATATAGGTAGTAAGCATGCAGGATTTTTGTAAGTTTATTTAAAAACTGATCAAATTAAATTTATATCAAGTTATAAATATGAAATTTTAATAAACCAAAAGTAAACAGTTAAATATTTTTATTACTCTGAATAATGTTGAAAATAAAAACCAGTTCTGATTAAAAACTTATCATATTATATTAAATTTAGTAAATACATAATAAATTCAATACACTTTGGTTTTCTTATCTTACTATACATTTTAAGATAGGAATGATTGAAATTACATAATATTTACATTATAATTATCAACTTTGAAGTATTGGAGATAGATTTTGTTTAAAGAAATCTAAACCTCCATCAAACTTTCAATGAAAGTGGTACCATTGATTAACTTAGTGGTCAATATAACAAACTCTACATTCGAGTCATCTTGTTGGCTTATGGTTCTAAGGGCTGAGATCTCTTGGTGTGTGCATCCTCCGATGAAAAAGACTAGTACCACTCTAGGGGTTTCGAGGTTTGATGAATTTTCGCTGGATATCGAGTTGCGACGTACCATGCGAGGTTGTAGCGTTTGTAACTCGTCCACTGTTGGACCAGGTAACAGCCCTAGGACATCTTGGATTCCTGCAAAATAGATTTTAATAGTTTTAATTGAATATATTACAATAGAATATTATTTATTATTATTATGCATGCACACAATACTAGGAAACAAATCAAAAACTAATCTGCCTATCTTTGCACAGCAGATTAATAGTGTTGAAAGATTAACGGCCTTATTACGAAAACAGCGATTTCGTATTACTGGGCAACCTTTAATAACAGCTTGAATTTATTAAAAGTCTATGAACAAAAATTAATAATGATTTAAAATAAAAAGTAAAATGAATGAATTAGACTTGACTTTAATTGAGCTTGATCATTGAATTCACTCAGTAAGTTTTTTTACTTACAGCAATGAACCATACAACAAACCACTGTCTAATTATAAACGGCCCATTTAGTCAATTAGTGTAAACATGCAGAAAACGTGAGTATCTCTCATTTATGAACAGTTTTAACCATTTTTGGGCCATGTGAGTTGACGCTAATTAGCGGACTTGTTAATGTAATCGTAAAATAAATGCCATGTGTATTTTATCATTATACTAAACTATTTAATTATCAGCTTATCGTATACGTCTCTCCCTCACCCGCTGGGTACGAGTATTTGCCGGATTGCAAGGCAGAGAGCTAAATAATTTTTTATCCTCAATATTTTTGTGTAATAATACAGATAAGGTGCACTATTATAGTGAGTACCATATTTTACGACAAGCAGTTGATTCACGGATTACGTCATCGCGTGCGGATCATAAATGCAATGCTTTAATATAAGTAGGTTCCATTTTAAGGTCAATGATGCTAGAATGAAGAAGTCAATCAATAACGGATACAGGTTAAGGTCAAATCCAATGAATGTCCTCAACGTTACTTCGAGTTCACGTTCCTTCGAGAAATACATAAAGTTTTAGTTTAGTACAAAAGACATTTATACTAGAAAAAAAAACAATTAATCAATCAATCAATTAATCAAAAAAACAATTAATATTATAAATCTAGTCCTATTCAAAGGTGTTTGAAAGCCTTCATTGCAATCAGACATATACACCGTGAAATTTTACTGATCGTTTATTCTCAACATAGTATTCATTAAACTGAACAACTTATAAGAAACATAGGTTAAATTTAAATCTCAAAATTGAAATTATATTTCAAGAGTACTACCACTAATGTTGTGGATAAACAACTAAGTAGTTAAAACAGTGTATTTGCGAAAATGCATTTGCTGCGCCCAATAAGTTATGTCGGCAGACTAAAAAACATATAAAAAAATATTTATTATAAATTGTATGAAAAAAGTATTTGACTGATGTTCTTTAGTCCGCCAACCGCAGTTTGGACCCGGTTTCCACCAAAGCGGAGAGGAGATGTGTTTGATTGAGTAACCAATTACATTACGTTATTTCCACATCTCCCCGCATAGCTTGCGCGCGGCACAAGATTCTATAGAAAAATGAGACATGTCTCCTCTCCGCTTTAGGGCCGTCAATTAATCACGTGAGGCTTGAAAGGGGGGGGGGGGGGGGTTAGACAAAAATCACAAATTATCACAAGGGGGAGGGGTGGTGTGGTAAGATATCACGTGACAACCTGCAACCTTTCTGTCTAGGCTTTTTTACTATAGTCCTTAAAATCAGAATAAAATAAGATTTTACTTATACCTGTATCTAAGATAATATTTAAAAAAAAACAGATTCTTTGCAGGTACTAAAACTACACGTGATGTTGGGTGGGGAGGAGGGGGTAGTCTTAAACTTCACCACGTATCACCAAGGGGGGGTTAAAACATGCTAAAAAACAGATCACGTGATTAATGGACGGTTTTGGTGGGAACCGGGCCTTGCATTTGTATCTCACCAGCCCATCCCTTGTTCTTCGCTATGTGCTCGCTGAGGCGTACGGTCAGCGGCGTGTATTTGCACGACAGGTAGCTTTTGTCCTTCCCTTCCATTTCTGACTCGTCCATGGTCAAATGCAGAGCCTGTACAGTTCATATAAGATTTTTAAAAAGTAAATCCTACTAATCCCCTTAGGCTGCGGCTCCATTGAGGCGGAGACGAGCGGAGCTGAGAGGAGACGTGTGGGGATCGACCAATCGTATTACATGAAATCCACATCTCGTCTCCGCTCCGCTCCGATTCAATGGAAATAGTCAAGCGGAGACGAGCGGAGAGGAGACGTGTAATCACGGGCCCAGAGACTTTTTTTTGGCTTTTTTTTTACTTAGCACCGACATGACGTGTGCACTCTCCAAATAACTAACTACAAATAAAATGTATTGGGTCTCGACTGCTCGTCCCGGCTCGCTATACACCGCTCCGCTCGTCTCCGCCACAGTTTTCACAGCTCTGCTCCTCTCAGCTCCGCTCGTCTCCGCCTCAATGGAGCCGCAGCCTGTCCCTGCTAAGGGATGACAGGACGAGAAGGAGAAGAGACAAATCCTACTAATATTATAAATGCGAAAGTTTGTGAGTATGGATGAATGTATGTTTGTTCTCTTTCACGCAAAAACTACTGAATGGATTTTAATGAAACTTTACAATTATATAACTTAAACATTATAATAACACATAGGAAACTTTTACCGCGGGAAAATACTTCTTTCTCACGGGAAAACCTATTAACGCGGGCGGAAAGCTAAGCTATTTTAAGATCGTAAAGAGCCTGTGACTTAATTAGGTATAGGGATCACTAAAGCTACTGAAATAAAACTAAGACTAAGAATAAATCACTGACTATATTACACAAAAATATTATTTACAAAGTGTGTTGTCAAAAAAGTTTTTGAGGTTTTGAAAATTTAACAATGAATTATTGTGTTTACGAAGATATTGAATTTTAAAAAGTTATTAAAATTATAAATTATACACGTAGGAAAAAAATAATGAAAAACAAAATATAAAAAGTCCAGCACGACTGCTGGATCATAACAAAGATTTAAATTGACTAGTTTTTAGTCCCGAGTCTTTTTATGCTTTATTATGATTACGGTAAAGAGTAGTAGTGACCTATTCAAGTGCATACTTTATAATATCTGAATCGATGCTGTATTGCACGATTAAGCCTCGGTCACACACAGCGAATAGTCGCTGCGACTAAAAATGAACACGGTCAGTATGGAATTCGCAGCGCATTGCCCTGTCACACTGCCCTGCCAATTTGCAGGGACTAATCGCTATGTGTGACAGAACCTTTACTGTACATAGCATTTGTATCGCGTTTGAATATTCCTATCTATTGTTGCGTTCTTTATACTCGTATTTTACAGCGGGAAAATGCATCGAAATTAAACAAAAAAAAAATACAGATATATTTTTTGGAAGTTCTCACCTTCCTGAGCACAGCATACTGCCTGGTCCCAGCTTGCGGTCTGAGCAGCCCGCACTTCTCCAGGTTGCAGAGGGTGAGCCAGGTCTGCAGCCCGTACACTTGGACCAGCTCCCGCTTGTAGTACTCCAGAACCTTCGGCTTGAGGCCGGAACCAGTCGCGCATTGCAAGCAGATTAGGCGGAGGACCTGGTGGGAATTACAGTGGTAAAGCCTGACCGACCAGACAAATAAAAAACCTGCTCTGGGGTCCGTTTCGGAGCAAAATGTCAAAAGAGCGAAATGACAAGTGGGCGCAAAAGGTCAAAAGCGCAGAATGTCAAAAGCGCATAATGCCAAAGGCGCACAATGTCAAAGGCGCAGAATGACAAAAGCGCAAAATGACAAAAAATCTTCTTATATTTCCCACCACTCCGTTCCCCCTACTAATGCCACAGGATACCAAAACCTACCTATTAAATAATAATTTATGACAGTAGTTTTTGATCATGATTATGTTTATTGTTGATTATCTTTATATTATGTTATTTTTGATTAGAAATAAGTGTTTTTCGTATGAAATGTGACCACCTTATTTCTTTTCCCAAGACTGAGAGTGAGAGTCAGACTTACCAAAAAGTAAGAATTAATATTATTTTGTATATTTACGGGTCTTTACACGGTAATTTTAAGTAGGTATGTTTCACGTAAAGACCCGTAAATATACAAAATAATGTGGACTAAGCGCGAAAGCCTCAAACAAACATAAGAATCGATATCCAAGTATATTTATTTAATAAGAAGATTTTTACATTCGCAGGACCGATCATTGTGGAGATCCTTGGGAGGCCTTTGTCCATCAGTGGACGTCTTTCGGCTGAGATGATGATGATGAAATTCCGCAATATGGCGAGGTTTTTTATTTCTTTGGTCAGGCTTTAATTAACAAACAAGGTCATTGTGCGTCATACAAAGTGACCGGTCTCACGTGACTGAAGTTAACATGAAAAGTTGAATACATAGAGTAAAAAAAACAGTTTTCTATTTATACTCTAAGGTTGTATTTTGAGGTACTCGTATGTTCCTTAGGGAAAGTTGTTGTTTTATGAGTAAACAACCAGTTAATTTTCACGGTGTACATATTACAGATGTCTGACACCCATATTACAGACAGACTCTACCTAGTCTGGGGTCAGATGACCATGTGTGAGAGGTCCCCATATAGTTATTTATTATTATTTATTTTCTAAAACCCTTCTGAATGAAAAATAATAATAGTTTTTTTATAAAGAATAATTACAGACAAAAAATTGAATTCGATACACAGCAACCAACAGCAGTCAGGTTAGATAGTTTGATAGATAATTTTTACTTATTTATTATAGGACTTTCCCATTAGACCTTCAAATACATCGGTAAAATAAATAAAACAAAAGTTTGAAGCCCATTTTAAAGCCAGTAAAACTGTTTTGTTTAGTGAAAGTAACCTTAGTGAGCGGTGCTTTCTGCGCGATGAGATCTTCGATGAAGGGACTCGCCTTCTCGTTTTCAATGCAGTTCAGGAATTCCTCCTCGCACTGGATCGTGTCGTGAAACTCGAACAAGTCAGTCGTCTGAAAAACAAGTTATCAAGTTATATACTCGTAACCAGGCGTGCCATGTATGATCGGCCGATGCACCTCCGGGAGGTATTAGATAGGGAACTAAAAGTGTTAGTGGAGAGACGCGAATCGGCGCGGTATGGGATAGAAAGAGAGGCTTGAATGAAGTTGCTTCATTTTTTTAAGCTATTGCCGTGCTATCTAAATTGCACTTTATTGTAACGGAGCTAGAGTTGCTATTTATTTGAATTATGTCGCTTAGTGAAACTTCTGTAGGGACTATTATGACGCCCTACATAACGTCTATCGTACGTAACATACCGAGTGGCGGCCTCTGTATTATCATCTTGTCTTAAATCGAATATTTTTTAAATATTATATACGCGAAAGTTGGTGATGATGGATGGATGTTTGTTACTATTCCACGCAAAAACTATTGAATGGATTTTAATGTAACTTTACAATAATAATCATGGCTTTTAAATAACACATGCTACCTTTTATCGCGGAAAAATGCCTCATTCCCACAGGAAAAACTATTAACGTAGGCGGAGTCGAGAGGCGGAAAGCTATTATATAAAACCTGACTAAAGAAATAAAAGCTTGCTCTGGGGGCGCCACGTGTATATTTTTATATTTTTACGCAACAATTTCCATTAATTTTTAGTTCCACTGAAATTCCGCAATATGGCGAGGCTTTTTATTTCTTTGGTCAGGCTTTAAATGTTATATAATAAAGAATAATAGAGGACTTAGGGTCAATCAGGAATGATGAGATCCGCAGGCGAACCAGAGTCACCGACATAGCCCGAAGAATCGCGAAACTTAAGTGGCAGTGGGCTGGGCACATTGCGCGTAGAACCGATGGCCGTTGGGGAAAAAAGGTTCATGAATGGCGGCCATGCGCCGGAAGACGTAGCGTGGGCAGGCCCCCTACAAGGTGGCCGACGATGTGATAAGGGTCGCGGGAAGCCACTGGGTGCGGGCAGCGCGGGACCGATCGTTGTGGAGATCTTTGGGGGAGGCCTTTGTCCAGCAGTGGACGTCTACTGGCTGAAATGATGATGATGATGATGAATAAAACTGTAGATGTAAGAATTGAAATAGAACATATCCAGACAATTTTCTTTTTTTTTCTTCCTCTGTCTGTTTGTACGGGCTAATCTATTGGCACTATTGGACCGATTTCAACGAAATTTTGCATGGTGGTTCTTTACATCCCTGGTCAACATCTTGGATACTTAAATCCCGGAAAATTAAAGAGTTACTGTGGGATAGTTGAAAATTACTACGGAAAAGTCGGAAAACAACGGGCAGACAGCTAGTTGTTATATAATAAAGAATAGTAATACCTCTTTGATGTACTCAGCGATGGCGGTGTGCGTGGCGAGCGACTGTTTGTTGGCGAGCATCTGCGGCAGGCGCGACACGAACTGCTTGATCTCCTGCACGGACTTGTCGTTGTGTCGCTCGTCCAGCTGCGTCTTAATCACGCGCGCCTTCTTCGCCAGAGCCGCGCCCACCTACCATACACATACCTACTAGAATAGTGTGGCCGTAGAGTGTGGCTCATTTTACCCTTAGGCACTGGATTTGTGGTACATACACATGTTGTTGAATACAATGTTTATAATAAGTCTTTCCACACTCAGTCATTACAATATGACATGCAAATAATAAAGTTCTCAGTCCAGGCAGCTTAGCTTAACTTATGTTCTAAAAATTCTCTTACTGAATAAAAATTATACTACATCCATTCTCAATTCATACAGAAAACGCATTTTGACAACCTACTTTTTTTGAATAACAACTGAATATCAACTACAAGTCAATGGCGCTATATAGGCGCTATGAAAAAACACCCCCGAACACCACCGGCGGAGTCCCGCGGCGCCTGCGGGGTGCGGGGCGTGGGGCGCTATATCGGGCGGGGAACTCATTTTGGCGCGGGGGGTGAGTGTCCTTTCTGTACGGGTTAGTACTATTATTTTCTTCTGTGCCTTAGGGTCAAAACACATTAAGCTGAATTAACGCGACCGAAGATCGGCGTGATTACGCCCGTAATGCTATTTGAATTACTGTCTACTCTACACACAGTGCCAAAAGTATGTACAGAACACCATTTAGTTCCTCGCCGTTTTAGATTTTTGAAATATTGATTATTTATCGAGTTATTATTTTTTAAAGGGTGGGGGTGCCACTTAGCACCTGTAGGCCCCTTAATTAGACCTACGCTGTGCCACATTTACCGCATATATATTTTTTTAGTGCCTTATTTCACTGGCGACAAAGACAAAGTCGTGCAAAAACGAAAAGGGACGCAGTTATGCGTTAGAATGAGATACAAATACACCGCTCTCACTCTTGCGCATAACTGCGTCCCTTTTCGTTTTTGCACGTCTTTGTCTTTGTCGCCAGTGAAATAAGTCGCTTATCACTCACACATAGTATAAAACAAAGTCGCTTTCTCTGTCCCTATGTCCCTTTGTACGCTTAAATCTTTAAAACTACGCAACGGATTTTGATGCGGTTTTTTTTAATAGATAGAGGGATTCAAGAGGAAGGTTTATATGTATAATACATGCATAATATACTTAAGAATAACCCACAATAATCATTTTCCCGTGCGGAGCCGGGGCGGGTCGCTAGTTTATTATAATTATAGACCTGTGTGAAGCTGCAATCCCTCAGTTCTGCGAACAGTTCCTCAGCGGAGTTGAGTATGATGCGGCTCTTCTCGCGCGCGGCCGCCTCGGGGCTCGCCTCGTCGGGGCTCACGAACTTGTGCCCGGGAAACGTCGCTGTGCAACTTTTTATGCCGAACAGCTCGTCTAAAACAAACATTGCCAACAATAAAAAACTGTTAGCAAAAAATAATCCTTATGATTTTATTTATTTATTACAATGCATAGAAACAGAAACATCCTTAATACTATGCAAGGAACATAAAACATACAAGTGAAATACTTATAATTAAAGGAAAACAATAATAATTATAACAATAGGGACTCGCTAATGAGATCAATTATTGAAAGAGTTAACATACACGCTAATGAGATCAGTACCCCTACCATGAGTTGCTAACGTAACTTACGCGCTCGATATCGACTACGTAAACGTGCATTTAGTATGGAGAAATTTTACTTCAGATAACTGTCAATAGATGGCGTAGTTTTAATTCCATACTAAATGCACGTTTACGTAGTCGATATCGAGCGCGTAAGTTACGTTAGCAACTCATGGTAGGGGTACAGATCATGTTAACAGTAAAATACAACTAGTTAATGATGAAACCTTTCGAACGGTATGATAAAACTACAGGATGTTTTTTTTTTTCTCGTATAGCGGGTTCGATTCCCGGTTCAACCATGTAATTATTAAAAAATGTATTAATGCAGTTTTAATAGTTTTCAGAAATAAAATAATGTCTTCTTTCAGTAAAATGTTCTATCTACAATATTTAAGGTACTTTCCCTCCATGTGGCATAGCCATGGGACGCCCTGTATATCAATTATCACACTAATATTATAAAGGCGAAAGTTTGTGTGTATGTTTGTTACTTCTTCCCGTCTAAACGGCTAGAGTGATTTGTAGAAAATTTGGTATGGAATTAGCTGACACCCTGGATTAACACATAGGCTACTTTTCACCACGGGAAAATGCCTCATTCTCACGGGAAAAACTGTTAACGCGAGACACCTTTCCCAAAACGAAAAAAAAATACAAATTGTTTCTGTGCACTGTTTATTTTGGTGTCAATAAAGAATATTGTATTTTATTGTAAACTCCCATAAAAACTGGTAAATTTAATCAGACCAGATAGTTTGTATGGAAAAGTAAAAAAAAACCGGCCAAGTGCGAGTCGGACTCGCGCACCGAGGGTTCCGTACAAACCTGCAAGGTTTACAAAGTTCTTTCATTACGACAATCGAGTCATAACTATGGTAATCTTATTGCAAAATGAAATTCATAACATTACAATGGGGAAAGATGGAGGAGCATAAATTTAAGACAAAGATCTCTTTATCGTTTAAGTAACTAAGTACTAAGTAAGTATTTCAACTTGATAGCTCTACGCGTTCATGAGGAAAAAAGTAATAAGTTTATATTTATTAAAAAATATATATTTTGTAATGTAACTAAAAATTTAAGGTTTTCGGAATTTTTCCTTTATGTGTGCTATAAAACGTTGCTTCATGCCAAATTTCAAGATTCTAGGTCGACTGGAAGTACCCTGTAGGTTTTGATTCCCTTGCGAGTACTTGCGAGTTTCAAAATATGCAGCTTAAATTGCTGTTTCTTTTGATTGCGTTGACATAGAAGTTTGATTTTGTTACAGCTTAAAGGTATTATAGACCTGAGTATTTGGTATGAATTTCAATTTAATACCTCTACGCGTTTATGAGGAAATGGGTAGTAAGGTTAAAATTATTAAAAAAATATATATTATGTGATGTAACTAAAAATTTATGGATTTCGTAATTTTTCCTTTATCTATGCTATAAGACGTTGCTTCGTACCAAATTTCAAGATTCTGAGTTCACGGGAAGCACCCTGTAGGTTTTGATTCCCTTGCAAGTGTCGAAAATTTGCGGCATAAACGGCTGTATCTTTTGATTGCGTTGGCTTAGAAGTTTGATTTTTTCACAGCTTCAAGGGACAGTAGACCTGAGTAATTGATATAAATTTCAGCTTCATACCTCCACGCGTTCCTCAGAAAAAGGGTCTTGACAGACGGACAGACGGACAACAAAGTGATCCTATAAGGGTTCCGTTTTTTCCTTTTGAGGTACGGAACCCTAAAAATGTGTGTTGTTTCAATTACCATTTTGAAATTAAAGCCCGGCCAGTAAAATAAAAAGCCTGCTCTGGGGGCCCCACATGTTTAACAGTTTTTCCCGTGGGAATAAGGTATTTTCCTTATGTTACTCAGGGTGAATGCAGCTTTCTAATGGTGAAAGAATTTTTTAAATCGGTTCAGTAGTTTTTCACGCCGTAAAAGGTAGCCTTTGTTATTTCCCAAAATTTACTATATCTTTGAAACAATTAAGCTTCATCAAAATCGGTTTAGTAGTTTTGGAGCTTATTCAATGCAAGCAATCATTTTCCTCTTGTTAATAATCTTCTTAATCAGCCATGCGTGTCCCACTGCTGGGCAAAGGCCTCTCTCCGCTGTCTCCATGACTCTATTTCCCGTGCCTCTTCCAGCCATGTCTCGCTGAAGGCGTCTAGCTCGTCTCGCCATCGTCGTCTGGGTCTGCCACGTCGCCTTGGTTAATAATAGTATAGATAATTTTTGACGTCTTTTGTTACATTAACATCCTTATTGACTTACCAATGAGTCCCTCGTAAGTAAGCTGTGTAGCCATGACGCTGGCTAAGTCGATGCTTCGGTCGAGCAACAAAAGGTGGTCGATGCAGGAAGTAGTGGACCCTTTCGGCGCCGAACCTTGCTCCTCCTTGTTGAGACGACACAGAAGGTCCCATACCTGATGAAGATATTTCACTTATTGTAAGGAAAAAAACGGTTGGAAAAAAGAACAGTTTTTTTTTTTCTGCTTATAGCACTAGTTAACTTTGTGCCAGTGTCGAGTTATTAATTGGTAGGGAAACTAAACCAAAAATATCGAGAGCGAGAAAAGTTCAATTAATAACAAAAAAGGAAAATGAGTGGATTATTTTTTTGAATTATATAAAACAAACAGTTCAAAATGTTTTTTTTTTTTTATATACTGTAGTGATGTTTTCATAATACATTCAAGGAGACTTTCCTTTATCATGACTTATTTAAACAAAAAAATACAAAAAACTTAACTTGTAAGTTGTTTGCAATTAATTTACCTCAATTTACTTGCATAAAAATGTTACAAAAAGTTATAAATACCGTTTTTTTTCTCACTGTTTATAATATTGTTTTATTTCAAACTGTTTTAAACTCGTGTTTAAAAACAACTTGTTTTATTCATGCCAGTCCCGTTGTTGTAACCTCGTATGAAAATTTTGGACTTTGCGAGCTAGCTGTCATTTCATTACAGTTACAAACAGATGGCGCACTTATCGTCAGCTTATACTTAGGTCTCCCTCCACCAAGGGACTCAAGCTTATTTAGACTTAGAATGAAAAAAAAAAACCTTTACCTTTCCGTATTTTTAGATTAGTTTTCTACACCAAATAAATAAAAGTTTCTTTAATTGCAGCAAAAAACTAAAATAATAATAATTTTTCTAACAAAGTCACCTCGAACATCGTACGTACATACGAGTATATATCTAATACCCGAAAACGTAAAAATAAAATGCAAAAAGCTAGGCACCACCGAGATTCGAACTCGGGATCTCCTGTTTACTAGACAGGCGCTTTAACCAACTAAGCCATGGCGCCGATGCTCGCATCGATAAAAATAACATACCCAAGACGCAGACATGACGTAATAAGATAAACGAACCTCTCGTTCGTACTGAAGAACTGTCCTATCTTTGTCTTCTTTTTTTTCAAATATTTTGCAGCCGATATCTTCTTTTATTAGGCATTGCACTGGTTCGTAATCTTATCAAAGAATTATGTATGTGGATGGTGTTTCTTTTTTTTGATTTTACATAATTTTTTTTTGTGTGCATCAGCTTGTATTTATTTTTATAAGGTACAGGTTTTAGTGGCCTTTGTCATTATGTAGTTTATTTGCATGAAGCTCATTGTAAAATGAGAAAAACAGGTACTTTTTTTAAGTTAGCCTATTTCGTGTCCCACAGCTGGGAATAAGATCACTTTTAGCACATTTAATAAATCATCTCGCCTTATGTTACGAAGGTTCCGGGTTCGAATCCTGATGGGACACTTGTCGAACAAATATTACTGTGTGAAGTTTGCTTAGGACGTTACAGGTGGAATCACCCGATTGTTCGAAAACAAAGATAACTTCGCGCTTCGGTTTACTTCGGAGGGCACATAAAGCCGTGTAACATGTAAAAGAACCAATTCTTGACTCAATAATTTAGGCTTACTACGTTTCAGGATCAAGAATCCGTCAAACGCGACATATTGACAGAACTACTATGGCTCTAATGTCACTATGCCGCGTTTGACAGCTGTCACTACTAGCTCGAGAAGCTTCTCGATCTAGTCGCTTCTTACGTAGTAAACCTTCTGGAGGTTAAAGTCGACACCCACACAATAAAGGAAGCGAGCGGCTCTGCGAGCCCCATTCTTTTATCACAACAGCCCCTCTAACATGTCCGGTCTACGCGTGACAGACACTTTTGTCGTGCGTATTCTCTTATCCTATTGGAAGATATTTCAATATGGCGGGTTCCTCGCGCGACAAGCTTTTGTCATAGCATTGCATGTTACGGGTGCAGATTTAAGTGCATTCGGGTTTATAATAGATGTATTAATACTATGTATGTATGTATACTTACTTGCTTGGCCGCGATTCCTTTGCCATAGACGCGTGGTATGATTCCATACCACTGTTGTATGGTACGTATCGCCTGGGCAGCATTATACATACACGTAGGATCTCCCTCTAAATAATTTTCCCTAAAATAAGATAAAAAGAAGTTTATATTTTATATTTCCCTAAAACCAGGGAAAATCTGGAAATAGGTAATATGAACACGAAAGTTGATATTTCTTTAAGATTTCACTTTCATACGTTAATTACTTAACAGATTTGGATAAAATTTTATGTGGATAAGATAATATAAATTAGACACTTGAATAAAACAGGGGACTTTTTCAGATAGGGATGTTTTTCTCCCTGTCATGTAAAATTTCAGTATTTATATGCAAGTTTTATTCAAATCTGTTTATTCGTCACAAGTATCTATGTAATAGGAATTTATAAACAAATATCAGTATGTTTTAGTCTACAATATTAGTGACATTAGAAAGTAGGTACCCAATTTCAACCAAACCCATTAAGTTATACCAGAATAAAAGTGAGACAAACAGATATTTTCACACTGAATATTACTTAACTGACCTGAAATCGTTCTGTAGTTCCAGCGACATGACATCGCTGTCAAAAGGGAAAATGTCACACTTGAACTCCTGTATAGTCAGGTTAGCCAACACTCCTCGGTTACCCAGGTGAGTCTCGCAAAGCTCACTCTTCCTTGGTACGAAAAAGAGGTGGAATTCCACTGGGATGCTTTGTTTAGATCTGTTCAAAAAATAAATAAATGGAATAAGTTAGCATGTATAATATTGTTGAGTGCATATTTAAGGTAACTTTGACAAAATTACTGTTTTCAACAAATTCCTTCGTAAAAAAATAAGCTCAATATTTACCTGATCATCCTACTAATATTATAAACGCGAAAGTTTGTAGTATGGATGTATGTTTGTTACTCTTTCACGCAAAAACTACTGAATGGATTTTAATGATACACTAATATAGCTTATTCATTATACATTAGAATAACACTTATGCTACTTTTTACTGCGGGAAAATACCTCATTCCTACGGGAAAATCTGTTAGCGCGGGTGGAGCCGTGGGGTGAAAAGCTAGGGATTGTATGGAAAGCATGGGTTGCCTGGAAATAGAAATAGAAATGTCTTTATTTGCTTAAAACACAGTAGTATAAAGATTGTGTAACATGTTGGTACAAGCGTGCTTGTGCGTGAAGATGCTACCTAGCAAAAAGGCCGCCTGTTGAAACCTGTTGTTTTCTGTGTTTGTTATATTTGCTTTGTATTTTCTTGGTGTCAATAAAGAATAATTGTATTGTATTTTATATAGTATGGAAACTATGGAATGAAAGCTAAAAGTAAGCTGAAAATAATAATAGTAATTAAATCTAAATTACGAAAACGAACCAAAGGGTAAAAAACATTATATTATTAAGTTAAATGACATCATAAAACTAATCATAAATAAATGTTAACACATTCAAATGATGTAATTATTAATTAATCATTAAACATGTAGAAAAAAAGAACTAACAATGTTTACAGGAAAATTATGGATTATTAGGTATGTGTTATGTGTCTCTACTATCTCTAATACATAAATAATTTTCAAAAGTTTTGGTATGATAGTATTCAGCAAAAAATTTGCAGGTTCCTTTTCTACCTATGTATTGGACATTATAGGTTTTCAAAAGAATTATTTAAACACAATATTATGTGATTTGTGTATAAGCCATATCAAAGATATTCTCCACATTTAATAACTGTTAATTTTGTTTTATGGAAGAAATATGTAAAGTACAAAAGTACATAATACAATAAACAAACTGTCTTACAACAAAAAAAATACTAAAATCTGTGGCCTTTATTTTCTTAATTCACCTACACTTGTGTTGTAAAAGTTTAACTTATCAAACTTCACCGGACTTGCCTGTAGAACAGATAATATAATACTAGTATACTAGTCCTGGTCTGACGATATAAGACATTCTGCCGGCCCTTTGTGGCCAAGGCTGGAGCGGGACAGAGAGGAGTGGAAAAAGCTGGAGGAGGTCTTTGTGTCGGACGGCACACCCAAAGAGAGACTGTTGTCCTAGTGTGTAAGTATTTTGTATGTTTTTTATTGTAAACTCTTTTTGTAATAAAGGCTTTGAAATACTAGTCCTGTAGCCTTTCTCACCTCAGTGACAGTATGTAATCAGCGACCAGGTCCATAAGAGAGAGCTTTGGTCGTGCGATGAACACAATATGTTTGACCGAAATGGAGGGGAGATTGCCCGGGCGGAGGGGGAACATGTCCACAACATCATGCTCTTTCAGGAGCATGTAGTGAGCCACTAGACCCACCGGGCCCGCGAGCCAGTCATCCCAAATTGTCACCTAAAAAAAAAATTAAATGGAGGGTTGTAAAACTAAGGCATCCAAGTGCTGAAAAATCAAAATTTTTACTAAAATACAATCTAAGTACCGAGAGCCTTACTTTAAATTTGCGAATAATAAAATTGGCACTTATATTGTTTAGATTAACAACCTTTCAAATATATTGTTTATATTTCTAATTAAATTATATCTAGGTCTTCCTAATATGTATCAATATTTATTGTTTCATTCTAAATAAGAATACACAGGATGTGAACTATGCAGTACAATGGAAAGATGTCTAATGGAAAATTGTACAAAGTTATATGTCTGTAATCTAGATTTTCTGCAGCACAATTATTTATTATACAGGCTGGCCCTTAATATACCCCTTTCTCAATAAGTTTATGGAAAGTAAAACTTAATTCTAGGACTTAATGAGGCTACCATTTATGGAAAAGTCTAAGACCACAGACTTAACATTTCAAAGACAGGGCATTTGAGTCAGGACCTAAACTAGGATAAACCACAGGTTCATATTCACATACTTTATGCATCGTTATAATGTAGCTCCGTAATTTAACTGCATCTGTCAGAGAACTCAGAACGCGAAAAGAGGTGGAATTACTTACTTTTGGGCCCTCGCACAATTGCAAAAGATTCAGTAGCTCTTTCCTCATGGTTTCCTGCACTAGTGCCACATTCAACCTTCCGCCAGTCAGGTGGGTGCTCATTTTATTCTCTTTCATATTTATTGGCTAAATATTTACTGCAAAATCACTAATAAAACTACGTTTTCCTCAACCTAACTTGAAAAAGTCAGTGACAGACAGTGGGTCGGACGGAGACAGACAACAAACAAACAAAAAAATTAAATGTCAAATTGAAGTATTGCCAAGCTAATGTTCAGAATTTCCCATTTAGAAGAAAGAAAACCGGAATTCACATTGTTATAAAAAGAAAGAAGCTGCTAAAATCTCTAAATTTAAGTTGTTGATATCTTTCATTCTTATGGGATGGGATGGGAATATGGGAATCGAAAAGGATGGGAGATGAATGAATATATTTTTGAATTAATGACATAAAATAAGCAGCGCAGCTACCTACTCATCAAATTCAGCTTAATTTACAGTCTGGCAAAAAAGTCGTGTAACGGAACTAATTTTACTTCTCAGAAATATCCATAAGTTAGAGCATGACAACATGATACAAAATGGCAACACCGTAAAGGCAGTGGCGTCCCTATATTAATTTTACGACTTTTTTGCCAGTATGCCTGCTAAGTATGTAAGTAGCGTAGCAACAGACTCGAGAAGCTGTCAAACGCGACATTGTGACATTAGAGCCATAGCAGTTCTGTCAATATGTCGCGTTTGATAGCTTCTTGTCTTGAGCCTGTCGCTCTTACATAGTAGGCCTACTATGTCAAACAATATTTTAAGTATATTCTTTCATTTTATTTAGTTCTCATTGTACAGATTTCGTTATGAATATAAATGCAATCCCTTTAAACATCATTCTTATTAATAATGACGATAATGCTCGTTGCTTCTGAAGTGTCTAATTTGTTAGGAAAAATCTGTATTATGGGGAATACTCCACAATCAGGCAACCTTAAACCTAATCATGGACTTGGATCCATGCCAGAAAAAAAAAGAAGTAGATAGATCTGTCAAATAATAGTGTTGCTAAATGGCATCGATAACGCAACTTGTCGATAGACGTTTCGGATTTGATTCCAGTTGGATTCCAAAATACCAACGACGACATTGCAAAATACTATGAAGTTATGTAGAATACGTCATCCAATTTAGCCATGATTTTTTAATTACATACTATTTTTACGCTTCGTGGCTTCGCCGGCTTTAATGGTTTTTCCCGAGTGAATAAGGAATTTTCCCGCGGTAAACAGTAACCGGTACTCCCCATGGTATATATTTTATCTTTATACCAAGTTATAATAAAATAGGTTCAGTAGTTTCAGAGACTATTTTATGCGAACAAACAAACCAAACAATCATATCTTTCCTTTTTATTATATTAGTAGGTAGGTAATAAAATTATAGAAAATAAGAATCTTTCTAAACGATTTTCCATAACTACCGTGAATGTTAAGGAAATCAATTTGTAAAACAAATAAATTAAATGGCCCTTTGTTGGCTTGAGATTGTTGCGTGGCGTGGCAGTAAAATCACACTACTTAATTAATGACGTAATGATAGGTAGTAATCGCACTTTGTTCGTTTGGGTAAAAGATACAAGAATTTCGAGCTTCGGACTATATTAAAAATTGATATCGACAATTAATTTGTAATTCAATCAATCCATCACTGGTTGAATAATATGATATTTCCGATATTTCACAGTTATTGTAGCCTTTTTTTTGCTTTTCTTTCATACTTGGCGTGAGGTCATTGCTAAATATTTAAAAAATACTTTCAAGCAGGAATGGCAAATGATACTAAAAGTTATACCTACCTACTTTTTTGGATATATATAAAAGCTAAATAAGTACTTAGGTTCATATTGGAAAACTCCATAATAGGCGTAGCCCTATTATCGTCATACATAATTATACTTATTTTGTACTTATCATACAAATATTTAAGAGAGGAAAGATTTGTATTTTTGTGTATAAGTAAGTACCTATGTTTGTAATGAATAAACTCAAAAATTACTGTTCCGATTTCAAAAACCATCAGAAAGCTACATTCACCCTGAGTAACAAAGGCTACCTTTTACAGCAGGAAAATACCTCATTCTCACCGAAAAACTTTAAGCTAGCTAGTGTTCTATACATAGGTAAGTACGTTATGTCGTGCCGTAGACCCTAGACCGCAGCTCGTAAAGCCACGTCGTCAGCAGAATTGATTACGCGACCTTGAACTATCGCCTGTTGCTGAACGTGAACTTTTTGTTTCGTCTACCTACTAGAACTAGAAGAAGAAAATCTATTTACTATATTATTGTTTCCGTAATTAAATAAAAATAGATTTTTTACATAAACTTTTTAAAGCATCTAGGTACCTAGATCGATAACTAACTAGATATCTACTGTGTACCTGTACCTAAATGAGTTACGAAAGTAAAACACAGCGCGAAATCTCCCATAAACTTTCAATCACCGATCGTTAAACATTTTAGTGGTACACAAGAGTTTATGAACCACCTACTCATTAGTTCAAGGATTGTAAAGTCAGCTGTAGTCCCATGCCCCATTCCAGCACAGCGGTAGGTATGTACAATGTGCAGTTGCTAGCACAAGCGGTTGGACATTCGCACTACGAAATTCACCCCTACCACAACGGAATACGGGCGCTCTCAAGGTCAACATGTCCAGCCGCATGTGCCGGCTACTGTACATGCTCAGCATCTAAACCTTACGCAGCGAGTGCGATGCGATACAACCAGTATAGGCTTATCTCGTAAAGGAGCTCGCCGCTGGCAGTTGCCGCCCCAAAAGTCGCTCGGAGCTGCCAGAGCGCGCAACGCCACATCGATTTTTCCACCAAACAAGCCATTCTGAACCGTCAGTGACATTACAAACACGTTCCTCACAGCACTTGTGACGTTCCCAATGTGTTTACCAAACTAAAAACTCGTGAAAATGTGATTTTGTTTGGGAATATTATGCACAACGCCCCCTCGTCAGCGAACCGCGATGGCTGCCCAGAATAAAGGTAATTTTCCGTAGTTTTCATCTGTTTTCCTATTACATTTGCCACGTTTTTAGTGTGTGTTTTTCGTATTTATGTAAATATATTGATAAGTGTTTTGTAGGGCATCGGAATAGTAATGCGGCGGTGTAGATAAGACGTAGCGTGGTCGGAAATCAGCCATGTGAAGCTGAACTCTAACTAAAAACAATTATGTGTAACGTTCACTTCAGAGATAGCACCGCTCGTTTTTATAAATCGTACAAATCATTAATTTGGACTTATATACCTAAACCCAGTAAAAGTATTAAACAACACTTATTTCCTTTCAAATTAAAGAAACTTTGATTTAAAAAATTTCGCGAGAACTTTAACTCTACTACCTACGCAATCCAACTTTTCGCTGGTCATAACTTGTTGATAGGGTAGTTAAAATCGTTCAACCAGTGTCACTGCTTGGTATGATGTCATTATTAATTTGGTAATGCTCATTTTATACGGGAATTTTGTTCATTCGCCATTGTAGATCATGCTGTTTAATTTACTGTATACTATACTTTTAAAATCTTTTTCTCCTTTCCATAGAGTTACACTCGCTTGGCGGAGGGCGGTATTAAATGGAAAGCTGAATGTTTTTGTTCCGAAAATACGAAGTTATAGGTAGGTATAACATTTTGTTTATTATTGGCAAGATTGTTAATAGTTAAATAAAACGAAATAGAAACAAATCAACGTGAACGACAAAATTCATAGGTCTAAAAATCTGCTTTTTAGTTTGTTATTTTTTTGGTCAGTTTCTTTCTGTAAATTACTTTTGTGTGCTTTTGGTTTCATTACTAAGTCACATCTATGCACGCACGTTCAAAAATATTAAAATATTTAACGGTAGTTTATTGTATTTTTATATTTAAGAGAGAAATGACTAGCTGTTGGCCTACGGTTTAGCCCGTATTAATAAGATTTTTTTACATTGCAAAATGTGCACATACAAATCGTCTCCAGGCAGGCGAAACTACGTTTTCAAGAAGAAACATTTGTGACTGTCTCACTCATTTACCTAGTTGCAAGCGAGATAGAAGCATATAGGTTCCATACCGTTAAAAATATTTGTTCTAGGATAGAGAGCATTCACGAGGCTAATTTATTGTGTATTCTTAAAGTCAAATTGCCTGCTCTACATGAGCGACTTTATACGGGAAATAATTTTCCTCCTGACCCGACATATTGTTCACACAACGATCCTTCTAATGCTTTTATCTGATGAATATCCTTGACATGTCGTTTTTATTCTATTCTTTCATAATACGTTTAAGATATTAATTTGACTAACATAAAAGTAGACTAACTTACGAAATTCTCGCTCTCAATTTATAAATCTCGCAATAACATGTATTGATTTGATTAAAGAGAAAATTCCCAAAAAGGATGTCAGGCATTTCTTATTCAGAAATGTATGTAGAACTTTGTGTAAGAGCATGTCACAGTGCCACTCTGTCTACTAATATTATTTATCTACCTATTTATTAAAAGCTTTTATTAAACTTACAATGTATGTATGTATGTAAGTTTGTTCGGGTGGAATCTTTGAACTCAATTTTGAAATAGATATCTTCAAGTGATTGAGCTGAAATTTTTTGTGTGTATTCTTATAATAATAATTTGGAGTGAAATGGCAATAAGCCTTTAAACATTGGCTCTTGGCTCATTGGCCACATGAAGGCAAATCGCAAGTAGTTGTCAATAGAAAAGTTTTATTTTTATTTTATTATTACTTTTAATTATTTTATATTCTCTATTTTGTGTGTATGTTTATTAAATATGGGTTTTTATGCCTT
This sequence comes from Teleiodes luculella, assembly GCA_948473455.1. Classification (NCBI taxonomy): domain Eukaryota; kingdom Metazoa; phylum Arthropoda; class Insecta; order Lepidoptera; family Gelechiidae; genus Teleiodes; species Teleiodes luculella. Next base: position 6,327,256 of record OX419600.1, on the reverse strand, counting down.
TAATAAAGATTATTATTATTTTTATTAATAGGTGAGATGCCATTACATCATAATAATTACTAAAAAGCAATCGCTCAACTAGAATCTGAGTTCGAACCTCTCACGTACCAATGTGTTTTCGATTTCTGAACTCATGTGTACCTATGTAAGTACCATCTCTGTGGTACGTACGTTTATTAGACGCTCTTACGGCACAGAATAAAATAATAGTACTAACCCCTTACGGTAAAGAACATCGTTAGGAAACCTGCACACACCTGCGTAGTAATTCAAAGGTGGGAAGTTGACTAACCCGCACTATCGTCAGCTTCGACTAAGCTCTATTCACCCTGAATCAGGGTAGGCTCGAACCACTCGGTGGGGACTTATATCCGCTGTTAAGGAATTGCTGAAGAGAATAAGCGCGCCCATTTAACTCATACGGTAGACGTTGGTTATTTTCAGGACATGCAAACTTAGAATCCTCAAAACCAATTTACTAATATAGGTACTTAGGTACTTTCTGTGATGAAATATCTTCCTTTCCGTCGGCAGATATGATGGATGTCCTCTGAAGGTAAAATATCGGGAGGCCTAAGGGTTTCGCAGACGGTTCGATTCGATACTCTATCTAAACTATCTTTCGCTGTATATTTGTGTGCAATAAAAACATACCTATTATGTTTTATTCTACTGACATTTACTTGTAAGATTGCATGCAAATGGCCACCAACCAAAATAGCGACACATTATAATTTTAATTTCACTATAGTTGCCTTATGTACCAGTTTATATTTATTTTACAATTTAGAAGTACAACACTTTTGACAACCCTCATCAAACAGAAAAAAAACTATAACATTACATTACTCATTTATTTGTCATTATGACTAATTGTAACGGTTAATATAATATTACCATCAATTTATTAAAACGGTCTACAGTTTTATTGAAAGCTTAAGTGATCCCTAAAACTATAACGAAGACACAGGCTCTTTACAGCCATTTTACTTGACCCCTATTTCTATAAAGTTTATGGGAAAGGAGAGGCCACCATTTCCTTAAGATAACATGTTTCGTAGTGGTTGGTAACTCCCTTTAGCCTGAAAAAATTCAAGTTCAAATAGCGTGAGCCGCATTTCGAGCGGGGCCATTAATCTCTTTGCGGGCTCCCGGGCCCCAGATACAGCCTCCAGATAAATGATGAAGGCTTCAAAAAGGTTCTGAAAGAGGCTATATACTTAATATAGGTATATAACTAGAGGATGAACACAGATCAACAATTTGAGAGTGCTAAACCGTGCTATTTACTTAAATATTAATTGCATCTTTAGATAGAGTTGCGGGTGGTTTTATTTACTTTTTCCGTGGTAGGTTAATTCATTTAGAACAATTTTTTATTAAAATCAAAAATCCGCCTAGTTTCGGATAAAAAAAAACTAAATATGTATACTTAGTTGGTTCTTTTTTATTGTTAAACTCGTGGTCAAACCAATATTATGATATTTTGTGGGAAGACGGGACTCGAGTAATGATAATATTATTATAAATACCTACTGTTATTATACTAAATTATTATAAAGAATAAAAAAATAATACGAATTTGACATTAGGGAAAGTTTCTTAGAAATCATCAGCACACCTTTTACTTGTCGTAGCAACGTGCTACGCCGTAGCAACATGCTACGTCGTAGGTATCGCTAGGCTGCAAGCAACGTCACTATGTTTATTCGATTTTCTTTATTGATATTTTAAATATTTTCAAGTAGATGTCGAATAGTTTGCAATATTATGTTTACTTAAAACTTGCCTGCCATATCTTGCAAACCCATCAATCGTTGAATCCCATAGATCATTGTTCATTTGCCTTTTTTATGAGCTAGCTCTAGATTATAATGTCCCATATAATTATTACTATAATATTTCCTTTCATTATAATATTATAGACGAGTATTTGAACACGACATCATTGGAAGGCATCGAACCGAAACCTTACACCACAATACGCTCATACAATTACTACTACATACGTAGCGTTTTATTGAATCGTCTATCTGGGACATTTAGAAAGAAAACTAACATACACATTTTCGAGGTAATTTTGCTAGAAAGGCTTTTATAGAACTAATGCCAGGTACTAGTAGGTATACAGGGCGTAAGAAAAAGTTACATTGTTCTTTATACCCAGCGTTGTGTAACAAATGAAACAAAAAAAAATTTTTTGTACAATTTATAATAAGTATGCTTCGCTACGCGTGAAAATAAGATAGAAAACTGTCTTATTTTGGCTTTGGCAACGTCGAGTTGTTTCACAAAGTACTTACTAAGTACTATATGCATCTCTGTCACGTGATTGTTTGCGAGAGCGGCGTAAGATGAATGAACTTTGCGCCGAAGAACAGATTTAATACTATTTTTGAATGATCAATTAAATGCAAAGCTTTTATTAAAAATATACTTTGTACGTCATCATTAACACTATACCTGGTGTGAAGGATAATGATAATTTTTTAAACACCCTGTATACCTTCTCCTGTTATGATTGGAAAAGTTTTGACAGCAAGGTATAACGACCTTCTGAAGTATTCTGACAGTATTTGTTCTATGCCGCCGTGAAAATCGATCATGGCTAATATTTACGCGTAAAGAAATATATTCGGAGTAAAACAACTTCTATTGTAACACAATACTTTAATAAAAACAACGTTTAATGAAACGTAATACAAGCTGAAGATTACGTTAATGACTGAAAGTTGATATGATAAAAAGCAAAAAATTTAACAAAGGAGGATATGTGTGATAAAAGAGATTCACGTTCATAAAATATGCTCTAACTATAAAAGACCGTGTTTGATTTTTGCTCGCAGAATATATGCTTTGTAATATCAAACAGGTTCTTTTAAAAGTCCAGTATTATTTTAAAAAAATTTAGGACTATAAGACGAAGGCTGAAGTATCGAGTTATTGTACGTGATTTAGAAAAAAAAAACCAATTGGAAAATAAATAAATATATGTGGTGACATCTCACACGCGGCCATCAGACCCCAAATTAAGGTATGGGTATGACCCCAAACTATGGGTGACAGACAGCTGATATACATAATATACACAAATATACAACACCCAGACACAAGACAAACATAAGAGCTCATCACACGAATGTTTGCCCTGGGCGGGATTCGAACCGGCGACCCTGTGCTTCGAAGGCCAACTAGGCTACCGGTTAAAAACATTGCAGGGCTAGCCGCGGGCGGATAGTTATTATAATTCCCAATAGAATTAAGTTTTTAATCTTCTATACAAACATAAAATAATAAATAGGGTGGGGGATTGTATCTTATTTAGATTAAAATCATATGTATAGAAAACACAAATATAACTTTAGATATGAAAAACTCCTCATACATAACCGTAAATTTAAAAAAGAATTGGAAGACACAATCTCTTCTTTTACGGACATTTTACAATAAAACAGTAATTATTTGAGTCATCCATCAAGCTCTCCAGAAAACGAGCTCGTCCGTCGCCTCGTCTCGGCAAGATTTTATCGCTTTAAGTCGCAACTTAGTCGATTTAATTTCAAATTCGTTTTACTCGTTTTGCTTACTTACACCATTTTAAATTGCGTGTAGCTCAGGTGTCCCGGTAGAGTGGGAGGTTAGGAGTTTTAATTCGGTCGTTAAATAAAGTCGGTTTACCAACGTACGTCTTGGTAATTAAAATGTATTACGTGGGTGCCTCTTAAATTGCATAATATAAATATCCCTATTATGAAAATCCATAACAGACTTGCCATAACTTTAAATAGTATAACAATTAGAATCCATAATTCGAAAATACATACCCATTATTTAGCATAACTATTAAAATCCATAATTGTATAATCTTTCAAAATCATAAATTTAAGATATTTTGGTAAACAAGAAGATAAGAGAAACTGCATTTTTGGTGATAAAAATAATAATTTAATATATGTTTACTATATTTGTCAAATTTATATTTCTTAATTATTATACATACTAACAGTATTCATATTAAAGATAGAGCTTTTAAATATATGTATTTCAAAATTATGGATTTTAATCGTTATGACATTTATCGATTATGGATTTTCGATATATACATTTTAAATTATGGGTTTTAATATAGACCCGTATTACGTACAACAACGCCAGAATCAATGTTTTTTTTTGCTACATTTTATTAGTGTGCTGATGGCCAAGTGGCCAGGTCTGTTGACTTCCATTCGAAGTTCGCATGCCTTGGCACACACCAATGTGTTTTCGATTTTCGAATTCATATGTAGCTCATACGGTGAAGGAAAACATCATGAGGAAACCTGCACTAAACACAGTAATTCAAAGGTCGAGTGTGAACTAGTGTGAAGTCACCAATCACCACCCGTGCGCGCGGTCGACTAAGGCCTATTCACCCTGATTTCAGGGCAGGCTCGAGCGCCTCGGTGCGTACAATATAATAAAATATGAGCGGTTCACGCGTGAAGAATATTTTTTTACTTTTTCAGTAAACTCTGTATCCAAACCTAGGGAACTTAGTTTCATTACAAAATTCCGGGATTAAACTAGTAGTACGAGAGCCCACGACTAAAACCATGTCTCATAGCAATACGGCAAAAACCCTATAAAATCGTTAGATTGTATGATTCTGAACCCGACTAGGTATGTAGTAACGGTCGAAAGTGTAGCAACTGCGTGGGAGGCCATTTCTGCTGTGTCAAAAAAAAAAGGCAGTCGGTATTATAGCAATACGTCTGATAGTGAAAATGTACATAGATTTTATAATTGTATTACGAAAAAGTTTGTTTTCAGACATTTTGCGCGTAGCATATAGCCTGAGCGCATTTTTGAAAATGTCAACAAATTTAGCCGACCTGTATCATAGCAATAGGATAATATTTTTTTTAAACTTTTCGTATTGCTGCCAGGATTACCAAAAACCTGTTTTCAGACACTTTAAGTGTAGCATATACTCCCAAAAATCTCTACCAAAAGTCTGATAAAGAAGGTGCTACACTTAATTTGTCTGATATAAATTTTTTGCACATGTGGACAACTTATTTTATCATGTCCAACAATTTTCAGACATATTGCTATGATACCGATCGGTAAAATTTGTTAACATTTTCAAAACGGTCTCAAAATTTAATGCGTTCACATTTCCGTCTGAAAATTGTTTTGTTCGCATCAAATAACCAAAATTTACTAATAAAAAAGATTTTCAGACATATTGCTATGAGACATTTTTTTTGTCTCATTTTAATTTTTTTTAAGTGATTTTACGGGTTTGCGCTACACCACTAACGTCTGAAAAATATGTTTCCGGTATCTCAGAACTATCATTCAACTACAGTCTGCAAATCAGACATATTGCTATGATGCAGTTCGGTAAAATTCTTTGACAATTTTGAAAATTCGGTCAGATCAAACGCTACGCGGAAAATGTCTGATATTGGTATTTTCGAGTTCAGGATAATCGTATCTATCGATTTGATGCGGTTTTGGCCGTATTGCTATGAGACAAAAATCTTGGTCGTGGGCTCTCTAACGGTTAAAACTGAAAGAAGATACTTTTTATTGCAAGTAAAATTGTTGTTTATAGTAAGCCAACGGTTTAAAACCACGTGAGGACAACTTTGTTATATTATAATACCTTGTGTGATTTAACTCGATTTGGCAAGTATAAGTATTGCAGGCTGAATTTTTTTGGTTAGAGAACACTATGATTGCGTTAAATAATGGAAGCAAGATAGACAAAATCATGAATATAGTCGTTATAAAGCCTCTTCAAAGGTCTGTAAGGTTGTCGTCGGGTTTTTAAGGTGGAATTTACACGATTATTATGTCAATGAAGAATATTTTGTATTATATTGTATTGGTTATACGAGTATCTAAAACTGTGAGAGAGGCTCTATATTGAGTAAGAACGGTGGTAAATATTTAAAACTATAAATATATTTAAGGTATTTTTTACAAAAGCTCTTACTATGTTAGCACTTCCTTTAGCGCCGTTTAAAAGTATTAACTACCCTTAGTTTTAATGGTTTAAAAGCTTAGGTGCGATGAATCTTTTCATCCTAGAAAATATTATTATGCTTGGTGAAAATTATCACGTATTGCAACTTTGTTTTCGGAAGGAAGAATAATCTCAAATGGATATTATTTTACTTCATATCTTTCATTTTTTTAAATACCTAAAGAGTTTTATTCTTACCATAATTAGGACATAATATAAAATTAATTTTAACAAAATATTTATTAAATGTAATTGTCTAATTTCATTAACATCCTTAAAACGAGTATTAAGTACTTATAATCGAATTTTAGCATATTTTTGCAATATTATACTCAAAAGATAATAAAGCTATTGAATTTTGGTTGCATGAATAATAATTATAACGGTTAATACGTAACCGGCCATAAGATAAAAAGAAGCAAATTTTAAGGCTTGTTTTCATTCTGTGCCAAAGTCCTAAGGGTCTAAGGAGTTCGTAAAAAATAACTTTTTTAATAACTCTGACATATAAAATACCGGTCGAACTTCTTAATTAGGGATCTCACCTTTTAGACTAAAATTGTAGAATAAGCGCCTGTAAGCTTTTTGTAAAACTTTTATCATCAGGTAAAAAAAAGGCTTTTCTGAAACTTACCTTACGTAATACCAGCGTATAATAATAATATTGATTGTAAGTAAATAATATACTGCATGCACGGTATTCTTTTATATTACTAAAACATAATCTTTGTACAACCGATAAGCAGAGAAAAACAACCCAACCGTACCACGGTGGACGAGGGGGTGCAAGCAAGATACTCGTAGCAAAGTCAAATTTTGATTACGTAATCTTATTCCACAGAGTTAGAGTATAATAATTATATGTACTTTATCGCACAGAAAAATACAGCGAAAGAATTACAATTAGGTACTTACTTACAAAGTCTAAAAAAAGTGGTCTTATTACTGATTTCGGCGACACGTTTGCCAACTTTCCGCGTTTGCCTACTTTTCGAACACTTAGTTTTGCCTAATTTAGCTTACTTTCATACTACTTCCATACCGCCATAGCCTAAACAAGCCTCTGGCACCATGGAAGCAATACTAGGACCATTACACAGCCGAAGCTTTTGGTGCTCGTTCAATTGACGGTCTCGTACGTAGCCTAGTTGGTAGTACGTCTGCCTACGAAGCACAAGGTCGCGGGTTCGAATCCTGCCCAGGGCAAACATTCTTGTGATGAGCACTTGTGTTTGCCTTGTGTCTGGATGTTGTGTATTTATAAATATATGTACAGCTTTCCGCCCCGCGGCTCCGCCCGCGTTATACATTTTTTCCGTGGGAATGAGTTTTTTTTTATTTCTCTTTGTAATAACCATCCTTGGACTTCAACGAACATTAAAAAAAAGAGTTGTTTAAATTGATCCAGGCGTTGCAGAGTTATGCGCTTACCAACACATTTTGCGATTCATTTTTATATTTTTCTCTTTGTAAAAACCATCCTTGGACTTCAACGAACATTAAAAAAAGAGTTGTTAAATTGATCCAGGCGTTGCTGAGTTATGCGCTTACCAACACATTCTGAGATTAATTTTTATATTATAGATGTATGTCAGCTGTCTGACACCCATAGTACAGGCTCTGCCTAGTTTGAGATAAGATGAACGTGTGTGAGACAAAAAAAAACTACATTTACGAACTTAATTCAGGGTGCCTTTCTACCAGTACCAACAATCTACTTAATCAAAGAGCTAGAAATCTGCGCGCTTCGGTCTAAATAGTAGACCAAAGACCTTATTTTATTAAACTATGCCTACGACAAAGTCTCACTTATTTTCTCCTTAAATCCCTATTCCGTTTTTGGAATCCGACGCCTGCTCTGAATCCGAGACGGTGTATTTTACAAATTGAGCTTATTAGTGTCTTGCGAGGTAATAAGAAATATGTCATGCATATCAGTTTACATTACAAATCTCATAAAATCCACATTGCTCCATGGAAAATTTAATTTTATCAGTTTACTTTGATAACATTTTGTATGTAAACCACTCTCTTTCACTTGCTATGGTGAAAATACTCGAGACTACCCTGAAATCAGGGAGAAAAGGCCTTCGACCATGCTGCGCTGGCCCAGTGCGGGTTGGTCAACTTCACACACAATCTTTGAATTATTTCTCAGGTGTGTCCATATTTTGTCACGATGATTTTCTTCACCGGAGCGTTTCTAAATTATCCGATCCAATATCGGTACTGGACTCCGATACGAAGTGTAATGTATGAAATTATCGGATCCGATATTCGATATAATGTGAAAGGCAGGATGTTTCATACATTTTACTTGTCCCGGTATCGGCATCGGTGTCGGTGTCCGATACCGATATCGGATCGGATAGTGTGAAAACGTTCTAAAAGCGTCTATTAAACATAAATACGACTTCGAAAGGTGAAAACACATTATTAATCTCTTTTAATCTCTTATATGTTGGGTTAGGGTACTGCTAATATCTAAATTTTCTAGAATGTTCTAGATTTGGTTCAGAGCTTTTGTCACGACCTTTGCCTGTCTACATTATAAATCCAGTCCAGTCTCGCATTATAAATCTGTTTAATACCTCTGTTTTTATTCAGTCCGTCCACGTACTGAACCAACTTTGCATTCCTTCCCCAATTTTAATCATTGTGTACCTACTCTTTTGCTACCTCGCTCATGTAAACCTGAATTAGGCTAACCCACCCTCTTTGGATACTTTGAGAACTCTGAATACTAAGTGTAGTACTGTAAAAGTATTTTTGTATTTGTGTTTTTTTCGTTCTTGTTTGCTTTTTTATTTTTAATGTAATTTAAATATTTAATATTAGCAATTTTTTACATTGGTGTGGAAGAGTTTCGTATATTTTAGTGCTTGAAAGGAACAATGCGTTATCTTATAGGGTTTTTAGTTGCCTGGTTTTGTTGCTACTCAGGCCTACTACATGTACACTTTTTATCCTTTTTATGTTTTGTTTTTTCTATTATGCAATAAAGTATTTTCTGTTATATTCTAATTTCTTTAAAAAATATCAGAAGTATATAAACGGCATAAAATTCTATCTAAGAATTGAAAAATGTAGGTACGAGTATGTTACTTAAAACTCAAAATTTTATATTTTTTACTTTACACTTACACACTTTACTTTATACTATTCCGACTAATGTAGGTCAAAGGTACTTGCTATATTCCGGGCACACACAATATATATAGATATAATTTATATTACGTCCAGCCTGTCTGTATGAATGGAACGAAATGACGTCATGGCAAGCCTATGACAATAATTCCCTATACGGGAATGGAATGAATGTGTAAATATGAAAAGGAAGAGGAAATGAGAGGGCGCGCGTCCTGACAATTAGGCCGTATCCTTAGGGAGGCTTTATGTCCACTCCAACGCAGAAACGGACTTAGTGTAATCTCTTAAGGCATTAAATCTATACTAATATTATAAAGAGGAAAGATTTGATTGTTTGTTTGCATTGAATAGGCTCCGAAACTACTGAACCGATTTAAAACATTCTTTCACTGTTGGGAAGCTACACTATCCCCGGGTAACATATATAACATAGGCTATATATTGTATGTTTGTGCGATTACTAGTTTTTGAACGTATAATTTCCACGCGTTTCTTAAATCGAAGCGAAAATTCAATTTCAAAAAATTTTGTATTGTATTGTATGTCTTAGTACAACCCTGCTAGAGCCGTATCGAAGCTATGTCAGGAAACTTTGTTTGGGTAATTGAACTGTACCGTTTGAATAGGTCGAATTAGTTCACTAACGAAATGGGCTTTAGTTTATTTTACATGAAACGTCAATCGTAAAGTTTGAGAGCTTTAACGATAAATTGAATTACCTTACCTTCTAACATCAGCGGCCGTTTGATAGGACTATTTAGTTGGAAAGAGAATTTTAATGGGTTTAATTTAGAGTTATTTTTAAAGTAATTTGAAATTACTGAGAAGATTAAAGTTGGATTTTTTGTATTAGAAGAGCTTTACTAGTCCTGATATAAAACTATTGCACTATCTTCTTCTATCTTTATTCAAATTATCATTAGATATTCTTCTACATAAAATACAACATTCTTAGCACCAGTTGTTCAAAATGGCGGCGCAAGTATTCACAACGCGTGGACGTAAGACGTGGGTCCTGGGTTTTGCCAAACACAGATGTAATTATGATTGTTATTACATCCGTTACTTTGGTTATTAATATTTAAGCGTGGCGAAGATCTGGCCAAGTGGCGCGTTATGGTAGAGGCTTATAAATAAATCATGTAGTTTTATTCATAAATACACAAAGGTAGATAAATACGGTATGGGGCCGTCAAATGTGTTAAGTCCATCAGTATCATGATGATATTTTAGTAAGGCGAAAAACACGGCGCGGTTTTTCGCGAACGGAGCTTACTTCACTATGAAATGGTGCGTCGTCGTCCGTCCGTGTGAAGTGTTTGTGCGGATTTTATACAAGTTCAACTCTGCGACGCGGGGCGGTGCGGTTAGTCGCCGCGACAAACAACACCGTGTGCAGCATTAAGGAATTATGTACAGTAGCCAGCGCATCGCCCGTATTCCGTAGCGGTAGGGGTGAATTTTGTAGTACGAATGTCCAACCACATGTGCTGGCTTCTGTACAATTACTAGAGAAGGCACCTCGAATACATTCTATGCGCCAACATGGCGACAGCGGTAGACGGCCGGAATGCACGGCGAGAAGAAAAAGGATGACAAACGGCATAAATAAATAAAAGTTGGAGATCGCGATATCCAGTTCGATAACTGTGGGTGCGGTTCGCGGGTGTCGTTTCTATGTACACTAGTACATTAGTGTGTACATGTTCTGTGAATCACAATAATCTGATTGTTGCAGTGGAGGGCGGATCAGATCAGATGCCGATACCAGACCCTGGACTAGAGCAGAAGGAACGGCTCATAGCGACCGTCAAGAAAGAGGTTAAGCAGCTTATGGAAGAGGTGAGGAGAAATATATCAATATCAAATTAAAAGCCAATGTACTTATTATTAACTTTAGGATATTTTCATCACTTAGTTAAGTCAGTTATTTGTTATGTTCTTTTCAAAAACTCGCCACCACATTTTGCTATATGACAGATACATCTGTCTTCTGTAGAGCAGAACTCGCCGGAAGAAACTCTACAGGCGTGGCATCTTAAAAAATAATATAAGGTGCATGGGTAGCTTTACAAAAATGCTCAGTCAATCGATTTAAACAGCTTTTACAAAGTTTTTTTCCTATGAAGGAAAAATAATTCGGTCTTCTCCGTACAAACTGTCCGATTAATTTTGTACCAACCAAACAAAAAGAAGTATTTATTATGTAAATTCTGGCAATACTTATACTTCAAAGAAAGAACGTTTATGTACGCTCACGTGTCGTGTGTGCTAATTATAAATTTTTGTTTTTAAAAGTGCTATAACTTGATTGGAAATATAACGACGAATTACCTGAACCCATTTGACTTCTCATTTCTACAACAGTCCACTTGCTCTACCAACTGAGGATCCAACAGCCACTGTATTTTAAAAAGTAATCGTAAAAAAAAGTTTTGCTTCTAAATAATGTATTTTCGTAGGCTGTCACTCGCAAATTCGTGCACGAGGAATCAGGCGGAGTTACAGCCCTCTGCGGTGCGGTCGAAGCCTGTCTCGGCCAGGGCCTGAGGCGCCGAGCTCTTGGCCTTTTCAAGACCAGCTCTACCACTGCTCTGCTGCATAAAATTGCCAAGGTAAGTGATAGGTACAGAAGCCAGAATATGCGGCTGGACATTCGCACTACGAAAGAATGTTCGTAAGGACCAAAAATGTTATCCGTAAAATAAGAGTTATACTTAAGGAAAGGAATTTTCAGTTACATTCCGCTTAATAGCCATAATTTTGCTCAAAACGTAGTAATGAATGAGAGTTATCTTGCTGGAATTGAATAAGTAACGGTATTAAACCTTTTGCGAAAGGTCATGCGATTTGGAATGAAAAGTGAGATATAGCACTTTCATTTCCCCCGCTGATTGATCTTGTGACGGATTTGATGGAAAAAATGAAGTTAGTTATAATTTACAGCGAATACAATGAAAATTTGGAAGTCCAATCTTCATTATCTAGAAATTCCTTGAAAAAATTATTTGTTTACTTTTTTTTACAAAAGCGTATACATTGTTTTATTCATCTTCGCTTCGCACGGGAAAATGGTTATTGTGGGTTATCTTTAAGTATATTATGCATGTATTATACATATAAACCTTCCTCTTGAATCACTCTATCTATTAAAAAAACCGCATCAAAATCCGTTGAGTAGTGTTAAAGATTTAAGCATACATAGTGACATAGGCACAGAGAAAGCGACTTTGTTTTATACTATGTTATGTAGTGATAGTGATTATAATATTTCATTGTTAAAAAAAAAAAATCTCCGCTAGTTCACGCAGTAAAAGTACAAAATGAACAATGGAAGATTTTTTTGTACTTATGAACAACTGCATACTCCCATGTGTGTATTCTAAGTAAGAATGGCAGAAATATCTCCTACAAATCGTTTAAAATATTGGTAAATTATTTAAATCAGCTAAAATCCTTTTTGAACTGTTATGTTATGTCGTAAGGGACGACAGGACGGATTAAAATTAAAATTGTGACCTCTGTACCCAGCCTAGCTAATCTTGAAAACCCAGACAACCCCATGGGAGAGGATATTTGTGTTATGATGTTTTATTAGAAGGAGGTTTTGAAGGAGAATGGTCGTCCGAAGGGAGTGGCTGTACTAATCAGATTGTGGGGCTCGAAGAAAGGGCTACTGATCAACTGTAATGGAAGTTCTATTATTTTCTGACAAAATCTCATCCTTCGTTGAAAAAAATCGTTGTTTGTATTCCAGTTTTCATAAGAATTATATACGGATATTGCTACGTACTTTTCGGAATGTTGATTTTAATTTGACATAATCCGAGTATGAATACGGTATTTAGTCGATATTTCGTGAAATTTGGACGAAAAGCTTCTTAATATTATTAAAACATACGAGTACATACCAGTCAAAATCATAACCCTCCTTTTTGCTGCGCCGTAGTCGGGTAAAAAGTAAGGTGACTCAATAAATAAGTTAGACCAGTTAATACAGCCTTCGATATTGCGTTCCAAATGACGCAAACGTAATAAAACAAAACTTTCACAAACTCATTTCGTTGCCTATAAAAATTAACTCTCCATTATCCCGGGAATATCACTTATTTTGAACCGACTACAACAAATAAAATGGAGTGTTTTTGCACTGTCTTTCCAAAAGACAATTTAGTGCATTTATTTAAAACTAGCTTTCCGCCTCGCGGCTCCGCCCGCGTTGAAATTTTTTTTCGTGAGAATAAGGAATTTCCCCGCGGTAAAACGTAGAAAGAAGAAGAAGAAATATTTTTTTTTTTATTCGAAGTAAGACTTCACAATTCATTTTTCGACGTCGAGGCGGGTTCACAATTTGGCTGTCTTCTGTGGAGAAGAACCCGCCGGAAGAAACTCCACAGGCGTTGCATCTTTTCAAACTATTTTACAAAAAATATTATTTATACAATTTGATTCATATAACAAAGAGTGCAAACGAAGTATGCAATTAGAGGAAGGCAACCAGTCAAAGTAGAAAAACTAAATTATGTAACCAAAAAACAACCGGCAATCGACTAGAGTAGACCAGTCCCCCCAAGCAGCACCACGTTCACGTAGCCTATGTTCTTCCGCAAGGTCTATTTTATTTATATTTGTGCCAACTCCGCCTGCTTAAAAAATGTTTCCTATGGGAATGAGAAATTTAACTGCGGTAAATGATAGCCTATGTTCTTTTTTATATATATTACTTTAGATTTAAAGGAGATTAAGACCTCTGAATTCCGTTAGAAAGTTGATTATTTTGTTTACCTAGTTTTGAAAAATGTTTTCCTTGTTTCATTGGTACCTACCGTCCCGAAGGAGTTGAATATTTTAATAAGTTTGACATAGCTGAAATCTTCGCACTTTCGCGATGAAAATAACTTTATTATGAAGGAAAATTGTCTGAAATTTAGAGTTATTTCATTGCGTAGGCACAGAAGAAAATAATAGTACTATGGCGTAGGTTGTTAATAGGTTAGAGACAAATAAAGTAATTTTCTTAATAAGTAAATACCACAGTAATACGTCTAATAGCTAGCGAAAGAAATGAGATTATTAGTTAATAATATGAATAGGCAATAGTTACGTACAATTACGGTAATTACTGGCATATAATTCAATAATATTTTGACGACTTCTAAAGTATCCTTTTAAAGGTATCGAAATATACCTACACTTGTAGGTTTTATATTATGATACCGTAGTCTACTGATAGTACACTTATTTTCAAAACATACGTTTTAATCCTGCTACGAAGATTGTTTATTTTTCAGAATAATGGATTTAATTAACCGCTTGCACGCCACGTTCACACTGGCAGTCTATTCACGCATTTTGGCTATTTAATATGTAAAAGAAAATATCGTTTAATTTCGGGACGTGTTCGCGACTGTCAGTCAGACAGCCGCCGTGGTTCTCGCTGCGAGCCGGACATTGTGATAATCTTCTTATGTTTGCTATATTATGTTATTTCACGTTAACAATAAACGTCTTAGTGAAATAATTTGTCGTTTAAATACTGTTATTTTCTTCTGTGGTTTAATAGGCTAGCGCCTGCACTAGTGATCTTCACTCTAGTATAGACCCATGGCCCAACTAGATGGTCAGAGCATTTGGTTCACTACCCCGGACTGTGGGTCTGTGTGTGTGTGTTGGGTCTTTACTAGTGGCAGGCAGTAAAATAATAATAATGTTTCATAGCTTTATCTGTGATCTCAAGAGCTTTATGTGTAATCTCAACTTTTTTATCGTATAAAATAGTTTTATACGTTCCTCTATCGAAATCAGCCGTTATACGTTCTTGTAAGCTTTATCAATCAATCAATCAAATCATTTATTTGCACGCATTCATAGTGTACATGGATGTTGATTACATTATTAATAATCCTTAATAATTATCCGCTAAGTATTTTGGCATGCAAAAATTTACAATTCGTCTTAAATTATAGTAACTTTTTCCCTTTATATAGATAAAATAATTAAAAACTATATTCCTACCATGCAATAAAATGTTAGCAAATTATAAGATCATTCACAATATAATTATAATGATTTATTTCTATCCAAAACCGCGTTAATGGCCAAGTGGCGTGAGAACCTTGAGTGGTGGAGTCACAGTGGTTCTGTTCTGTCATTCATTACGTCACCTTGTCGAGCTTTTCGCGAAGATTTAAACTTTTTTAAATGGTATTATCGCCACAACTGTGCTTTATTATATTAAGTTGTTATTCAGAGCTCCAACTTCTGATATCTACTTACATATTTGTATTTGTCTTAACTGTTGGTAGCGCTTTCTAAGTAGCAATCGTCAGATACTAACTTTCTTAGCGATTATTATTTGACTTGAATATTTGTTTGTGTTCTAGTTACAGAAGTGCCTATCGGAGGTTTTGAATAAAGTTGCGTTATTAATTTTGTATCGTAAGTTATTATTGCTATTAAGTTGTGAACTTGTGAAGTTCGACCATTCTTCGGTAATTTCTGATATTGAAATATTTATGTTTAGTGAAACGAACTTTAAGGCAGAAAACTTGTTTATTTGTTCGTGAAAATTCACAATAGAGAAAGTAATATATTTTAGTTGTGTAGATTTCAATTTATTGTTTCAAGGGTATTTTTGTTGTGTTATAATGAATACAAAAAACGTACGGTAAACTTTAAATTTAATACCATATACATATATACATATACATAGGTATTCATAACAATTGTTTCTCTAGACAAATACTTAATTATCAAAAGGTTGCAACCGTCCAGATATGATGCATACAAGTTCATAAAAAGAGCAATAAAGTATTATACGAACAACTTTTTTGTTGTTGTTGTTGTTTGTTTGTTTTTTGTATTGTTTATTTTATTACATTGTTCTTTCGTTCCCTTATCTAGCTGCAAAATGACAAGACTAGAATGTAAATTTATTTAATAAAAGGGTTGTCTGGTCTCCCACAGTCGTCGGCACTTTGTAATGTACGCGGCGAGGCAAAATGGCCGCCTTTTGTTTCAAAAAGAACTTTCCACATTGTACTTAGTCCATTGTTTCACGATGAATAGACGAGACTCGAGGAAAATGGTTTCATTTTGTGTAGATACACGTAATCCTAATTCAGATGTAGGTATTGAATTGTAGAACAATGTGTTATCGATTTTAGCGTAGATTTTGTTGCATGAATAACTTGTTATAATCCGTTCAGTCATGGGCGTACCCAGCTTTTGGCCTAGGGGGGGGGGCAAATTGATTCTTAGGTAGGATCGTCCGCGGCTATACACACTACGCAAACACACCTACATGAAACATTAGGTACAGTAGTGTGATGTGTAGGGCAAACAGCCGCAAATGATCTTGCTTTATATCATCATAGACCACAGCATCTAAAAAGATGTTTGTTACAGCGCTTGTGGGTTTACGAGATTCCGCATCTCCGTCTGTGGCTATCAAGTCCAATTGCAACTCGGCATTTCTTGCCATATCGATCGCAAATAAATCGTGAATCCGGAGCAGAGAGTAGCGACGAAGTCTTTTCTGCTTCAGATTTTCGAGCCAGACTTCATCGTGTCTTGCCATTCCCAATTTGACGTCATTACGCCATTCAGGTCCCATTTCAACGCGTTTCTTCCACCCATCATCGGTCCGAATTCCAAAGCTGTTCATGTCACGTTTGCAAACATTTCTGAATCGCATAAAGGACGTTCGACTGGTCGCTTTGCGTTCGCTATTTGGCTCAACATGACTCGACGCGGCAGTCTCTCAGGGGACATTCGATGGACGTGGCAAAGCCAACGAATCCTTCTCTGCTTTAGCATAGCAGTTATGCTACTGCATCGAGTCTTGGAGAGAACTGCTTCGTTGCTCATTTTGTCTTGCCAGGTGACTCCCGAGTATTAGTCCTCAGGCAGCGCATGTGGAAGGCGTTAAGCTTGCGTTCTTGTTTAATATAAGTGGTCCACGTTTCCGAAGCGTACAGCAATATACTCAGAACACAAGTCTGGTATTCGAGAACCTTAGTATCGGTAGATTCGCTTGCAGTTTCGCCAAACGCGCGCAAAAAGCCCACCAAACCACTTTGCCAATCCGAGTATCTATTTTTTTGTCATTCGAGAGCGAAGATGTAGTGGTTGAGCCAAGATAGCAGAAATGATCCACAACTTCGAGCACAGCACCGTCGAGAGTGATTTTGGGAGGCTGATCTACCTGCACCATGATTACGGTCTTTTTGGTGTTGACGCTCATGGAAAAATAGGCGACACGCGTGACTAAATCTCGTCACCAACTCCTGGATTTGGGTTTTGGAATTAGCATAGCATACAAATAAAAGTAAATTTGACTATGCATGCATTTTTATGTTTATTTAATTTAAATCGCTTCTACTTTAAAAGCAATTTTCGAGAATCTTCAGCAAAACGGTTTATTTGTAACGTCTTCTGTGAAAGAATCGCCCATACTGTTTACGTTTCGTCCGCCATCGTCACGCGCGCGGTTTTTTGGCAATTGCACTGTGCATTTTGCCAGTGTGTACTGCGCGGTTTATTTAAAAGTTAGAGCATATGGCCCCGTTTACACTTTGATTAGTAATTAGACCAGTTCATACATGTTCTGCGGGATTCCAGGGGGGGGCAGTTGCCCCCCCCCCTGCCCCCCCATCGGTACGCCCATGCGTTCAGTCATTGGAAGCGTAACAGATAGAGAAAGCGCCAATTGAATTTATAAAA
The DNA here is from genome assembly GCA_948473455.1 of Teleiodes luculella. Taxonomy (NCBI): domain Eukaryota; kingdom Metazoa; phylum Arthropoda; class Insecta; order Lepidoptera; family Gelechiidae; genus Teleiodes; species Teleiodes luculella. Next base: position 6,309,369 of record OX419600.1, on the reverse strand, counting down.
ACGTATACTTTAGAATTTATTTCGTTTTCATGTAATAAATCTTCTTTATGGGACACGATTGTTGTCCTTTAGGACCAAGATGGACCAAAACGAATAAACCGTTACCAATACAATAAATTCCATCGTGGTTATAAAGGACGACGATCGTGCCCCTTTACATTGGCCCTTGGGCAGAGCGATGGTCCTTCATCCAAGTCAGAACCACTCAAGGTGTTCTATTGAAAAGACCTCTAACGAAAATATGTCCTTTACCTGATCATTAACTTCAACGTTTCATATTTTATTCTATATCTACCAGTTCTAGATTTCGATTAGGAGGATTTATTGTATGAAATCTAAACAAGAGTCTTGCAAAGTGTTAGAGTTTAAAAGAAAGGACGCGTGTCAAAAAAAAATTGAGCGTTTTTATACATGTTTAAACAATCGCTTAACATGTGTTTAAATTTTGTTGGTAACAATAAAATAGTTTATACTCTATTATATTAGTTCTCATAAAAACCTCAGGTTTTCAGCCCGATACCTATTTTCATCCTTTATTATTGGCGCTGAAGTTTTGTTTACACAATTTGCAAAGTTTCGATAGATAGGGCCTGCCTACGTCCTTGCGCGGGACATTCGACATCGCTTCTATTTCCGGCCCCATTAACTTATTCGCCTATCCGACAATAGTTCGAGTTACCTCATTACTGGGAGTGACGCGTGCGTATAGAGTACACGAATACCCTTTGTATTTACTAGACAATTCCAATAAATTGGCGGCCCCGTAGCCTAGTTGGTTGTACGCTTGCCATCATAGCACAGGGTTATATAAACCCCACTCAGGATAAAAAACAATGTGATGAGCGCTTATGTTTGCCTTGTGTCTGGATGTTATGTATTTATATACATAATTATATATCTATATTAATGTTCGACACCCATAGTACCAACCAAACCCAACTGTGACAAAGTGACAGTGACGTGGAGCTTGATCTTGGAGTATCTGATAGTTCAATATAAGTTGTCACACCCGCGGCTCGTCTAGGTCCTGGACGAGCCAGCGGAGTGGCTACACGTTGATTAGTAGGAGAGACGCGCGTCGGGTAATAACGCACAAACTAAATTCACAAACACAAAGGAAACTAAATTCACTGTTAAATTATTAGTATATTCAGTCTCTATGGAAAATAATTTTAATACAGGTACATTTGAGGAGGATGGCCACGTAGTTCGTGGCCAGGAGTAAGACCAGGAATGCATAATAAAAAATGGATGATTGACGGATGATTGTGAATGAATTCCAAAATTAAATATATTTGTATTTAGACGAAAATGGTAAATGAGATGAGAAATGAAGTAGAAAACGTGGCAACGAGGTAGCACGCAATGCACCTCGTTACAAAGTAAAGGTCATGTTAGGTGCTTGATAGATAATACTTCAGCCGTACCACAGATAAAAAAGTAGTTTATATAAAAAAAATAATGTAAAGAAATGGAAGGAAAGTGCAAGGATGTTATAAGTACTAACCTTGGGAAAGTGTAAACAGAAAGAAAGGGGTAACCTTTTTTAAAAGTGCCACAGCGTAGCCCGTAGACATCCGCTACAACGCGCTTCGTAGCAATTGTCTACGAAGTTCTACGAAGCGCTGCCCTTTCACGGATGCGCTAATATAACCCAACCAATTCTTTTTATCATGTTGCATAGAATAAAATAGATTTTTTAATGCATACCAGTAAAGACAACAACAATAAACAAGCTTAAACGGGCGGACTTATTGCTAAGGCGGATATCACCCACTGCCCCGCGCCCCGTCGCGTGGCGAGTGTTTGCTTTATAAATTGAGTGCCCCGCGCTCCGTAGCGCAACGCGTGTTTGTCTCAATTTGTATGGGCGCTCCGCTGCCAGTGGGTGTTCGTTCCGCCTTAGGTATCAATTTCCACCAGGCAACACATGTAGGTATTTTTTTAAATTAATCTTTAGGTTGTACAATTCTGATGATACATTTAAAATACTCTATATTTTTCATAGATTAGATTAGATTTTAAAATAGAGGTTGCAAGAACCGTAAAATAATAATCTATAATAAAAAGATAATTTAAAAAATAAATAAAACCGCCTTCAAAGTTCGTATCCTACACTAAAAAATAAAATGAAAATCTGGCTGAAAGCATAGAAATTTAATATGGCTATTAATATTCCTTAAAGATAAAGATAAAGATCAATTATTTACATCAGTTGTAACATCATATAAACAAACATGTGTAGACATTGTTATACACTTTACCTTGGAGTCGCTGCCTTAGCTTAGAGTGCACTTGACTGCACAAAATAACGTTTTTTTTTCTGACAAATGTGTTATCTTATCATAACATGACTGCCGGCACTTGACAAAGGTCACGACGTACCCAGGACCACCTAAAGGGTTTTCCTTCAGTTCGCTGTTTGTGAAGGAAACCCTTTCTGCTAGCGAATGACGACACCTGAAATATATTTACCTCAATTTGTAACTAAATAAATGTTTGGTGTTTTGAAAGCTTTTTGTTCCTTCTAAAATATTAAAATATTTTACTTATTTTCCCAGTGGCGGTAAACATTTTATCACAATTTTAAGCTATTATGAGTAACCTTTCACATATTATGTCCTGAGGGATTTGAGCCTACACTAAATATTACAAAAAGTTCATCAACATCATAGAGATAGATTTTTTTTAATGAACAACATACAGAAGACAGACGAATTAGGTTTATAAAAAAAAAAAAATTAAAATTCATTTATTTCAGGTACAAAGTCCCATACAAGTACATTATAATAACATTGTTCCTCACAATATAATATAACACAATAGTAATATAGTATTTCATTACATTAAAATAGATTAAAATAGATAAAAATATATTATAGGATTTAATTTAATTTAAATTTAAATGTCAATTACAATTCGTATGTCAGCTAGTCATTATAAAAATAATTTAGACCCAACGACCTCAGTTACGAGTATTAATATTATAATGACCTGCCAAGCAGGTATGTATTCATATTAAAGCCTACACTTCGTATGTACACTGTGTGAAATATACTGTATTGTATTTTTTTACAATTTTAGAAAAGAATCATTTTAAATTATTTAAGAAAATTGGCGAAAGTTGACCATTCTCCCTTATCTCCGTAACTAGGCACCAAATTTTACTGAATCAGTCCAGTTGATTCGGCTCAAGATGAAAAACTTCGGACGGAAGCCTCTTCACGCGAGTTCAAGAGTTCGACTTGGCCGGCTGTTAAACAGTACACGTGTTTGCGAATGGTCCCACCCGTGTGTGTTGTGCTTTGTCGAGCAAACAGTCACTGATTTTTAGAGTTGTCGTTTTGTGTTATTTTCTATTTTCCTTTTATCATTTGAGATACCAGTTTCCGCACGTGAAAGCACGAATATTTTCTAATGAAAATGAATTTTGCGAATAGGTATTCTGGTTCCTCGGGTAAATTGATTTAATATTTTTGAGATATCTAATAATTCTCGAGAGGTATAGTGGTTAAGGCTGGTTATTTCCATTCCAAAAAAGCAATATCACCACCACCAGTAGAGTCGTATTCATATCTTACAGGCACATAAAAAATAATTAATTCTTACTCTATGTATAGGCACATAACTTGTAGACTTAAATGTATTAGCTTATATCGTGTGGGTTTCAAGGTTATCTTATCTTATCTTATCTCATGTACATATTTATTTATTTTATCTAAGCTAAGCATACTCGTATGTACGTAAGAAAATTACTATAAGAAGATTATCTGCGTACACCTGCGAAGAAATTCAAAGGTTGTCAATAACAATTTTCGGATATCGGAACAATCTGTAGAATATAATACAATGTCTACAATAAAGTCGTTTATAAAAAAATATAGTCGATCACATTTTAACATAAGCATATTTAGTAGTGGTATTTAGCAAACAATATTATTATCACTTTCCCTTTGCGCTCCCAGTAAATATGTACAGTACATATCAAATTGTAACTGCATTATAATGTGCATAAAATTTTGTCTAAAATACGTGCAAAATACAACCTTTATTTTCCAAACATCTCTAGAGAGAAGGTAATGCGATTTGAAACGTTGCTGTAACGTGATTCATTTTGTATTCACTTCAGTAAACGACTGAAAAGGGGGAATATCTATTTGCAAACTGGGTTTTAGAGCATTAACATTGAATAGTGTATATTTTGTAGATTATTTTATCTATGTAAGATACTATTATTTGTAGCAGACTTTAATAATATTGTTATTACGGTGTGCTGTTATAACAATATTAGCACTGGTGACCGGCGGCGTATCGTAAACATCTGTGTATCTGTCATCTGTTCATCTTATGTCAGTTTGGTATTAGATATTCAAGGATGTTATAAGTACTACGTACACCATATAGTACTTATAACATCCTTGTAGATATTAGAAAAGAGGAACTACAAATGTCAGTATGTTTCAAACTGATACATTTTTGTTTTCCGGCAGTTCCGACCGATAAAAAGTCAGACAACCCCGAGCCCGGGACAACCCCCCGCACCACAGCTATTTGACAGAATTTATTTCTTTAAGATTTGCATGTTACGTCTCTATAGACCCATGGATGTCATGTAAAACTGAAAGGGTTTCAACCCTTCACCGTGTTTTGTGAATAAAGGGTTTGGAAAGCCGTTTGCCTAATGGTTAGGAAAGTTTGTGTAGCTAGAGCTTTACTTAATGTAGTTTTCTATTTAAAATCGAAATAAACAATGAAAAAATAACATAACGGCTAAAAAGTAGAAAAAGTAATATATGAAACAAAATAAAACTTATTTTTGAACAAGAAAAAATTGCGTGTTGAAAAAAAAACTTTTCGATATCTTAATCCTTAAAACTTAAAATGTATACATTTGAAAATGCATCTATCATACATAACAGATACTAATTGTTTAACAAATCTATTGGTTACAATAATTTTGTAAGTTTTTGCTACATGATTATTTGTGTAGGTACATCATACATTCATCGTTAACGTACATATTAATTCAAAAATCTAAAACATTTTTATCGTGTCAGACTTGAACTCGCGAACTTCCGAATGGAAGTCAATGGCTTTAGCCACTGAGCCACCGACGCTCTCACAATTAACATATCTAACTAATATTAATTGTATTAATCTTAGTAATATTAAGACACTTAAAAATACGCTTTTATTAAAATTGTAGCGTTTTGTAAGCGTATTTGCGCGTAATCCCTTTTGCATAAATGTTGAAGTTATGAAGTCATTCTAGTGAGAAGAGCTTCCAAGAAAAATCTTTGAATTGTTAAATCTCCTTCACCATTTAGGAGCGTTATACAAAACGATTTAATTTTGCACAATTCATATTGAAAGTTGTACAACAATTTAGTATAGGCTCTACGTAGTTTGGAGTTAGATGGCCGTGTGCAAATGTCCCCATAGATTTATTTATTGTTTTTATTGACATCATCTGAGTAAGAAAGATTTTACTTTGATTCCTGCTTGTAAAACCAAGGATTGATAAGTATGTATTATAATCAATTTATCTCTCTATATATTAATAAGATGTCTTCAGAGGCATTTAAGATCTTAAATTTATTCAAAAGCTTGCTTTGTGGTATTGAGCTTACTTTATTTTACGCGTATAGGACGAAACCCTCTCACAAATCAAGTGCTACTCAGATCCCATTTAACAGATAAGGAACATTTAATTCCTTTTTCCTTTTCCCCGTCCGATGATTATAATCAAAATGAATGTACGAGAAAATAAAATTAGGGACTTTATAAAATGCAGATCAGAAGAATCTACAAAAATTTTGCTAAACATTTCTAGTCATTCTTGTAAGTTAACGGGCCCGCATATTTATTGCTGATTGTCAACTTAAAGGATAATGCCCAAAAATGTATGGAGCAAAAACCCGGAATCGATTAAAACGAGTTATGTAGGGTAGGGTAGAGTAAACATACTATATCCTAAATACAATAATCTTTATTGATTAAACGATCACCAAGTACTTGAAAAAAAATCGTAACTATTTGACTATACTCATAGGAATCTATGATATTTAGGACGATTTTACAAACAATATTGTGACTCTCTGACGAATAGTACGTAATATTTCGAGTTATGTATATGTATTTCATGTTTTATTATATTATTACATAATATTGTTTTACTACCTACGTACTAATTATGCAAAAGTATTCTAGTAGCGTCATCAGGTGAGCTATTTTTCAATATAAAAGCTGTGGAACTTTACTGGTATTATCATAGGTACTAATATAATATTATAAAGAGGAAAGATTTGTATATTTGTGTGTATGTTTGTAATGAATAAACTCAAAAACTACTGAACCGATTTCAAAGATTCTTTCACCATTAGAAAGCTACATTCACCCTGAGTAACATAGGCTACCTTTTACCGCGGGAAAATGCCTCATTCCCATGGGAAAAACTTAACGCGGGCAGAGCCGCGGCGGAAAGCTAGTTTTTAATATAAGGCTATTAATAGTCAATGGTTACAGTAGGTAGCTTAATAAATAAATGCAAGTGGTCTACGTAAAAATAAAACAGGAGAATTCAATAGTAACACGGTCACCTGGATAACAATAATAATAATAATAATCTTTATTTTCTTCAAAAGTAGGGGTTACAATTAGTTGTCAGGGACAGTGTCACAATTAAATATATATCTGCTATCTCTTTCTTTCTCGTAATTGTAAACCCTTATCTGTATTCTTTATCTCCTCCACGAGCGAGAAACAAACACAATAACAAAAGAAGGAACCAGTTATTTAAAGCGCTCTGATTCTCAGAATTGTGGTATACTGCCGCTTGCCGACCTGTTTAGGAAATGGTTTTAAGTGAAACTTGTTGCGTATTTGCGACCTACTATTTAAGGTCTAAGTACTTTGCTGTTCATAAATTATTTCAATCGAATCGGGGTTGTTTTTGGGCATCCTCCTTTAGAGAAGTCAAACATCGATTTTCGTAGTTCGCACTAGTTTAACAGGCATGCGAAAACACCCCACTTAAAATTACGCTAAAGCTGTGCTCTCAATTTAAATACCATTCATTCAAAATTAGATTAATTCGACCGAAGGAGGAACGATTCTGTTAAAATTTGAATAATGTTTAAATCCTAAAATGTACATCACTTCGATCATGAATCATGATCGAAGTGATCTACACTTTTTCATGATCTACGCTTGTGTGTGTCGCAATCGCAAATTGACGGCTCTATAGCCTACCAGTGAAGCAAAGGCACAGAAGAAAATAATAGTGCTACCCGGCAAAGGGTCGCGGTTCGAACCCCGATGCAAACATTTGTGTGATGAGCACCTTGTTTGCATTATGTTTGTATGTTGTATGCATGCATCAGCTGTCTGACACCCATAGTACAGGTTCTGCCTAGTTTGGGGTCAGACGGCCGTGTGCGAGATGTCCTAACATTTTATTTATTTTTTAAATTCGACGCTTCAAACACTGGACTCGCGGTCCTGCCAACCCAGAAATAAATCCATGTACACTTACTTAAAGAAAGAACATGGAAGAAAAATATTCATTAACATTAGTAACATTACATTTGGAGGAGAGGACATGAATAGGCTTTCAATCCCACGCTGAGATCGGGTCAGCGTAATCCTGAGTGGCGCGAACTTTCTAGAACTGAGATGTGTGTGCGTGTGTGTGTGTATGTGTAGTGTTGTGACATGACTTGGAGATTTGACGAACAAAAAAGCTTGTGTATGGAAAAAGCGAAGCGTTGTATTGAAACATATATATAATTATGTATTAGGAATATGAAAAAAATAACTTACAGATCACTTATTGCGCCTGTTATATCAACATATACGGATCATCGGATTTATGTGTAGTACGTTGCTCTTACTTGTAGAAAAGAACTAAATTGTTTTCATTTTACGTACTTATTATAACAAATATAGAAGTTTTTATTTTATGATTAGCCTTTAAACAGCCAACTTTATATAAATTAGGTAAAGAAACGTCGAACACATGCCTAAGAAAAATCATACACGCGTTCCCGCGTTTTTGTGGTCATACCCCTATCACCTAAACTTAAATGTAGTCCAAGCCCGTAGCATTTGCTACGCCGCACGTAGCAAAGTGCTACAGAAGTGAGAGTCTACAAAATGCTTGCTTGCTTAACGTGTGGGTTTCGTGGTTTACCTACCTTATCAACCCTGGTGTCAGGATTATTGAGCAGCCTATAGCTTCTGATATATAACGACTACATCCTAAGACTATGTTATTATATATGTTATTATACCGCCGCCGGGACCAACGGCTTGAATGGAGACGATACCTACACAACATCCATTAGTGTTAGTCATAATGTCAAAACATAATACAGTCATAACACAACATTTAACTAACTTAAACATAAAACTAGGCCATAGGTAGCTGGCTGTAGCAATGTAGTAACTATTTCGCCGGGGGGAGGGAATGACCCCCATGGCGCCATTATCCAGTTTCCAAAGAGTAATTAGACTGAAATATGCAGACGGTGTTGTTGGTACATGAGATGAATGAGGCTAAAGTTTAAGCCTTATTCCAAATGTATTTGACAATTGGAGAATTTAGGTACCACTGTTAAATGAACTGTCTTTATGAACAGTTATATTAATATAAATGTGTTTCCGCTTGTTTATTCTTTCGCTTTTGAATTAAACATTTATGGAAAATTAATAATGCGGTTCACATCTTTTTGGTACCATTGTGACTGATAATAACAATATTTATTACGAAGGAAAAGACTCAAATACCCATTAGGTATTGCATTATTTCTTACTAGCTTTCCGCGTTACCAGTTTTTCCCGTGAAAATGAGGCATTTTCTCGCGGTAAAAGGTAGCTTTTGTTACTCAGGGTGAATGTAGCTTTCTAATGGTGAAAGAATTTTTGAAATCGGTTCAGTGGTTTTTGACACACAAAAATACAAATCTTTCCTCTTTATAATATTAGTATGATAGTATGACATGATTGATATAATGTTACTGGCTGAAGGAAACTGCCGCTGGGCTGTAATTAACTCCGAAGCACATTATTTTTTCCTACTTGTAGGATTGTTTTCATATTTATACACAGTAGCGGTGGTCGGTTCGCGATCCTGCCCGGCTACCACGTAACTTGGTTGGAATGAGCTTTAAGAATAAAATACTTTGACGTTGCAATATCTCGATATAATATAACATTTACATTCCAGCGCGCTAGGTTCACCGTAATAAAAATACGACTTTAATGAGAGAGAATAAGACACTATTTATTAAAATTGATCAAACAGTATGCTATTGTACGAGATACGGTAGGTATAGTATAGAGCCAGTTAATCTAGAGTAGAGTCAATGCTACTGGCTGAAGGAAACAGCCGCTGCTGTCTGTAATTAAATCCGAAGCACATTATTTTTCCTACTTCTAGTACTTCTAGAACAGTTAGATCGACTTACTCGTAGCAGTTTTTTTATTGCTCGAAAGGAAGGTCAATCTGTTATTCGTGTATTTTGTTTCGTAGTATGTGAATTCAACTACTTGAGAATAATTATGTTTAACAAGTTAACCACATATCAAACATCAGCAATATTGATGCCTAATGTTCAAAGATTTCAAATAAATTATTTTGAAGCTTTAGTATATTTACATCACTTAGTTAAGACAGTTATTTTCTGGCGAGTTCAACAGCATGTTGAGTTACGCGATAGCCTCGTGGAGTCTGAAATCAGGCAGCAAACATGGCGGGCGGTCCACGCCGGGGATTTGGGAAATAAACAGCTTTAATGAAATTACAGAAACCAGATCCCGGGAAATTGTGTTATGCGAACACCGAGCGCCCGGGTAAACATTTGCTTGTACTTAAAAACAAACTCTCAGAGTTCTAAAATCCGTCCAAATACTTACTTGTGTGAGTTCCGACGTTAGGCTCTAAATTCTAAATACTGCAAGTAAATATATGCAAGTAACTCAGCTCTTAGTCTAGTTGGTAGTACGTTTGCCTTTCGAAGCTGAGGATCGCGGGTTCCAACCACGCCCTGAAAAAACGTTTCTTGTCTGGATGTTGCATGTACAGAATCCAGCACATGCGGTTGGACATTCGCACTACGATATTCACCCGTACGACACTCACCGGAATACGGGCGCTCTCAAGGTCAACATGTCCAGCCGCATGAGCCACTGTACTTAGTATATTTATCTAAGTAATTATGCTAAGACTGTAAAAAATTAGTTTCTTTGTATGCTAGATCGTTAGAAGAAGGAGTTAGTTCCTTTTTGGCTACGTTTAGATCCTTTTGGTCTGTAAGTGGTCTGTAAGTTTATTTTATCTCCTCAATTCATTTTCCTTTATTTAGAGATCTCTTTGTTTCGCTTTATGGGGCGCGAGGAGTGAGGGCCGTTTACCGTGTGTGGAATTGAGGTCATAATTTCTGATACAAGGAACATGTTTCAACTCGTTCACTGCCTAACTCATAGCATAGATTCGCAGCGCAATTTGTACCTAATTCTAGGCTTTTTTTAACACAACCTCCATTTCATTAAACTAAACATGCGTGATGGGGAGACACATACAATGAAAAAATTTACTTACGTGTGGATTTTGACAGCGCGTTGTCGGCTGAAAATAATGAGGGTATTCACAGAATTTATAAAAAAAGACTCTTTTTTGTACAGAATTAAAGTTTGAGCAGAACTCATAGATTAATGACGTCATTAAGGCTTTAGATTCGTTTTGTTTTTCTTTAATTTGATTTAATTATCATAATAATGATATTATACTGAAGAAGTATAGTTACATTACTCTACTACACTCATTCTCTCTCTTTTTTACTTCTAGTATATTCTATTCTAAACATCAAATTATGTGTTTTGCCTTTGTTACTTACCTTATTGTGCTATCATTACTTACACGAGATTTTTAAACCATAATTCCAAATTATTACATTTATTCTGGTTTTTCGTAAGTAATGGAAGAAATCTAAGTAGTTGAGTTAAAAAGTCTAAACAAAAAGGTAACAACTCTCAAAGGTCTGTCATACGCTACCAGCCTAAAAGTGCTCCACTTTAAGGTCTAAAAGGACTGTTGTGGAAAAAATATCACAAATGAGAGGTCATGTTACAAATGATGCCAGTTACAAGTGTGTCGGTCTCGACCTTTCTCAACAGAGACGTATATAAGTACACCTAAGTACCTAAATACCTAGATATTTTAGTGCTTTCGTACGAGGGCAAGTATTGTTTGTGAATAAAGAGTAAATTATTAAGGCGTGAAAGAGATAGGCATACCTACCAGTAGTATCAGAGAATCAGAAAAATGATCATATAAAATAGGTTTGTATGAACTTTTTGCAGAGTGGAGTTTATGATAATTATAATAAAAAGTTAATTTATTATCTCACCACCAAATAGATAGGTACATCGAGATTGCTAAGATGTGAAGATTTTCAGTGAAGTTTAATTCGTCGTACTTTTTCGACAAAAGCATAGGTCAATTAAAAAAAAAGAAAAAATATATATCTGTAAAGGTTATGAACAAACTAGTTACATATTAGTACTTATTAGAGCAGAGACGGGAGTCCTAAACTAGGAAAAACCTGTGCGGTGGTCCTACCGGTTTCCAATTCTGTCATTGCAACACCTAATTAAAGTACGATGACCATGATCATTATAAAAAATCATTATAATTGGCAAGTAGAAGTTTAATAAAAGCACGCAATGGAATCCTTAAACCATAAAATCAACAACAATTCAATAAGTCAGTTGTGCTTGTGTTGTTGTGTGTGTTTATAGTTGGTGTATGTTTATAGGGTGTAGCTGTAGATAAGCGTTTTTTAAAGACAGGGTGAATGAACTAATATTAAATTTATTGTGAAGATATTTAGTCTACTAATTAAACAAAAACATCAGTCGAACTAAATAGAAAATTGCTTGTTTTTGTATTAAAAACTAAAACTTCACCGTGACCTTATAACCCCGAGGTTTTTTACAAATTCAAAGAAAAGTTTTAATTAGTGCAGCTTAAGTAAAACGAATTAAATGTTTTATAAACATGTTCATTGTAGCAATAACAATATGCTTCTGTTTCAGACGTTTTAAGTAACCTCTATCTACATGTTAGACGTTACAAATATTTTCATTTACTGCTTATAGTACTTTTGGACTCTTGGCAAAAAATAAACTAGTCTGGTAAACTGTAACTTTTCGGTATCTATTCTAATGAGTAATGTTTAAATGAAATAAATTTGAACAAAAACATTGCTTATCTAAATATAGCTAAATAAGTAACTCTTTATTGCATACACATGACAAAACATTAAACAAACAGAAATCAAATGTGCGGCATAGGCGGTATTATGCCTATTTAGCGATCTCTTCCAACCTAAGGCAACCTTAGAGTATAGGAAATTAATAAAGAAGCATTGGTATGCGCGCTAGGCCATGGTCCGAGGCTCCCTTGAGCCGCCCCTAGACGCGTTGGTATATGACTTTTCTTCGGGTAGAGTCATCCGCTACCCCGCAAGTCTGGTGAAGCTTGATTGGTCGTACCTTTTCGACACAAGCACAGGTCAATTAAAAAAAAAAACAATTATTATTTATTGGACTGACGGTTTTCTGTATCAAAACCATCCCTCTCATTCCGTCTTCGTGTCCATTCGCAATCGTAAACAAGTTTTACGAGAGTGCCAGTAGATACTGACCTTTGCCACGCTTTGGGCCCGATTCAAAGTATTAAACCCTAACTTAATTTTAAAAACTATATGTCAGGTGATTGGCAAATAAAATTTAGTACGCGTAGTTCGCACTAGTTTAGCAGGTTTTTTTTTTTTTTTTAATGTACCTATGCTTGTGTCGAAAAGGTACGACCAATCAAGCTTTACCGGACTTGATAGTTTAGCAGGCATGCGAAAACATCCCACTTAAATTAGGCTGAATTTGACAGCGGCGTTGCTTATTTTAAATATCATTCATTCAAAATTAAATTCATTTGTCTCCCATCCTTTTCGATTCCCATAAGAATGAAAGAGACCAACAACATCAATTTTGAGATTTTAGCGGCCACGCCGGAATTGTGCCCATTGTACAAACATCTCATCCTAGCATTATTGGAAAGAACGTTTTCCTACAGTTCGTGAAAGAGAACGCGGCTACTGTCTCACGAAATGAAATATTTTTAAGCCTGACTAGAGAAATAAAATACCTATTCTGGGGGCGCCACATGAATATTTATGTGTTATGGTTCCCTTTTAAAATTAGTTCTTTTGAAATAACGCAATATGGCGAGGTTTTTTATTTCTTTGGTCGGGTTTTACTTCAGTTGCTTGGAAAAGAAAGTAAAAACAGATTATTGCTTCTCTTGATAGCAATAAGGTCGACTGTTGGCCTTCATATCGTGAATTGTACATATTTCCTTGTCTTTGTTTTACTATAAAATAATAAATTTCCTATAAGTTAATTACTTTAATTAATTTCGTATAACCGGTGTAGCATTATACATCTTCTTTTACCCCATAATGTCATAATTGATCATAATGCTTTAAAAGGAAGATAACTTGTTTTTTTCTTAATTAGCCTACGCTTGTGTCGAAAAGGTACGACCCATTAAGCTTCACCGGATTTGGATGGAAGGTAACACACATGAACAAACAAACACACACGCAAACACATAATCTCACACAATCCTCACATGCTCGTCTCGTACAACTCTGAAAACGAAAATAATATCATATGGAACATTCTTTAATATTTATTTTATTCTACAGTAACGCCTTGTGAGAATCATTTAGCGTTTAGTCGGAAACACAGATTTGATTGTAAGCGTATCACCGAATATCGACATAATATAATAGCTACGTAGTACATTAGGCGTGTCAAAATATATGTCAAGGACAGGATTGCTTACATGGGAGATAATGTTAGCTTGCCGGGTTATTTTTATACAAAAATAAGTTTCTGATGGTAGCAAAAATACACCTACATATTAACCGAAAAAAAAAAACACATCATTGGAAGCTTTGCATAGGACTCGAAGCTGTGGTTTTTCCATCTCTCTGCTTAAAATAGTTTGGTTAGAATAGATAGATAACCTTATTTTACGAAATTAGTTTTGTGCTTAAGCAAAACATTCAAGATCGTATAAATTATCCTATGTAATAAAGTGTTTAGAAACAAACAATAATAAGTAACATTTTATATACATACAAAGGGGCGCTTCGTCGCTATTTTTCTATTTTGTGGTCCAAATAAGAGAATAACTTAAGTATAGTTTATAGCGACTTGACTTCAAGGTTTTTATCACATTTTTTCACGTTTTTCCTCGGTTAAGTTTTACGAGAGCCACGGGAAAGGATTTTTCTGTTTACAAAGAAAACGTATTTATTCAAGGGTTCAACAATGGCACCTTTTCCTTTCATCTCAAGTCTACTGAGAGCTTTTTATGCAAAAGTTGTTATTTTGTTGGCTTTTGGTTAATCTTTGTGATAAAATAACCTTTAAAGTTTGAGTTGAAACTTGATACAGGAGACTTTTTTAGTTCTGTTTAGTTTTTCAACTATCCTACTAAATTATTTATGAATATTTAAAATAGAACAATAAAATTGATGTTTCGATACTATAGTTTAACTTATTCATTACTTATTGCTGGTAGATATAAAGCGACAAAAAAGTGAATGGCGGCCACGCACCGGAAGACTTAGCGTGGGCAGGCACCCCCCAAGGTGGACCGACCATCTGGTGAGAGTCGAGGTTTCTAAAGCGCGCTGTTCATTTATACCACAATCGCAGCGATAGTGACTTGCGTTGATCGCCGGTGCAGCTTGATGTTTTTTTGTATTTCTTTCTTTTTTTTTTTTTAATCCCAATACAAAAAATGCGTTGTTCGTCCTCGTTTAAACATGTCTCGTTAGATCTCGTACAGGCTTGCCGCATGCTTCAACGAACCACACGCCACTCGTGCTTAACCGACCCTTTGCACGACAAATGTCCAAATGTGAAAAAACTCCAATCATAAAAATGACCAATAGTAAAAATTTACTTGGGCTTGTAGTTCTGACAGATGCTGATACATTTGAAATTGTAACCGTTGCTCGACAAACCGTCGTTGACCGACGGACATTTGACCGACACCATTGGGCGGTCACTCCATACAGAAAACACATTTTGACAACCTACTTCTTTTTGAATAACAACTGAATATCAACTACAAGTCAATGGCGCTAGGCGCTATGTAAAACACCCCCGAACACCACCGGCGGAGTCCCGCGGCGCCTGCGGGGTGCGGGGCGTGGGGCGCTATATTGGGCGGGGAACTCATTTTAGCGCGGGGTGGTGAGTGTCCTTTCTGTACGGGTTAGTACTATTATTTTCTTCTGTGCCGACACATCAATTATTCTACACTAGCTGATGCCCGCGACTTCGTCCGCGTCAACTTTGAAATTTAAAGAATTTTTTAACGACATTAACCGTTTTGTTGCCTTCTGCTAGGATAAACAGGTTGTTTGGGTTACTTACCCGCGAGCAAGCTTCATATAGCTGGCCATGGGAAAAACAGTCAGACCTTAAGTCGACACCAGCAGCCTTCAGGGTCTGACCTTGGGATTTGTATATTGTCATGGCGAAGCAAACGGCTACTGGAAACTGCGTGCGCTTAAATTAAAATGGGAAATTATTGGGAATGAGTGGTATGCGGGGAATAAAAACAGTTTCTCCTGAGCCGAAGCCAGTGAGAATCTGAGGTTGTTATTCTACATTACTGTGGTCCGAATCTTAGAACGCCGAACGTTGTCCCCTATGGGAAAAATTAGCTACCTATTTGAAGTTCTTTGTTCCTCGGCCGATTGCTTTATGAATCGATATCTGGGGTCTCTAGTGGTCTCGGGATCTGACGTCAGAATTGGAAAAGTGGCCGCCATTGGATTTTAGGTCGATAAATTGCGCTCTTTTTTTGTTAAAATTCATAATGTTACGTAATGTTGTTGTAATGTTGTTTTTAATTTGTTTCAATTTACTAAAGTACGGTAGCATGAAAATTTTCATTCTAGGGACATTAAAAGCTAAGATTGATTCATATTTAAATACTTAAATATATTCTTTTCGGATACAAAATTTATAATTTTTCTTGTCTTATGAAATATTTATTACTGAAATGAGTGCTTTTATCGCTATTGTTTTATGCATGAAAGAAGTCCTTTATCGTTTTATGCTAAATCTACCTCAACAGTAGACGACGAAAAATTTAAAATTTCAATTAAAATTTAAATCTGACGGGATTATTACTTTAATGTGTGCTAATAATGATATGCTCGGAGACGCGAGACGTAATTCTATTTAGCGTCGAGATTCCAAGAGGATTTTCCTGAATAATGCCTCTCTAAGCCCTTCGCCGACGCCGACGCTCAGAATTATTATTGTTTCCAAAAGTCTTGTTACAAAGTTATAATCCTTCTCTAAATGTAACATGACATTTTCTTAATTTCATTCGAAAGTTATGACTAGGCGAAAGCCCCGTGTCTCTCATAATAGGAGAGACACGGGCGTGTTTGCAGCAAAGATAAAATGATGAACATCGTACGTGACGCGACGATGATATGATATGGCCGTAAGCATGGTTCAAGAAAACAAGGTCTTGCAATTAGACCACGTGACTGACACAAGCCTACGTCATTTTGCGCTGTTCATCTTTATCTATTACACGCATTCGACAAGGATGAATAGGCAAAATGACGAAGAAATGACGTAGGCTCGTGTCAGTCACGTGGTCTAAATGCAAGACCTTGTTTTCTTGGACCATGGCCGTAGGTATTTTCTCTACCTGACGCACGCGGGCATAATCAACGCAAAACTGTCGCTATAGGGCGCGTGCGATGGGTTATGTCTTATTCAGCTGATATTTTAACGAAGAAGACACATTATTTTACCTGCGTATGAAGTTTTAAATATTTTACAACTTTTCGCTTGGCAACATATTATGTAAAGCTCGACCAGAAAAATAATAAATGACCCCGCCATATTGCGGAATTTTAACGGAACTAAATTTATAATACAAATTGTTGCTTTAAACATAAAAATTTACTCATGGCGCCCTCGGAGCAGGGTTTTTATTTTTCTGTTCAGGCTATAATACCTACAGATTTTGACCACTTACATTATATGCCTTACACGTAATAAAAAGTGTTACGAAATCCATGGTAAGGGAATACCTAAATGAACTAGACATTGCCTGTCATGACGGCAGCA
Organism: Teleiodes luculella; assembly: GCA_948473455.1. NCBI lineage: Eukaryota > Metazoa > Arthropoda > Insecta > Lepidoptera > Gelechiidae > Teleiodes > Teleiodes luculella. The sequence continues at coordinate 6,292,128 of OX419600.1, read as the reverse complement.
AACAATAGACAAGCTGCCTTAATAATAACACCTATATACCTAACTATTGCAGGATATTATAATCCTAAACAAGCTTAGTCTAATCTCTCACTCTGTTCATGCGAACTGATATTCCAAGAATATTGACAATATTGTTATTTTGTAAAGGAATTTGGATTAGGTTGCTTCGATAATTCAATTAGGTGCAAACCGTACCGACAATGATACTAAAATGGTTATCTAATTCATGATCCACTTAGTATTCCTAAGTACCCGCATATCGAACAGACACAATGAACCCAGCTTAGTTTATCAGTAGTATTTTTATTATCTGTTCTTTGCATAAGTGTTTCATAGTTAAAACTTCATGGTTGAATTAGAAACTAAAATTCGATTACACTATATAAAAATATGGTTTCAGAGCGTCGTTGGTGGCCACGTGGCTAAGGCAGTTGACTTCCATCCGGAACTTCGTAGGTTCAAGCCACGGCACGTACCAATATGTTTCGGTTTTCGAATTTATATGAACTATATTCGGCACAGAAAAACATCGTGAGGAAACTTGCACAGACCTGCGAAGTAATTCAAAGGTTGTGTGTGAAGTTGACTAGTTCAACCCGCGCTGGGCCAGAGCGTAGTCGACTAAGGCCTATTCATCCTGATTTCATGCATATAAATTGTTTACAACGACGATGTTTTGAAAATGAAAAGTGTGATGAGACATACCATCGAGTTCTTTAATATAACGTATTTCGGTAAATGAAATCCTCACTATTTAATTAAATTTCGCTAAAGAATATATTATTAAGTATCTATTTTGCATTAGATCTAAAAATATTTTATCCTTAAATCGTATTAACAACAACAATAGGCTCTATCTCGCAGAATATAAAACTCATTTTTCTATTATACATAATTTATTATTTCACTTTTGAACGTTAATTTATTTGGCTTCGGCACCGTAACGGCAACGGTCGCTGCTTTCCTACGGGAGACACCAGTTTGACTCCTGTCACGTGCCAATATATTTTCAGAATTCATGTGCACTTAGTGAAAAGTCTGATAGCCCGCACTGTGCTACCGTTGTCATCGTTAAGAGAATATAAAGTAAAGTCATTTTAATTAGATTTGATCCACGCTCTTAGATAATAATAATTGAAACTTTTACCAGTACTAATTCGTATAACTTCTATATATTCTAGGTCTACTGGAAGACATTTCTTTAGAAATAAGTAGTACCAGTTGTGTCGTCGTTCTTTATGTTTGTAATTATGTAATTTTCTTGTGTGCAATAAGTGTTAAATAAATAAATATCAATAGGTAGGTTTGCAAATATTGAAATATACACCTTTTTTAAACATTTTAAGGGACGAATACGATGTATTTAGTTATTTTATTTTATTTTTATTTTATCTTCTTCTTCTCAGAAGAAGCACGAGAAATACCCAGCAATATTTTTCAATGTAAATAAACTTAAACAAACAATAACAACAAACAAACAAACAAGCGAAACAAAAAAACTTGGATGGGATTCAAACATTCCATTTGAAAAGATTCCCTTCAAGTAACGTTACAAAGTGAAATAGTCGACTGCATTTCTTTGAAAATCCATTTAATAGTAAAACCCAGTGAGCTGGTACAAACGCTATTGTATTGGAATCCTGTATGAGATTACTATTGTTAAGATGTCTTTACTCTTCAAATCCTTATAAAGCAATCGTGCGAAATGATGGGATCCATTTGAATATATCTAATATGTGAACAACTGATATCGCATCGCCTCTTTAAATATTTTAAGAGTTTACATAATCATACTTCTTCGGTTAAAATCATCTGTCTTTTTCTCGCCTAAAACAAATAACCTCGCCGTTAACAGCTCATATCCCCAAGGGGCTCAAGCCTACCCATAAAAAACACAAAAAACGAACAATACAATATACATATACTTTGTTGACACCTAAATCTACAATACATAAGAAGCAATACACACACATACAAGAGTCTAAAGGCGGCCTTATTGCTAAGGTGGCAATCTCTACCAGGCTACCTTAGGGTAGAAAAATAGCGCACAGTAAAGTTAGAGCGGTTTATATTTGTTCTAGCTTTTATGAAATTTCGACCAGTGTGTGAATAAGGGATAAATTTTATTATACGTAAATGCAAAAGTGTGTTTGTTTATCCTTCTTTCACACTAAAACTAAGCAATGGATAGACCCTATTTTTGCACAGAGATAAATTGATGTTCGTAGAATAAAATAAGCTACTATTTAGCGAGGTAAAGACTTCATTCCTACGGGAAAAGTCGAAAAATAAGACGGGTGTAGCCGCCGGTGAAAAGCTAGTACTTCAACTGAACTAACCCCATTTTAGACTATATCCTGCTTGATTGTCGGGGAGAGATTGCTACTCGTGCAATAATAATCGCCTGATGACTCATTGTTCTGAAATTGTAACTTGTAATTGTATTTTACTTGTTCGTTGGTGTCAAAAAAAGAGGAAAGATGCGATCCTGTGGAGTTGCTCCACAGCGTTACGTTGCGCGAACCTGCTAGTTCCGTTCAAACTAATAGTTTATTACTTGTTCTTAGTTTGAGCAAAACCTATTAACTTCTGATCTGACGTCATTAAGGGTTTTAAAAAAATCTATGATGGATCAAAGATAGACAGACATAACATATTATTGGTACCTATTTGTGGTCGGCTCCGTAAGAGGAGACGAACTGGTTGCTTACTGTGGAGAGAGACAAATTATGGCCTAGAATTGGGACAAGAGAAGGGAGCGAGAGAGGCCTTTGCTCAGCACTGGGACACCTCAGGCTAATTAATAAATGCAATAGGAATTTTACGTATATTTTCTTTGTTGCAGCACTGTCCAGAAGCAGCCCTTGTATCAGCTCGCGTGCTGGCAGCTGAGGGCACTCCAGCGACGCGGTCCGCCTCAGGAGTTGAGCGCCGACCTTCCGCTCCTCGCCCCCCCCTGAACAAGCGAGGGTCTGGCTCCTTGCTGTCTTCCGCACCCCCCGCTCCTCAGTCTCGGTAAGTATGATTTCCTGGAAATATAGCAATCCTCACAATTAGCGGAGGAACCCCTGGTTTCTACAACACGGGAACCTTCTAGCATTGAAGCCAGGACTTTGAATACTATAGTCTCTAGACTCTATTTTAGATTACCTCTATAAGACAAATATACTAATCCACAGAATAAAATAGCTTACATAGATTTTTGTCGGGGTGGTAAGATAAGATAAGCCTGTCAACAAAAACTTTAATACGAATTATAGGTAGCGGTAAATAAGAAAAAAATGTCTCTTGGGATCTCCTGTCACTTTGACAGCGCCTTATCTGTGGGTTCTATTCATTATTCACCTCTGTCACAGAAGAAAATATTAGTACTAACCCGTACAGAAAGGACACTCACCCCCCCGCGCCAAAATGAGTCCCCGCCCGATATAGCTCCCCACGCTCCGCACCCCGCAGGCGCCGCGGGACTCCGCCGGTGGTGTTCGGGGGTGTTTTACATAGCGCCATTGACTTGTAGCGGTTATTCAGTTGTTAGTAGGTTGTCAAAATGCGTTTTCTGTATGGAGTGACCGCCCAGCTCTGTGAAACACTTTTCTAAAGATACAATTAGTTTTACCCTTTTTGGACGGGTCGCACAATAGAACAACAATTACACAAAACAACATTTATTCAAAGCTAAGAAACAAATATAATTTTGTGTTTAAATTTCTAATTATTTTCAACTTCAAAACCATATGAACGAAAGAATTTACAAAATAATTTCCCGGCGTGCAGGTGGCCCTAAGATTTCTGAACAATTTATTTTCCACGAACAGTTACAAATATAATTCAAAACTGCATTGTGATTGAACCTGGGATATTACTCTTTATCTACTTCTGTACAACAACCTTCATAAAACACTAACTTCACGGTAAGGAAGTCCCGGCTATTAAGTATCTACAGATGTAGCGTTAGGTAAACCATGTCAGAAGATTCAGGCGACTCAATAATTCTGAGACCAGGATTTGTAAGGTAGGTTAACCTCAAAATCCATACATATATACGATAAACAAGCACAGAGCTACCAAATCTACTCTACTTACTGGTAAAATAAATCGTACGGGAAAGAACGATAAAGTTCCAAGTACGGGACATCTCCCGTCACGTACGCGGCTGCGTCCTTCGCAACGTCTCTTGATAAATAAGATTTATGTACCCTTTTCCTGCTCTTTGGCACACTTTCCACTCGGTTACTCGCCATTAGGCCCCAAAAAACTATAACTTTTAAGACTCCGCTACACAAAGAATAGGGTACACTAGTTTATGGTTACACTAAAATAGCACATCGGCTGGTTCACTACAGTTTTAAGGATTCAAATACAAATATTTTTATTTGTGATTTTGTGGTACACAAAATGGTGTTCAGTCCAGATACAAGTACCTACATAAAGATCAGCATACAAATATATTCGTTTTTATAGTAAAAACTTAATCCGTTTTGTTAACAAAAAGCATTTTTTTCTTGCTTGGCAAAATCTTTTGATATATTGTAGTAACATTTGTTATCTAGGAAATCGAATAGTTTGTTTCTAAATTGCCATAATTTGAAGTGCATAATGAATTTTGGCAAATTATAAAAAAATTGTGCCATATAGCAGACTGCTTTGCATTTACACGCAGTATTTGTTGTACGATTACAAAAACGGTTTCTGGGTCTTAAATTTAAAGTACCTACATAATAATGCCTTTCTGAAACTTTTACTTAATAGTTCCGAATTCATTTTTACATGAACGGATATTTCAGAAATGTATAGAAATGGAAGGGTTGGAGGGGTAGGTATTCTAGGTTTCTAAAATAAGGATTCCAAGTATCTGGTACTTTCAGAAACTTCTCATAATGTGAAATGAAATTACTCGCGCGTCTGTTCGTCCGTCTGCTATTTGATTTGTGCATCAATTAAAGAAGAAATGTCGTAATAGGAAAGTTTATTTTAGTGTAATAGACTGACGATACTATTCCGCTGTTGGCCTTCAATATTCAATATATATCAATTTTATATCAAAGTTCAAGTTACAATGCTACAGTTTTATATACCGTAGCATCGATTCTTAGTTAACAGCAACTGTATGGATTTTCTACGAAACTGTAATCGATAAGCCTTAGAAAAGCGAAGGAAATTAATTTTCCATGTTTTCAAGAATAAATATTTTCAAGAACAATCAAGGCCACCTTTGATTCTTTTATGTAATTTAGGTATGCTTAGTAAAAAAAACGTATTTTTTTTCTATTTTTTTATCTGAAAGTGAACATAATTCTAAGAAACTAATTTCATTATTTTAATTTTTAGTTCACTGGTTATTTTTATTTTACAACTTTAAAAATTTGCTCTTGTGACGTCACTGGGTCACACTGTTCGTTTTAAACGATAAGCACTTTCTAGGTTCACGAAATGAGGGTCTGGCTTATAGTAGAGGCAAACAAAACAATTCTATGAGAAGAATAGGGGATTTCTCAATGAATAATAAAATATTTAGATATTATTCTTAAATCTTATAAAAGCTAATTTCAACGTGTGGCAAACATTAATTTGTGTGATGAGCACTTGTGTTTGCATTGTGTCTGGATGTTGTATATTTATATATTTTCTATATCAGCTGTCTGAAACCCATACCAAAGCACAGGCTCTGCCTAGATAATGGTCAGATGGCCCCACATATTTATTGATTTATAATTATCACAATTTCATATCTTTATTTCCATACAGTCCAATATTGTTTTTTATTTTATTTTATTATTACTTAGAAGATGGCTTAGGCACTGCGTGGCACCTAATTATTTATCTAAGTGATATACTAAATAAAAATACTCGTACTTAGAAAACATAATTTGCATTCCGAATACATTTAGACAAGCCTGCTGACACACATTTAGAAAATTTCAGCATTTGGGCGCGTAAATTTTTTTCTTCCTTCATGATTATAAGTAAATATGTATTACGTATAATAAGAAACATTCTTCCAAATTTTGGTCAAGTTCATACAAAAAAACTTGTATTTGTATTTAGTCTACTACATTTTTAAATTTAAATATGTTCATTTGGTAATTATTTTTTTTAAATATCTCACGATAGCGACAAAGACTGAGGCAAAATATTCATGTTTTCGAGCTTGTTTGTTCTACGAAGTGCTACGGCGTAGACACTTTGCTACGAGCGCTACAAACCATAAATAATAGGTACCGACCTAAACAAAATATCAGATGACGTGAATAAACAAAGTAAATCAATGCCTAAAGGTACTGCCTAGTAAATATTCGAATTTAAATGTGAAATTTAGATGTAATTTTACGTTTCATCCATTAAAATATATATATTCTTAACTCGTCTTTTATTATTAAATTCATGAATAACATATACATCATTTATGATATTATTATAATTAAAATACTTCAACCAAACCTTCACCTTGTGTGAAGTGTTTTGGTTTTCAGGTAAATACGTAAATGAGATGCTTTCACGAAATAAATCCCTGGTTCTTGCTCGTATAACAAAAGACGCACAAAATAAATAAATAAATATATATATATATAATTATTGTTTACTAGCCGCCCGCCTTGTAGTATTGCCTCATTCATTATACGAAATTGGATCTGACAATAAAAAATGCAACAAAAAAACAACATTCAAGTCGGTACTGCCGTGGGTGGTCTGCATCACTGAAAAAAAGTTTGGTTACCAGTAACACATACTTTACGGACTTGCCAACTATTTGTTAAGGTGTTATGAAAAGGACGTGCTATTTATAAACGAAGTTCGATAGCACATAGCAAAATAATTTTGTAACACGATAACAAAAGTTCGCAAGTCCCTAAAGTACTAAAGTACGTGTCACTGGAAGACAAACTTTTTTCAGTGATTTTGCGTACATACAGCGTACATACATTATGCCGATACATTTTTATGAATAAATATGTAATTTAGTTTACAACATTCGTAATGTCCATTGAAATATATTTAAATGAAAAATATTTTAAAGCTCAAAGGAATTCTGAAGCCTTCTTGAGCCGGGTTCAGGTGGGAATAAATGTTGCAATTAAACCGGTTGGTTCAAACTAGTTCAAAGGCGCAATAAACGCTCGTTAGTAGTACAATTACAACTGCCGATGTAATATTGAAGCACTTAGAAATATCTACCTCTTGCCACCCACTTCCCCCTTTCAACCATTTATTTGTATTAAAATTAAGGAACATAGACAGATAGATGAAACGTTTATTGCTTTACGTAGAACACACACGGATTTGTCACAAGAATTAGGGCTGAATACAAACAAATAAATTTAATATAGGTTTTTATTTATTTTAGTGGAATTTCGAACTCATACTTCATAGATATTTTTATTCTTGACAACAAGAACGGGATATACAGGTTTGTTCTTAGGGTTAATCCGTTTTTTTAAGATAAAAATGTTTTAGAACACCAAAAAATATGTAATTAATGACTCCTTCCTACTACTATTTCTCACTATTACTTCTCACACACTTTTAGTAAGAATATTTATTGTACACAAAAAATACAAGTAAGCAGTACATTTAAGAGCAAGCAACAAAGAAATCTCATTTCTATAGATATAGAGCTTATTTCTTCTTTAACACAATACCTGATTGTTACAAGCCTTTATTACAATTTATGTGCTTGTTATTTGTCTCTTTATGTATTCGTTGCCTCCACTTTCTCGTTTCACAGTGATTTTCCAAGGTTACTCATGTAACCTCCTGTCGGTAAATATTAGGGCCTACATCAGTAACATGCTTGTTATCGAGTGTAAAGGTGCTCTCACAACGAGAGCATTTGCTTGTTCGTAACGTTACAGAGTCGAGCCTTGCAAGTGTTAGGAGAACCGAATATTACAGTCTGTAAGCTTTATAATAATAAAATAGACATCGGCAAATAACTTGAGCAAGCAAGCGGGGGGAGGATTGAGCGCGGGGTCAAAATAATACATTTTACTATGAATTTGCCGCTTACTATACTAGTCACTTCACTTAGCGTCTGGGTTTCGAGATTAACCTACCTCATCAACCCTGGTGTCAGAATCATTGAGCCGCCTATGGCTTCTGACATGGCTCATGTTACGACTACATCAGTATATAAGATAGTAGGTAACTGGGACCAACGGCTTTACGTTCCTTCCGAAGTACGGAATCATCTTTATTTTCGGACAATCAGGTGATTCAGCCTGCAATGTCCTAACCAAACACGGGAAAGGTTCACAAAGTGATATTTGTTCAACGAGACCCTACTGGGATTCGAACCCGGAACCTCCGTAATGTGAGGCGAATATTTGACCACTCGACCACAGAGGCTGTTACTATACTAGTAACTAGTTACATTAATATGCAAACTGGCTGTAACTATATAAAGCCTATTTATCGCCGCCTTCGTTTCTTCAGTTTTTTTCGGTAGCCGTAGAAAATTGTGTGAAAATGTTCATTAATATGTCTATGTGAATTAAACCGTAAAATGCCTGTTAGAGATGTGGCCGGGCCCTTAATAGGAATAAGCTAGCACGTGTCATTACCAACCGCTCACTCATTCGCGTGTTTACTAAATATACCTTGTGGAGACGCCAGTGACGTCACGAGCTTGTCTAACTTCGGGTACAGTTAGGAGGAACAACTTACAAAGTGTCTACTACTAAATATACCTCTGCAAGACACGCCGACTCGACCTACATCGGGTATAGATAGTAGCACCATTTGAAAATAAATCGTTACTAAACATACCCTGCTTAGATTACAAGAGCTTGCTTGGCTTTGATCGGGTATAGTTAGGACTGCACTTTTTTTAAAGGTAGCTACTATCTATACCCGAACATAATTCGTATCTTTCGTTACTCTAGTCGTCTCTGTCGCGCACCGGCTTCGCGTGCTATTTTTTTCCTTCTTTATTAGTTTGTTTACTTTGAATGACATTGACTTAGTTTCGATAGCTGCCGAGTAGGTTAACGAAATTATACGTTTTTTTTATTCAAGTTTATTGGTTTTTCGGGGTTTAAATGATTTGAATACTTTAAAAAAATAATAATAATAAAGTAATAATAAATATGTGGGGACATCTCACACACGGCCATCTAACCCTTAACTAGGCAGAGCCTGTACTATGGGTGTCTGACAATTGATATACATACCAGACACAAGGCAAACACAAGTGCTCATCACACGAATGTTTGTGATTCGAACCTGTGACCCTGTGCTTCGAAGGCAGACGTACTACCAACTAGGATACGGGGCCGTCCATCACATCATAATAATATTATATCACATCACTAACCATATAAACTTAGTGTTTAAGTAACAATTAATTACTAAACATACCCTTTATGGCATTCTAATTCGGGTGCGCTTAGAAGTTCAAATATTTTATCATGCTATTTATTCTCGACCAAAATCCTATAGGGGGAGGTACATTTGTAGACATACGATGCTGGCATTCAAAATACTATTCACTCCTAAGCATACCCGATTATGAAATCACAACTCGGGTATACTTAGTAGTTAAAATATTTTGGAAGCGCTGTACTAAGTATACCCGACCAAAACTCTAAGGAATCTCCACAAGGTACATTTGTAAACACTTGGCGCGCATCATTCACTCCTAAATATACCCGATCATGACCCACCAACTCGGGTATATTTAGTAGTTCGAATATTTTGAAAGCGCCATGCTAAATATACCCGACCGAAACCCCATGGGGAGTCTCCACAAGGTACATTTAGTAAACACGCCACTCATTCATGTCGTAAGTCAAGCCGAGCGTGTATTCCTGATGAGTTGCTTTTGAGGTTTCCTGCCAATCCTTCATGTGACAGCTCTAAACTGACGACGCAATTCTGAGGGAATAAAAATTATAACGTAGATATAGACATAGAGGACAAATTTCGCGCATTTTTTTTTGCATTTTCGACTTCACATCATATTACAATCTTAGTCTCCGTGTAGCCCAGAAGAAATTTACATGAAATTGCGAAGTGCGATGTTCTTTAACAGCTCATGATTATATATCCTCACTGAAGGGCTCAAGCTTGCCCTAAAATCAGGGTGAACAGGCCTTAGTTGACCACGCTGGTGCCGGTTGGTCATCTTCACACACAACATTTGAATTACTTCACAGGTGTGTGCAGGTTTCCTTACACACAATGTTTGCCTTCACATTAAGAGCGTCAAATTAACGTACATATGAATTCGATAATCGAAAACACATTGGTACGTGTTAAGGTTTGAACCCGCTAACTTCCGAATGGAGGTCAACGGCCTTAGCCACTTGGCCACCGACGCTCCGCATGTACACAATAGTACAGCATATTTCATGTATAAAAAAGCATAATAAAGAAAGAGGAAAATGCTTAAAAAATATGATATCGAATACTAAAGCCTGACCAAAGAAATAAGAAAACTACTCTGGGGGCGCCACGTGTATATTTTTACGACTATGGCAACAATTTCCCTTATAAAATTAGTTCCATTGAAATTCCGCAATATGGCGAGGTGTCATATTTCTTTGGTCGGGCTTTACCCTAAAAACCGCTTTATTCTATCCTTCAAATCATTTAAACAGAACCAAAACGTATCTATCTATCTTCATCTATCTATTACGATGATAAAACTGAAAAATCGGCATGTCTGTACATTGCTTTGTTTTTCAAAAAACTGATTTTAGGTGATAAAGGAAGTGTAGCTGAATACAAAAACACAAGTTATGAAAAAAAATGTACGTGTGTCTATCTGTCTGTTTGTACACGCTAATCTCTGGAACTACTGGACGGATTTTAATGAAACTTTACAATAATAAAGCTTATACATCAGAATAACACATAGGCTTCTTTTTACCGCAGTAAAATACCTTTTTCCCACGGTAAAAACTGTTAAAGGGGCGGAAAGCTAGTACTTAAATACGAGTATGTTGGAATTACCTTATTTATTTTTTGATTCAATTCGCAAGCTGTTCACGCTTGGGCGCCGCAAGAAAAACGACATACGTGTTTGAAGAGAGGCACCGCTCGATTCATATTGAAAAATCCAATATACCTTCCCTTCGCCTTGAGGCTCGAGGCTCAAGGCGAAGACTCTTTGATGTTTTAACATTAAGGTTTAAATTGAGTACCGAGGTGGAGGCTCTACATGAAAAAGTGAGATAATAAAGACGGCCTCGTAGCCTAGTTGGTAGTACGTCTGCCTACGAAACACACAAGATCGCGGGTTCGAATTCCGCCCAGGGCAAACATTCATGTGATAAGCACTTGTGTTTGCCTTGTGTCTGGATGTTGTGTATTTATATATGTATGTATATCATCTGTCTGACACCCATAGTACAGGCTCTGCCTAGTTTGGGGTCAGATTCGTGTGTGAGATGTCCCACATATTTATTTATAATTGTATAGCGCTTATTTTGTTTAGTGAATGACGGCAGCTTACAAAATTAGGTAGGTATTACGTTTAGGTACATTTATTTGTACTGTATTGTACCCTAAACTCAGTGTAACCAGAAATTATTAGTTAGAACATGTCAGAAACAAATTACTAGGCCGTATGCCCAGGGCGCCATCGTTCTTGGGAAACTACTGCTTTATGTAGGTGTACTTTACAGACAGGACCAAACTATTACTTGAAGAATTCCAATTAAGTGGAAAACCTGATAAAGTTAATAGGAATTTTAGGAAACTAAAATAAACTTACACTATTGGGTGACTATTTTGTTAAACAGCGTTTATAGATACATTTCTGGTATTATTTAAGCTGCTAGGAAGGACATTTCAAATTTGTGATCTTTGAGGCGGCTTTTGTCTAATATTACACTTTTTTGATGGATGAATGGATTCGGCAGAAAAGTTAAAATAAAAAAAAGACTTTTTTATGTGTAAAATCCCGTTATTTGCGACGTGGTAACAATTCATGTTGGTAAACGCCGCGAATATTTTGCCCTTGAAAGAAAAGACTAAAATAAGAGAGAGATCAACACAGAATAGAATAGAATCAAGTTTATTTACTAAATTCCCGAAGTTTGTACAAATAAAACTTTTTGAATAAATGTAGAAATAAAAAACAACAAAGAAATTCGCAATCTAGGCAAAAGATAATGTCTTATCTCATTGCTGGGTGGGCCCCAATGAGGCTCATACAACGCTGAACACACCGCGCGGTTTGTCGCGCGGATCTAACCTTTCGAATTTAAAGGCGGCCTCGTAGCCTAGTTGGTCTGTCTGCCTACGAAGCACAAGGTTGCGGGTTCGAATCCCCCCCAGGGCAAACATTCGTGTGATGAGCACTTGTGTTTGCCTTGTGTCTGGCTGTTTGTTGTATATTTATATATGCATGTATATCACCTGTCTGACACCCATAGTACAGGCTTTGCCTAGTTTGGAGTCAGATTGTGCCGTGTGTGAGATGTCCCACATATTTATTTTATTTATCTGTACGAAATGAGATGCGGCATGGCACGTTGCGTCGTGCGGTTTACCACACCACCGTTCGTTCTCCGCATTTGAGCTAAATATCCGCTTCTCATTACAACTCGAATTTTGGAAGAGAAGCATTAAATTGTCAGTTTGTACTTGTTACGCTGTGAGCCGCACCACCTTGTTAGCTGGATTAATATCACAGCCGCAATTTATACGGTACCTGCGACGCGATTTATATTCCTAACTCGTAACATAAAATTATACAGCCTTTTTAATCACTTTATTACTCTTTATTATGTTTTTTTAAATTACATCAACTGCCAGTGTGGATATAAAGAGATACTGGCTTTTTATATATGCATACATTTTCTGTTTTGTTTATTTTTACGAAAATGGTTCGCGATTTCAGATTTAAGGAAAATTTGGAAAATATCTAAATAAAAATTAGAGAAGTGTATAAACAAACGGTAACACATATTGAAAGTAATTCGTTTTAAATTATCGTGAGTAAAACATGGAATAAAACAAATAATATTAATGTTAGTAATCTCTTAATCTATAAAATCCTGTATATGTAGCATTTTAGCAAGTTCTTCTATTTAAGAAATAAATGTGATTCCTTCTATTCTAAATAAGATAAGGTAAGATGTTAAATACTAAATGCTTTTTATTTACGAAAAAAAAAGATCTTGAAATAAACCGTAAGTTGAAATATTTATGTCAACGTTTTCTTAGATGGATTGTGACTTAGCTGATAATAAGACGCTTGGTAGAGAAGTGGAAAAGCCTTTATTTATATCCCTTTGAAAAATTCAACGACGAACAAGTAAAAGGTTAGAAAAATGTGGATAAGTGACAGAGAAGTCAAACGATCCTGAAATCTTTGCCGCGCTAGTACACTAATACAAATAATTTTATTTTTTGATTAAGGGTAGATCAAATGGTTTTCATTTATGAAGTACATGATCCTCCAAAGGAATTAAGGTACATAGTAGATAATCTGTGAATATATGTAAGAGATAAACTGGTTTTATTAGTAAAGAAAATTACGAGACAAACATACATTCAAAATAAATACATAACATACCCCTATATTTTTCTCTACATACGTTTGGAAGCCTTTACATACGTATAAAATTGATAAGTTATAGACCGCGGAGTAATCTTATGCACAGAAATAGTCGCAGGCGGACTTCGCGGATAGCCAGCTATAGTAAGTTCAAGAAGTAATCTCTTCTTATTCAGCAGCATTCTTTCGCCCACCGTTGGGCATATGCCTCTCCAGAGCACCTCCATCTGGGCCACAGACTGCCCGCGTGGCTTCTCAGGTCGTCCGACCATCAGGCTGGTGGTCTGCCCACACTTCTTCTGCCCAAACGTGGCCTTCACTCCAAAACGCACTTGCACCATCTGTCATCCTGTCGGCGACAAAGGTGGCCAGCCCATGCCCATTTGAGTTTTGCGGCACGATAGCCAAAGTCCACCAGTCGGGTCCTTCTTAGAATTTCTTCGTTTCTCACCTTGTCGCGTAAAGATATTCCGAGCATCGCACGCTCCATCGCTCTTTGAGCAACTTTAAGCTTATTTAATAAAGTGCTCGTCAGCGTCCACGTTTCGCAGGCATATGTCTCTTTTTTCTTCTTTTTTTAGGGTTCCGTACCTCAAAAGGAAAAAACGGAACCCTAATAGGATCACTTTGTTGTCCGTCTGTCCGTCTGTCAAGACCCTTTTTCTCAGGAACGCGTGGAGGTATGAAGCTGAAATTTATATCAATTACTCAGGTCTACTGTCCCTTGAAGCTGTGAAAAAATCAAACTTCTAAGCCAACGCAATCAAAAGATACAGCCGTTTATGCCGCAAATTTTCGACACTTGCAAGGGAATCAAAACCTACAGGGTGCTTCCCGTGAACTCAGAATCTTGAAATTTGGTACGAAGCAACGTCTTATAGCATAGATAAAGGAAAAATTACGAAATCCATAAATTTTTAGTTACATCACATAATATATATTTTTTTAATAATTTTAACCTTACTACCCATTTCCTCATAAACGCGTAGAGGTATTAAATTGAAATTCATACCAAATACTCAGGTCTATAATACCTTTAAGCTGTAACAAAATCAAACTTCTATGTCAACGCAATCAAAAGAAACAGCAATTTAAGCTGCATATTTTGAAACTCGCAAGTACTCGCAAGGGAATCAAAACCTAAAGGGTACTTCCAGTCAACCTAGAATCTTGAAATTTGGCATGAAGCAACGTTTTATAGCACACATAAAGGAAAAATTCCGAAAACCTTAAATTTTTAGTTACATTACAAAATATATATTTTTTAATAAATATAAACTTATTACTTTTTTCCTCATAAACGCGTAGAGCTATCAAGTTGAAATACTTACTTAGTACTTAGTTACTTAAACGATAAAGAGATCTTTGTCTTAAATTTATGCTCCTCCATCTTTCCCCATTGTAATGTTATGAATTTCATTTTGCAATAAGATTACCATAGTTATGACTCGATTGTCGTAATGAAAGAACTTTGTAAACCTTGCAGGTTTGTACGGAACCCTCGGTGCGCGAGTCCGACTCGCACTTGGCCGGTTTTTTTTAATTGACCTATGCTTGAGTCGAAAAAGTACGACGGATCAAGCTTCACCGGACTTGGAAGCAGGCATATGTCATCACCGAGAGTACACACTGGTTGAATACCTAGTCTTCAGTGAATGCGATATTTTAGACTGGAGAACGTAGTATAGTAATAGTAGTAACCTAAAAATATACTATTAATTAAAGATGTGAAATTGTATGTCACGGAAATAACGATAAAATGTTAACTGGCTCTTCACTCTTTCTCGTCCCCAACGTCCTATTTTGTTCGCGATTCGTTGAAGATAAATCAATTTTGGTGGGTGCCAGAAAGCCTTACAATCAATCTTCAATGTATTGATTTTGTATCAAAGTTCAAGCTCGCTTACTGTGTTATATTATAATTTCAAATGCGTACTTTATTTAAAAGGCGTTTGACAGTAAGGTAATAAGTAATCTTTTATATTTGTAAGGCACTATTAGTCAGTATTAAGATGACACTTATTACTTTACGAATTTTCATTTGGGAGCAAGTGAGAATCAATACCCATTACTAAAGAGGTGCCTTGCATGCCACCTCATTCTCATCACATTTATCATTTCTTTTTCGTCTAAATTCGAAAATTCAATTTTGGAATTCATTCGTCATTCATATGTCATTTCGTCCATTTTACCATTTACTTTTCCCCGAGCCTTAGCCTGAAAGGCCACAATCATGAAGGAAGAAAAAATTTTATGCGCCCATATGGAGTAGTAATCAAAACGTACTATGGGTGCCGGCTATGATACAATTTTGTAACTCACACACACATTCACACTTTTCTTTCAAATAGCCGTTCACGGCATGTGACATGGACAACATCACTAAATAAAATAAATAACACGAAATGGTCAGTTGTGCGGTGAAATTGTGCCGAAACATGCCGCAAGCAAAACTACAAAGCTTTCTGATATCACATTTTTCTGGTGAGTAGTAAACCGCTTGGTTTTTACAATTTTCGTGGTCAAGTTTTTAGCAGAAAATTATGTTGTTGATTTTTAGTGATGTGAAGTAGTCGATAAAAAAAAAACCGGCCAAGTGCGAGTCGGACTCGCGCACCGAGGGTTCCGTACAAACCTGCAAGGTTTACAAAGTTCGTTCATTACGACAATCGAGTCATAACTATGGTAATCTTATTGCAAAATGAAATTCATAACATTACAATGGGGAAAGATGGAGGAGCATAAATTTAAGACAAAGATCTCTTTATCGTTTAAGTAATCCTTTATTTTATATTAACACATATCATTTATCTATAATATAACTGAAACACTTATACTAGCCTTGCAGCAGACTTGGTCAACTCACAAACACACACATTCATGTCATCCCAAGCCAAAATATGCGGTATCAATGGTTGTAATGTTTGTTGACCAAATCATATCCTGCAATAGTGAAGATTTAGATGAAGACTTAGTTAAGATACAAACTCACAAACACACACATTCATGTCATCCCAAGCCAAGTCGTCCTTGTAGGTTTGGAATACCTTTTTCGGAATTTTTCTGTTACCTATTTTTCTGTAAGCTATTGCTTCTTACCAAATTTCGAGATTCTATGTCAACGGGAAGTGGTCTTTAGGTTTTAATTCCCTTGCGTGTAGTTGCGAGTTTCAAAATATGCGGTATCAATGGTTGTACTTTTGCGTTTTGCGTTTTTGCGTTGACTTAGATTTTTTTTTTTTTTTTCACGGGTTAAAGGCAATTAGATCTAAGTATTTGATATGAATTTCAACTTGATAGCTCTACGCGTTCATGAGGAAAAAAGTAATAAGTTTATATTTATTAAAAAAGATGGAGGAGCATAAATTTAAGACAAAGATCTCTTTATCGTTTAAGTAACTAAGTACTAAGTAAGTATTTCAACTTGATAGCTCTACGCGTTCATGAGGAAAAAAGTAATAAGTTTATATTTATTAAAAAATATATATTTTGTAATGTAACTAAAAATTTAAGGTTTTCGGAATTTTTCCTTTATGTGTGCTATAAAACGTTGCTTCATGCCAAATTTCAAGATTCTAGGTCGACTGGAAGTACCCTTTAGGTTTTGATTCCCTTGCGAGTACTTGCGAGTTTCAAAATATGCAGCTTAAATTGCTGTTTCTTTTGATTGCGTTGACATAGAAGTTTGATTTTGTTACAGCTTAAAGGTATTATAGACCTGAGTATTTGGTATGAATTTCAATTTAATACCTCTACGCGTTTATGAGGAAATGGGTAGTAAGGTTAAAATTATTAAAAAAATATATATTATGTGATGTAACTAAAAATTTATGGATTTCGTAATTTTTCCTTTATCTATGCTATAAGACGTTGCTTCGTACCAAATTTCAAGATTCTGAGTTCACGGGAAGCACCCTGTAGGTTTTGATTCCCTTGCAAGTGTCGAAAATTTGCGGCATAAACGGCTGTATCTTTTGATTGCGTTGGCTTAGAAGTTTGATTTTTTCACAGCTTCAAGGGACAGTAGACCTGAGTAATTGATATAAATTTCAGCTTCATACCTCCACGCGTTCCTGAGAAAAAGGGTCTTGACAGACGGACGGACAGACGGACAACAAAGTGATCCTATAAGGGTTCCGTTTTTTCCTTTTGAGGTACGGAACCCTAAAAATAATATAGTTTTAAAATTTGTAATGTATTTTTATTTGTTTATGTTTAATTTGACGCGGTCCTAGCAATTTTATATCTAACTAGCGGACCCGGCGAACTTCGTGCCGCCACAGAATCAATAAATGCTTTGTTAATATATTTGCCGAATTTAAAATTCCTTTCCACAACAATTTGGGGTCCTTCATAAGGCATGTCTACAGATCACCAATGTATATGAGAAGTTCAAAATTCATAAAATTTAAAATTCAAATTCAAACGTTCAAAATGTTTTCATTCGAAGTAAGATTTTACAAATCAGTTTTCGACGTCGAGGAGAGTTCACGATTTGGCTGTCTTCTGTGGGGAAGAACTCTCCGGAAGAAACTCCACAGGCGTTGCATCTAAATTTATTTGGTTTTAAACAATTAAAATTGATTAAAAACTAGCACAGCTGTTTTTAGACGTTTGATAGGCAAGGTGTTGCCAGCCAAAAAAAAAAGTTCGATAAATAAGTCCAGTAGCCATGTGATAAAATTTAAGTAAATAATCGATAAATATACGTTAGCGCGCTTACACATTTGCCGCCCGCGCTAGTTTTGTATGGAATTGTATTACGCCGCGGAGGCGGCGGCGAGTCTATGCCGCCGCCGCCGCGGCGGACTTCATACAAATCCCGGCGGTGCCGCTGCTGCTGCGGCAAATGTGTAAGCGGCCTTACGCTTCATACCACATTACATCACTATTTTCAAATTCAGCAACCATGAAGTTTTTTGTTTTTTACATGCCAAATAAAGACAAATAAATGTCATATTTTATTGATATTTTGTTTTTAGTTGGGCATGTCATAACATGAATGTCTCTATCTTTTTCTAACGTAACGTATTCAAAGATGTGTGATAGAGACTGATAGAGTTGTTACACCCGCGGCTCGTCTAGCTCCTGAACGAGCCTGCGGATGAACTACGTTTAGGATGAAGATGTTGCACAATAAAAGAGGGGACTAGAGTCACGTAAATTATATTATTAGCCACTGTAACATCACACTTTAATTATACACACTCTCAGGAGTTCATACTTATTTAATTATACATTTTGAAGGGTGGCCACGTAGTTCGTGGCCAAGAGCAAGACTAGGAATGAATAATAAAAAATGAATGATTGACGGGTGATTTTGAATGAATTCCAAAATTAAATATATTTGAATTTAGATGAAAATGGTAAATGAGATGAGAAATGAAGTAGAAAACAAAGTGGGAACGAGGTAGCACGCAGTGCACCTCGTTACAGAGTTAAAAGACAAAACCCGTCTCCTGCTTCCACCTACCCTCCCACCCCTCTAAGCGGCCGCATTGGTTTCGATACAAAATAGGCATGATTACTATTCCATCTGGGCGCGGATTTTTTTTTTCCTTCATGGCCACAATCGATGTTTAATTTATAATTTTATGAGGTCAAGCCCTGTATTAATGTGTTAATAAATCTTTGAAAGTTCGTGAAGAAGATGTTTGATTTCGAAGACCCGCGCATGCAGTTTACCTCAACCAACACCAGCCGAGCTCCTCTACTTCATTATTGTCTGCCACGGCCCCCGATGGCTCGCCAGCTCGTAGTCGTTAATTTTTGACGAAGCGACCGTATAAAATCGTAATTTTAATCAGAAAGTTCTCTTGGTGTAGCCAAAATTTTTTATAGAATAGTTTATAACTATTAAGATTTAAAACGGAATATTTACTGTGTTATTTGTTTTGTTTGAGTGCCCGATATTTCGATGCAGTTGCATGCACCATGATCACGGGACGACGAGAATACCAAGAATACCACGGTAAATATCCCGTTTTAAATCTTAATAGTTATGAAAACAACCGTGAAAGTTTTAAAAATAGAATAGTTTATTTGTGAAAGTAGCTCATAACTTTTGACTTAGCAAAAAAATTACGACTCATGTCAATACCTGTCGTTAACTCATAAATGTTTCAACCGAGAGGCTTAATCCTACCGTAAAATCTGTGTTAATGGGCCTCAGCCACACTGATCCAATGCGGGTTGCTCGACTTCAAACACAACCTTCGAATTACTTCGCAGGTGTGTGCAGGTTTTCTCACGATGTTTTCCTTCACAATATATGAATTCCAAAATTTAAAACACATTTTTACGTGTTGAGTCTTAGAGCAGCAAACTTTCAAGTGGAAGTCAACAGGTCTAGACTCTTGGCCACCGACGTTACGAGTCTTGTCTGCACATTTGTTAAAAACACAGGTAGGCAGAACGGAGCATTAATCGTGTTATTCAATGGAGAATGCAATTATAACTGTCACGTACAACCCACGTCCAACAATGCGTCCAATTTAAATTGCATTCAACCCGTCCGCCGCCGCCGTATGCAATGCAACATTGCATGCAAGCGATTTTAATCAAGTTTCCAATGGCCAGTTTTTAGTTTGTTTCGATGTGTTGCTCGAATACTAAAATGTCATTCAGAGACTAAATGCCTATAGTATAAATACCACAGTATTACTAGGTATTACTCACTTAGGTAGGTATTTATATCACAACAAGAGATCATGTACAGAACCCAGCTCATGCGGTTGGACATTCACACTTCGAAATTCACCCCCAACGATACGGAATACGGGAGCTCTCAAGGTCAACATGTCCAGCCGCATGTGCTGCCTACTGTTCATCAAGCTGCTTAGCAGAGCTCTTCAGGCGAGGTCTCCTTCATGATATTTTCCGTATCAACGCTCCTGCCCGAGGTCCGACGTTCCTTTAACAAGTTTGTTTCGTAAATGACTATTTTGAGGTAAAGTCCAAGCAAGCCCGCTAGTCCATAGAAGCTTGATATACGTCTATATAGTGACACAAGCACTGCACAATTAAAAAAACAATTAATAAAACTTATTTAATAGCGGTCAAGATACAAGGATTTATATCTTTGTATTTACATTAAAAAGCCCGCTATTCCGGTCAAGCTTGATATACGTCTGTCTATATAGTGACATAAGCACTGCCCATTAAAAATAAATAAAATAAAACTTATTTAATAGCGGTCAAGATACAAAGATTTATATTTTTGTATTTACATTAAAAGTTGTAGCTCAATAGGCAAGTAATCCAATAATGAAACTTATTTCAGACTATATCAATTGAATCTAGCGGTGGAACGAGCCGTCCGAAACTAAATATTTAAAAGCAGACTTTTTTCGTTCTTACGTCGTATAATATTAGTGTTAAACTTTTGAAATAAACTCAAGATATTAGTTTAAACGTAAGAGATAAGTATTTCTATAATTGGATTTGTAAATCGTCTAGATCCCTGAGGGGTTACATTCATTCATAACTTCTATCTGAGTGTTTTCGGTCTGCCTTTCACCTGAGTTGAGTAAACTCATTGTGTAACTTATCTACAAAAGAAAATCAACTTTTTTCATTATTTTGACATTATTACTTTTTATTCAGTATCATTCAAACAATTACCTTACATGTTTGTCGAGGTTTCGAGGTTAACCTACTAAACAAACCATGAGCCGCCTAGGGCTTCTGATATGGTTCATACTACGACTGCGGACCAACTTCTTTACGATACCTCTTGTGTTAGAATCCATTAGACTATTTAGCCTACAAAACGAGCCAAATACATACATACACTCGCAAAACACAACCCTCCTTCGGCAGTGGGGTAAATAAGTATATATGCAATAGTAGGTACTTTATTTATCCTAATCTACTTATATCCTATCTACTTTACTTATATTAATATTTTATAGAAGATTTAATTTTTTCTTTGTTTGTTTGCTCGCATTGAATAGGCTCCCAAATTACTGAACCGATTTTAATGAAACTGGGTATAAAGATATAATTGTCCTTGGGGAGAAACATAGGGTGCCTTTCACCTCGGGGAAATTCTTCATTCCCATGGAAAAAATTGTTTCCACGAGGCGGAAACCTAGAAGACAGCCAAGTTTTTGAACTCACCAGAAAAGATTATGTGAATTTCACTTAAAGTTTAAAAATAAATTCTTTGAACTTTTATTTGTATTGTATATAAACTTTGGGTAGTATGGGTAGCACTTCAGTAATACAAGGTCCACTTTTACCATAACGGCGTTCGGAAAAGCTTCAGACCCTGAGGCGGCATTTGCATAACCCCACTTAGGGCCTAATACGAATATGTATGTATTGGACCCACGGAATATTTACCCTCAGGGCCATCACGCTTTCAATATTTCTTTACAGTTGCGAAAGGCAGCTGAGAAATTTTCTTAGGGTATATAATATTTTTTTCATAATTTAATTATGTGACCTTTTTGTGTAATAAAAATTAAAATCCTAGCCATATTGCGAGAATTCGATTGAATTAATTTTACAGCACCATTTTTTGCATCAAAGATTAAAAATTACATGTGGTGCCCCTTAATAAGATTTTTTATTTTTCCGGTTAGATTTAACCTGTGTGTGCCATCAGGAGTTCGGGTTTCTGATGAAAAAACCGAATTTATCATAAACCTGCAACATATACATATAATTTAAGAATATTATTTTGTAACATGCTTGATAGCGACAGAAATCCACAGAACACTATTACTTGGCAGAAATGTCTAGACATATTAACAGACCCTCCACACTAGCGTCTTTTAAGCGTCAACGCCGTGCGTCATGCATACAATTATACGCGTCCGTCTTTTGTTTCACTTGCCTTGCTGCCTGTGATTGTATGCACGACCACAGAATAAATAATAGTAGGTACTAGGTACAGAAGGCGAACTCTCTGATATCAAACGTGCGAATTATATGTCTAGCTACCACGCTACTAACGTTCAAATTACTCTGAACGCGTCGAACGTGACCTCGGCTATAATAGCCTACCGTTTTTCGCTGCGCTCGTATTAAAACAAAATGCTCCTTAAGCGAGAGTCCGTATTTAACTAATTATGATACCAGTATTAGGGTAGACTTCGGCCCCTTGGTGGGGAAATATATAAGCTGTTAACGATACTACCAAAAAAAATCTTCCTACTCTATGCTGTCAAACATACTCTCGTTTTGCTATCGTCAATTAGTTGGCGGCACCACGGCATGCGGCACTTCTAAGTCACTATTCTGAATCGCGCTTCCAACTGCAAACTGCAACTGCCGACTACGTATTTATTTGAAATGGCTTCCAAGCGCTGCGCCAGCAGTTTCATATAAATAGAAAAGATAATGTGAATTGAATGTGAATTACTACTAACGATTTATATGCCATAGTATTTTTCGGAATAGTATGTAGTACCTTTAAGAAATAAAAGCGTAGGTTAGAATAAAGAAAAAAGTCTTGATAAAGAAAGCAGGTTGAATGTGTCTAAACTAACCAAATTAATAAAAGTTCTTTCGATATCTCTGTGTAAATATGAGTTTCTTGCAATTTCCTTTATACTGGCGGGTTTCTTAATGAAATTCTTTTTGCGGTTTCTGGCCTTCACGAAATGATTGCGCATCTTTTTGGCTGACTGGCTGACTGACTTATTGCCCTTTGTTCTTTTCCTCTGCATTAAATATTTAACATCTCTCATTTATTATATTAGGAGCAACGTTTGAGTAATATAATGGATAATTTATATTATGTAAGTGCTTTGTGAATATAAATAGTGATAACTTTTTATATGAAGTTCTTAGATTGATATGCTTTTTCTTTTTTATTCACTTCTTGAATATTGTAATTGAATTAATATAATAATCTATTTTTCACAGCATTTATGATTAGTTAGTTTGTGAATTGTAAATTATAATATTTCAATTAAAGAATTATGTAATATATTTTACGCCTGAATTTTTTAATGTCATTTATTTTATTAGAGGCAACGTTGTAATTCGTTATACACCTCGCTAAACGATGTAAAGTTTTATTAATATGGTATGCAGCAATGAATTTACATAATTGAAATATTAGAATTAGATAAAAAACCGAGTGCAAGTTGAACTCATATGTAGAGGGTTCCGTAGGCACATACGAAGTTCTTCATCAACAACCGAAATAACTAAACTGATTGGGTTGAAAATTGTTGCACGTAACCTGTGATATAACCTTTTTTTTTTTCAAAGTCTAATATTCAACCAAAAAGTGGCCCCGATATTTAAAATTTATTATTTTATTTCACACTTCCGTATTTGCGTCACGGGTTCACATACGTGTACCAAATTTCAACTCAATTGGTTCAGTAGTTTCAGAAGCAATTGGCGTTGACAGACGGACGGACAGACACCACGACCCTTCAGGTTACAATTACCCTTCAGGTAACAGTGCCCGTACCCGCCGGCGTGGGCGCGGCCTGAACCAAAATCAAAATTGTTAATCAGAGTCGCAGCCCCTCAGGCGTCGTCTCCTTCTCAATGTTTTTCAGTATCAACGCGCTAGGCCGAGGTCCGAGGCTCCCTCGAGCCGCCCCTAGACGCGTTGGTACATGTTTTTTTTGGGGTAGAATCTTCCGCTTCCCCGCAAGTCCGGTGAAGCTTGATCCGTCGTACTTTTTCAACTCAAGCATAGGTCAACTCAAAAAAAAAAAAGAGTGATCCTATAAGGGTTCAGTTTTTTGTTTATGTGGTACGGAACCCTAAAAGTATGTTATTTACAAGAATATTTCATCTCATCTCAGTATTGGAGGTTGGAAGGTATTGGTTTTTGGAAACGAGAGGGGGTCGAGGTCTTTCCATACAATTTCCGAGACAGTTCCGTGTCAAGGTCACTGATAAGAAGGCCTAGCCCTTACAATATTAAATTGGTAGCAATGATAAAACGGATTCACTTCATAACCTTAGAAGAAGAAACAATTCTGATTCTCTAAGTTCATAACTTATTTATGTACATGTCAAATGAAATAAAACGAAATATTATATTATTATTATTGGTACATAATTACATATGAATATTATGCTAACTATACACGGTCTCATTTTTTATACCTTATCTATAAAGTATTGCTTATTCCCAATTTATAATATGTTTTTCCCGTGAGAATGGGGTATTTTCCCTAGCCTATGTCACTCTCCATCCTTTCAACTAACTCTATGCCGAAAATCAAGTCGATTGGTTGCTTATTTAGGGCGTAAAAATGGACAAACAAACAAACAAAGACACTTTCTTATTTATAATAATAAGATATTATTTATAATATTAGGATTAAACCAAAATGAATCAATTAGAAGTATAAAAGTAATCCCTTAAAATCTTTCTTCCTTCCGTTTGACTTATAAAAGGAAGCAAGATTTATTCTTTACACTATATAAAAACAAGAATAAAGTAAAGAGGGAAAAGTTAAATTATGAAAATATGTTTTGATTTTTGTTATGCATTCACACCTAAACTACTGAACAGATTTTAACCAAATTTAGTATACCTAATAGATAGTTTGTACTCTGGATTAATACAGGCCATTTACTTCGGGAAAACACCTCGTTCGCACGGGAAAATCTTTTAACTGTTGAAGTTTGTTAACAATAAACGTGCTTTAGCAAAAGTCCTCATCTTTGAAATGACGTTCATTCCTAAAAATAAAATATCGTAAGTATTATGTTTTAGGTGGTTGGTAGATATTATTATGCTATCGGATTAAATATCAGATTGTTCATACATCAATGAACGCAATCTGAAATAAAATATGTAGTTTCATTGTAAGTAGGAGGCTGATATTATAAATAGGATTACATGTAATTTTTTGAAGCACGAAATAATCTGTAGGTACCTAGCTAGCTAGAGTCACAACTTTTGCTTTTCTCGCGTTTTAATTTACTACCTCACTTTTTTAAGTATTATGTAGAATAGAATAGAAATATATTTATTTAGCATATCAAATTAGCAATATACACAAACATTTAGACGTATTTCAACATTTTAAACAAAAACAAAGAACAGTAACATGTAAATAGAGGTAAACTCATCTTTGTATAACTGTGATGATGATGGGCACTTCTACCTCTCAAATAAGTCTATTGTTTATTTTTTCTGAAATACAATAAAGAATCTAATAATAAATGATTGATGATGATGTTATTAAAAGCAGTTTTCCTGGTTTTTATTGTAAACAGGATGTCGCCATGCTTTTAAGTTTTAATCCATACTACTTACCGAATATTTTCCTATCCACTTTAGTAACTCAATATTCTGCTAAAAGCTTTCCTGTTTGAGCTAAACTGTTCGCTTGTAAAATCCAAGTAACGTGTACAGAGGTTAATTTCTAGTATGTTACGTTAATCCGTTTTACCTTAAAAGCTCCTTCCTTCGGCGAAGTTAGCGCTTTTGTGAAATTCTGGGTTTAAATCTTGGTGGGCTTAAATCATACAGTTTTTAATTCTTTCACAGTTATTATTGTTCCCTTAGGCTGCGTTTCCACCAGAGTTGTGCGAGGGAAATGACAGTGTCGTGCAAGGATGTCTAGCTGTGATGTAAAAATGTGTGGGTATTTCCACCAAAGCTGTACGAGTGTCAATACACCGTGAAATTGTATTTTTGAGATTTCAACCTATGTTCCTTAGGAAAAGTTGTTCAGTTTCATGAGTAGGTACTACCTCTATGTTGCGGATAAAAAACTAGTTTAGTTTCACGGTGTATAATTTTCGAATAAATGTATACCTACTTAAGGGCGTCCGGTAAAACATGATAGGTACGAGTATGTATGTGCGGACGCACAGAGCGGGCGCTCGCGCGCGTGGCTGTTTTGGAAAATAGTATGAGTGTGTGAGTGTATGAGTGATAGTGTGTGGTCAGCTTTATACTATTTTTCAATACAAACCCGTCCGTGCGCCCGCACTAAATATACGGACACCAAAATCTGAAACACATTGTTACATATTGAGACTCGAATCAGAGCAATCATGGTGATGAATGTCCTGTGTTCTCAGGCTCTGAGTAAGTGTTTATACTCTTTCTGAATGAAACCTCATGTTAGGCGTAGAACATACGGTATCGCTTGTCGCGACGACAAACCGCGCCGCTGAACTGAACTTGTATGAAACTCTCCCTCCCTACACTACACACTATACGTTCGCTTCATACAATTTCTTATTTAGGATTTTATACAAGTTCTTAAAACAGTAAGCTCCTCCCGCGACAAACTGCGCCGTGCGTTTTCGCCTTACACTATTGAGGAAATAGTAAATTCCTAAACGCTCGTATGAGATAAGTTTTCCAATAAAACGAGCGTGTTCGTAATTTGCATGTAACTCGCTATGTTTTCTACATAGTAGTATTTTATCCGCATGTTAATATCGTTTAATTTTGCCTGCACTGTTGCTCATACAAATGTGACTTTGATGTTGGGAAAAAGAGCTGTGGAAAATCTTTTAAGCAGTCATTAATTACTTACCATGGGGCCAGATATTTATATTTTTTTCAAATTATATTGAACACGACGACGTTTGATATTTATAAAATGACGATCACCGGAAGGAAGATCTGGTGAAGGGCGCTGGAAGCCTAGAATGCGGGCCAAGCAAGACTCATTGTTGTAGGGAGATCTCTGTTTAGAAATGGCGTCTACAGGCTGAAATAAAGATGATGATAATACCAAGGATGTTAGACACATTTGTCATCCCAATGTCAAAGTTATAAGCCTCCGCCAAGGGCTACTGTCCACGGTTCATGCAAATTGTTCTACCAAAACTGCACATCTTTGCAGTACCGTATAATACGAGTATACTTGTCTTAATGCTTAATCAATATCATCGCAAAACTACAAAGTTATACATTGTGCAGATAAATAAAATACTTTGTAGCTCTTGAACCTCGTTCAGTTTCATCGTTCATAAACTACACGTGGCCAACTCATTTATTATTTAGAAATAGTATCCATTATTTATTTTGTGCCATGACTGAGCGGTAAATTTGCTAGCCGAGTATATTCCGAGGTTTCAGGTTCGAATACCGGTGAAAAGCATAAACAAAGGTTTTTTTTTAATTTTAAGTTTAAGACACACATAGGCAGAGAAAGGACAATCACATATAGAGAGATAACACAACTGTAATTATAGAACAGAATCACTTTTGGAAATCCCCCGCAAAATGGACTATTTGCAGCCGATTATTTTTTTAAGAGATCTATTCAATGTAATGTTGGTCGGAGGGTCGCGATTCGGTATTCTGATGTAAATTGTTTCCTCCGTTTACTCAAGGCGGCTGGAATCTAGGCCAAATTAATTATTAATTTTCCTGATCTCAAGTAATCTGCAAGTAAATTATACTGCGTCTTTTATGATAACGTGTAGAATTATAATTGGGGTGTGCCTAATTAAAATTTCGTTTCTTTTTATGTACGAATTTGGGTCAAGAATTGTATCTGTAGCAAGCGCAAGAAAAGGGACGGAAGAAGGAAGACATCTGGTAATATCTAGAATTTAGAAACCATTGTCTGCTCTGGTCTCAGTGTTCTTAAAAAATGTTCCATCAATTTACAACCCGCAGCGATATTCAGCAAAACTTCTAGAAACTTCACGAATGTTCTGTTCGCTTTATGGAACTCCCAACCGCCTGAAATTCCGCGAAATTCAGCAGATCGACTTGGGAACACAACTTAGATGGTACCGCTCAAGTTCTTGATGGAAATTATTTTGTTTCTAATATACCAACAATAAAACGTGAATTTAAAAAGTTAGCAACAATTCGATTTATTTTTGTCCGTACAAGTTTAGAACAGTGTTTGCAGGACCAAGTATAAGATTAATAAGAACAAGCTAAAGTAATTTGATGAGTATGATCAAACAATACAATTAGAAATTCATAAACAAGTTCGGTGAAGCTTGATATTTCGATTTTGCGACACAAGCGTAATCCAATAATAAAAGTCCACTTTATAAATTACTAATTGATAAACTCGTAACTTTTTGTGCGTTATTATCTTAGGATATTTTTATGAAACGCAGAAAAACAAGGTATAAAGACGTTGATAGTTAGTAGGTCGGGTAGGGTACTACTTATTTTATGGTATCTAAGACAGCGAGAACAGGAAAATTGCAGTAAAAAAGATTTGTTTAACATGGTTTACTCTATGATTTTACTGTTATTTTTGTTACTGATCTGTTAAACAAGCCAAGGCACAAACCTGCACTTGTATTACGCTGTTAATTGTTACAAAACCACTCATGGTAGTGAGTTAGAAGGAGCAATTTCCTGTGCTGGTGGTTCCGGTAAATTGCTTTACAGTTCACAACACAAATAGCTAATACATGCGGCTGGACATGTTGACCTTGACGCCTGCGAAGTTTAAAGGTTGTGTGTGAGGTCGACAAGACCACACTGGGCCAGCGTGGTCATCTAAGGCCTCAATCCAGGGTAAGCTCGAACCTCTGGGTAGGGACATATTTGGGCTGTTAACGAGTAATCAATATAAATTTTATGGAGTATTGAAGGTTGATAGAAGTTACCTGTCTATAGATGATGTACC
Source organism: Teleiodes luculella (assembly GCA_948473455.1). NCBI lineage: Eukaryota > Metazoa > Arthropoda > Insecta > Lepidoptera > Gelechiidae > Teleiodes > Teleiodes luculella. The sequence continues at coordinate 6,263,067 of OX419600.1, read as the reverse complement.
TATATAACTATGAATCCTCATCAATGCAGACATATTTCTGATATTTGTAGCACGAATCCTTAAAATGTTGGCAACTTTGATAAGTAACATCTTAAACTGGATAATTATATCATACATACATACATAAACTCACGCCTCTTAATTATATCAAGTAGTTATTTAAAAGTTTCCTGCTCTGCTTCCAGGAAACTTCTGTAACAAATTATGTTATAGTATTATTTATATCAACAAAGTTCTTTGCAACTTGGAATATCCGAAAGAGCTAAGAGTTTTACAGCTTTCCCTCGCCCACTGCCTTTGTTAGGCTCACAAAGAGAACTCCAGTTCCAAATTCTTTACTTGTTCGCCTTTGTAACACCTAGATGCGGCTTCCTTTGAGAGTAAAGTCCGATTGAAGAATTATTTTTCCATGGGAACTAATCATTGAAAATTGTTGGCTTGCGTAGCGCCTGATAGACGTGGTATACTGTCGATATTGTGACATCGATGTAGCATTTTCGATACAGTGACCGGGAATATCTACCTATATTACGATCCTGGTTCCTAAAAATGGCTGCCGAATTCTTTTTTTTTGTTCGTAACTGATTATGTCGTAAGAAAAGCGTTCTGAATTAAATTTTCAATTTTACCTAAAAATGTTTGATCACTTTCTGATCAAAATTCCAAAGTTTCTTCTTTCCCTGTATTAATTTATTCATAGCTTTTTGCTCTTGAAATGTATTCAGTTTCTATTTCTGTACATTTCGGACCGACTTGTTTCATTCATTTTGCATGCTTTGTAGAGTCTACTCCGCATACAAAAAAAAACTTTTCTTGAATCTCCATTTCGTTAATGATACTTATAATAATTTTAAAAATAGAAGATTCAAGCGTATCTCACGGAAGTCCAACGTAAGGGTAAATTCATTACTTACTCCCATCTACCACCGTTCCGTATACTATTACTATTACCTAATGATTTTTAAATGTCATAATATGTGATGCACCCACAGAGTGATGCACTGCCGGCGCGGTAACACATTTCTGACTATGGCACCATATTATTATGTACCAAATAGCTTCTCCACAAGTTTTTCGCTTCACCACGGAGCTTTACGAGTTGTGGAACGGTATAGAACAGTGGTTGGTGTTTGATTTGGTATTTTGCAAATACTTATATACTTAGATGAATTATACTTATGTTGAAAGTAATCAAGTAGATTGAAAAAGCCTCCTTCTATTATTATGAGACCTTAAGGAAATGTTAAGCCTAAAAGGATATCCGAAAAATCGAGGGATATTTTCAATCTCTATATTTCCACATCGCCCGATATTTTTTTCAAAAGGTCGTCGGCGCAATTTGATACTAGTTCGAACGACGACGACGTCTCGCCCTATCTATGCCGCATTTTACGATATTGTTTTTGGTTTATGACGTTACTTTATGGACATCCTCCCAAAATTTCACTTCATCTACTTCCAATTCTACTTCAAAGCAGTAAAGTCGGCTTTTCCGCATCGTTTTCTGTAGATTGTACCGGCCGGTCGTATATTTTTTACTACAAGTGTATCATGGATCGTAATGAAACAATAATGAGGATTACATTTTATTTGTATTTTAATATCGTCGGTGTAAAATACTGAATTTTTTTGAAAGTACATACCTACCTACCTACCTTTTTCGGTATAAAAGTTTCGTTCTTAGTATGAGTTTGTTACGAGTATGCTAGAATATTTTTTTAAGATTCTGTGAAACGTCACTACTAAAAGTTGGTGGTGGCTCGCTCGCTTATCGAATGGGTTTCGTGGTTAACCTACCTCATAAGGGTTTATGAGGTAGGTTAACCACGAAACCCATTGTAGGTTCACAGAACTGCTTGTTGCGTATTGTAGGTTCGGAGGTTAACCTACCTCCACAAAACCTGGTGTCGGAATTATTGAGTTATCTTAGGTTTCAAACATGGCTCGTATAACGACTACATCCTTAGATAGTAGCCGGGACCAACGGCTTTACGTGCCTTCCGAAGCGCGGAGTCTTTATTTTCGGATAATCAAGTGATTCAGCCTACGCAATGTTCTAACCAAACTGGAAAAAGTCTCACAAAGTGATATTTGTTCGACGGATCCCCACCGGGATTCAAACCCGGAACCTCCGGCGCGTGGCTCGCTTTTGATTATTTCGGGCAGAAGTTATACGAAATCCAAAAGGTTTTTATTCGAAGATTTTAACGTAAGATCTAATAAAATTATTAATCTGAGAGCTAGAGCTGCCCATGGGAAAAGACGGCAAACACCATAGATCGTTGGTGAGTCGTTAAAATTCCAGCAACATTGAGTTATCTTCCCTTCTTTATTTCCAGATACCTCTGGATCCGGATAGCTCTCTTCGAGAAGCAGTTGGCAAAGATCATCGAGCACCTGGTCAGCAACGCGACTCGATACTACGAGCGGGACGCCTTGGTCGCTGACCCTGACTTCGGCAGCATCCTCAGCTCCTTGCTGGTCGGACCCTGCGCCCTGGAGTTCTCTAAGGCCAAAGCTCCTACTTGCTTCTGGACGGATCCGCCGGCTGACGAGCTGGTAACTTTTATACTTTTTGTTCCATAATAACCTAGCCTAGCTAGGTTTTGACCGAAACATAGTCGCCTCTCTCTCTCCGTCTTTATTTAAAACCTGTGCCTTTTATTACCTATTCATTTATTTTTGGACCACCAGTACAAATTACAATGATACTAATAAATGGTAAACAAAAAAAAAAGTAGCCACATTTTTCAGCAGTATAATGGTATAATGTGAGTTGTCGCATAAATGCTAAAACTCGCCTCGTGTATGCCCATCAATTAACTTCCATAGATTTTGATGATCAATGAACAAACACGTAACTAAGTATGAATGGTGCTTGGTTTTCCTAAATATCCAACCGCGCTAATCATCCTATTTTCTTTAGAAAGTGTATGGGCTTTATATTAATTCTTTGGATTGAATCAGGTCCAGAGGCACAGGATGTCGGCTGGCACCACCACGCCGCCCTCAGTGCGGAGGCCCATCCTCAACTTCAAGAGGAGCCTCAACACTTCCACCGAAGACGGAAGCGCCATCACTACAGGTATAGTTCAGACCATTCGTGTACCCACTGATGGGCACCCAACTTTGGTTGACTTGACACAAACATAGACGGTGTTGTCACAAAAAAAAATCTATGAAATTATTCGTTTAAGACTTGTTAGACTAGAGTTTGATGTAAGTTTAACTTTTTTCTGATACCTTCTAATCTTTTCGCTTACGTGTGTAATCAATACGCAATACATTGCAAGTTTCCACATGAACTGGGTCAACTGGGTACTGGATATGCATCGAAATTACCACGATTTTTTTTTCACCAAAAAAATCGTTGCATATGACTGGGCACATAACTTTATAATTATAATATGTAAAATGTTAGTTAATACACGGTGAGGATGACACCCACCATCCTACAGGAGGCACCAGATCTATAGTAATTACGATACTAAAGATGGTCTTCGCAGGTATACCTAGCTGCAGATAACTGATAAAGTGTGGGAGTTACCTTGCTCCATTTCATAACTGACAGCATGTTAATGTGAAAAATTCTCAAGAAACGTACACGTGCTGGAAGACAAAGAGGCATTGACGTCAAAAGATTAATGGGGATCTGGTCAAGGTTCCGAGAAAAAAGATTGTGAAGGAACTTTTGGGTCCCTCCCTTTATTCAGCAAAGGAGGAAACTTCGGGTTATTTACACAATGACTCTTAAAAAACTTTAACGCTTTCTGTTTTTGTATTTATTTGGTACAATAAATAATTTTTAGATAAACAATTCAACAATCTAAAGTCTGTGACGTAAAATGATGGCTGATAAAAGCATTAAAAAATCCAGCCAGCAGAATTTGTACTTATCTTTAGTTGTTAATATCAGTTTCCTAACGTGGCGATTCATTTTTGAATATCATCTTAGGGGGAGGCCTTTGTCCAGCAGTGTTCGTCTTTCAGCTGAAACAATGACTTAAATTTAGAAGATACCTAATCAATTTATCTTTTGTGCAGGAAGTGGCAAAAGCTTTTTTTTAAATTTCCAGGGCCAAACAGTGCAAACAATTCAGGTGCCAAGGAGTACGTGGAAAGTCTCCATCAGAACTCCCGCGCCACTCTTCTTTATGGCAAAAACAATGTGCGAGTACAACCGGTGAGACAATAAAATCCTTTTACAACCCAATACTGGGGAGATAAAACACCAATCCTATTCAAATACATTTTAAACATTCTTGTAGAAGGGTCTTTGAGGTCAAATTAGGTGGCGAGAGATTGCTTTTTTAAATGGATGGAGTCGTAAATTTTGTAGAATCGTAAATTGATGTTGATGAACCTGGTTAATGAAAATATTTTATCTGCATTAGTAATCAATTTATGTATCTATCATTATAATCACAGTCAGGCTCAATAATATTTTGCGAAGTAGTTAATATCCAACATTCAATTTCAGGGTAATTTACGTGATTGATCGTATCAATAGTAATATAACTGTGCAGTCATTTTCGAATGACGTAAAAATAGCCCCTTTATGTTATGACGTATAGTAGCCAGCACATGCGGCTGGATATGTTGAACTTGAAAGCGCCCGTATTCCGTAGCGGTAGAAGTGAATTTCGTAGTGCGAATGTCCAATCACATGTGCTGGCTTTTATACATATTCGGATTCTTAAGCTAGCACGTGATAAGAGGGCGAACTATCTAGGTAATATTTTAAGTTTGAAACTAACAATAAATTGTTTAGTTTTTAAAGACATTTATGATTTTTTGTTTAATAAAGTTTTACATTCTGGTTTGTACTCGGATTGTACTCTGTACGAACATTGCAAAGAGAAACAACAGCTCTGTTTACTAGAATGTTTTGAAACGAAGACGTTTGTGATTGCAGAAAGATGTGGCAGAGCCAATGCCTGGTTACCTAAGCCTGCACCAGACAGCCGCCGGGCTGATCATCAAGTGGACTCCCAATCAGCTCATGAATGGGTATGCCGAAAGCGAGGGCATTGATAAGAGGTATGATTCTTTGTAATTGTACTCTATTACTAAAAGTACCTATGTGATATTGAAAATATGTATTTTCAATGTGATATTGAAAGGGTTAACGCCTGACCAGCAGAATAAAAAATCCGCTTGGTGCGCCGCAAGTTTTCTTAATGTTCTCTGGAACAATTTCCGTTATAAAATTAGTTTCATTAAAATTCCGCATGAAGGCAAGGTTTTTAATTTTTATGGTCGGGTTCTAAGTAGTGCTTTCGTCTATGTGTTTATCATTGTCAGTTAAAAGAAGTTTAAAATTTCGCTCGTTTTGTGTTTCCTTTCAACTTTTTAAACAAAGCAATTTGTTTTTGTTTGCAAGTATTTTATCGTTTTAAAATGTGTGTTACACAATAGTAGATGCAGGTACAGATATTTTTCTCTTGCACGCTTATAAAATTGATCTCAATTCCTCGATGCAGAACTTACTAAATTGTAATGTATTACTGTTGTGCCATAAAGTATATTCTTGTCTAATTTATCATTCTCCATTCATTCTGCACTCGAAAAAATGACAGAGGGTTTCAGTTACTATAATTAATCCCTAATTTAACAATGGAAGTAAGATCATTTAATTATCATACTAGGTAAAGTTACAAATAACGGAAGGACGAATGCAGTTGGTCAATTCGAGACTATTAAATAAAGAATCCCATAGAAAAATGTGAAAAGGTATTAAAGGTCTATTTCCTCGGTCAATTGCATACGTTTTCTATTTTTTTTCGTTGTAATAGTGAATGTAGTATCTGCTAATGTAGCCTGCTGCGCTGTCACCTAGTACACTCCACCGCGTGTCAAAACACCTGTGTTCTGTGCAGCATGTCGCCGCCCTGTACAGTGTATAGGCGCCTGTGCGCCGGCCCTTTGTGTGTCGATTGGTATGTCTGCTTGTTTTGTTTATTTTATTTTTTAAAACATTTTTGGTGATGTTTTCGTTTTTTATATGCACAGTCACGTCCTTTTCTTTTCTATTTTGTGCTTGCATGATTCTTTTTATTACGTGTAGTTCTTTTTAGAATTAGATGAACAGTTTTGTGGTGTTCGTAAAGGTACATTACCAAAGTAATGGATAGCAGCACTTCACCTGTGTAGCAAATACCAACTGTGATCGCCAACCCACCAGCTAATTGAATTTGGTACTTAACATCTCTTGTCCCTGGAAATGGTCCAGATTTGAAGTGGCTGTAGACGTATAGTTTGAAATGTTGCAATCTTGTAAATTCTACAAGATCCAAATCATATTTTGGTTTGGTGTTTTCTTTGGAATTTGAACTCTGATCATAGGAACTTAAGCTTCCTGAGCGACAAAGGCTGATATGAACCGTCTGTTTCCAGCGTATACTGGGCGATGTCACTACAAGTATGCGTATGGGAGGTAGTGTACGTACACGTTCATCGCACTACGGAGAGCGACGCATTAATCCTCGTCGGCCAGGACGGAGTGCAAAGACCACCAATACACTTCCCGAAAGGTAGGAACCCATGTACTTATTTCCAAATAGCCAATAACAATATTGATTCTGCTGCTTTAGAGAGTCTTTGGAAGCACTCTAAAGAACCAAAGCAACTAGAAATTGTATGAGATGGTACAACTCGTAATTTCTTCGTATTTTCCAGGAGGAAATCTTCTATCGTTCCTGAGTAACTTGGAGACAGGGTTACTGCCACATGGACAACTGGATCCACCGTTATGGTCTCAGAGAGGAACTGGAAAGGTAAGTCAATCTTAAAGCTTTATAATTATCTTAAGTAAAACAGTTTCATTAATTTGAATTAATTTCACGAACACAAATGCGGACGCACAGGCGCATAATATAATATCCGGTGGTAATTTCACGTTAAAACTGAAACTTAGTAATGGTTAAAAAAATGGATTCGCAATAAGTAGTGTCACTACAAACATTTATTTATCTATGGCTGAAACGGAAATCTGATATTGTGCAAAATGCATTAGTTTCTAGGTTTTCACCCCGGCTTCGCTCGCATTAATAAGATTTCACATAAAAATAAGGTGTTATCATTTATTACCCTACGAATTATAATTGCAATGCGTTCAGTGGTTCAGGCGTGAACGCATAACAGTTCACCATCCATCGTGCCTTCAGTCTGTGAGAGTCACTTTTCTCCAGGTGTTTGGCCGCAGCAAGTCGCGTCGTCGGCCGATGCCGAGCCTCAGCGAGTGCGGGGAGAATGAAGAACAGGAGTGGGAAGAAGCAGCTGGAGACTACGTCTTCCGGATTGTCAACAACGCCATCACTGATAGGGAGGGTAAGTTCCAAAATAACCTATACTGTGTTAAGAACAAGGAACGGATTCGGTCAATGGCTATCAAAGATTTTGATTTTTTCTCCTGTTCATCCGCAGATTTTATTAGCTGCAGTCCTACAGTACAGAATCCAAAGTTATCTTATTTAAGACCTGCACTATCCCTACTCGTAACTTAATTGCATTTAATGTTGCAAGCCAAAAATGTTATCAGAACTATAATATTCCGATATTAAAAAAATGGGAATCTAACTTAATAGATGATCTGTTTGGCCGTGGTTTGGCCTGATCACCAATTATTGGACATCAAACCAAATGGTTCTGATGTCGAAGTTTGTTTTAAGCATACAGATTAAAAATCTTAATTTCCATTCCATTCCAGCAATGCGCCACTCCTTACTGGAGCGCGTGATTCACTCCCCCCCGCGCACGCCCCGCCGCCCGCTGGCGTCCACCTCGACCACCTCTTCTGACTCCTCAACCATGTCGGTGGAGTGTCCTCCGTCAGCAGGACTGAATGGACACCCTCCTATGACGCCGCCGGTGACTGCGATACACCATCCCGTGGAACAAGTAATAGCATTACAAATATGTTATACCTACTGCTTAGTTTTAAAGTTCCATTTGGATTGATGGACATTTCTTTTGCCTCTTCCATTATCGCATTCTATAATTTTGAACTACTAACTATTTTATACACTACTACAATTAATTTTTAGATCAGATGAATCAGATGAACCATCCCCTACCTTTCATTATAAAGAAAATGGTATGGAGATGTTATAAATATGCTTGAATGCGATTTTAATACATTTCATCGGTCTCGATTCCTCTAACGGCCTACATTTGTAAAAACCTGATTTTATTTTCCAGTCAGCATCAATAGAGCTGGTATGCAGCACGATGCGGCGACAAATAATATCTCGCGCGTTCTACGGATGGCTGGCGTACTGCCGCCATCTCTCCACAGTGAGGACCCACCTTAGCGGCCTGGTGCATCCCAACATCATACCAGGAGGTGAAAGACAGTGATTTGACCTTCTTTGCCTTGCTACTGCCCTGGTACCTACCCTATTCATTGATTTTTCTCGACCATCTTGTCAAATGTTTGAATAGAAACATTGCCATGTGGCACTTTTGCCTGGTACCTATCACAGTTTGAAGAATCGGAGAGTGATTTATGTAATGATTTATCATTTAGTTTCATTTGTATTCAAATAATTTGCGATGGTAGATTCTAACATTTTAAGTTAAATTGATGGATGACGTTCATAAAGATTATACTCAACAATTTTGAAAATTACTAAATACTTCATTCTAATGGTAAATATTCTTCTGTAGATTATGCTGAAGGTGGCCTAACAGAAGAAGTGTGGCGCTCCATGATGGATGAACGAGGAGCGGTGAGCGATAAAGATGAAGTCCACAGACTGGTCTACTACGGCGGCGTACAGCATGAGATCAGAAAAGAAGTGTGGCCGTACCTTCTTGGATATTATGAGTAAGGATCTTTGTTTAAACACTTTTAAATTTAAAACAGTGATCCCATTTTTGTAAAGGGTATCTCGATTGTATAGATTTAAATTTAAATAATTTATGCTATTTTGAATTTGTATATCATTTGAGATCTTTTCCTTACTAGCCGCAAAAAAATATGATATTTATCGAAAGTAAATTTTCTGAAAACCCTCCAAACTTACTACTACAACTTTAATCTTAACAGTTAATCATACGCTATAGGACCTCATAAATCTTCTTTTCTGAACCCAATGTTTGTTATAGATTCGGCTCAACAGCCGAGGAGCGAGTAGAGCAGGACGCAGCTTGTCGCCGACAATACGAGACGACGATGTCCGAGTGGCTATGTGTGGAAGCCATTGTGAAACAACGTGATCGCGAGCAGACTGCCGCGTCCATTGCGCGCCTCACCGAGGCTTCAGGGAAACTGAAGCCAGTTGATCCTGAACCTGAGGTAAAAGCAACTTAAAGCCAGACTTTTTCTAAGAACGAGGCGCAAAAAGTTAGATGAGAAATTTTAAATGGTCCCAGAAATTACAATTTATATTAGTCCAAATTTTTCGATCTAACTAAGGTGTCTACGATATTTCTTTAGTCCCAGGTATTTCTGAAGATGATGTCTGACGACGAGATGACTAACTAAGAACTCTAACAAATAGCAAATTTAAATTAGTTAATACTAATGTTTGAGCTTTCGTCGATATGGATACTTACACTTTAAGAAGAAGGTAATCATATCTAATTAGGACTATTTTGCTTTCAGGTCTTCGAGGATGACTGCAGCGTAATATCAGACAATCCACCAATAGTGTCACCAACACCCAGTGAAAAGGAACAGAGAAGACCAGACAAACCTGTCTTGTCACGAGCGCCGAGCATAGATGAGATCGACAATATAGAAATGGATTCAGAGAAAGAGAAGGATAATACGATAGTTAACGGAGAGACTGAGACGGGTGATAGTAAAGATGTAGATTTAGACAGTCTAAAAGACTTAGATGAAGAAGAGGACAAAGTTCGTTTAAAGAGTGTAGTAGAGAATCCAGATTTACGAAGAGAAAGCATAGCTGAGATTAAAAGGCTTGCAGAAAATATAGTTCAAAAGGGTGAAGGTAGAGGTCTTCTGTGTAGCGTGGATAGCGGGAACGTTACCATAAATGGAAATGAATGTAGGTCTTCGTTAGACGAAAGCCAGCCAAGTCCACATGAGCAACGCACAAGTGTAATCATAACAAATCCATCAGTAGATTTGGCTGCTGGTGGTTCGCCGGTTTCTGGTGGAACCACAGGTAAAAATTCTTCAAATAAATATCAAAGGTGCTATTTACGAGGTTGCTTTTGGGGGCGATGTTTCTCATCGTATGTTTTCCTTTTATAGCAAATGCAAGTCCATCCCGAAGTCCTCTAGGAGTGGTTCGTGAAGAGTCTCATTCTGCGGGAGCATCTTTCGATATGCTGGAACCCAGCAATGCTGAAAATGCGAGACCACCAAATCGATCAAATTGCGCTTCACCTGCTAGTTCTAATGGTGGCGTTTATTCTGTAAGTATAATGAACAAAATTTGTGTTCTTTATTGGATTACTTAAAATGTGGATATTTTATAATTCTCCTATGGTTTCTTTTCAGAATGAACTGGTGGAAAGTTTTGCTTTGAATTTACATCGAATTGAGAAAGATGTGCAGAGGTGTGACAGAAACTACCCATTCTTCACCGACGAAAATCTAGACAAACTTAGGAATATTATGTGCACGTAAGTTTAAATTTGGATTATTTGTTCATGTTCATTATTGTTCACTTTACTACTTTCTGACTGAGCGTGAGTTTACTCAAAATCATGGTGTGGCCGGTCATTGTACCTTCATCATCACGCCACGTCAGAGCATGTTTAAAAACCTAATTTCATATTTATGTGAGTGATTTTTAAAAAAAATGTAGAAGTGCTCAGTGCTCCTCTTATTGTTATTTGAATAAGAGGCATTATAGCATACTTACTCTCAGAACATACAAATAAAGAAAATAAGTAAATTGCTTTAACTTTGTTTCAAAGTTTGTACAGAACTCGAAAAGTTTACTAAGCAGCGTGCATACTTCTTTGGAAAAGAACTCCACAGGAATAGCATCTGTTGTAAGTATTATATCCTTTTACCATTTGCAGGTTTGTATGGGAGCACCTGGAAATGGGCTACATGCAGGGCATGTGCGACCTGGCGGCGCCATTGCTGGTGATGATGAAGGAGGAGGCGGCCGCGCATGCGCTGTTCGCGAGGCTCATGGCGCGCGCCAGTGACAACTTCCCCTCCGGACAAGCAATGGACGCGCATTTTGCTGACATGAGGTAAGAATACACTTGTCGTCGACATTAACAGCTTTCAGGACGGCCCCGTAATCTGTCTTAAGCAGAATCTGTCGTAAACCGAATAAAGGGTTAGTATGTCTGCCTTCGAAGCACATGGTCGTGGGTTCGAGTCCCGCCCAGGGCAAACATTCGTGTGATGATTACTAGTGTTTGCCTTGTGTCTGGATGTTTACGTACCTACTGTTTTGTGTGCAATTAAGAACATATATTGTTGTATTGTTTTGTATTGTATTTTCTCTTCCAGGTCCCTAATCCAGATCCTTGACTGCGAGCTTTACGAGCTGATGCACGCTCACGGCGACTACACGCACTTCTACTTCTGTTACCGCTGGTTCCTGCTGGACTTCAAGAGGGAAATGTTGTACCAAGATGTAAGCCACAATTTTTTTATTTATCGTCGTTAACAGCCCATTTTATTACGTAATCTGCCAATACGTCTCAGCTAGGGGTTTGAGCGTTCTTTCATAGGGCCGTTAACAAATATGTTCCCACTGAGGGGCTCGACTCTACCCTGAAACAGGGTGAATAGGCCTTAGTCGACCACGCTGGCCCAGTGCGGTTGGTCAACTTTACACACACTCTTTGGATTGCTTCGCAGGTATGTGCAGGTTTCCTCACGTCGCCTCACGATGCGTCGATCGAATAAAGCCTACATATGAATTGAAAAAACATTGGCCCGTGTTTCCCCGCGCTTTCAAAACGGACGACAACAGCCCTAGGCCACTAGACTAAGCTGTCTCATACCTCCACAGAATGAGCGACCGATTATGAATAAGTGGACAAAGCTAGAAAAAATTTGTGTTTGTGTTGTTGTTATATTAAAAAATATGCTAGTAAACCCTCATTTTCATTAATTTTAGGTCAATGGTCGTATATATTTTTAAATGCCTTACCTGTCTTATTTTGACTTAGAACGATTTTAATTTTGATTTGTAGTTGATTACTTCAAGATTATTTTCTCTTTGTTTTGTACGAACAGTCATAAAGAATAATTTTATGGGAAAATACTGCGTCGGTATAAAGTAAACCTTTTATCGTTTTTCTAACCTATATCTGTTGGTAAATCAGTCAGAATGGAGGAAAAACCACTTTACAATGGCCTGACCGTTTACCGGGAACGAGGGGCATACCTTCGAAGGCTCGAACAGTTTGACAAAGCAAAAGCGTCGTACGACCAAGGGTACGCCATTGAACCACAAAACGTCGCTCTTTTAATAGGGCGCAGTCAAGTATGCGCCGACGAGATGAAGCCGCAGCAAGCGTACTCAGACGCAGACACTGCTCTAAAGCTGGAACCCAGAAGTATGTTAGCTCAAAACGTCCAGGCTCGAGCTCTGTACACCATGTCAGATTTTGAGCGATCCGTGGTCATGAACTACCGGGGCTCTAGATCTCGCCGCCAACCGCCTTACTTCACAGAAGGTATAATCCAAGGTCTAGAAACCATACAAGACTGCGTTGGAGTTAACGCGGGCGATGTTATGATTGATTTTCTACCCATCATCATGGCACAAGAGGCAAAAGCAGCTGCAGCGTCGGAAGCAACCGTCTCAAGGCACGTCAGTCGGATCCCACGCCCTGAAAACGTGAAAAAAATGACGCAAATGCAAAAAAGGAGACACAATATTCTAGCGCGAGTACTTGCTATGAAATATTTAGGTCCTATGGCTTATGATAAATTTTTTCTTCAAGGTTTGGTGACTGACCGTAGAATTCCATCTGCGAATTCATCAGGGAGTCGCAAACTGAAATCTGTTATTGAAGAAGCATTGCTGACACTCTCGGAACGTCAAGAAATGTTGAGGACGCAACGTCCTTACTACACTATTAAGTTAGCTGAAAAATCTGAGTCCAAGTACCTTACTAAATATAAAACAGATTTTCTGAATAAAGAGCGTTTGGTCAATACAAGGAACGCTGAAAACTTCTTAAAAGATATAGACAAGAGTATTCGCGCTAATCGATTGATGGATGTAATCATTAAAGCAGAACGTATGCAATCGTTCTTGGATACCAGAACGCCTCACAATCTGCCTGATAAAGACTCTTTCATAGACCGCTTGTATCGAGCCGTAGGTGAAGGCTATTTCAACCAGCACAGACTCTCCTACCGGCTCAGCGAACAAAGTAATAGGCGCCGAATCGCTTTCCTTATGGGCCTTCCAATTGGCCGGCCAAAGTCCTTCGATTCTGTAATGGCAACATACCCCTACAAATTTGTAGACGTCAACTTGACAATCAAAAAGGTAGAGGAGAGTCTTGAAATGTGTGAAAATTCATATATGCGATGTTGGCTCTACTATGAAATGGCTCGGCTGCAGAACACACAGAAAAATTATGCTCTTGCTAAGTTTTATGCAAAAAGATGTCAGCAGCAAGCGCAGGTGATAGAAAATGCAAGATGGTGGCTCAACGGGTGTTTTGTACTAATGGCTGGTGACATGCAACAAGGAAACCAAAACGATATTCGCATCGCTGTTGAAGAAGCGTATGATCATTCTAAAAAACTGCAAGATCCAGAAAGAGTACAGGCTTTCTTGGCCAAGTGTGCTCAACTGGCCGCTGAAGCTGTGCCTCCAGATGAATTTAAGGTCATAAAGCAACGCGAAAACCAGATATTGAAGATTATGGATGATGTTTCTAGGGTTGACACTAGTGTGTTGTTTAAGAGGATTTCTACGCTACCTGTGGGAAGACGTTTTGTGGTATTGCCACGGAAGAGGGAGCCAAGTTCATTATACTATCCGGAGCGACGTAAGCGGCTGCAGCGCGGACTTACAGTAGTTCCTGGTAAAGAACGCGCGTTGCGAGCTTTCCCCAAGTCCGAAGTACTGGGCTTACAAAAGTTCGACCTTTAAGACACCTGCCGCGTCAACAGTATTTTGGTTTTATGAGTTAGTTGTGTATGTCTCAACATGGGTGTCAAGCGCATCTGTTATATTAGAATAGGTACTAGGTGTGGATTAGTATTTTACGAATGTAAATTCTTTGCAAGCGTATATAGTTATCCTTTTATTTATAGTAAGAGGAACTAATATAGCTTGGAATGAAGTGCTATTTAAACTTAGTTAAACAATAAGAATATGATGTACACGGGTAGAGTTTGCCGCAATCGGTAGGTAAGTAATTAGTCGCTTGGAATGGTAAAATACGGTTAGGTAACTGTACTCTACTACTACTCTTAGAGACACGGAGCCGTAGAATGATTTGTTGGTAACATTTGAATAGAATAGAAAACATTTATTCATAGCATACAAAAGAGAACATAACATACACAAAGTAAACAAATATAATTAATACAAAACAACAAAACAAAATTATGTAATGTTTTGCGCTCTTTGAAGGGGTTAGCTTAGTTAGAATTAGTTGTTTGGTATTTGTTAGTACCCATTTTGAGAGCACTAGGTGAGCATTATTAGCTAACCGGATTGCAGCATCCAAGGACCGAGGGTCCCGCTAGGGGTACTGACATGGCACTAACCAATACCCAATACAACGCTGTTTTTCTGCTATCGCCCTCCGCAGCGCATTTGAACGTGGCGTGGCAGGCTCCATAATTTGTAATAAGTAAGTACCTACTATAAATGATGATAAAGTGCTATCGAGTGTAATTGATATCAAATGTCAACGATGTGTGTAAATCTTTTTAAATTTATTTTACAGTGTACGGCCGTCGCAGTCAACGCCCTTATACAATATTCTTAACTTTATAAAAATGTATTTTTTGTAACTGTGATGTCAAATGCATTCACGTTTGACTTGTTTATGGAATAGTAGTATATTTTCTAATAATTTTATTTTTAAGTAGTATTAATCAACTATTTGTAGTTATTCTATTAATAGATTTTATATAATTAAAGTTAAACCCGTGGAACGCGTCTATCGCGTAGCGTCTATTCTATCAAAGATATCTGAGAATAACAATTTACCAGAAGCACATGAAAAATAGCAGATACTTCGTTGATTAACATATTTTTTGTATCTAACTTATTTCCTATTAATGTATTTTTAGTTACGTATTTCAATTTTTCTGGAATTTATTTATAATGCCTTAAGTGGTACACTTCTGCTATGATATCTGTTAGTTTTTATAATGTAGTATTAAATTTATTAAAAGCCTTTTAAAAATAAAATGCGTTTCTTTTAATTATGACAATATATTTAGAAGTCTAGGAAAAAGAAAATCATTCAAATAATTGAGCTTGGGCAGGGACTTGAACCCGCATCTTCTCAAAATAAACTACGTCAAGGAAGTAATAAAGGATACATCTCTCATTCTGAATTCTTTTTACAAAGTTTCTGGTCCAGTAGTTCCGGAGATAAGGAAAGGGAATGGTCAATGATCGCCTATTTTCTTAACAAATAACAATTTATTGTAAACTTGTAAAAATAATAATATTCGAGATCGTTTCGCAAGCCCTTTTATTCGATATATGACACGGTATACTTAGCAAAACATTGCGCGTAGAACCGACGGCTTTTGGGGCAGAAAGGTTCTTGAATGACGACCGCGCGCCGGAAGACGTAGTGTGGGCAGGCCCCGCGTGGTGGACTGACGATCTGGTGAGGGTCGCGGGAAGCCGCTGGTCCAATCATTGTTGAGATCCTTAGGGGAGGCCTTTGTCCAGCAGCGGCCGCCTTTCGGCTGAGATGATGAGCCAATAGTGATGATACGATATGTTGTGCAGGTATTCTGTGCGTGGGAGTTGATCTGGGCGGCGCGGCACGTGTCTTCGGAGCACATGGTGCTTTTCATTGCGCTGGCGCTGCTCGAAACCTACCGTGACGTCATACTCGCCAACTCTATGGACTTCACTGATATCATCAAGTTCTTCAACGGTGAGCTTATTTTACCTTTTTTATGAAATTTTATTTTATTCTTTTTAGTCACGGATACGATAAGCCGAAACGCTACATTGAAATTAATATTTCTATTGCAATACTGTCTTAAATAAAAAGATATAAATTGTCCAAAATGCCACCATCAGCCTGGGCGGTTGTTTTTCATGTAATAATAGGTGTTAAACAATAATTAAATGCACACGACACGCAAGTAGGTAAGCATTCATTGTTGTAAGTACTCAATACTCATACAAAGTATGATAATTATTATTATCTCTGACGCATGTAGATAATGAACTTTGCCGTTGCCTTGCAATGCGCATACGCAAGTGCATAGACATACGCATCAAGCCGGCTCTACATTGTCCACAAAACTAGAGAGACGAAAGGGACGCAGCTATGCGTTAGAATGAGATGCAAATACACCGCGCTCACTTTTGCGCATAAACTGCGTCCCTTTCGTGTCTCTAGTTTTTTTTTTTTTTTTTTTTAATTTATTAGTTTTGTAGAAAATGTAGGCCCGGCTTCATAGTGCTTGGGAATCTTAATATTAATTTAGTCACATTGGCGCTGATTCTAGTTGTGACTTCTATAGACTTTAAATTAAGGTTATTTTATTTACACTCTTTTTCGATTAGCGACTGAGACAGTTTTTTTTTTGGATTAACCTATGCTTGTGTCGAAAAGGTACGACCAATCAAACTTCACCGGACTTGACTGAAACAGAAACAGAAACAATGCCATGCTTGATTCCCTTCAGCGCCTAGTTTTGACGATGCCGTTTTTTAAGCGGCTTTCGTGTATCTGTTACTCTAGTACATTTAGTAGGTATTCTGTGCTCTAGTTAATCAAAGCACCCTGTTCATTTATTTATTTTTCTTTTTTTCCAGAAATGGCGGAGAGACACGACGCATCAGCTGTGTTATCGCTGGCTAGAGATCTCGTGCTGCAAGTGCAGACGCTGATAGAGAATAAATAAATATTTGCATTTACTTAGAGTCAATCAAATATAGAGTCATCGAATACAGGTCATTTGAATTATGGAACATTAACATTACGGAATCAAAAAACTCGTAAATTGAATATTTGAAATATACATGTTTGAAGAAAACCAAAATCTTAAAAGAAAAGCTGGTATACCCACATCGTGAATGTACCTATAATATATTAATGCATCACACAAAAATTTTTGTTTAATAATTTTAAAGTCTAAAGGAAAAATTACATTAAAAGAAATATTTCTCAAAAATTAGTATCTAAAATGTTAAAATCTACAAAATATTTACTAGTAGGTATCCCTGAAATTAAAAATATATCATTTTAAAAATGAAAGTAGTCGAGAGCCGAGTTATAAAGTAGGTGGTTAACTGTTGTAAAATTAAAGGTGTTAGGTTAGAATTCAAATGAATGTGTAAGTAAAGTACCTACGTATACCACCTGTATTGAAATATTGTGTGTTTTAAATATCCATATATTTTCACTTTGATCCAGGTATACAAATCTATTACTCAATGTCATATCGTAAATATATATATCGAAATATTATGTCCTCTTCCTCCCGTGCCTTGCCCTAATATCAATTTTATCCTAATTAAATAATAGAAATAAATATCTATAACAATCATTTTAAAAATGAAAATAAATAAAACAAATAGATCCATTACTCGTATTTCATCTACGCTTCGTATTTCGTCCAAGCATAATATTTTGAAGTACAATTTTATCCAAGAGAAAATAAATAAGTACAACAAGGTACCTACAATTCAATTTATAAAATATTTTAAAATTGATTAAGTAGACTTTACACTAATATACTATTCCGCTAGTCCGAATTGTTCCCACCGGACCCAAGCCCAAGATCCGTAAACAAAGCCGCGTACCCGCTAGTAGAGTATTTAGTGCAAAAAACTGTTGAAATTGGACCAGTTAATGAAACTTGGCATGGTTGTAGAATAGGTACTCCTGAATAGAAATCCACCGGGACCCATGACTGGTACCCCCTCTGAAGCCGGGGGGAGGGGGGTGAAGGTGGGTTTTGCCGCCCTTCTTATTGACGCTTATATCTCTAAAACCGTATGTACTATGACAAGTTTGATATAATTTTCAGATAACTCGTTAACGTAGAATTCATTTTTGGAATTATTAAATAGGGTTGCCATACAAAAAAACTAAATTATAGGACAAAATTCGCAAAAGACGAATGAAATTTTTCCACATAAACGTCGTTTACTTTTCCCATGGGAATGGTATCGATACAAAAAAAATATGGTCGAGTAGCAACATTCACAGGCTTTACAAATATGTAACTTTTATGGCACTTACTTGATAAAAAATGGGTTAAAAAAAATAAAATTGCATGCGCGGCAGACAAAGGTTATATACATGGAACTAGCTGCAAGACCAAATTAGTCCAAAACAGTGGTATTAAGGGGTGATAATGTATGGAAGAAATGTTTTGGGTGTTACAAAACCTTCCAAACAAATAAGAGATGTAGAAGATCTGGTCATAATGGAAAGTAAGAGCGGCCGGAACAAACGGTAGGAGATTACGAGGTGGCGCCGTAGTGAAACTTGTTGGAAACCTTGGTCAGACTTTGAAAGGTGAAAAAAAAGTCCCAAGATGGCTGACTTCAAAACCTGGCAAACGCTGGCAATCTAACATATGTAGCTTAGCCGGTGCAGACAACATTTCTGTTGACCAGTAAATATAGAATCAAGATTTTTTGGATTTTTTAACCACGCTTTAATTTTTGCGTGGATAAGACTTTTGCACTGCTGAAACTCAGACAACCATTTGATGACCTCAAAAGCTATTGTCGGTCGGTACCAGTCGGTACTGTCATTCATGCTTAAAAAATACTGGAAATAATGCTTGGCTGACAAAGGATGCTGACATCCTCGCAGTCCAAAAGTCTTCTCTGAATGAGCTGCAATCTGAACAGAAAAACCCTGCTTAGCTGTGTAACGAGGTGCACTGCGTGCTACCTCGTTGCCACGTTTTTCTACTTCATTTCTCACCTCATTTACATTTCTCATCTAAATTCAAATATATTTAATTTTGGAATTCATTCAAAATCATCCGTCATTCATCCATTTTTTATTATTCATTCCATCTACAACTTTTATCCTAGTCGCATCTGTGTTTTTTACCATATTAAAATGTGTTTGTTTTCCCAATATACCTTTTAAAGTTCAAAAGTCTTTGTTAATAACTCTGTGGTGGTAAACTCAGTTCGTGTGTGTGTGTGTTTATCACACTTCCACCTGTTGAACATATTAAACGTAGTTACCCCGCAGGCTCGTTCAGGAACTAGACGAGCCGCGGGTGTAACACTGGCGCCCAACGTGGGGCGCCATTGTGACACCCGCGGCTCGCCAGATATGGGCGAGCCGCGGGTGTCACAATTCTTATCTTAAGTCCCCGCGACACTTACGCAGAAAATATGGGTAAACTCCTTCCTATATTTTCTACAGTTCAAACTCGTCTGTTTATTGCTCATCAAAGCAATTCTGCAAATTACAACAGACATCGTCAATCTTTCGATTTTAACGAAGGTGACATTGTTTGGAAACGTAATTACCCTATCAGTTCGTCTGAAAAACATTTCTGTGCGAAGTTGGCACCTAAATTTATTAAATGTATTATTTCGAATAAAATATCACCTCTCATCTATGATCTTATTGACATGAACCATAAACCATTAGGTCGTTGGCATGTCAAAGATCTAAAACCCCGCCAACTCGCTTCATAAACAAAAGTTAGGTAACACTTTTATAACTGTTATAAAGATTTTGTAACTGTTGGTAGATGGAAAGTTTCCTTTTTTTATTAATGTTATTTTATACGCACCTCATTCTTTTTTTGAAATCATTTAGTATTAAGTATTGAATTGTAATTTTATTTTTTTTCTAAACCAAATAAATATTTGCCCCTCAATTTCTCTCTATTTTATTTCGTGCGGTCGATAACACGTAAAATAAGCCTATATCATATACTTAACATGTAGTATGTAGTTCTCATATTATTATCTCATCTGTGCGGTTGATAACACAATAAATAGGCCTTTATCACTTCTCTTTTCTACTTTTGCCTCGCATTTGCAATGCGCATCGGCACCAATTGTACATATAAATTCTTTCATCTTTCACACTAGCGGGTAGTGACTAGTAAAATAAGCCTTCACTATTCTAAGTTCAGTTCATAGAGGAATACTTATACATTTATATAAGTTTCCTCATTATGAAAGGGTTTTGTTTTCCTATTGTGGATCGAGACATTGAAAGTTGATGCATGAAAGAATAGAAGGATATATGTATGAACTGACTTAGTGTACATTCCCATTGTAGTTTACATCCACACCTACAAAATTATCACTCACAGTCCATACTTAGTTTAGTTTAGTTTAAGTATCATTTAGCATAAGTTTTGTATAAAAAAAAGCCTTTTTTAGCCTTTTTTTTACCCGGCCCCCCCCGGTACTGTAACGAGGTGCACTGCGTGCTACCTCGTTGCCACGTTTTTCTACTTCATTTCTCACCTCATTTACATTTCTCATCTAAATTCAAATATATTTAATTTTGGAATTCATTCAAAATCATCCGTCATTCATCCATTTTTTATTATTCATTCCATCTACAACTTTTATCCTAGTCGCATCTGTGTTTTTTACCATATTAAAATGTGTTTGTTTTCCCAATATACCTTTTAAAGTTCAAAAGTCTTTGTTAATAACTCTGTGGTGGTAAACTCAGTTCGTGTGTGTGTGTGTTTATCACACTTCCACCTGTTGAACATATTAAACGTAGTTACCCCGCAGGCTCGTTCAGGAACTAGACGAGCCGCGGGTGTAACAGCTGTAACCAAATCTGGAACCTCACACAATACATACCTCTTATTGAAAGAGGTCTGCGACTATTATCTGGTATTAACTTACCAAGCGCAGGCTTTTGAAGCTGTGGATAGGAATTTAACTTATGTACTGTAAATCCTTAGTTGATAACAAAATGTCTTGAAGCTGGAACATTTGACGATCCTTTGTTGCACCTTGGATAAATCGTTTATAGGCTACGCTGCTTAAACACCAAGAAGAAAATGGGTACTCGCAACAACCTACTGTGCCAACCTACGTCCACCAAATGGTAAAACTTTCCACCAGTTCATCGATTGGTCGAACTGGATCACTTTTTTACGGCAGACAATTTTACTAGCAGCTTCAGTTTGGATTCTGTGAGCACACGCGCAGCGATGAGGCTAAATTTGGCCCTAAATAAACTCTCTGGCTTCAAACAGAAGGTTCGTAAAAACGTGACCAGCTCTCTGGGCATGGCTAATGAAGAGACCGACAGCAAACATCCCCTACACCACCACGTGCTGTGCTGGTTCCTCAACACATTTAATGTCTATAGATGAAGTAAGTAAGTAAGACGATTAAATAGAATGAATAGACGAGATACCCCACAGCGTCAGTGTCATACGCTTGGACATGATCTGCCTTGGCCAAATGGACATCTTTGAACATACTCCGGACCCAAGTTAGCCGAAGCAGACACGTTCCGGTGAAGCTACAGCTCGGATGGGGCTTGCCAGCGTGATGTGACCTGCATTCGTAAGGATCTTTCTAGAGATCACGGATAGCGCTCCATGTGTGGCAAAGTACTGGTGTCGCTGAGTTAATTCGATTAGAAGGGAGAAATGCGATTGCTTCCCAACTGTTCACCCCCAACCTTCAACTCTTATTATGGTCTTCTACCTCGAACTCTTGCTTACGCTTAGTTAGCCTTACGCTGGCTGATCCGTCTGTCTGATGATGCTGACTAGCACAGTATTTGCAGCAATTGGTTAGTATGACACAGTAAAGATATCGGCAGGTAACTTTTGAGATCATATCAAGGCTTTCTGAGTTTCAACAGTGCAAGAGCTTTAGCTTTTGCCCCAAAGACGTGGAATCTAAGCAGAAATTAAACAGGGGTTAAAATGAACCAGTAGCCAAGAAAACGAAATGGTTTCTTGGTTCATTACTAATCGACAGAAATATTATCTGCCCCGCTTTGCTAAATTTGCTGTGTTGCCAGCGGTTGCTAGTGTCTTGAAGTCGGCCATCTTAGGATTTTTTTTTCACCTTTCAAAGTCTGACCAAGGTTTCCAACAAGTTTCACTACGGCGCCACCTCGTAATCTCCTACCGTATGTTCCGGCCGCTCTTACTTTCCATTATGACCAGATCTTCTACATCTCTTATTTGTTTGGAAGGTTTTGTAACACCCAAAACATTTCTTCCATACATTATCACCCCTTAATACCACTGTTTTGGGACTAATTTGGTCTTGCAGCTAGTTCCATGTATATAACCTTTGTCTGCCGCGCATGCAATTTTATTTTTTTTAACCCATTTTTTATCAAGTAAGTGCCATAAAAGTTACGTATTTGTAAAGCCTGTGAATGTTGCTACTCGACCATATTTTTTTTGTATCGATACCATTCCCATGGGAAAAGTAAACGACGTTTATGTGGAAAAATTTCATTCGTGTTTTGCGAATTTTGTCCTATAATTTAGTTTTTTTGTATGGCAACCCTATTTAATAATTCCAAAAATGAATTCTACGTTAACGAGTTATCTGAAAATGATACCAAACTTGTCATAGTACATACGGATTTTGAGATATTAGTGTAAACAAGAAGGGCGGCAAAATCCAACTTCACCCCCCCCCCCCCCCGGCTTCAGAGAGGGTACCAGTCATGGGTCCCGGTGGATTTCTACTCACATTCACCTATTCTAACACCATGCCAAGTTTCATCCACTGGTCCAATTTTACATGGTTCCCATACATTGATTTGCACTAAATACCCTACTACGCAGGTCACCCAGGCGAGAAAACCTCTTAAATGCTTGCAAAAAATATTTTACAGGAGACACAAAAAACTACCTACTAAATAAAGTATGATAGGTAAATAATAATTCTGTGGTTTTTTAGTTACTATATGATTATCTTTAGAGTTTCACAATTATATACAACGTGTTAATTAAATAACGCCAAACTTCTCGGGTGATAACTCACTCAGCTCATGAAACTGAACAACTTTTATTCTGCAAGTTTACTGAAATCGCAAAATATTTTTCATACAAATTAACTTGGCCAGCTGGTCAATTTATAAGAAAAAAAAAAGCTATTTCAGAAAACTTGCAGAACAAAAGTTGTTCAGTTTCATGAGCTGTGTGAGTCGTCATCCAAGAAGTTTTGCGTTAACTAATTTGTAGCCTACAGTCTACACGTTGTATACAATCCAGGGTTAAAGTTGGTCATCTATTGACTGAACATGCTCTTTTAGTTTTTACTAATCCTTCCTTACACTCTCTTTAAAAGAATGTTCTATTTTTACTTATTTCCCAATTACTTACAGGTAAAACTTATACATAATAAGACTTCCAACTACCATCAGTGTTAAGAATATTTTAAAGAAAAGAAATATATTTATTTTGATTAAGTACATATATTATAGCTTCTATATTCTGGTATTGACTCTATCAATTAAATTATAAGTATGAATATTATATATCGCTAAGGCTTCTTAATGTTTCTCGCTACCAGTCCATAAATGTTTGTGATCAATATATTACGCTTATTTATCATAAATTCCCAAAAAAGTCTTGGAATAAAATTATTATGTTTGTTGCTTGTCAAGGTATTAAAAACTGATACACTAATATAATTTAAAATACAAAAGAAAATATACCTTTGTATGAGTTTAATGTCGTTAGAAAGATATTAAGTATAAAAGACTTATTATTGATTGTATTAAAATAAAAATATAATTTTCTGTTTAAGGCCTAAGTGAAAAATATTTTTTAAGGTAATCTTTACGACCTATAGGTACATGTGTTATGAACACGTTTAAAGTGTCAAAACTTAGTCAAATATTATATAAACTTAGTCAAATCAAATGTTTAACAACGTCAACAAATAAATTTATTTATAAATGTTTTAAATAACTATAAATGTTTGTACGATTAGATGTGTAACAATCAAGACCATTTATAAGAATCGCACTCGTTAAAATAAGAAATGAATAGAAATATTTAATTATGTGTTTTACTGTACAGATTTGTAGCATTAAATTAAATATTATATATAATACATTAAAATCATGAAAAACCCCTCATATATATCAACTTATAAGTATTTACAGTAGCCAGCACATGCGGCTGGAATTGCTGACCTTGAGAGCGCCCGTATTCCGTAGCGGTGGGGGTGAATTTTGTAGTGCGAATGTTTAACCGAATGTGTTGGATTCTGTACACGATTTAATTATATATAGAACTTGTCCTACTCTCGTTGATTTCCCACTTTTTTTGTCGCATTTTTTTTCGCCAGAAAAGTAAGTCGTATTCATATCTGGACCTGATTAATCTACTTATGAAATTCATTCCGCCTTTTTTCCGTAAAAATTGTATCAAACAATTTACAAGTACCGTACTACCGATTAATTTAATGAAATGAGTCTAGAAAAAGTTTAACGTAATGTTTTCACTCTATAAAACACTTATCTTTTTTAAACAAAACATCTAGTCCCTGGCAAAATTACAAACCAATTATTATTGTACACATTTGTCATAGGTACTTTTGTATTTTAAAGGGCGAAGTATACCCGCTCTGTACGTATTCGGTATTCAATGTCTATATATAGGTTATGTACTCACCTACATCAAAGTAAATTCGGAACATAATAAGTATAGATATCGGCAAATAACTTGAGCAAGCGAGCGGGGGTGAAGAATGAGCGCGGGGGGAAAATAATACATTTTACTATGGTTTATTTCATATTAATCTGGACAAAAGGTCATTGACGCCTACATACAATGCGCACATTTCAAACGATACGATAAAACTGTAGGAATTTGTCGCAAAATACGTAATTTGGCATACCGTAGTAGAAGGCGGAGTTAGCGTGTGACCTTGCCAGACATTTTGGGGTTAAGTATATTATTTTTAATAACTTTCAAGAAAATAAAGAGGTCAATGAATATTTGTCCGGATTTAAGTATATGAAACAAACCATATGAACTTTTCGCGTGCGCGCAGTTGCACCACGTGACATATTGTTCAAGTTATTCGCTGCTAATTATATAAAAGGTGTTCGGCGCAAATTAAAACAAAGATAAACACATTGGAGGACCTGTATCACCTTGATTTGATAATGTTAAAACCGTGAGCCGAACACCCTTCGTCTATATTGTCTATAATCTGGAGTAAGTAAGTAATATACTTACTTATGATGTTAATTATTAGATGCAGATTAAAATGAACAATATTTTTGTGAACGTCATCGTGTCATTATAGTATGTTTCCATTTTATCACCGAGTTTCTTTTATCTCTTTCTATCCTTTACAGAAGACTACATAATACCTACACATCGAATATATACATGGTACATAATGCTTATTGGCTTAGTCTTGTACCGGTCCATCTATTTCATACTGACCTAGAGCATAAGTAGCAGCGTTTAGCAAAAAACAACTGTAAACCCATTTTTACAATACTATAAATAACAAATATTTCTTTACAAAAAAATAAGTAAAATAGTAGATGAGCAAACCGTATTATGACAGCCAATTTTTTTACCCTCGCCAAAAAAAAGGGCTGTTATAGTTTGATGTGTGTATATCCGAGCAGATAAATAAACTGATTTTAATCTTGATTTAACGAACATGTAATCTTTTATAAATAATGATGGGATGCCAGGGTACATGATGGGAGATGATGTGGACTCTGTACGATGCCCAATTCATCACATTACAGTTGAAGTATCGTGTTTGGGCACCGATTCGCGCCTCCAAACAAACACCTTTAGTTCCTTATCTAAAACCACCCGGGGGGTTACATCATCGGCCTATCATTATACCTAAACTACGCAGTAAGACCCGCTTGGTTTGAGCTTATCTGACTGTAAATAAATTTTGAATGTTCTATTTAATGTTATCAGTACAATATTTATTAAAATATAACCTATATTAATGACTATAAACTTTTCAATCTCGTTCCATGTATGTTTTGCTTTTATTTGACTGTGGCGTCATAATGAGGCCAGGTCTTTATCTCCTCAAACAAAGCCTGCCCTGGACATTCAGTCGCCGTCACTTGGCGATGTCCCACGATTTTGTATTGTGGGTACAGATGGCCTAACCGGACCCCTTCCTCTATTAATTGTTTGGTTGCCTCTAGCATGTTACTAGAAGGCAGTGTATCTGAAAAAAATACAGATTCAAGAACGTTTCGTTATTTACATACAATTAATCGGAACTCAAAATAACTGAAATGTATTTCCGATTTTTCAAGAAAATTCTGAAGTATATGAGGCATATAGCGTAAATCCAAATATTTATATCAGCCCCGCTTGTATCTGTGGCTAGAGAAATTTCCCCCAAGGGATGAGACTAGGTATTGTTTGTGCGACAAAACTATGTCTTGCCACTCGTAAAACCTATGCTTATCTCGGCTCCTAACCACCCTCAACCTCTATCCTTCACCTTCTCGGCTCATCCTCCTCTGCGATCTCGTCGGTCCTTGTGAGAGAAATACCCACGATTTTCGAAGTGTGGACGCCAATAAAGAACCAACCTTTCTTCTTCAAGCAGTTCAATGACACACCACCTTCCTAAATGTTTGAACCTTTCAGTCCAATAACCTTGTAACGTGGTGCATTACCATGCCACCTCGTTGCCTCATTCTCATTCATCCGTCATTTCGTCCATTTTTCTAGTCACTTTTGTCTCACCTCTCGGCCATGCCGGCCGAGTTCCAAATTTCTGTGTAGATTATATTATTAAATGTCAATTATAATCTAGCCTTGTCGACAAACAACCTTTAATTACCAAATACATATTTTATCGTCTGTGTTTCTACCTTTGTTTTCATCATCATCTCTACTTTTCATCGTGATATCTTCTTCTTGTCGATGCCTTGCAGGCGCGCTCCTGTTCAGGGCGCGCCGCGGGCGTGACAACCTGTTATTTTTTCGACTGCCTCTAATTAAGTTTACTGCCTGATAAAACTCTAACCATTATAGTTCCCAATGAGGCAGATGCCGATGCTGACGCCGTTGAACCGAAGAGCGTGGGCCCCACGCGTGGTCCAGCCTCGAGCATCGTACACGGAGCCGTCACCACCCACGAGGAAGCTGCAACATTCATAAACTTCAAAGCTTTTTTTGATAACTTCGTGACCAGAGAGATTGGAGCCGTGCTTCGCTTCCGAAGCGAGGCTCCTATCTCTCTGTTCGTGTCAGAGAAGTGAGAAGCGAAGCGCGGCTTTCCAACCTCCTTCGTGTCTTAGGGGACGTCATAAAAAATCTCGCGATCCACCGTTTATGTGTGAAAGAACAGACAAACAGACTAGATTGGATAATCAAATAAGTTCAAACATTCAAAACAAAGTTGTTTGTTTGCATTGAATAGGCACTGAAACTACTTACTTAACCGATTGTAATGAAACTGGGTATAAAGATAGAATATACTTGAGGAGTAACACAGGCTACCTTTTACCGCGGGAAAGTTCCTCATTCCCACAGAAAAACTGTTAACGCGGGCAAAGCCGCGAGGTGAAAAACTAGTCTTGAATACAAACATTTTAAACGATTTCTTAAATAAAGCTTCTGGGACGTTTATTTCAGTTTACTTAACCTAGTTAATACAACCGAAACATAGACTACGTAACAATTCAATATACCTATAATTTGTTGCCAAATCGTCCCAATATACGTTTAGCGAACTTCATCATTATCAGCTCATATTATAGTCCCCACCGAGGGGCTCGAGCTTACCCTGAAATCGGGGTGAATAGGCCTTAGTCGACAACGCTAGCGCAGTGCGGGTTGGTTCAGCGAACTTACTTATATCCTATATCATCCCAACGCCTACTCTGGTCGTCCATATGCATGCTTTGTATAGTCCTCATGGCATAAGCACACTCCTGGCGAGTGACGCAGTCCGGTGGTATAAAGGTATGATGGATGACCACGTATGGGACTGGTGAGTTGAGGGGTGTACTGCTCTTGGGTTGCCGTCCCTTCCATTCTTCACGGGTGACGTGGACTAAAGCTTTCTTGTTCTTGGACTCGTGAGCTGTTGTATCTAAAATCGCAAGATTTACCTGGTTTTATGAGTATGTTATGATCTTTTAATGGTGGTTTTAATGTGAATCTTAGGTTTTGAATGAGTCAAGTAGACTTACAATAGCAGGATGCTAAGTTTTATTTACGGAAAAAATTCTCTTGATTCGCCACTGGTTGCGAAACAATAATGAAAACTCTTATTTCGCAACTGGTTGCGAATCGCAGTTGTGAAAACATCCGGAGAGTACTACGTTTATTCGACGCTTTATTGTGCTTTAACGGTGAAGGAAAACATTATAAGGAAACCTGCAGAAACCTGCTTTTAATGAATGCATACCTTCCTTAATAGCGCACCTTAATAGAACCACCGTGCATACAAGGAGATAAGAAATGTTTTGATAGATTTCTTAAATAACTAATCTAACTATATCTAATTCTACTTATATTATGTATAAACGTCGAAGTTTTTGTACATGGATGTAATAGTTTGTCTTTCACGCAAAAACTACTAAACTTTACAGTAACATCGTTTATACATCAGAATAGGCTACCTTTTCTGAGATCTATTCTATCTTTTCTTTTCTTTCTGGCTTTCAAACCAATTAAATACAAAGATAGATGTATTGTTGTATGTTTTAGAAAATTTTAATTGCTTTGTATTCAAATTGTAGGTAATATTCCACTTTACCTGCTAATAAACCTTGAGGCTTCGCTGTCGGTGACCCTTTTACAATAATTCCGACGGCCATATTGATTATCAAAATCGATAAGCGCATAATGGTATCGATGTATTGTATAAAGTCGATATTCGATAACACACAAGTTATCAATTAACGGCTCTAGTGTAATTAACGCAGGGTTTATCTGCAAGCAAAGACAATACGTCAAACCAAGGAGAACATTGTGTTTAAACATGCGCAAAACAGTACGTTTTAATGCCATATCACATTACTCATTACTTTCGAAAAGGTGATATCACCCCGTACCATTACACATCACCCTAAACATTACCCGAAATATTTAATGAAATTTGTTACTTAGTGCGAAGAAATGCTCTGTAGTATTCCGTACCGTCAGCACATACTACTTTATCATAACATTACCTGCGCGCGACAGCATTACTCGAGTTAGATAGCACAAAAAAAAAGTGTTTTTGTTTTTATTTTTCATTAACTGACCCGAAAGAAGTTGATTTTCTTCCATGATAGCTAATGTGTGATGTGTACGTGTACTGGTTACAATACTCGCGTAATGTGTGATATTGCATTACCTTTTAGGGTGATAATATTACTTTTGTGATATCATACGCATTACCTACACATCTCTATTACGAACACACTTCGTTATTGACTAATAGAAATTAATATCCCGTGGGAGTTGGCTGTCTTTTAACACAATTTTGAAACTCAAAATACTCGTACACACAAACACAATGGTGAGCCGTCACGGTCACGGGACGCCTGGCTGATGTGAAACATCGAAGGTAAAGTAAGTTTGTGATTGCTTGAAGTGGTTTTACAGGTATCTGATAAATGGCGTAGTACAAGGTGTATCGTACGAATATACACTTTATTAGTGGTACTTAGAGAATCGCCACGGTCGCCACGCCAATAATTAGTTTTACCCCTCGCCTATAGATGTTGTTGTTTGTTGATGTTTGTTTGTTTTTTGTATGTATATATTGTATTGTATGTTTCACGTCAAAAAAGTATTCTTAAATTTGAAATGAGTGTTGTGTAATGTGCAAATGTACGAGTATGTATGTGTGTCTTTTGCTTGGGCTCGAACCCATGCCTTACGAATGAGCAGCAACGGCGCTACACTACACTTCAAGAATACTAATTATCATCATGTCTTGATTTATCAGTTTATTTAGATATAAATAAAACAAATCTACTTACCACTTGAAAACGACAACACTGTTATATAGCCAGTTCAATTTCAACTTTAATCCTTTGGCCGACAAGTTTAACACATTAAATACACCAAATTCCAGAATGCAGGAGGAATTTCTTTAACACTACAGCTGCAGTCTACGCCTCTGCGTTCAATGAGACACAACATGTTTTAATTATTTACGAGTATAACAGGTTATTGTCTCTAAGGTCAGAGTGTTAACCGGCTGTACTATTATTGTATCTGCAAAACAGTGTTAATTAATAGGTACTAAGGAAATAACAAGATCGTCTGTGAAGTATGTTTACATTAGAAGTCGTGGTTCCGTAGTGAATATTTATTAGCTTTTACCTTACATTTTATTTTTTTTGTTATACTCTAATTATTCTTCCCTTGTTAACAAAATTCCATATCGAACATTAATCACAAGCAATGTTGTTAAAGATACGTTGTCTTTAAACACGTTACAACCTTTCAAAACATCACCAAACCAAACTGGACCGTTCAAAAGCGATTTAGTACACAGTCAGTATACTTTGAAAAATTGAAAATAATGTGTTTTGAAAATCTAAATTGATCTCGTTGTCGTCCTATGTTGTCCTATGTCGAATGATCTTTCTTTAAAAATAATACAATGTTTTCAAACTTTAAAAAGATAAATTGACAGATTTGGATTTGCACTTGAAAATTTATTTATTTACCTAAGTCTTAATTTTTTTCCTAAGTCTGAATTAATTTTTACATATATTTTCTGTAAAATTTCAAAGTGTTATTAATAACGCTTTAAAAACA
The DNA here is from genome assembly GCA_948473455.1 of Teleiodes luculella. Classification (NCBI taxonomy): domain Eukaryota; kingdom Metazoa; phylum Arthropoda; class Insecta; order Lepidoptera; family Gelechiidae; genus Teleiodes; species Teleiodes luculella. The sequence goes on along the minus strand of OX419600.1, from coordinate 6,232,229 downwards.
CAGCCTTATGATAAACGAAATAAAGGATGGAACCCTAACACATCACACTGAGTTGGCAAAAAAACAAAACTCTTGTCTAGTAAGTAATTTAAGTGGAACTGGTTGTATAAACATGAAGTCACCGTGATGGCTTACATAATGTTTATTTAATTGACATTCTACTCTTTTTACCTAGAATTTAATTGCAGATATGTACAGTAGCCAGCCAGCACATGCGGCTGAACATGTTGACATTGAGAGCGCCTTTATTCCATAGCGGTGTGATAGCGGTAGGGGTGAAATACGTAGTGCGAATGTCCAACCACATGTGCAGGTTTCTGTACATAATAGCCCACCCAACAATTTGTAGGTACTGTATACTCGTACTTATATACAGTTCTTTCTATATTGTATTGTATAGGTACTGTAGTTCGTAGTAATAAAAAGGACTCAATAAATCTTTTCATAATTTATTTTTCTTTGGTATTTACAAAGTTCGATTATCTAGATGGACATTTTTCCCATTCGAGAAGGAAGTATCAGATAATGGACCATTATGTTTTTATGGTTAGGTATAGACATGTAAATTTTTTGTACTATACTTTTTAACAGGTATCTATTAAGCTTACTTTTAAGTGGGTATTTAGTTTAATTTCATAAACCACAATACATATTTTATTTTTTACGTTTAACTCAAGGTTGAACTCTATGTAGTCACTAATAATTTTCCATAGTCCGGCCAGCCGAACAACTCAACCGTACTACAGTGGACGAGGGAAGAATGCCTTTGCGCGACTAATGTCCAAACATGAAAAATAACCAATGTTCGAATGGTATATAATGTCGTGTCATAATATTATTATTATTAATTACTAGTTCTAACGTTCTTGTAGACATTGTCAGTTTGATTGCAACTAATAATTTTTACATCCTTTGTTTCCATTTCCGTAATCTTTTCTATATGTCCTATGTTAATACTCGTAATTAACCATCTTACATAAATGTTCTTTGCTTTAGTAATTTTATAAAAAATATTATAGACATGTCATGTCATGGACAGAACTAGAACCTTATAACATGGCTTATAAAATCTTGTCAATTTACTAAATGTGTATTTTCTCAATGGGTACGTAAATCTGACCAGTCTTGCAAATAAATAATTTAAATTGGATACAGATTGGAAAAAATATGTATACAGGATTACAGGGTGAAAGTGGCGGCTTAGCAAAACTGAAAAAACATGCTCAGTCAATTTTTTCAAACAACTTTAGTTCCCAACTGTTACCCAAAGAAACTTTTCATAGAAACGAAAAAAAAAATCTTTGACATTCGATACAAAATAGTCCAAATATCGTTTCCGAGAAAAGTTTCTCTGGAGTAGTTGATCAGAACCATATATAGACTAAAAAACAGAAACATACATAGACTAAGTATGTTCTTTCAGTTTTTACTGAGACGTCCTACACCCTGTATACATATGTTTTACAATGTTTGTGACTTTAAAAATACTATATAGTCTAGCTCACTCTAACATCAAACCATAGTAAAGTTAATATGCCCAGGTTGGTAATGGGGCCAGGTCTCTATTTGGTCCAGGAGCGCCTTCCCAGGGCATTCGGTGGCCATTGCCTGCTGGTGGCCGATCAGCTTGTAGTCGGGGCTGATGACGCCCAGCTCAATACCCTCGCTGATCAGATCCTTGGTCACTCGAAGGGTTTCTAGAGGCGGCAGTTCCTCTGTGGAAATAATTATAGACGTATGTGAATTCATACTTTTTTACGTCTAAATCTTGTTTTTCAATTTTGTGTTTTGTATGTGTTCCAAAAAGCATTAGGTGAGTTAGAAACCTTTTTGGTATCGGGTTAATATTTAATTAAACTGCTGAATAAAAAAAACTTTCTTTCTTGATTTGTACTGCAAAATTATCTACCAATCGATATTTTGATCGATCTTATAACTGGCTCCATAATCCTCCCTTTGATTTAGGCGATTAATGTCCATAAGGAAAAATGACTAGGTATAATAATGTCTAATGTCTATAAATATTACTTTCAACCTGCTAATTCTAATTGAACAAAGTTCAAAAAGTTTTTATTCGAAGTAAGTTTAGTTCAAATAATTTTTCGACGTCGAGGCAAACTGCAATACCTATTCTTTATTTTTATACATAAATACTAACTCTAGAAAATAAAAGTATGTATAAGTAGGCATACTTGGCTGATCATATTATTATGATTTTTAATAATTTATCAACATCCATGTACACTATGAATCCAAGAAAATAAATAATTTGATTGGATTTAGTATTATATGGCATGTTTAAATGCTTGCTTATCGTGTGGGTTTCGAAGTTACCCTATCCACCCCTAGCCTACTGGTCATACATAGGCATAGGTAGCAAGGCATGCTTAAATAACTGTTAGAGTATCAATCGTAGGGGTTAGGTACCTCTCCAGTCTCCAATGAGGCAGATCCCGATGCTGTAGTTATTGGCGCGACCAGCGTGGACACCCACGTTCTTCCAGCCGCGACCCTCGAAGACCGAACCCTCAGCGCCTACGCAGAAACTGTAGAAAATGAAAACAGGTAAAGTATGGTAAACCAAGCTAGTACGTTTTGTGAGGGAGCTAGGGCAGCGTCTTCGGAAAGCTACTCATGACCCCCGTGCCGAATGGTTCCTGCGACAGCACATCACACTGGCGATACAGCGTGGAAACGCCGCCAGTGTGATGGGGACATTCCCGTCGGGCACGATTCGGGGCGGTTTATTTGACAATTATTAATATTTTGTTTGACTTTTTTCTTTTGTGTTGTTTTATTTTGACTTTTCTTTGACATGTATGAATTCAAGCAATAAATTATTAGCTAGTACTAGGCACTATCAGTAACTGCCCGCTCACTATGTAGTTTAATGCTCCGAATAGCAATAAGATTTATAACGGTATATCGGAGCATTAAACTACAAAGTGGCCAGTTACTGATAGTGGCCAGTAATACCTTAGTTTACCCTATGTGGCATTCGTTGGTCAGTGGCGTAGTGGTAAAGACCATCGTCTCCTCTTCGAGAGGTTCGAACCCCGACACGTACTAATGAATATTCAATTTCCATATTTATCTTAAGGATTATTCAATGCAGTAGTAGAGATAAATCATCATCATCATCATCATCAGAGACAAATTTGCGATGGTATGGTTAAATTGATTTTGAATGTGTGATGAAAACTAAAACTATTTCACGAAAGTTAGGGCTTGGTAGCCAATAACTTAAAATACGTAGGCGGAAAATTATGATGTCCAATCCTAAGATACTTGTTACCTGTTTATTTATAACCTAAGATTCAACGAAAAAATTATACAATTTACATAAAGACATCCTCAATTCTCATAACTTCTTACCTCTCGGTAAATCACCGAAGGAAAATCCGTATTACATTGTCGATATAAAAAGTTGATAATGGCATAATCACAATGGTGATTACACCATAGCAACATTTTCATAATCTGCGGAAACTAGCACCATTTCATACTAATGATATGTTTTGAAAACTAGTGTGGATCATGACGGAAAATACTAACATTTCTAGAATCACACAGCTTTTGAGACAGTTAAGACGTCCTTTTATCGGAATTGATTGCTAAAGGGAGGTATAAGATTATGTAGTCTTTTAGCTTTTTTTTTTGGGAGACATGATGATGAAGCTTGCTATGGGTGGCTATGGTTGAACATTCACGCACAAGGTAGCGTGGATTAAGTAGAAAGGAAATAACGTCGTGGGTTGATTAAGATTAGTATTTGTTTGTCTATAACCAATCAAAACACATAATAATTTATCATTTCTCTAACGTTCTGACATTGATAGAAATTATAATATCATGTAGGCGTACCTATTACTTTAACATACATTACACACTTTTTTATAGGGGTTGCCTGGTAGAAATTGTCACCTTTGTACGTACACCTGTGTTGTAGGTTGTGTTTTCTTGTATTCTTTTGTGCGCATTAAACTATATTCTATTCTACTTTTAATCTAGCCAGTAACTTAGATTTGTAACTAATATCTCCGCACTTGAAGCAAAGCAACTAAGATACTTTAATCTAAAAAAATATAAGGAAGTATCTTTCAGTGGAAATACGCAAGAGCGAGCTTTTCTCTAAATAGCGATCTGTTCCAGCCAACCCGCAACATAGCGGTAGTACGAGACTCAAGAAACTGAACATATTTCCCTACGAAAAAAAAACTACTTGTCATACAAAGTGGCCGGTCACGTGACTGAAATTTACATGGAATGGTAAATATTATTTTTGAGATTTCAACCTAAATGGAGCAGGTGATATTTGCGGCGCTGGACTGCCACCATTATAATCTGGCCAATAACTATAGAGTTTGCGGGAAGCGAAAGCAACTGGGAACATACAGTCAGCACCTTGCATTAAACAAGCATCTCATATGTTCCTAAGGGTTCCGTTTTATGAGTACTACCACCATGTTACGGACGTTTCGACCCATTTCTACAGATTCCCAATTCAACAGAATCCCGTTTCTACAGATTCCCAATTCTACAGAATCCCATTTCTACAGATTCCCAATTCTACAGAACAATCAGTTGAACACCGTGTATACCTACTGTGGCATCGGTTATGCCATCTCTTTTGCTTGTGGAACTGGCCACATGTCTGTTCGAAATTTGAATATTTTTCGAATGAATTGATTTTGTTAATTTAAGTCAGTTATACCGTGTCGCTTTCCAGCCCCTCGTCTAACATGCCCGGTCCACGCGTGGCGTGACAGACATAAATTTGTCGTGCGTATTCTCGTATCCTATTGGAGGATATTTCAATATGGCGGGTTTCTCGCGTGACAAACTTTTGTCATAGCACTGCATGTTACGGGGGCTGAAGTAGACCTAATCTCTCCAGGATTTCTCCAAATCAGTTATACTAAATCGTTTAAACTAGGAAATTTATCTAATGTGATAATGTGTTAATGAATGAAAAATAAATAGTGTTTCTTCTCCACAGAAGACCGGCAATTTTTTAACCCGTCTAAATAAGCGATTTGATCCTAAAGTTAAAAATATATATATAGTTTGACTTTGAATTAAAAAACATACAAAATATTATGCATATAGTATAAAACAAATAAATTGTTAGTGTTTAATTGTTTGATTTGAGCTAGGACAGTGCGACCCCCACTATAATACTCACTTATAGCCGATATCCCCCCACCCCAGCCCCATGTGGTATCTCTGCATGCTCCTCATATCCTTGCTGCAGCTCTCCACGCTGTAGCAGGCTGCGGGGATGTAAGTATGGTGGATGACCACGTAAGGAACTGGAGTGTTCAGGGGCCTGACTTTGGTCGCCTCTTGCGCCTGCCAAGCGGCGCGGTCGTAGAACGGGAATGATTCTCCACCTGGTTTTTAAAATGAAGACTTTAGGCCCCATTCTACAGATTACGGTCTAACTTAAATTTAAAAACCATATGTCATGTCCCTTTCACTTTCTTAAGAACGAAATAAGACAACATCGATTTTACGCGTAGTTCGCACTAGTCTAGCAATGATGCGAAAACATCCCACTTAAATTATGCTGAATTTGACAGGTGCGCTGCTTAATTTAAATATCATTCATTCAAAATTAAATTCATTAATCTCTCATCCTTTTCGATTCCCATATGAATGAAAGAGACCAACAATTTAGAGATTTCAGCGGCCACGCCGGAATGGAGCCCATTGTAATGTAGCAAAACTAGATGACTAAGGAACAGAAATATCGGTTTATCTTATTTTAAAAAGTATCTCTGGTAAAAAGTATCTAAGATGTTGACCGGGGATATACAACATCCGAATTTTATTCAAATCGGTCCAACAGTTTCGGAGATTAGCCCGTACAATGTACTAAGCCGTAGGTATATAAGTTACCTACTATATTTTTTTAATTATCCCACGGGAACTCTTCAATTTCCCGGGATAAAAAGTAATTAAGATGTTGATCGAGGATATAAGGTACTATCATACAAAATTTCATTTAAATCAGTTCAGTACTTTCGAAAATTAGCCCGTACAAACACCGTAGACCGATTTGAATAAAATTTAGCATGGTGGTATCTTATATCCCTGGTCAACATCTTAGATAGTTTATACCGCGGGAAACTATTTCATTCCTCTGGGAAACTGTGCACGGGAAAGTCAAAAAACAACGCGGGCAGACAGCTAGAACCTAATAAAAAGAAAAACAATGTAAAAACACAGTATTTCTTCGATAAACTTCTTCGGGCCTAAACTATACTTCTAAGTACCTACTCTTTCTACTCATTACACGGCCCCACGTGCTTAATAGATAAATTAAAGCCACTTATAATAATATTTACTTATTGCGTTATAATTAATTATGTTTTATAGGTATAACTGATAAGATTTACTACTTAAAACAATACTGATTTTGACGTCATCAGAAATCGGAGTAGGTAAGTGGATCTTGGAACTTGCCACGTGTTTGACGTCATAACATTGATTTTTTTTCGCAGATATTTTAAATAATATCATTAATCATTGAATCTGTTATTAAAAAGTATTAGTAAAACGTGTAAAAAGAAATCGAATTGGTCTTGAAACGGTCACAAATTACGTATAGCGGCGGCGCTTTTTATTTAGTGAAACGGTTATATAAAAAAAATCTGTAACATTTTAATCACTATGGGTTTTTTGTATGCGAAATACGCGTATCATGTAAGACTGACTATTAAAAACATTCACTACCTAATATATAAATTAATAAAACAGCCCTTATGCTCTCCTATAATATTTTAGGAATTTTCTGGTAGGAAAAATAATGTGTTTACTCACTATATTAATAAAAACATAAAACTGAGACCAATTTCTAAACTCTATAACTAAACTTAACACTTACTAATTTATAATTAATAAAAATCTTCTTCAACCAAAATAAGTTTTGTAAAATATTTTTCCCAATTTTTAAACCCAAACGAAACTGTCGAAAAATTAATAAACTAATTTATTTTTCTATTATTTTTATAAAGTATCCCGACAAATTAAATTTAAATGAATAAAAAAGCTATACCTCTTCCTGCCGTAAATGCAGTAACTGCCGCACTTATCGCTATTACGCCTAAAAGCGACCCAGTATTATACACAACCATATTTACTTTTTAAAATAATATTCTCTAAATAAAAAAAAACTGTTATAAATCCGTGTTGTTTAGAGCGGAGACAGTAGCGGACTGATGAAATTGCCATTCGTCTGTTATTTAAACCACACTGCCATGGCCGCCGGTTCTTACCCCCAAGTGACAATAACAAATCTGGAAATAATAAGGTTATCTTACGGAACTTTTAACTGATCTGTTATTTCGACTAATGATTGTGTGTGGTTAGGGTTGACGACAAAAGTTAGCTCTTATAGTTATTTTGTGAATACTGAAGCGTGAAAGTACTAACAGGACAAATAAAATACACAATTAATAAATAATCGTTAGGGAAATTAAAGTTCTGAACCGATTTTTCATTTATTTTTTTTTAATTTACAATGCTTTAGTTGACATAATATAAAATAATATTAAAGCATACCCTAATAGAGTTTATTTATCTAATTAATGTTTAATATTAATAAATAAAAACATACTTTACTTCGCATTACAGTTCACAATTATGTCTTAGATTAGATTACAAAAAAAATTTTGTTTCTGTGAGAGATTGGTGTACGGAAAATTCCTGTACTTATTACAAATCACCAGGCTCCAACCCCACAAGAAGTGTCATGACATCACATTAACAATTTCGGTTTACCTGTGATCCTTAAATAAAGGCCTCCCCCAAGGATCTCCACAATGATCGGTCCTACGCTGCCCGCATCCAGCGGCTTCCCGCGACCCTCACCAGATCGTCGGAGATCCTTGGGCGAGACCTTTGTCCAGCAGTGGACGTCTTACGGCTGAGATGATGAAGCCTTAAACGAAAATTACAAACATATTATCGTTAGAGCTACATAATTGACAGTTTAATCACTGTCACAACTATGCGGTGTATATTTTTTCAATATAATAAGTAGGTACAGACCGATGGTACATACCCAAAATGATAGACCCAAAAAATTTTGGGGAAGTGGAGTCTAACTAAACTAACCCCGGTGTATTTTAAAGTTCAACGTTTTCCACCTTCCTTGATCACCGATACAGTTCCTACATACAGGGTGGCCCATAAGTCCTTTAAACCGTAAAAAAATAATAAAAAAAATCTAATGGCATTATGCAAAAGGTTTTTATTTTGTAGTTATCCTTATAAAATGGGAATTATTTTTTGAAAATTACATCATCCAAATGTAATCCGTTACAGTTGCGGCACTTCTGTAAGCGGCTGTATCGGAGCTGATTGTTTTATCCGGTAAAAATAAGAAATTTAATAGGAGAACATTTTGAAATGTGTAGTGATAAGTTGCAAACATGACTCGAGGAACAAATCCAAAAATAAAAATGTTATTGATTTTACCGCTCATACAGCATCTGGTTACGCTTGACATAAAGGCAGCGGAGCGATGCGCATGCTCTATGTACTACCATACATGGTCTAAGAAAACAAGGTCTAACCACTAGACCACGTGACTGACAAAAATCTACGTCATCTTGCGCTGTTCGTCCTTGTCGAATGCGTGTTAATAGACAAGGATGAACAGCAAAAAATGACGTAGCTCGTGTCAGTCATGTGGTCTAACGGTTAGACCTTGTTTTCTTGGACCATGCTACCATATAAATACTCGTACTACATGTCAAATTTCATCGCATGTCGTCAGCGTGATTGAGTACAAACATCCAAAGTCACAAACATCTCAAATGAATGCAATATGGTACAGTAACAGTAAGTTACTTTATGTTGATATGTAAAATCTGCTGCCATAGCTAACAGGTAAACATAGACATAGACATAATTTATTTTTCAAAACACAACACAACACAACAAAAAAAGAAAACAAAAAATACAACTAAGAGGTAACACATAAACGATACTAAATTATGAATCATAATAACTTTATATGTATGTCCATGAGCTTTCCAGCATAGCGCTTCGGAAACGTTTTTTTTCCTGTAGGAATGAGGTCCTTTCCCGCAGTCACTCGCAATATAAAGTAGCTTTCTAAGTTAGGTTAGATATATCCAGGAAAATTCCATAACTTTAATAGAAAGATCCAATTTGCTGCTGTACGGTTGCCTCGCATGTCTGAACACCACCCTAGTTTTATAATAGTAGGTTGTAAATGTAAATGTAAATGTAAGGTAGTAATTTTGACCATAATAATGTAGGTGACAGCTATGATTTTTATATAATGACAGAATAAAAAATATTCCATTATTAGTGATATTTAGAGCATTTAATTTTATGACTGCAATAATGTAAGTAGGTAGGTACTACATAAAAATTATGAAGTTTATGAACCGGGCAGTTAATAAAATTAAAAGATTAGATATTAAAACTATTAGAGGTTAAAAATCTGTACATAGAAAAAAAAGCTAAAGACCGATTCAAGGGGATGTAAAAAGCGATATAGAACATATCCAGAGATATCCAGTTTTTTTTTTAATTTTTTTTCATGTTGGTATCTTATAACCATGGTCAACATCTTAGATACTTTTAATCCCGGAAAATTAAAAAGTAACAAACTATTAACCCATACGGCTCAGCACGTTGTACGGGCTTATCTCCGAAACTGTTAGACCAATTTGAATGAAATTTTGCATGGTGCGTATGGTACCTTATATCCCCGGTCAACATCTTGGATACTTTTAATTGCGGAAAATGAAAGAATTCCCGTGAAATAGTTCAAAATTACTACGGAAAAGTCGAAAAACAACGCGGGCGTAGTCGCGGGCAGACAGCTAGTACATAATATGAGCGTATATTAGACGTCTGTGATTAACAACACTTCTAGGATCCGTAGTTTCTTGTTGTACACATGATAAGGTTTTTTTTCTTATCTCGGTTGAGAGTATTAAGCTGTGTGATAAAAGCAGCATCATGTATGAGTTCAAATTCTGTAATTTTTTGTTTAAGCTTACCCAAGCTGTAAATGTTTATTTTTAATAAGATTTATATGTATATAGGAGTTGTATATAATCAAAGGTAAGTAAGTAAGTAAAAACACTTTATTGCACACAAAAGAAAACAATAACAATATCAACACAAGTAAATAGAGTGCGCAAAGGTATCCTTACTATAATAATATAATATTATAAATGTGAAAGCGTGGATGTTTGTTACCTTTTCACGCAAAAACTACTTGACGAATCATCATGAAACTTTGTACACATATCCTGGGAGGTACTAGAAGTAACATAGGGTACTTTTTATAAAAAAAAATTAAAAAAAAAAAAAACTTACTTACGGAGAGAAATTTAAAAACTTCATTCCCACGGGAAAAAAAATTAACGCGGGCGGAGCCGCGGGGCGGAAAGCTAGTAGTATAATAAAGATGATGGTGATGATTTTATAGATAAAAATATATTATAATTTCGAGCTCTAGTTAACAAGAAATCTTGAAAAATCAAACATAGCCACATAAAAAAAATAAGAACCTCAAAGTACAGGTACTTTGGGATATTACTTCAGTCATATCGTTTAAAAAAGACATCATTATGTTACTTACAAAATAATCGCGCCATAATAGCGCTTCTTGGTGTACGGGGATAATTTCGTCCAATCACACACCCATTTAACCGGGAGATTTAGATTTTACAGTACCTATTATTCCATGAGCCGATTTAGACATAATAGGTGTCATAACAAACATGCAAAAAGCATGAAAAATTATTTAGATATTAATTCAGTTCGTGCGCGTTTTTTACCCAAATTTTTGCTTCGCTGTACTTGTGTAAAAAAATATAATAAAAGTCGGTTCCAAATAGCTACTTTTTAATTTTTCTGCTGCTTAGGTATTACTTGCGTTTAAATTTAAGAAAAAGTTACTTAGTCAAAATATCGAATACCTCTTGTACCTATCTTATAAAAATTGCCGTTCATGATAGCACTAATAATGCTCTATACATTCTACAGCTGGACCAGGACGACTAAAACAAAGACGACGACGATGACGATTATTTTTATTATTGTGTCAAAATAGCGAGTTAAAGAAGATGCTTCATAAAAACCTCTTGCGGAGATGTTACGGTAAACATTTCCAATAATTTGTACTAGTTTTATTATTTGTAGGGGCTGCCCAAGCGCAAGCTGAGGATAAAATATAGCTTTTGTAGATTTGGCCCGCTATTTTAATAACAATCTAATGTGAATTTTACACAGTCAATATGGCTGTAGTTTGTCTCGGTGAACGATTGATACTTCTACCCGCCACTTTGAGTTATTAATAAGTTAGACATACGTTATAAGAATTCATAATATAACATTACGTCAAAAATAAAACATAGTCATAATGTGAATAAAATAAAATAATCGATTTTTATTACTGCATGTCTTGATTAATAAAAATCGATAATTTTATTTATGTTATTTATTTACATTAAATCACCAAATTCTAAACTAAAAAGAAAATGTCGTTTCAGCGCCCTAGTAGGTGTTATTGTGTTTGTAAACAATTGCTATCATATAGCAAATAACTGCGTCAAAGCTGAATAAAGCCCCTGCTTCTGAGAACTGTACACTTTTCGGGAATCCCCTGTATTTTCCTCAATATTTGAAATAATACAGGATCTTAGTAGGAATTTTGCAGGTGTCCCTACATGGGGCCAAAACTAACGGGGTGGGATCAGTGTTGTTTGAACTACAAAATTTGGCTTTTAACTTATACAAAGTGTTTTAGAGGCTTTTAAATTTTGTTGCTTGAGATACACAAATATATATGTATAGAAAAAGGTAGAGAATGACATAGAATAGAACAATCTGTGACAGTGGGATGAAGCTAGAGACTTCTCGACAAAAAGCAAAGTATATACATGCTAAAGGCAAACATTATTCGTGTGATGAGCACTTGGGTTTGCCTGGTGTTTGGATGTTGTATATTTATAATATATGTATGTATATCAGCTGTCTGACACCCACAGTACAGGCTCTGCCTAGTTTGGGGTCAGATAGCCGTGTGTGAGATGTCCCCATATATTATTACTAGCGACCCGCCCCGGCTCCGCACGGGAAAATGGTTATTGTGGATTATTCTTAAGTATATTATGCATGTATTATACATATAAACCTTCCTCTTGAATCCCTCTATCTATTAAAAAAAACCGCATCAAAATCCGTTGCGTAGTTTTAAAGATTTTAGCGTACAAAGGGAGGGACATAGGGACATAGGGACAGAGAAAGCGACTTTGTTTTATAATATGTAGTGATGATAGTGATAGTGATTGGTGATGATGATATTATTATTATTATTATACATACATACATACTATTATATACTTCTGTGCTATAAGTCTTAAAAAGTAAGCAATAAGCATGCCATTGCCTAGAAAAAATGATATGTAAAAAAAACGGTCAAGGGCGAGTTGAACTCGCGTAAAGAGGATTCCGTACATACGAAGTTCTTCGCCGAAATTTCGGCTCCATATGGTGGTAAGCAAAAATTGATAAAGCTTCCCAAATAAAAATAAAAAAAACAATTTCATAAGATAGGTAGATATTTATGATGAATAAATATTTCATTTAATTTTAAGCATTTTTTTTTATTTCTAAGGTAATTTAAAACCCTTAGAGAAATGTTTATACCCCACCAAGGCACGCTACGCTTCTGGGCTTTACCCTCTGTGGCTCTAAATTTTAAATCAAAATTTTAGTTTTTAAAAGAAATTACATATGTAGGTATCTACGAGTATAATAAATACGTATAAAAGTTCAACAAAGTCCTCATTTGTAAGTACACGAAGCATATTTTTGAGGATGTTGTCGCTTGAGTTATAGACATTAAGTATATTGCTCGCTCACGTATTGTAACGAGGTGCTTTACAACCTCGTTTTCAACCCATTTTCTATTGCTTTCTCGTCTCAATTCAAACATTCAATTTTGGAATTCCTTCGTAATTGACGAAGTACCTACGTACATCATCCTCGTCCATGCAGCAGTGTTTTCTCAGAAATGTGTATAATTTTGTATAGTTCCTTATATAAGTATAATTTAGTTTGCTTAAGTCTTTTCATGTGAATAAATGCAAATAAACCAGTTCAGTCCAGACAGTTCCTCGTGGCGGTCTTATTTTACTACTAGTGCGTAGAGCTTAGGGAAGCTTCAATCTTCAGCCCCTCCTGACGGCTCCCAAGGCCCTGGTGTGCCGCAGGTAGCTTATCTAGCCAAGCCAAGGCGGGGCCGGGTGCGTAGTGCTTTAGAAAACGCATTTTGACAACCTACTTCTTTTTTAATATCTACTACAAGTCAATGGCGCTAGGCGCTATGTAAAACACCCCCGAACACCACCGGCGGAGTCCCGCGGTGCCTGCGGGGTGCGGTGCGTGGGGCGCTATATCGGGAGGGGACTCATATTGGCTCGGGGGGGTGAGTGTCCTTTCTGTACGGGTTAGTATTAGTACTATTATTTTCTTCTGTGGCTTTAGTATGCTTTTATTATGAAAATCTTCGGGTTCGCTCATTGTTTGAAAAGACCCTATTTTAACAGTCATGACCGATGACATTTGTACAATTTTATCATTCATCACACTCATGCCTCTTCTAGTATAAATAGGACACAATGAACTTAAATTAAAAGCATCGGCTGTTACGTGTGTACCAGGGACGTAGAAGTCAGGAACAGAAAACCCAATACGAGTGAGTAGACACGTTTACTTTTAAGTTTTATTACCCAACCAGAAAAATATAAAATCTCGCCATATTGCGGAATTTCAACGGAACTATTTTGTAATGAAATTTGTGGCCAGGAACATTAAAATATACCTACATGTGGCACCCCGAGAGCATGTTTTTTAAATATTTCTGGTCAGGCGTTCATTTATCATTAAGTACTTAGATTAGGTATAAAAATCTTTTTAATAACAAGTTAAATCGCCGAAAAGCATAAAACTCTTTCTGTCTATCTGTTTGTTACGCTATCTACATTCAGTCATCCCCTGTTTTCTTACACTTAGGGTAACCCAGCCCTAATTCGGAGTAGGTATCCTTTCTAATAAAAAAAGAAATATCAAAATCGGAATACTCTACAAAGTTATGCATGGTCCATGGTCATACATAAAAAAAATATACACGTCGACTTGAGAACCACCTCCCTTTTTCGTCGGTTAATAATAAATTATTCTTGTTCTGATCATCCTAAATTCAGGGAAGGCTCAAGCCCTTCTTCAATGGGGACGTATATGGACTTCAAACTAAAATTAGAAATTAGACACAGTGAACTTTAATCTTAGAATTAATATACTTCAGTAGAATGTTTTTACAGGAAGGAAGAAACAATGTTTTTTACATTCATAGCAAAATTACTGTAGACAACATTACGACCGCATCTTCTTCTTCAGCAGCATTCTTTCGCCCACCGTTGGGCATACCTATGTCTCTGAAACAACTCCATTCAGTACGATCTTCAATCTTTCTGGTCCATAGTGGCCTGCTTCTTAAAGGCTATTCACGCTGAGAACATTGTGCGCCTAGCAGAATGATACATAATTTTTGCACGAGAAATCTTGTGTTAGGCTACAAACATATATTTGCGGGATTCGCCGCATGCGGCAGCATATTTCGCGGCGAAGCAACATCGCGGCAAAATATTTATTGAAAATTTTTACCTTAAAATTTGTTTATCAATTATGTGGAATGCTGCAAGCCGCACAATGTTGCCCCAGCCACGGATAATAATATAATACTAGTTTTGCTATAAATAAGGCTTAAATCCGCAGGCCATATAGCTGATAGTCTGCTCAAACTTATTTTAACCAAATGTGACCAATACGCACTTGCTCTATCATACCACAAATAAAAAAAAGATCAAGAACAATGTCAAAATCCTTGCATATTTATTTGTCTTAGTTTACTAGTCATGCGAAGATTTCTTCCCGATATGTGGTTATTTTTCGTCTATTATATTAAACTAGCTTTCCGCCCCGTGGCTCCGCCCGCGTTAACAGTTTTTCCCATGGGAATGAGGTATTTTCCCGCGGTAAAAAATAGCCTATGTCACTATCCATCCTTTCAACTAACTCTATGGCGAAAATCAAGTCGATTGGTTGCTTAGTTAGGGCATGAATGAAGGACAAACAAACAAACACACTTTCGCATTTATAGTATTAGTATGGACATGGAGTATGCATTTTGTGTACTTTCGATACATGTAAAAAGTAAAGTTTAATGATGATTATTGTGTAAATCTTATTACAATGCGTTTTCTTGCCATACCAGGTATTTCACTGTTTAACTTAACGAGGAAAAAAAACTAGTCGAAAAATTAAGGAAGGCAAAGAAATTAAAGAATCGATTAGTCATATTATTTTATGACTGAAATCCATGGGGTTCTCCAAGAGGAAATTTAATAAAACAGGTGTCAAATATGTACTCAAATAGACGATGAGTGGTTCCGTAGGATTTTCCAGTATGAAGAGTCGAAGATATACCAACATAACGTTATTGCCTTATAATAACTCACGCAATAATAAGAATATTTATAATATAGTAAGAATAAAATGGATTCTCGAAAAATCATTTCAAAATTTTGAAGAAATTTCATTTACCGGCTTAAAATAATTACCATAAATGTGAATAGGTCCAATATAATTTAAAAAAAAAAAAACACGTTTTTCGTATTGTAAGTCACTGCGTAGGTACGCGTGTTAATATGTCACTGATAGTCGCCACAAACATATTTTTTATTGTTGGTCCCTGCTACGTATGAAATAAAAACAATTCATGGATATTGATATACTAATAATTATAAATGAAAATGGGTGTTTGTTTGTTTGACTTTTTTTCTTGTCGAAACAAAGTATCAGCTTGATATAGCTTTTAGTATTGAGTTAGTTTTGTGGCTAGAGAGAGTCATAGGGAAAATACCTCATTCCTACAGGAAAAAGCGAGGCGGAAAGCTAGATTCAAACACAATAGTGAAAAGAAACGATACATACGTAGTTACCATAAGACACGTTTCGGGAAAAAGTGATTACTAACAAAAAACATAATGTGTATTCTGTCATATCGTACGTAAACTCTAAAAACCACTCGAAGAGGTATTTACCCGGAACTGCTTCAAGAATCGGACGCCACTTCTCATTTTTGTCGTGACTTCTATGCAACAAGCACCTTTATCGCAATAAACTACAAATCATCGATCAATTGATCACAATCAAAAATTTGATAGTGCTTGTTTGGATCTGTTATATTATTTTCAGTTTGTTTCATTACTTTTGCGAAGATAATAGTGTTTTCAGTCAAATAAATATATTTGTTTTAAACATTCATGTTACTTTAGTGCATTTATCAAACTTAATGTAAGTCAAAGTTTCCTGACTAACATTTTATATTTGCAGTGATGCTTTATTGTACAGATATTAAATTAAATTCTTATGTGTTGATATTGTGTGAGTGAAGATAATGATGGTGTTCACAGAATATGGCTAAAATCCCAGTTATGGCTGTGGTGGTTATCATCTTATCACCCTCCTCGTCGCTCTATCTGAAGTCACCAAATACAGAACGCAGTTTTAATCGTAGTAAGTACTCATGATTTTGTTTAAGTAAGAAATGCTAGGATGGAATATAAATAATAAATAATATAATAATAAATAACCAATTAACAAAAAAAAACTTTTTAAAACTTTCACGTTTTAAATCTTAATAGTTAATAATAAAAAACTAACGAGATAAGAAAATCTGCGGGCTTCGAGAAAATCTTACTTATTGTACTGAGAATAATACCTATAAAAGTCGTTATAAATTACATTTATCTTATTTAGTTGGCCGGTTATACATGATAGATAGATAAGTCCCTCACAAGGAGGTCTTGGGACGTAACTTGTGGACACTTGACTGTTGGTTTCGGTGGTGACGATCTGATGAGTCAGACGTGTGAAAAAGTTTTGATAACTAGTAGACGTTGAACAATAGTCTTGTGTTAGTGACTAAGGGGGCATGTAATTGTTGACCTTACTATGGACACACAAAAAAAGAAAAAACAAGCCCTACCTATCCAACCACAAAGCGAGATGACCAGGCGTCATACGGCTACTTTGGCTCATGACTTTTATAACGGAAGACGTCTGTGTCGACGTTCATAAAATAGAACAAATACTCGTTCCCACTAGTTCCATTGAACAGTTCCATGACTTACGTATACCATTACGAGTACCAACCAACCACTAAACCAATCACCACCTTAACTATTAATTAACATTCCAGTATTCGTCTCGAGAGAAGAATGGGGCGCGCAACCCCCAAAATCGACCTCCCAAATGGAGACCCCGACTCCAAACGTGGTGATCCACCACACTGACATCCCGGGAGCCTGCTACAACAAGGAAGACTGCAGCAGGGCCATGAGGAGCATGCAGCGCACGCATCAAGACTTCAACAAGTGGGCTGATATCGGATACAAGTGAGTGGCACACAACCACACTAAAATCGAAAACCCGCGCCTATCAATACAATACAATACAAATATGCTTCCAAATGCAATGCAATGAATGCTATCGATCCAATGGAAGACAACGGCCCTAGCCGCTTCGCCATAGATGCTCTTCATCAACGCCTCAGTATTTATGAAGATGGTAACATGCTTTCCAGTTTCGGTGTGGGAAGCGACGGGCTGGTGTATGAGGGTCGAGGCTGGGACAAAGTGGGGGCGCATGCTGCAGGCTTCAACGCGCAGAGTCTCGGGATCGTGCTCATTGGGAATTGGGATTGTAAGTATTTAGTAGGGCCCTACGCTCCCAAATCCGGTGAAGCATAATACATCAATAAGGAAGTGTCCTAAAAAAATCTAATTAGTCCGTCAGTTAGATTACTAAAAAATAATGTACACTTTTATTGTGTGGCAAAAAAAAATGCCGACGATACTGCACTTTGAAATTTCCAGTGACGACACGCCGCCATGCAAATTGTACGTCATAGCACTCTTCTCCTACACTTTGATGCAATATATCTTCGTTGAAAAAAAAACGTGTTTAATGTTTTTCGATAATCTAACTGACGGACTAATTAGAAATCGATTTCTTTTTTCCAGGACACTTCCCTATTACGCCACACGAGCGTATGTCAATTTAAAAAAAAAATTAGAAATATCTTTTAGAAGACTTATTTTTCAATTTTAATACATTGGGTGATTGATTAGTTAAGTCAAAGATAGAATTTTCGGAAAGTTTATTTAACACAATGTCATAAAGTATTACAATGTGTAATTTCGGTGACAAAGAATGGTTATCGATAGAGGAATATATGATTAAATCATGTTTTAAAAGAATTTGTAAATTATGCATTAAAATATTAAAATATTGACTTTTTTCGTTTTGTACTACTGTTTTCAAAGAGTGCTTTTTTCATAAACTAAGCTAGTGGTATTGGACATTATATAGTCCACTAGTCATAGGATCGCAGTTACAAGTAGTTTCAAGTAGGTCCATGTATGGGCTGATAACGATAATTTTCTATTACAGCAGAACTTCCTCCAAAAATCCAGCTGAGTGCAACAAAGCAGCTGATCTCGGAAGGTGTGAAACTTGGATGGATCAGCCCCAACTATAACCTGGTCGGTCACCGACAGGTCCGGGACACAGAATGCCCTGGAGACGCACTATTCGAGGAGACGTCCAAATGGAATCATTTCAATGGAACCATAGATCTTGTTAACACTAAATCGCATTGATTTATGAATAAAATAAATAGTAGCTAGTATTATATGTTTTATTATGCACGTCCGTCTATGGGGTTATTCCTTCATTAACTTATTATTGCAAAAATCTATACACCCGAACGCGTGAAATTGTTTGTTATGTTATGTAAAAAGAGAGGCAACAATAACAACAGCGGGGCAGTGCATTTATGAGAAAAATTAAACATAAAATACAGAAAAAAATAACAAAAATACGAGGTTTTATTTTATGTCTAATATATGTCGCAGGGAATTGGGGATTTCAGGGATTTCACGAAATCCCTAGGGATATCACGAAACAGCGGAAGATACCGAATTCTCTTGTTTATTACGTCTTCTTACAAAAATAATCTAGTGATATGACAAAATACCAATTCATCAGTCAGTGATATGTCGTTTCACTAAACTAAATCTAGTAAAATGTCAGGAAAGCCAATACTGCCGAATACGAACCAAGCTATGCAGCTCTCTCGCTCGCTCCAATATTCACGGGCACTGGTGGGAGCAAAACAAATGCGTTTTGAACACTATAAAATAGTTATTATCCGACATGATGAGCAACCAACCAGAATTTTAACAGTGAGACCTTTATGCGACACATATTATTTTGTAATTTTGTATTTTAGTAAACAATTTATTTCTACCTACAATACATATTAGGACTATACATTTTAGGATATTATATTTATTAATATATTTAGGACTATACATTTTAGGAATATAGGGATTACCATCATTAGGATGAAAAAAAATAGGGCAATGAACAGTAAGGGTTAAAAAAATAGGATTAGGATAATTAGGACATTCGATACTTAGAACTAAAATGCTAATAAAAATAAAAAATAGGATAACAATTTTAGGAATACAATAGAGAACCGTTTTACCCACTAGTGCCCGTGTATAGGTACTAGAGCGAGCGAAAGAGCTGTACGGCTCGATTTGTATTCGGCAGTATTCGCTTTTCTGACATTTCACTAGATTTTGTTTAGTGAAACGACATATTACTCACGATTTTTTGGTATTTTGTCATATCACTAGATTATTTTAGTAAGAAGACGTAATAAACAAGAGAATTCGGCATCTTCCGCGATTTCGTGATATCCCTAGGGATTTCGTGAAATCCCTGATATCCTCAAATCCCTGCGACATATACAAATATCAATATTTTAGTGGTCT
The DNA here is from genome assembly GCA_948473455.1 of Teleiodes luculella. NCBI lineage: Eukaryota > Metazoa > Arthropoda > Insecta > Lepidoptera > Gelechiidae > Teleiodes > Teleiodes luculella. The sequence continues at coordinate 6,212,262 of OX419600.1, read as the reverse complement.
ACACACATTCACACTTCAGTAAATCGAACAGGAGCGGCCCAAAACACAATGACGTCACCGGGAGTGGCAGGAATACCGGCGCCGGCGCATATATCACACAGACAATCCTAAACACAGATTTCGGTTCCTAATAGCCCGCCATTGTTGTTTTCAAGGATGTGGTCTTGGATGGTTCACCTTGGATGATAGATTATTAAGACCATAGTCTGTAAAGTACCTACTTGAAGTATCGACTAGGTACTGTCTGTCTGTAATCTGTAATTATAGGTGAAGGTTGCAAATTGTATTATGTTTAATTTATGATCTAAATTAGGTAAATTCTACTAACGTGTGTTTCTTACGACTTAGCTCGAAAACGAAACTAACGTATTTTTACGTGCTTTGAGATTTTTTTGGGGTGCAATCTTCCGCTCCCCCGCAGGTCCGGTGAAGCTTGATCCGTCGTACTTTTTCGACGCAAGCATAGGTTAATTTAAAAAAATCTGACAACATTCTTACGGGTTCTACTTAATTATAATTATTCTTTATTGCACAAATTAAAAATAACAATTATTCTTAAAAACTAGTACACAAAGGCGACATTGATCACTTCTAATTATTATTATTTTACTGATTAACACGAACATTATTTCATCATCATCATTTCAGCCGAAAGATGAACATTACTTACTTTAGGTAAAATACCGAAAGAACAATTTGGAAAACAATGGACAGATGGCAAAATAACAGGAAATTGATGGGTCGATAAATCAATATTTCGCTAGTTATAATAATATAACACATGCTGGTCCAACATCTCGCCGGTACTGTCCCGGATATACCTATTCTGACTATTAGTGTGTGATGATAATATTACGTATTATTTACTAATTTATCTTATATGTCAAATCAACACGATAAAAATGTGTTCATAGACTTGTTATTTGGAAGTTAATCGTTTTGTATTCGTGTCGTAGAAAACACCTTTTGTTTTAAAATAATTACCGAGATTAACTGTTTATGTCACATCAATAACACAAAAAATGGGTAATTTAAAATCAATAAATGTATTTCTTTTTATATACCTAGTTGGTTGTTAAGAAATAATAATCCAAAACAGCATTATGCAAAACAAACGGATAGACAGTTTCAACTGATTTGTGATGGTATTACTAAACAACTTTATTGAAATAATCATCATCATCAACATTTCAGTCGAAAGACGTCCACTGCTGGTCTAAGGCACTCATTATACTCTATACTATTTCAAATCTGGTGGATAATTTACAAATAAATAGAGTAGGTACAGACAGATGGCATGATTTCTCCAGGTTCTCAAAATGAACTTACACATTCGTAAGTTCGCTGGTTCAATCCTCGGAACGTAAAAACGTGTTTTCGAATTCATATGTACTTTTATTCGACGCTCTTACGGTGAAGGAAAACATCATGAGGAAACCTGCACACACCTGCGAATAAATTCAAAGGTTGTGTGTGAAGTTGACCAACCCCTACTGCAACATCGTGGTCGACTAAGGCCTATTCACTCTGATTTCAGGGTAGGCTCGAGCCCCCCACAATCATCATCATAATCATCATCATCCACTGCTGGACAAAGGCCTCCCCAAGGATCTCCACAATGATCGGTCCTGCGCTGCCCGCATCCAGCGGCTTCCCGCGACCCTCACCAGATCGTCGGTCCACCTCGTCGGGGGCCTGCCCACGCTACGTCTTCCGGCGCGCGGTCACCATCCAAGAACCTTTCTGCCCCAACGGCCGTCGGGTCTACGCGCAATGTGCCCAGCCCAGCCTATTGCCACCTAAGTTCCCCCCACAATATGAGCTGTAAAAAATACTTAAATTATTTATTCGCAAATGAAAGTTAGCGTGTTTGGCTTATGATTTAGAGCGGTGATGTATCCCTGTCTTATTACAGTAGGTATTTGATAACAAACGCGAGGCTAGGGACATGCGCGAGCGTCGCACGAGGAAGCTTCCAAAATAGCCCGCGCTGGATGCTCCATTTTATTTTCACGCTCCGACTCTCACAGCGTGCATGGACTTGGCAGGACCACCGATATTTTCACAGCCTATTTTATTATAACGTATTTTAAACGGGTAGGTTTTTAGACCACAATTCTACTTACAGAATATCCCCAACGGACAAAATAAGAACAAAATAATATATACCTAAACAAAATAGATCCTTTCATAATACACAGTTAGAACATGATGTTGAATTCTTGCATAATGAAAGTATAAAAATTAAAATATACAAAAACATACATGGGATACAGCCTACATGAAACGCAATTTTATACATTTTTATTAAATTTAAATTTAGACTATCCCAACCATTCCAACTCTACAAAGTAATTTGTTAATCTACCGAGTGTACCTATTTTTTGTTAATATAATATGGAAATATTTTTAGGAAGATAGTAGGTAGGTCAGAAACTTTATCACACTAATCACTTCATAATAATATTGGTAAAACTAAAAAAAACCTATATATTTTTTAATTTTTACCACTTCCTTGACGCGTTTGAAAATAATTTTGTTACTTTCAAAGCGTGAAAGAGAAAAATTTGTTTGCTACCTGTACAATCTAAGTATCTGCAAGCTAAGCGCCTTGACTCTAATCAAAACGTAGTCCTACCAATTAATTGCAAATATTACATACTTATCTAAGCTATGCATCCACCTCAATAATATCTAGAGCTAAATAAGCTTCCTGAAATTTTCAACGTCAGTCAGACCGAGACTCGCCGAAGTTGTGCACCTATTCGTATTCCAGAGATTCGTTCCCAGAATCCGTCTGTAGTCGCGAAACACGCGCGGGGCACGCCGCGTCTTCCCTTCTCCCAAATTTTCATATATCAATAGTTTTCACGATTTCTATCAAGTTTCCGAAACATGAATTGAGTTCGGCCGCACTTGTGATTGTGTTTTGTTTGGTGTGATATTGAAAAGTGAGCTGGTGTATTTATTTATAAGTACAGAAAAACATTCTACACTACACAACACTTGCTCGACTTCTGAGATAATAGATTGTTCAGAAAGTAGACGTTTCTATTTGAAGATAAGAGGGTCAGCCAACATTATAAAGTTTAAAGGAATTTCATTATTATTCTAGAAATGTATTTAAGTTTTCCCCAGCAACACATTAAAAACATTATTCAACATATCATCATAAAGGAGTCCGACTGATTTCAATATGCTACTAAATTATTTTATTATTATTATTTTTTTTTTCCTTAAGCGGCTCAATAATTCTGACATTAGGGTTAGTGAAGTAGGTTAACTTCGAATACGATGAAGAAAAATAATTTTTGACTATCATAATATTTATTAGGTATGTAGAAAATATATAGTAGACAGAATTTTATTTTTTTCTACGAGATAACTTTATCCTTCCTCCAAAACAAGAAATAAAAAAGAAACAATATTTACTAAAACAGGGAATTCTTCTATAAACGTGTTTGTTTATGAATTAGTCACGATAATTATTATTCTATAACACAAAATATATGGCAATTATCAGTAAATAAAATTATATTTTAATTAGTCTATTATCTATATACACAGTGACGATAGCTATTGATTCTAATTAGCATAAACTAAAAACTTTAATATGATTTGAAACGGGGTATTTACCGTGATTCTTGATTGCTGTCAATAACCGTGAAAGCCTTAAAAATTTTAAACTTCATAATTATATATTGGTCTTTATATACGTATATAATATATTATATGCTATTAATATTTACTTATTTTATTTCTTAATATTTTGATCATGTATTTGTTTTTATACTATTATCAGTGTATTTTAAAGTAACGTATCTTCTATTATTTGTTTAAATAGGTTTTAGTAGGTAGTATTAATTTGTATTTTTGGAATTTAAAGAATATAATGCACTGTCCCGCACTCATCGTTGCGCCTCTTCTTTACCATTGGTTGCTTGGTAGAAATTGCTACTTTAGCAATAAGGCCGCCCATTTGTACACGTATATTGTTGTAACTGTATCTCTTGTAATTTATTACTGGAGTGCAATAAAGTATATTCTATTCTATTCTAACTTTCTCCATTTGCTTATAATATTTATTATGCCGACTAAGAGATAAAACATACTTCTTTCAGTAAATTTGCTGTAGTTCCTCTACTCTCTGAGAAAATTTATTGTGTTTTTCATTCTATCCTTAAACAAATTACAAAGAACGAAAGAAAGAAAAGTATTTAAATTTCAGTGCACATTACCCAAATACAAATGAAACACATATTAATGCAATACAAAAAAAGGATAAATCATCTAACCCATTTGGTGGCGAGAGGTCTTTAAAAAATGTTGCAAATGTGCGAAAACATGTTCGAAGCAAGAACCCAATTGCAAAATCGTTATGTAAACTATAAGTATAAAAAGTCGGAGGACACGTGACGTAAAGTATATGGCTGATTAGGGAAATGTAAAAAAAAAATATGTATATACTTAAATTAAAAAAAAATGTATCATTGCTAAGTCAAGTACTACCGTGGTAAGTAAGAATAACAGTTATCTGACTTGCTCTTAGCCGTTCTTTTGTTTTTTTTTTCTACATTCTTTTGTATTGACTGTTAACAGTTAATATGCCAAAATATTCATAGAAAAAAAAAAAATAGTCTTTTTATTTCCATTCAAATATGATTTGTAGCCTTAGAGCAACGCCGGCCTTCCGCGGAAGGCCCGCATTGCTCTAAGTTTGTAGCAGTCTTACTCTGAAATAACTTTTAAAGTACACAAGAAATAAAAAGAACAATGTTACGAATGCTTCAAAATTTTAAAAAAGTATTCTTTATATTTTTATTTACAATGTTTTTAAAATTGTAGTAGGTATAGTCCCATAAACCGGTTGTTGATCAAGTCACCGATCCTTCTCTAAATACCCAATAATCATTCCATGTAAAAGCCTGATAAGAGAAACAAGTTTCTTTTAATTTTAATGTTTGCGAATGTTTAGAATAACATTGGCGGTATGACGGCCGAGCCAAAAATACCCTTCCTGAATGAATGGGCGGTTAGCTTCGAGACTCTATCGCCACTATTACGGGAGCAAAAACTATGATTTCATTACTTTATTTATCTTCACATTTGCTTATATCATGGAGAGACTTGGTTGATGTGTAAAAACACCTGCTATTATATTTTTTTATTTTTTGTTATTTATCTGAAATACGTAACAGACATTTTTTATTTTATTTTACGATCGACGCTACTTTCGAGTACATACCTAACAGAAAATAATTTAATAGATTTTGACACTCTTATAGATAATTTAACTTACGTATTGAATTAAACAGCAGTAATTATTTTAGAACCTTCATGTATCTATACTAATATTATAAACAGGAGTTTTAGGTGTTTTTTGTTTGCATTGAATATGCTCCAAAACTACTGAAACGATGTCAATGAAACTTAGTAGGTATAAAGATAGAATAGACATTGGTGAGTAACATAGGATACCGCGGGAAAATAAGGTTACTACACTATAAAACATTGGTAACGCGACATAACACTCTCAACATCACACAAATAACAAAATAAACATACAAAGCTCAACATTGAACACGATTCCTCTCACAGACAGAACCATGCCGATCGGCAACGTAAATAGGGACTCGGGCCCCAAAAGGGACAGCTACAGGCCCCCCTGGGTGAAGGACAAGAACGCAGAGGCCCCGCCGCCGTGGACCCAGCAGAAGCTTAAACCAGTAGGCCCCAACGACGAAAACACTCCTGCATCAAGTGCTAAAACTGTGAAACGTAAGTATTGTAACTATTTAGATTTAATCGGGATATTTACCGTGGTACTTGTTTTATGCGAGTGCTCGATATAAGTATTGTATTGTAAATGTAATTTTACATGTAGTCGTAAAAATGCTATTTTAGCATCATACAAGTACCTACCGGAGATCATATTGAATATCATATTGAATTGAAGTAAGTTTAGACAATCTATGAAAAATACAAGACTAATGATAAAAAGAGAGCTATCTTAACAAGTCGGTGTAGTTTCTCCATCAGATATGTAAATGATCGAATACGTTAAATATAATTTAATATATCTATTAAAATGTTGTATATAATATAAGCGTCGATTTACGACCGTCTAGTGCATGCTTCCACCTACGGAGTCTAGTACAGTCGAATGCAAGTTGAATTTGAAATTTTTAGGAATAGATACAGCTACTAGCGTTCTCCTTGTAAAGTACTATACATATCGTACCGTGTGCTATTCCTACCATAGCAATAAGGCGGCCTGTTTACTTCTTTATCACATTAAATGTATTTATTTTTGTGTAATATTTGATCAACTGAAATCCATGCAGCAACGCAGAACGTTTTTGACTTGATCGCAAACATAGAAAATTAAGAGACTATAATAAATAAAATAATAATAATAAATCCATACACTATTATATCCATATACCTACCTACTATTGATTTATGCAAACTTTTTACAGTCAAAATAGTCCAGCCATTTAATTTTCGTCAGTACGGAGATTAGACTATAAAACAATTTTATCCTTTTTTGTGAACTTTACTGTAATGTTTTCTTTGGGTGCTATAAAGTATATCCTACATATTTTTATAACAAATAAGTAAATAAATAATAAATAAGTTGCTGTTGTATTGTTGAAAACAAATAACTGCGTTGTCAAAAGGCTCCTGTTACTTTAGAACCGAAATTCTCTAAAGGCCAACGTATTACGGACATCGCCAGTCCAACTGTACTTTGTAAAACGTGCTTGTTTTATGACTTCCATGCTATAATTCAAAATTCAAAGATGTTAATGCAATGCGAATAAAGCAGAAATGCATAATATAGTTAATTTCTTTATTTACTCGTATGTGATTGATAAATCTTTAGCTCCTTCAGCAATTATGCTTTTTCATACGATATAATATGCGATGCACCGCTCGCCCATTTAACACATAGCATTACCATTAGCAAACTTCAACGATTCCTCATTTCCACGGGAAAAACTGTTAACGCGGCGGGCGGAGCCGCGGCGGAAAGCTAATATTATAATATTTTTCTGTGGACCACAGAATAAATAATAGTACTCCTCTACTTTCAAGATATGTAGGTATATTATCTGAACATTCATATTGGTCCACTCAACATATTTTCTTCAAAGACATAAATAATTTTAACAACGTTAATACATGTTTATCATTTTAAACTTTATCCTAGGTCTATGTCAAAAACAGTTTTTAATCATGAAAGCTCGACGTCTACCGCTTATGATCCGTCGCGTCAATTGCGTAGGCGCATGTACCGTTAGCATGACAATTGGCTTTAAACGTAAAGTCTGAAAGATTTTTTTTACACAATTCAGGTCAGACTGAACCCGAGTGACCGTGAGACCCGAATAACAGAGGAAGTGTGAAATTCGAATCGGAAATAATCCTCACGATAAACTTTAAATAACGCGTGACATAATGATTATTTTTGTTAATTTTACTTTCATTCATAATGTATTGACATAGTTTCTCATTCTTAATAATAAACTATCTCAATATATCGCTGAAGTCCATGGTCATAGCATATTCTTATATGTAAATACTTCGTCTATGCTTATCATATTTTTAAATAGGCCGTTTTTTTGCGATAGTTTAAAACGCGGTTTGATTTCAAACGCAAGTGACCGTCGTCAATGACGTGACCATCATCTGTTTACTTGTTTCTCTGTTGACGCTACTCCGAGGGTTATGTATGTTTGCTATATTTCAGAATGCATTATATCTGTTACTGTTGATATGTGTATAGTGACGTCAGCACCTGCCCGAAACTTTGGCAGGAGACACGGGTTCTGAATAATTGACTCTCGGTTTCCAAGTTTGTTAGAGTTAGTCTGGAGTGTGGCCGGAATCGACGCGTGCGCAAGGATCACTTACGTTCCAGCGCCTGATATAAAATTAGATTAAAAAGGCTACGGAAGACCAGTAGCCGTATGAGCTCGCTTGTGGATTGTGTGCAGTGCATGTGTTCATAGAAAACTGTGATACCTATCTCGTAGAAGTTGATAAGTTGATTCCTTTGGATACTACGCAACGAAGGTAGTTTTTTTTAACATTGCATCCATGTAAATAGGTATATTTGCGTATGTGTACAATGTGTACATTATTTCGTCGTTAGGTGTTACATAAATGTCAGGTTCAATATTATTTAAGCTTATTTTCAGGATAAGTTCAAATCATCTCTCGGGTAAAAAGCGCTGAGTCATTATTTATCTTCTTGTCATCTTCGTTTTATGCATAGGTACTTTACTTTTTGGAAATTTATTAGTCACAGATTGAAGAAAAAGTAACATTTTCGTAACTGTCACAATGTTAGCCAAAGTGCAACGCAGAAAAATGTACAAAACAATATACGTAGATTAAAACAAAACGACAATTAAAAGAAAACAACGATTATTCTTGTCGGCGAAAGCAAAAAACGCATCGGAAAAATATTCGGCTGTAGCTCTGTCGTGACGCGATCGTATAAACGTTGAGGATATTTCTGGCGCCGCCGCCGCCATTTTGAATATTTTTAGAATAGAGACTTTTACAAAATAAAAACGAAATTTTAGGGTTACGCGGCTTGCAATATTTTTTTTAAGAATGTGACTAACACCACAGAAGAAAATAATAGTACTAACAATATTTGTAGTCAGAATATTATGTCGTTAGACTTTGTCAGCGGTCCATTCATTGATACATTACTTAAAACATCTACCTTTTTTTTTTCATTTTGTTCCATTCTTTGCATGTTCAGTATGTACCTTTTGACATATTATCTTATTGGTAGTTTTATCCATACTTAATAAATCCATTTAATATTATTTTCTTCTGTGCCATTGTGTTATCAAAAAAACCGCAAAGCCGGATTAGCTAGCATAAAATATGAATCTCGAATATATACAAAGATGTTCTTATATACTTACCAAAACGTAATAAATGTCAACATCATGAAAATATTAGGTAATACCTAATTTTAATATCGTCCTAAATGTGCCTTGTCTGTGGGCAACTTAATTTGTGATTTGGACAAGGAACTACTGCCGCAAATAGCGAAGGCCGCCATCTTGGCGCGGCTGTTTAATGTTTATTTACGAACAAATGCCATCAGAATGCACTGGGAACGCCGTCGGGGCCACAGCACGTGCTCCCGTCAATCCCACTTCTGATGTCCAGTCAGGGTTGCTATAGCAGAATCAGCGAAAGAACAATAATCTATAGTTGAAAAAGTAACCTAACAAGATAATTTTGATTTAAAGGATAATTTACAATTAAATAAAATACTACTTGTTAAGTAACAATAAATACTATAGGTACAGTGTATAAGAACTGGTACTAGTAGCTTCGTGCACTAGTATTTTTTCTATGATATACTTACACTTCTTCTGACGAATCAAAAATAATCGTTTAACTATGTTTTTCTCGCCTAGATCTAAGCTACCTATTATCTAAAATAATAATAAAATATATAAGATTCAGGGTCATTATCTACATTCAAATTAAACTGTTCTTGAACAAGAAACAGTGTTTTAATGTTTTACTTATAGTATAAATAGAAAAATTTCTTCTCTAAGGTCATTCGCTTATCATAAACACAAAATCATGAACATTAAAGCTTGCCAAACAGATGGTTTTTAACGATATAAAATGTAGATAGTTACCTATTATTCGCTACAGGAAGAAATTCATTTTTCTTCTTCTTCATGTTAAGGAAGTCTTCATACTTTTGCAGCAAAAGTATACATTCCATCATTATTAATTAATTTAGTAGATTGAATTCCTAGAAATATAAGCCTTAAAACTACTGTAACCTTTTTGTTCAACAGTTTTATTTAGTTTTTAACTTTAATGAAATTGAAATTATGATATGAGGCAAATACTGAATATGTTTGTATGGTTTTTACAGCTGCCCTTAAGAAGCAGTCGACGATAAGAGATAAAACAGAAAATGGTACAACAGATGAATCAGTGAAACCGCCGACCAAGCTACAAGAACGATCTAAGGCTGCCGAAGAAAGAGCATCAAAATTCACAAAATCTGCTCTAAAATCAATTGAAACTATTCCAAAATTGGAAGATAAACTACCTATACTTGATGAAAGTACTAAAGGTAAAGAAAAGGAAACTGGAAAAGCGGCTAATGTAACAGAAAAACCTACAGTCAAAAGTGTCAGAACAATTGACGATAAATCCAAAGAAAAATCTGTTACAATAGCTGACAAAAAAGCAGAAAAAAACGGTCCTAAAAAAATTAACAGTACAACAAATGATAAACCTATTAATAAGGTTAATAGTATTTCAAATGACAAAACTGTAAATAAGATTAATAGTGCTACAAATGATAAGCCTGTAAATAAAGTAGATTCTAAGCTTACAAATGACAAGCCTTTAAAAAAAGAAAATATTGCAAATGATAAATCTTTGAATAAAACAGAGACCGTACTAAACGATAAACTTCCAGCCAAAAATAATTCAGTTAATGAAAAATCAGAGAAACCGATATTAAAGTCAAGTATTGACCAAAAAGAAAGACCACCTACAAGAGCCAACCCTTTTGAAAGGAAATCTAAAAAAGTTGAAATAGTTGAAAAACCAAAAACCAAAGAAACTGTCGCTAAGGAAGAAAAGCCAGTGCCCGCTGAGTTGAAAAATACAACAAATGACAAAACACCAAGTAAAACTACCAAAATAATTGACAAGACTAATGAAAAAAGCACACCAAATTCCACTATAAAGGATACTGAAGTAGAGCCACCAAATCCTTTCAAAGTTAACTTAAGAAAGGTACCAAAACCTGTTGAAAAACCCTTATTTGAAGAAAAGCCGAAAGCAGAAGAAAAACCGAAAGCAGAAGAAAGCTCAGATATGGCGACAAAACCACCTAAGCCCGCTGAAAAGGCTCCTAGCAAGGTAAACTTACAGATAATTTATTTTATTTAAAGCTTTTATTATCAATAAAAAAGTTACATTTATATATATTTTTTATATTACAGTTGCCCCCGCGAAAACCTTCACTAACGAAGCAACCGTCAAAAGACGACATGGGGCCAGTGAAGAAATGGAGAGATCCATTACATGAGCGAGTAAAAGAAAACATTGACAAAACATTGAACAATGAGATTCCCAAAGGACACACACTCACCAAAAACGAGAGCTTAAGGAGTAAGTATTTATTTGTTTTAATGGTATTACAAACACCTTTATTTAAACTTAGAACAAAATAATGTTAACCTTAAGATTTCTGCAATGTAAGAGTTTGATATTACACGTTGCAAATGTATCGAACTTCGTTAAGTTTGAATGTGTTTCAAAACAGAAGTCGTTAAAAATAACTAATACTTTTTTTATGATCCGTTTAATGCCTGTACCTGACAAAAGTAGCACACAAAGTGATTCAAAGAGATGAGAATAGCATCAAATTCCGTGACACAAACATTGACACAGTGGCACTTTCCTGCTGATTTATTATTAGCTGATGTATTGCGTGTTCGATCAGCGCAAGCGCAGTAGTAGATCAATTAAATTTGATTTTGGCAGCTCATTTAGTCATAAACGTGACAATCTGCCCTGAGATAGCCTCCAAATGTTATGGCAGTGCAGTATAATTATCTTGTTTCTCATATTCGTTTATAATACATTTATAATTCTTATTAATTTATTACTTTTGTTTTTGATAAAAACACTTTCTTTGATTTCTAACTTGCTGGTGTTATAAAAAATCGGATATATTATTTTTATTTGCTATTTGCCTAAGCTATCTAAGCTAACAATGTATGTATTAAATTAACTCTCTCCTCTAATGTTGAAAAAAAATTTATCCTTATCAAAACATCGCACTTCTTGAGAGGTATCTCAGCTCATTAGCCTTTGATCTCTTGTATGCCAGACGATTTGTGGTCTAAGTGCGATCCAAAATAGTCTCAGATAGTTCCGCGTTCGTCGTGTGCGCACCTCAGGTGCGAATGCAGGAATGCTTCAGTCAATACCAAACTGTGATCGCGGTGAAACAATTTACAAGGAAATTGTAAATCCGTTGAGACTGATAGAATTATTAATTTCATTTTAGTTTTTAGTGAAATCGTATTAGTGTAGCAAGTGTTAAAATTAAGAGTGATACCTATTTTATAAAATACTTGACACCATTAAGGAAGACCTTCTTTTTGGGCATAGACATAATATAGAGCTTGAGATAAAGCTTTAAATGTTTAGTGTAGTGATACTGTGAATAACTTTTAAAATGGCTGATTCAAGAGATTCGTCTGATACTCCTTTAAAATTTAAAGGACTAGGTTGGTAAAACACAGTTAATGGAAAGTTTTAATTTCTCTCATTATACTTAAATAGATACGAGTAGTTATGTTCTGTAAACTCCTGAAAATGCAATCAGGAAGATTATGCTGCCACCCTGATTAAGATTTGAAATAAAATGCTCGATTCGATGAGCTTTTACTTCAAGATAAAACTATTCTTCCGGTTCATTGGTTTCGCCTTATTTATTATAATTATTAACTATACATTGCGCTACAGGTTTACTCAAACCCACACCTCCGCCAATGCCTCCCCCCTTGCCACCGAAGATGCCGCCGCCACCAGATTTCAAGAAACCACCTCCAGATCCACAAAAAATCAAAAAGATAGAACAGCTTCGGAGCAGACCACGCAGGAGACCCGACTGGTCTGACATGATGAAGGAGGTTGAAGAAGGGAAGAAGCTTAAACACGTTGAGTGTAATGATAGGTGAGACGAAATTTATAATGAATTATATAACATTGTTAACCTATCTCAAAAGCTATGTAAGAAAAAAATAAGCTATGGCACGCTATGGAGTCAATAAACGAAACAAGAAAACAACGAAAGTAAACGCACTCTGCTAATGTACAAGAATCTGATAAACAATGACTATTTTTAAATGACCGTTTAATTATTTTGCTAGATTTCAGTCGTCTCAGTATTTTATTGTTTCGTAAAAATATTTGAAGCGATGATTGCCAACTAGTGCCAAACGCGCTTTGCCGGGTGTGAGTAGCGTTTCCACGCTTCTAATGTTTATTTAAAAAAATACATTGATTTCAACCAAAATGTCATCCAAAACCCCAAACCCTCCGCCGCCGCCACCACCACCACCACCCTCAATGATAGAATTGTATGTGTCATTTTTTTACTCCAACCAACAACCTATGTGCATCAAATATATTTTTTAATCATTCTTTTATTTGATAATAATTCCAGATCCAGTCCAATCATCGCTAGAACATCAGTGGTCAAGAACAAAGGACAGTTTATATTTGAGTCAGAAAGTCCGAACTCGCATAATAAATTGCTGACTGAGATCAATAAGGGTGTCAAGTTGAAAAAGGTCAAGACTAACGACAGGAGCAAACCAAATTTAGAGGGTCTGAGAAAATTCAGGAGACAAATGACGATAGAAGAACAGGTGCAGAAATCTATGTCGCAAGCAAATCTAGCAGCGTCACCCTCCGGAGTTGCTTTAGCAAGCGTTGGTGCAGAGGTAATCAAACATATAACAAAAAAAGAATAAACACACTACAACCCATTTTGAAGCATTCGTATTTACGATTTACAAAAGCTGCTGCTGTTTTGTATTTGTAAAATAAAATTGATTTTTTTAAATACATATTTCAGGTTCCAAACGCTATACCAGATGAAGAAGAAATCGACGAAATGGACGACATTGATAAAGTTAGAGATGACCTTCAGTCCACCAAACAACTGCTTGCTATAGAATTAAGGTTAGTCTCTCTCTGTTTAAAAATCGCAAGCTTTTGACATAAATAAAGACTGGGTAATGATATTAAAATATATATATTATAATTTTACAGAAACAAAGAAGCACAGGAGCGAGAGAACAAGCGATTATTAACTAGAATACATAATTTGGAAGCAGAATTAGCTAGAGAAAGAGCTATTATTAAACAGGAGCAACATAAAACCGTAATATCGGTGACAGACGCATACGATGAAAGACTGGTAAACAACCTAAAGATGGAAGTGGAGAAAACAAAGGAAAATGCTGACAGTCTAGAGAAGCAATATCTAGATGCAGCAGAACAGAGAGACGCCGCATTAACAGAATTAGAAGAGATTAAGAGGAAGAATGCGGAACTGGAGAAGAAACTGGAACAAGCGTTAGCGGTAAGTCAAATATCTTCAATAACTTTAAGAAATAGCTGCCCAATATGTTTCGGTAATTATCAAATAATCAGCACCTTACTACTTATGTGATTTGCTTTATTAACGTTAAGCTTTCTTGCTAACTAACCTTTCAGGATCATGAAGAGGCTCAATACTTAGTAGAGGAACCGCTATCATTCTACCAGAAAAGACAACTAGAGTTTGAGAAGCAATGTAGGTTGCTCAATATTGACGTTAACTCGGAAGAAGCCCATGCGTTGAGAAAAAGCGCTGCTAATAACAACCTTGCTTATAACAATGCTGCTTATACTAACACCTACGACGAGGTAACGACTTTATAAATATGAATAATCTAAAAGACACACAAGACGCGCTGCCCTCTTTATATTATCTCGTGGTATATATGTTTACACCTATGATATTATGTAGTTCTCCCGGCAAATTCCTTTAACTTTATTCCAATAATTTTTGAGCAAACTGAAAATATGATGTCACTTGCTGAAAGTAGTAATAAAATAGTACATGTTGAATAACGGATATAAAATAATAATACCTATTAGCACTTGACAGAAACTTTTTCGAACGTTCACAAAAATTTACATTTAAGCGATAATAATTTTAAAACTGTACGTTTGTGAGTTTCTTCCCAAATGCAATTTAAGTTTTTAAATATAAAAGCAACGAGGACAAAATTAAATATGGAAGCTATGAATATTTCTTACAAAACAATATTGTGGTCATATTTCAGGGAATAATGCCTACGAACGTTGGTTCCCGAAGATCAAGTCACGCAATCAGGCAACTTTCTGTTACCAAAGATGACAGCTTCGAGGAAGAATCAGAGTCTGAACCGGAAGAGGTAATTATTTACATACTTGTTGTTTATGGGGATATTTATTTTAAACGAGGCAGGCCGTTTTTCGGCTGTCCCTGGAAATCAAACCCATGGAATAAATTTTTGGTAATTATTTGTTATGAAAAAGTTGGTTACCCTGAAAGTATATTTAAAAAGCTGTAAGTTTGGATTATCTGGGTCCTGAAAGATCACATATTCAATTTTATATGATTTTTTATTCATTCTGAAATGATGAAAATTTGGATGTCTCCATGGTAGTTTGCTACCTTTCATTAGATTTTGTGGAGATTTTTTGTATGGCGGCTAACTCAGAGTTGATTCATATCCGGAACATAGTGGTAGTACTTATGAAACTGAACAACTTTCCCAAGGAACATAGGTCAAATAATTTAAACTTTACTACATATAACTACTGGCCACTTTATAGGACAAGTTGAATTTTAATTTCCACTATGTTGCGGATAAACGACCAGTTAAATACTTAGTATACTCACTTTGCAACAAAAGCAAAGCAAAATAAAAACAATTTTCTAAGTCTTACTTACGTAATAACAGGAGGAGAGCGAAGAAAAGAAACAGAAGAGGTTGGAGAAAGATGTTCGCAACATGAGAAACAAAATACGACATTTGAAAGAGAAGCAGGATAATATGAAGCGGGAGAGAGTGGCGTACAAGATGATGTTGAAGAACTCTCAGGCAGCTCTTAAGTCAGTAGCTTTTCTAACTGTTATCTTTCTTGTGAAAAGGGTATTCGATGCTAAAAACAGAATTTGGAACATTTTGGAAAACTTTCGCATCTAACTTTCTGATTCTTTCGATTTCACTGTTGATTAGAATTATACTATTACTCCCTATCTTTGCATCTGTGACCTTGTTAACTAAGACTTTTACTAACGTCATTTATTTTTGTTCAGATTATTAATATACTTCGTAGAATACTCATTGTTTCTATTTCTTTCTTCACACCAGTCCTAGTTATTTTCCTACTTTCTTCTATTGTCTTTAGCTACCTGTCATTGCACGTGCCACCTAACAATAGGAATTACATGGTTAAGTATCAATTTTAGTTATTTATTACCTACCAATATTAGCCAATTTACAACATCACTCACTATTAACTAAAAATCATAAACATATTACTTCTTCTCGTTAAACAATAATTATTTGTTTGATGGTCTCTGAAATGACAAAACTTTTCACAGAGATGAAAAACGAAAATACAAGGAACTGAAACGCGAAGTAGATAAGATGGCTGCTATGATGAAGGAAGTTGGATCCGATGAAGATGAAGAAGAGGAAGAGGAAGAAGAATCCGACGAATCTAAGAAGAGTGAGAGCGAAGAAGAAACAGAGACGGAGACAGAGCAAGATACTGAGAGTGAAACTGAGAGCGAGAGTGAACCTGAGGTAAGGACAGATCATTTCTTTAAAGTTTAATGGGATCGGTTATTCAGTGATCGTTATCTTTCCTCTGACGAAGCTTTACGGTATACAAGTCAAAGCATTTTGTTTAGGAGGAATATACCTACGTACGCTCATCACTACAGAACGGTTGCACCTAATTGGATAATTCCTTTTTCGTTCTGTTCGTTATTGTCAGGACATGGTTACTTTGAACTTTTTACAACAGGAAAATGGCTTATCCCCACACAAAAAGAAACTTACTGCGGGGGAAACCGCAGGACAGAAAGCTAGATATTACAATTACAACCAATGAATAAAAAATTAAATAACAATTCTTTTTCTTACCCCAGGACGCACCATTGCCAAAGAAGAAAGAAAACCTGTCCACTCGAGTGAAGAGACACGAGCAACGAGTCACCGCTTTGAAGAAAGGCAATGCGCTTCTTCAGGCAAATGTGGATCGGCTGAAAGATGACGTGTTGAAGCAGAGGGAGGAATCACAGACTCTCAGAAGCGAGCTAGACTCTTTGATTGATACTCTAGAGTAGATAGATAGATAGACCACAGATAAAATTGCACTGTGAAAAGTAATAACCGTTCAAGCAGATGCAGGTATAAAATTAATGATCTTTTTGTAAGACGCTTTATAGGACTTTGAAGTAGTTGAAGAAAATATTGCTTTATTTATTGTTCGCACCTCATCGTTCGTTGGTATACGGAATAAGACCATTTTCTTTGGCGAAGATGTTGTGTTCAAGTTGAAGCTTAATTTTATAATTGTAATTTAAAACATATTTTAATACTATTTATAGTATTTTTAAGCGCAAACAGTATTGAATGTGAAATTGTATAACTGAAGTTACTATACATACTTACCTACCCATAATAGCACTTACCAGCAATTTTATTTGTCTTCGCCTACTAAAGTACTAAATTACTTATACCTATTTTCGTTGCAAAAGTTGTCGACGTTTTTAATAACTTGTGAAAAGCTACCATTTTAATTTAGATTGTAAGAATTTAATGATAAAATAAGCGGAATCTCTAACATAATAATTATTAATAATTTATTGTAAATTTGTTATTCATACAAGTTCAATAATAATTGTCATTTGGCATAGTTTGAATCACTATTTGGACGCTTCTATTTTGTAAGTAATACGGCAAGTTACCTAGCTTTTTAAAATCTAATAAATTATCTTTTATGATAGTAACGTAAATTATTTTGTATATAATTTGTATATATTCTTAAATTTTATTGCATACTACTGTACTACTTAATATATGTATAAAATAAATGCACAAAATAAACTTTTCCACAATAATACAAGTTTTCTATTTTTGAATTATCTAATGTCCAACTTTATAAATCAGTTACAGAATTTCTAATGAATACGAGTAGGTATCTCTTAGAATAACTAATTTATTACCGAAGTGCGGCTATCCAACCTCTTTGGAATATCTACTAGTTTATAGCTTTTTTCGAGCTCGGAATTTTCCTTCAGAGAAAACCTGGTCCATGAATATTATAAATAATCACAATTTTTTTACAATTTCCCATTTAAAATTAGTGTCCTTGAAATTTCGCAATATGGCGATGTTTTTTATTTCTCTAGTTATACTGTGGTCGGGCTTTACCACAGCTTTACTTACTTAGAGCCTCGGTCTCACAGAGCGATTAGTCGCTGCGAATTACATGTGCACTCACAGCGAGAACTCGCTCAGTGTGCCAAGGCTAATCGCTGCGAATTACATACTGACCGTGTTCATTTTTAGTCGCAAGGAATGCAATCGCAGCTACTATTCGCAAAATGTGACCGAAGCCATAGAAACACACACAGTCTTTTTCCTAACAGGGTGAGCAGACTTTTCAACATTTGTCAACTTTTTTATTTTTATAGCGCCCTCTATGAAACCACATGAAACTATAATAGAAGCAGAAGCTGACCCTTTTTTTAAGCCTAGGTAGCGCCAACTAATAATCGTATAAATAACTACTAGTAAACTGCTCATAAAATGCCAATACTGCGCTCGTCCGAGATACCCTCTAGTGTATTATTATGTCTATGTACCCTCTATTTTTTGACAAGGTTTTTGGAGGGACTTGTTATCCATCTCCTTAAACTGCGCAAAAGAGCATTATCGTACGGTTTCACTCTACTCTTTAAAATACAGGTTTCAAGCCCAATGATGAAAATTATGAACTTCATTTTATGAACACAAGCAACGGTTTGGTGTCATTAAAGAATATTTGTATTTGTGTGTTATCATTTGATTTTTAATCAAATTATATAATATATATACTTTATTATAGTACGGCTATATTATAGTACGGCTGAAATCACCTTTAAGCCGAGTCCACAGCCTTACAGCTCCGTGTTTTCGTGTTTTTAACACGCTAACATGGGCACCTATCTATTAAGGCAGGCGACAGAAGACAAAAGAGGAAAGGGACGCAGTTATGCGCAAGAGTGAGCGCGGTGTATTTGTATCTCATTCTAACGCATAACTGCGTCTCTTTCGTCCCGTTCCGTGTATTTCGGAAATTAAAAATGTCTCACGTCACGTCACGCCATCGTCACGCGCATTCTCATTCATTCACACAGCTCATTCATTCATTTGTTCGTTCATATTTCAAAAAAAGATTACTAAACACTAGGCTGTATGCTATTTGAACCCTTTGCCTTTTCCATAAGGGATAAAAGAACTTAAAAATCATAACAAAAAAAAACGGTCGTTTCATTTTGTTGTTATCTGACTATTTCGTATTATTATTATTTTATCGTATTTTAACGTAAGTAATGTTAGTTTCTGATCTATAAAAGTGTAAAAGTATCGAATAATTAAAATGCCACCTACTGAAAGTGAAGTTCAACATGCTGTGGCTGTGCCCAAACCGAACCCACGGAACAATCCGACGATGTTCAAGATATTCCAAAATGTGCAATATAACGTTGTGCAGCACAAGAAATACGTAAAAGAGATGACTAAACTATACAAGAAGGTATGCTCTTTTTATGATGATGATAACTTACTTGGAATCCAGCGTAGTAGGTATTAGCACAGAATACCAAATAGTAGTCCCTAGTATTAGTTACGAAATCTAACTTGAAACTTAGTTGACTGACTGATCAAAATATTATGCCCAGTTATTTATCAAGGTTCGCTTTGCACTACTACTGTTCCTCTTAATTTCTGTTGGTTTTCTGTAGATAGATTCCTTGTACTCTTACTGACATGATTTTATTTATTTATATGTCTCTTTAACTTTTTAAAATTATCGTAAAAACAAAAAATCTCAGAATGAGGCTTGCATATTTTTTTAAATATCTTAAGAGAGATTTTGGTCAGAGAGTCAACTTCATTTATAGAATCTAAAGTTTTATTCAAGTTCATATTTGTTTGTTCTGCTTGCCTAAATTATTAAAATAACTAATGTATAATTTGTTAATAAATTTAAGTTACTTTGTATGGTGGCCACCGACATTTCAGTGGCTAGAAAATATTTATTTTAAAGTAAGAATTACAATACAATACAAAATATGCTTTATTGACACCCAAGGAAAATACCTGTTCTGTCTTTGATAATATTTTGTATTTGTAAAGTTCCTGTGTGTAAAAGTAATTATTTTTAATATAGCTAGATCAAGGCACATTCCGAGAGAGTTTCAAGAATGCAATGCAATATCTGTTCACTTTTGGAGACACAAGCGCCAACGTGGACCGAGTTGTTCAGTTTGTGGCCACATTCTGCACCTCCCTAGACGATGAGGAGGAATTTCTGATGTTCATATTCGAAATTATATTTGAGGTGAGTTAATAAAAATTGTTTTATTTGAATCATATGGTGGCTTACTATAGCATGAAGTATAATGTTTGATAACAAAAGAATTCCTAGAGTCGCAATGCAAACCAAACTTTTATCCAGAAAAGGAAAATAGAAAGACTGCTTCAAGGATGCCATGCTCATATTCTTTATTAATTTTTGTCTAAATAAAATTGGGGCCAATCTCTTGTCACAGTGGTCTAGGGCTGTTAACAGTTTTTATATGTCCCTCGCAAGAGATTCAGGCCTACTGTGAAATTAGGGAGAGATAACAGGCTTTAGTCAACCACTCTGGCCCAATGCGGTTGGTCGGCTTCACACACGGCCTTTGAATTACTTCATAGATATGTGCAGGTTTCCTTGCAATTTCTACTGGTGGTAATGGTCTTAAATAGTATATAATTTTTGGTCTGGTTTAAAAATATCTTATCAAAGAATTGAACCAACTGACACAATTTATGGTTGTATGAGACACCAAAATATAATCTAGGAAATATGCAACACCATTCTCAACAATAACATCTGTGATCCCTAACCTGAA
The DNA here is from genome assembly GCA_948473455.1 of Teleiodes luculella. NCBI lineage: Eukaryota > Metazoa > Arthropoda > Insecta > Lepidoptera > Gelechiidae > Teleiodes > Teleiodes luculella. Next base: position 6,191,459 of record OX419600.1, on the reverse strand, counting down.
CTCCCTTAGGTTATACACTGTTCTTTTTAATAGTGAAATAAAAACAGTAGTATTCATAATAATCACAATCACTACATAGTCTAAAACAAAGTTGCTTTCTCTGTCCCTATGTCCTTAGGTATGCTTAAATCTTTAAAACTACGCAACGGATTTTGATGCGGTTTTTTTTTAATAGATAGAGTGATTCAGGAGGAAGGTTTATATGTATAATACATGCATAATGTACTTAAGGATAACCCACAATAACCATTTTCCCGTGCGGAGCCGGGGCGGGTCGTTAGTTATGTATAGTTAGCTGCAATGCAAACAACTCAACCAAGTCATATAGAAGCCAGCATATGCGATTCGATATCCGCACTATGAAATTCACCCCTACAGCTACGGAATATGGGTGCTGTCAAGTTCAACATGTCCAGCCGCATGTGCTGGCTACTTTACAACTGCGCGCGCACGAAAATTTCATAGTAACATTTATTATTTCCCCTCAAGGCTCATTCCTCAACCTTGCTCGCTTGCGCAAGTTTTTTTGCCAATATCTATATCTGTTTGTTGTGTTTTTAACCACCGACGAAAAAGAGGGATGTTATAAGTTTGACGTGTCTGTCTGTCTGTCTGTGGCATCGTAGCTCCTTAAGGGGCTCCCCTATGCTAAGTGGCGCCGCCGTCTGTTAAAAAATAATAACTCGCGAAGTATACATTTTTTTATAAAATCCGGTAGGTCATTTTCAAGTTGGCGGCCATAAACTGTATTTATTATAGTCCGCTGTAGTTACAGATAGAAAATTTGCTAAAAACGGCCACTTTTGGCAAATTTTCTATCTGTAACTTCATCGAACTCAAACTAACAGAGTTGATGGCTTCTATATATCCTAAAACACCAAATCTTTAAAATGACCTACCGGATTTTTGAAAAACTGTTTACTCATAGAGTAATTATTTTTTAACGGATGGCGGCGCCACTTAGCATAGGGGAGCCCCTTAACGGATGCGCCGATTTTGTTTGATCTAGTTTTTTTTGTTTGCAAGGTGTCACAATCGGGAGTGTTCTTAGCTATGATCCAAGAAAATATCTTCAGCCATTTGAAGATTATCATCTCTTTTCTAGTTGTTGAAAGTATCAAGTAACGGATTCGTGTCGGGGGTTATTTTTTTTTTTATTTAGTGTTATTGTTATATTACAGTGTCAATGTGTGTCTGGGCAATCAGTGAGGTACAGAGCCAGTCAACTCCTGGCTGCAGTACTGGCTGCCCTGGGTGAAGACGCCTGTCTTGATGATGAGCTCTGCGACAAGCTACTGGAGTCACAGGTGAGAGCAGAACAAATGATCAAATTAAATAGAATAAGAAGAGAATGAAAATAAAAAACAGGGTAGATTCTACTGGTCAATGGATCAATGGATGACTTTAATAAACACTAGCTTCCCACCGCTTTAATAGTTTTTCCCGTGGGAATTAGTTATTTTCCCGCGGTAAAAGTTAGCCTATATTCTTCCGCAAGGTCTATTCTTTCTTTGTGCCCACTCCGCCCGCTTTAACATTTTTCCCATGGGAATGAGAAATTTTCCCGCGGTAAATCGTAGCCTATGTTCTTTCCCAAGGTCTATTGTATCTTTGTGCCAAGTTTCACCAAAATCTGTTCAGTAGTTTCGGAGTCCATTCAATTATTAGGAATATTTTAGGTATTTTTTTTACAACTTGGGTTACATTATTGAAGTTTTAGTAAGAATCCCTAATTTTTTTTTTAAATAAAACAGCCTATGTTACTCAGAGTGAATGTAGCTTTCTAATGGTGAAAGAATTTTTGAAATCTGTTAAGTAGTTTTTGAATTTATTCATTACAAACATACATTCACACACACACACACATACAAATCTTTCCTCTTTCCACCAATAGTAAAAAAAAAATACTTAGCTTTTTAAACAACTGCAATGTACTATCAGCAAAGTTCCCGCTAGCCCAGTTTAAAAATATTTCCCTTGAACGCGACGATCTTCTCTAGCCCCGCCTTTTTGTTTATTTACCAATTAACAATGATTTTTGAAGTATATTTCTGAAGAAATGAAGACTCATAAAATATTTTTTATAGTTTAGTATGTCAATATAACGTTTATGACGAAAAAAAAACCAGAAAGGCGGGGTCTAGCATACTTTGTCTCGAACCACTGCACACAATATTATCCCTTAAGGTGGGCTAGCGGCAACTTCGCTGATAGTACAACTGAAAATATTGCAAACTCTACTATGTTTGCGAACAGATGCAGCGATTCCAAGACACCCGCGGCGCCGTGCGGTGCCGAGCCGCGCTCGCCTTGCAGCGGCTGCAGAGTCCCCCGGACGATGACGTCACGCGCGCATACCGCTTCCACATGAGCTGCGACCCCAGCTCCTCTGTCAGACGGTATGTGAACAATGTAGATGAAAGACAATACACAGAACGGGCTTATCGGAAAACCCTTACCCCCTGGACACAGCTTCGCGCGGCGGCGGCGGCGGCGGCGGCTATCTGCGGCGCAAAACTTGCCAGAACGTTATTTTGCGTCACATGACTTAAAACGTTACTTTTACGTATTTTTAATCTTATTTGTGCTACATTACAGTGTTGAAGTCGTTTTCTAAGTAGAATAAAATAAATTTTTGAAATCCGTTCGGTAGTTTTTGAGTTTATTCATTACAAACATACAAACAAAAATACAAAACTTTCCTCTTTATAATATTAAGTATTATGATTATTTTGTTGGTAGTGCGGTGCTGATGTCGATAGCGAAGTGCAAGCCGAACGTCCCGTTCGTGCTGGAGCGGCTGTGCGACGTGGACGAGGCGGTGCGGCGGGCCGCCTTCCTCTACATGGCCGCCATGCCCGTCACGCAGCTCAAGGTCACGCAGAGGATACTCACGCTCAAAGTACGTACACTGTGCGACGTGGACGAAGCGGTGCGGCGGGCCGCCTTCCTCTACATGGCCGCCATGCCCGTCACGCAGCTCAAGGTCACGCAGAGGATACTCACGCTCAAAGTACGTACACTGTGCGACGTGGACGAGGCGGTGCGGCGGGCCGCCTTCCTCTACATGGCCGCCATGCCCGTCACGCAGCTCAAGGTCACGCAGAGGATACTCACGCTCAAAGTACGTACACTGTGCGACGTGGACGAGGCGGTGCGGCGGGCCGCCTTCCTCTACATGGCCGCCATGCCCGTCACGCAGCTCAAGGTCACGCAGAGGATACTCACGCTCAAAGTACGTACACTGTGCGACGTGGACGAGGCGGTGCGGCGGGCCGCCTTCCTCTACATGGCCGCCATGCCCGTCACGCAGCTCAAGGTCACGCAGAGGATACTCACGCTCAAAGTACGTACACTGTGCGACGTGGACGAGGCGGTGCGGCGGGCCGCCTTCCTCTACATGGCCGCCATGCCCGTCACGCAGCTCAAGGTCACGCAGAGGATACTCACGCTCAAAGTACGTACACTGTGCGACGTGGACGAGGCGGTGCGGCGGGCCGCCTTCCTCTACATGGCCGCCATGCCCGTCACGCAGCTCAAGGTCACGCAGAGGATACTCACGCTCAAAGTACGTACACTGTGCGACGTGGACGAGGCGGTGCGGCGGGCCGCCTTCCTCTACATGGCCGCCATGCCCGTCACGCAGCTCAAGGTCACGCAGAGGATACTCACGCTCAAAGTACGTACACTGTGCGACGTGGACGAGGCGGTGCGGCGGGCCGCCTTCCTCTACATGGCCGCCATGCCCGTCACGCAGCTCAAGGTCACGCAGAGGATACTCACGCTCAAAGTACGTACACTGTGCGACGTGGACGAGGCGGTGCGGCGGGCCGCCTTCTTCTACATGGCCGCCATGCCCGTCACGCAGCTCAAGGTCACGCAGAGGATACTCACGCTCAAAGTACGTACACTATGCTCTTTTTCACATAAATCACTACATAAAGCCCGACCAAAGAAATAAGGAACCTCGCCATATTGCGGAATTTCAATGGAACTAATTTTATAAGGGAAATTGTTGCCATAGTCGTAAAAATATACACGTGGCGCCCCCAGAGCAGGTTTCTTATTTCTTTGGTCAGGCTTTAGTATAAAAAAAGTCGCTTTCTCTGTCCTAAGTCCCTATATCCCTTCCTATGTATGCTTAAATCTTTAAAACAACGCAACGGATTATGATGCGGTTTTTTTAAATAGATAGAGTGATTCAAGAGGTAGGTTTATATATATATAACACATGCATAATATACTTAAGGATAACCCACAATAACCATTTTCCCGTGTGGAGCCGGGGCGGGTCGCTAGTTTCATATAAATACAAAAGTTCATTGACTTCTTTCTTTTCTCGAAAAAACTCTGGAAAGGTCACACGCTCACCCCACCTTCTAACTACGTCAAGTCAAGTTACGCATTTTGCGATAATTTCCTAAAGTTTTATCGTATAGTTTGAAAAAATGAGCGCATTGTATGCAGGTAAACCTCTTTACTCTAGGTAAACTTCTTCTTTACTCTAGGTGAACCTCTTCTTTACTCTAGGTAAACCTCTTTGCTCTAGGTAAAGAAGAGGTTTATTTATTGGTTTCCATGGTTTGTTTAGGTAGGTCTAACGGAGCGCAGCCCCCGCGTGCGGCGCGTGGTGGAGGAGATCCTTATCCCGGGCTGGCTGAGCAGCTTTAGAGGGAACATCGTGGACCTGCTGCGCGCCATCCGCCTGGACAACATCAACGACGCACAGGACTCGCAGTACGTCGCCGGGAAACTGCTCGAGTCGCTCTTCAAGTGAGTGGAAACTTTTTATTGGGTTTGATAGATCTGTAGGCCTACTATGTAAGTAGCGACAGGCTCGAGAAGCTGTCAAACGCGACATAGTGATATTAGAGCCATAGTAGTTCTGTCAATATGTCGAATATAAAAAAAAAATAGAATATTGACAGAACTATTATGGCTCTAATGTCACTATGTCGCGTTTGACAGCTTCTCGAGCCTGTCGCTACTTACATAATAGGCCTACAGGTAGCCTAGTTGGTAGCTTTTTAATTTATGAATTACTAGCTTTCACCCGCGGCTCCGCCCGCGTTTACAGTTTTTCCCGTGGGAATTAGGCATTTTCCCGCAGTAAAAGATTGCCTATGTTACTCAGGGTAATTGTAGCTTTCTAACCCCCTGGCCACAGCTTCGCGCGTCGGCGGCGGCGGCGGCGGTGACTTGAGGCACAAAACTTGCCAGAACGTTAGTATTGTAACATTTAACGATATTTTGGAGCACTTTGCGTCACATGACTTAAAACGTTACTTTTACGTATTTTTAATCTTATTTGTGCTACATTACAGTGTTAAAGTCGTTTTCTAAGTAAAATAAGATAAACGTTACTTTTTGCATGAAAATTAAACGTTTTTTGTAAAAGTTGGGTAATTTCACGCCTTTAAAACAGTTTCTTGATTTCGGTGGTACATTTTTCTAGCGGGTTTTAGAAATGAAAAATTTTTTTAGTTCTCTCATGGTAATTTTGACTATGTGTCACTGGCAACATTCCGCTGGTCGCCGCCGCCGCCGCCGCCGCCGCAGCCGACGCGCGAAGCTGTGGCCAGGCCCTAATGGTGAAAGAATTTTTGAATTCGGCACAGTAGTTTTTGAGTTTATTCATTACAAACATACACACACACACACACACACACACAAAGACAAATCTTTCCTCTTTATAATATTAGTATGAGTATGACTAGCTTTTCGCCCAGCGGCTCCGCTCGTGTTAACAGGTTTTCCCCTGGAAAAGAAGTATTTGCCCGCGGTAAAAAATAGCCTGTGTGTTATTCTAATATATAAGCTATATTATTGTAAAGTTTCATTAAAATCTATTGAGTAGTTTTTGCGTGAAAGAGTAACAAACATACATTACATCCATCCATACTCACAAACTTTCGCGTTTATAATATTAGTAGGGCGTACAACAAACGATCTCGTAAGACAACCCCATCTTAACTGTGTCTTGAGCGATAAGACTATTGATATTTTCTACTTTCATTTTGATGGTAAAAAACGCCATTTTTTTCGTGTATTTTTGATATAGCTCTCGCGCAATAAAGACAAATTACCGGCATTTATGATACATAAAAAGCAGTTCTAAATAGTTACTAACATTCTTAGTAGTTAATCACGTACATACAGTGAAATTTTGTAGTAAACAAAGCGCATGCCGAAAGTATTTAGTCATTTGATAAAAGAGATAAAACAAAAGTGTATAATATATCAGGCGTCTCCCAATATCTGAGCTTCTGGAATGGCTGCCAACTGACAAGGAGTTGAGGCTCATCCCAGCGGAGAAGCTGAACAAGGAAACCGCTTGGTACTGGCGCCATCTGGCGGAGCACTTACAGAAGATAGACGATGACGAAACTCTCGAGACCGTGCTGCCGGATCTAGTGGTGCTCATTGGATACATCCGTGCGTAAGTATTTGTACTCGTAAAATTGAATTTGAACAATTCATTGTTAGCACTGCGAAAAAACTTTTGGTTTGAGAAATTCTTACTATCGACTTCTAGGTTTAAAAAAAAACTATTCCATTTAAAAAATATTGAAGTATCAGTGATTCTAAAGTTTCTGCATTCCATTTCAGAGGGGAACATGGTATTTGTGCACTTAGTATAAGTAAGTAGTATAGTTGTATTGTATTCCTGTACCATAACTGAATCTACGTGGGTCCACCTGTGTTTCCTCTACTTGATAAAGGCTAACCTCGAAAATCTCCACAACGATTGGTTCTGCGATGCCCGTATCTAGAGCGACTTCCTGTGACTCATTTTGTAAGGAGCCTGCGTACGATAAGTTTTCATCGCACTGTTGTTTTGTTATTCAAGAACCTTTCTGCCCAACGGTTGTCAGTTCTACTCCTCGCGCACTGTCACTTAAGTTAGTCACAGAAGAAAATAATAGTACTAACCCCGTACAGAAAGGATACTCACCGCCCAGTGCTAAAATGAGTTCCCCGCCCGATAGCGCACGCACCGCACACCGCAGGAGCCGCGGAGGCTCAAACTGGGGTGTTTTGGGGTGTTTTACATAGCGTGGCAGTGTTTGACTTGTAATTGATATTCAGTTGTTATTCAAAAAGAAGTAGCTTGTGTTTTTTGTATGGAGTGTCCGACCTGTGGTGTAGTGATTCATTTTGTATGTTGTACCAGTATCGTAGAGTCCCCGTGCCCGGACGAGAGCTCAGACCCGGTGGGCTTCACCAGCCGGCAGTACGTGATACACGAGCTGGCCCTGATGTTGCGCGTGTACGACTGTAGCGACCCCGCCGGCCGCACCGCGCTACAAGCTCTGCTCACTGACGCGCTCACTGGTAGGTAGTAGGTACTGCTTCACCAGCCGGCAGTACGTGATACACGAGCTGGCCCTGATGTTGCGCGTGTACGACTGTAGCGACCCCGCCGGCCGCACCGCGCTACAAGCTCTGCTCACTGACGCGCTCACTGGTAGGTAGTAGGTACTGCTTCACCAGCCGGCAGTACGTGATACACGAGCTGGCCCTGATGTTGCGCGTGTACGACTGTAGCGACCCCGCCGGCCGCACCGCGCTACAAGCTCTGCTCACTGACGCGCTCACTGGTAGGTAGTAGGTACTGCTTCACCAGCCGGCAGTACGTGATACACGAGCTGGCCCTGATGTTGCGCGTGTACGACTGTAGCGACCCCGCCGGCCGCACCGCGCTACAAGCTCTGCTCACTGACGCGCTCACTGGTAGGTAGTAGGTACTGCTTCACCAGCCGGCAGTACGTGATACACGAGCTGGCCCTGATGTTGCGCGTGTACGACTGTAGCGACCCCGCCGGCCGCACCGCGCTACAAGCTCTGCTCACTGACGCGCTCACTGGTAGGTAGTAGGTACTGCTTCACCAGCCGGCGTGATAATAAAACGTGGTGTAATTATATTTGATTTATTACTAATTACAAATTTATTTTTTCCTATTAAGATCGTAGTTTCACGTGACCGGTCCGAGCATCATATTACTGTCTCGTTTCTGCCATTATATCAAGGCACGAATCCCGTCTGTGTTACAAGCACTAATACGAGGCAATGTTTCTCTAAATAAGGATGTTGATAATAATATGATTATGAATAACAAAGAATTACCTACACTGTACAGTATAAAAACCGTCCGAAATCACTCGTATTCGTCAATTTTATTATTCGTACCAAAACGCTTAATGGAAAATGCGACCTCATAAGATTGTATTCCATTTAAATATTTGTCGGAGACAGGTCGAATTCTAATAGCAAAACGCTGCGTCATAGCAAGCGCACGAAGCCCTGTGATTGGCTGAAAGTTAATAACACGCCATTTTCATAGTAACTAGGCTTGGTGTGCTAAGACGGAGCCTGGGAGCAAGGGTACTCACTGCCCGGACGACCACACAAGTAATCGGTCGCTCCTCCCAAGAACTGTCCCCGCTATAACCAGTGATCTCAGTGCTTGTTATAATAGACTATTGAACTGTATGTGTTAACTTGAACTATTAAAATTGTTAATAATTCATTATTACTCGGTTTACCTATTAATCGCCCACTCTCAAAGCCGTTTCTCTGAAATCAGATTGTGGGATTCAATCGAGTAATAAGATGTCGCGTAGTAATAAAAACGGAAGTGACGTGCAGTGGCGGCAAATACTAGAGGCGCAAAATGAACAAATGCGCTTACTCATCGATGCTTTAAATCGGCCACCACCATCGGCCACCGCCAAGAAGAATGTGCTATTTCCAGAGTTCGACCCTGACAAGCGCGATACAAACGCATTGTCATGGTGCACTACGGCCGACGTCTGCATGGCCGACGCCCCGCTTGAAGGTAGCCAGCTGGTTGTAGCTATCAGCAAAGCACTGAAAGGATCAGCTTCGACGTGGCTCTCACAAATAATTTATCAGGGCATAACGTGGCTAGAATTTAAAGAATTGTTCATCGCAAGATTCGCCTCGGAAGAAACCATGGCTGCCACGCTAATCAAACTTGCCTCTGATAAACCAAATGAGAAAGAAACTTATGGAGCTTACGCCAGCCGTATCATGTCATCGCTTATGAATCGTTTCAAGAATGTAGACACTGAACGTATCATGGTATCAGTCGTGCTGGCACACATGGCACAGATGGACCAAAAACTCCAACATCTTGCCTTTACAACGGATATTACATCACGTTCCGAACTGCAGAAGGAAATGCAAGCGTTTTCCTACCTGAAACGCAAGGCGCCTACCGCGAATGATAAAGATGACGCCAAGCGCCCCAGAATGACTACCGCCTCGATCAAATGCTTCATCTGTGGAAGACTCGGGCATAAACAAGCAGAATGCCGACAGAAGAGCAAGGAGATGAAGAAGACGCCTGCCACTACCACCAGCGCCACCCTTGTACGCGCAAGTCCGCGCCCTTCCACCAGTGGAGAGGTGGTTTGCTATAAGTGCGGTGCCCAGGGTCATATTGCGAGCCGCTGCACCAGTCAAGCTGCATCCACTAGCACAGCAGCCAAGACCGAGAGACGTGTCAACATATGCGAGGTCGAGCCCCCAGCTGGAACCGTAAAACACCTCGGTAAGCAATATGAGTTTCACTTTGATTCGGGTGCCGAATGCTCTTTGGTTAAAGAAAGTGTGTCATGTAATTTGTCTGGTAAACGTTTCAACAACGTAGTATCCTTAATTGGCATAGGTAACAAGAAAGTAATAAGTACCGAACAAATTTTGTGTTCTGTTGAAATTTGCGACTATCCAACTGAAATCTTATTTCATGTTTTGCCTGACATATACCTGCGTAGTGCTATAATGATTGGCCGTGAAATCTTACATAAAGGGTTCATTGTTAACATTAGTTTGAATGAGTTCACGATAACTAAGTCAAGTGCGACAAACACCTGCTCAAACTCGAATCATAACAAACGAAAACAAGTAGTTAATTTTAAGAATATAGACATGGAGTGTTCACCCTACGCTAAGCGAACACTTCTTAATTTGTTAAAATTATATTCCGACAGCTTCACTTATCACTTTCCAACTACACGCGTGACGACAGGTAAATGTGATATTCGTTTGGTTGATCCAAGTCTCACTGTACAGAGACGTCTATACAAGTGTTCTCCTGCCGAAAGTGAAATAATGCGCGAACGAGTAAATGATCTGTTAGAAGCGGGGATAGTTAGGCCAAGCAAGTCGCCATTCGCAAGCCCCGCGCTATTAGTTGAAAAACAAGATGGTAGTAAGCGTATGTGTGTAGATTACAGAGAGCTTAATAAAAATACTGTCCCAGATAGGTACCCACTGCCTTTGATTTCAGATCTTATTTCACGCTTACACGGTGCTAAATTCTTTTCAAGATTAGATTGTGCAAGCGGTTTTCATTTGATCCCAATGAGTCATGAGTCAGTTGAACGTACCGCATTCATTACACCTTTTGGGCAATACGAGTACTTAACGATGCCGTTTGGTCTACGTAACGCGATCTCGGTTTTTCAAAGAGCTATTGTTGAAGCTTTAGGTGAACTAGCGTATACTTACGTCATTGTTTACGTTGACGATATTTTAATTATATCCGAGACAGAGGAAGAAGGGCTAGATAGGTTACGTACAGTTTTAGATATCTTAACAAAGGCGGGATTTTCCCTGAATTTAAAGAAATGTTCGTTTTTAAAAACGCGTATTGAGTTCTTGGGCTATGAGGTTGAAGCGGGTGTGATTAAACCAAACAAACGCAAGATTGAGGCGTTGTCAGCGTTGCCACCGCCCAAATCAGTAACCCAGCTTAGACAGTTTATAGGTCTCGCCTCATATTTTCGCCAGTTTGTACCTAATTTTTCTCGTCTCATGGCACCATTACATAGGCTTACCACAGGCAAGTGCTCTTTCATTTGGAAAGACAATCACGAACAGATACGTCAGCAGGTTATTTCTATTCTTACTAAAGAACCGGTATTAATGATTTTCGATCCCCGTTTCCCCATAGAGCTTCACACTGATGCTAGCGCAGACGGATATGGTGCTATGTTATTGCAAGAAGTAGATGGCAAGCGCCGCGTAGTGGGTTATTTTAGTAAACGAACCTCCCCGGCAGAGTCTAAATACCACTCGTATGAATTGGAAACACTAGCAGTAGTTAACGCAGTAAAGCATTTCCGATCATATTTGCACGGAAGGAAGTTTACTGTAGTGACCGACTGTAACTCGCTGAAGTCTTCTAGTGATAAAGTTGATCTTACCCCGCGAGTTCACCGTTGGTGGTGTTTTCTACAGTCGTTTGATTTCAATGTAATTTATAGAGCCGGAAAACAAATGGGACACGTAGATTTCCTATCCCGCAATCCCCTCTCGCGCGACTTTATTCAACAATCGCCGAAAGTAGTTCAAAAGCTAGTTAATTTGACAGAGCTCTCTGAAAACTGGCTACTAGCAGAGCAGCAGAGAGACGACGATATTCAAAAACTTATCTCGGCGATTAACGAGACTACAATATCAGATGACATAGCGAAGACATACGAACTTCGTAAGGGAGTTCTTTATCGTAAAGTTCAACGTAACGGTCGTACTAAATGCTTACCTATCGTACCTAGGGCTCTGAGGTTATCTGTTGTTAATAATGTGCACGAGTCAATTGTTCATTTAGGGTGGGAAAAAACATTAGAAAAGCTGTACGATCATTATTGGTTTGAGGGCATGGCTCGTTACGTACGTAAGCTTTTAAATAACTGCGTAACTTGCAAAGTGGCAAAAAGCAAGTCGGGTAAAGTTCAAGCAGAGCTTCACCCAATACCCAAAGTCACTGTACCTTGGCACACGGTACACATTGATGCAACAGGGAAACTCAGTGGAAAGAGTGATAAAAAGGAATACGTATTCGTTCTAATTGATGCTTTCACTAAGTTTGTTATTCTCAACTATACTAAAAATATCGATGCGAAGAGTAGCATAAAGGCGATTAAAAACAGTGTTTCCCTTTTCGGTGCTCCCGTTCGAATTATTGCGGATCAAGGTCGCTGTTTTGCTAGTCGCGAATTTAAGGAATTTTGTGATAGTAAAAATATTAATTTGCACTTAATAGCTACGGGATCATCACGAGCTAATGGGCAGGTAGAGAGAGTCATGAGCAGTCTAAAATCGATGTTGACTGCGGTAGAAATGAGTGAAGATAGATCTTGGCAAGACGCGTTAGATGACGTACAACTAGCACTTAACTGTACGGTTAATAGAGTCACCCAGGCGAGTCCACTTGAACTTATGATTGGGAAAGTAGCGCGCCCTTTAGATTTAATGGCCAGTAATGATGTCTCTACTGAAGTGGATATTACGGAAGTTAGAGAACACGCTGCGCAACAAATTGAGAAGTCGGCTCAATATAACAAGTCTCGTTTTGATGCAACAAAAGCTCAGATTAAAAAGTTTTCAGTTGGAGAGTACGTTTTGATGGAGAATGAGGAGCGCAATCAAACTAAGTTAGATGCTAAGTTTAAGGGTCCTTTCAAAATAGTAGAGGTCTTAGACGGTGACAGGTACACTTTGAAAGCCTTAAATTCGAAGCGTACCTATAAGTACGCACATGATAGGCTGAGGAAAATGCCAGAGGGTCAAGTACCATTAGAATTAGATAACGAGGAGTCTGAAGTAGAGAGTGAGTGAGACAGAGTGTGAGGTTCTCAGTCCGGTTGGTCGACCGTACCAGAGGCTTCGCTGTAGCCGTAGTCCGTTAGAAGTCGGAATCTGCTTTGAGTAGACCGTGGATACGCGGTACGCAGGGAGCTCTGGCGAAGGTCGGGTCTCGACGAGACCGTAGAGTCATAGGGTTGACTCGGCGATCCCAGGTGGGGAGTCGCGTATATGGGAGGCTATGTGATAGCCCTAGGCCACGGATGAGATACCGATCTGATCTGGTTTCATGGTTTATTTGGTAATGTCTCATAATGGTTCTGTTTGATGCCGAAAGGCAGTAATAAAGTAATGGTACTTGATTGCTCTGTTATTTTTGCTTAGGCTACATGAAAGATTTAAATTTTGAATTTGAAACACAATATAAAATAAAATTGAGTTGAGGTGGAAGAAATGTTTCAGATGAGATAGGTCAGGATAGACCGAACGATATACTGTGCTGTTTTCCATTGTTCCAGGATAGACACTCGAGGACGAGTGACAGCGCAGGATGGCCGTGTCGGAGACAGGTCGAATTCTAATAGCAAAACGCTGCGTCATAGCAAGCGCACGAAGCCCTGTGATTGGCTGAAAGTTAATAACACGCCATTTTCATAGTAACTAGGCTTGGTGTGCTAAGACGGAGCCTGGGAGCAAGGGTACTCACTGCCCGGACGACCACACAAGTAATCGGTCGCTCCTCCCAAGAACTGTCCCCGCTATAACCAGTGATCTCAGTGCTTGTTATAATAGACTATTGAACTGTATGTGTTAACTTGAACTATTAAAATTGTTAATAATTCATTATTACTCGGTTTACCTATTAATCGCCCACTCTCAAAGCCGTTTCTCTGAAATATTGTTTGACATTTCCTGAAAAGAAGCTCGTTTAATTAGCCGGTCAACACGAAAAATATCTCGTCCGGTAATGAACAAAATTTTGAAATGTTTCGACGTTCTCGCTTCGTTTGTTCGCGCAATTAAAAACCTTAAGCTCGACAACTTAAGTGATTTTTGGTTTTTTAATTGCACTTAAAACCTCGATCCCTCTATTGTGAGTGTTTACACAAACTTAGCAACATCCATGGTCCAAGAAAACTTGACTAACACAAGTCTACGTCATTTTGCGCTGTTCATCCTTGTATATTACACGCATTCGACAAGGATGAATAGGCAAAATGACGTAGGCACGGAGGTTGTCAGTCACGTGGTCTTCTTGTTAGACCTTGTTTTCTTACACCATGGCAACATCTGAGGGGACTATTAAGTTCAGCGCGAGCTGTAATATTGTCGTGACATTTCGCAGGAGACTACGGTCCGCTAAGCGCGGAGGTGATTCGCGCGCTGGTGTCCGCTTTAGAGATGGTGGTGGGGGAGGTGGGGCAGCGCATGGAGGTGGTGTGTGACGTCATCAACGCGCTGAGGGACCCGCCGGAGCCAGACCTGCCGCCGCCGCCGCCGCCGCCACAGGACGACGCCAAAGCCAAGCTAGAGGTAAAAAAAAACTCCCGCCACAAAGCCGGTACTTGATCCTTTCGACAACTAGAAATGAGCTGATAATCTTCAAATGGCTGAAGATATTTTCTTTAAATATAAAGTAAATAAATAAAAAAAATATTTCGATAACAGACAAAGTGACAAACTTTAGAATCTGCCAGTTTAAAGGCAGAATAATACTCCCATTACATCTGTCATTTATAGTCTTGGTTCATAGCTAATCATACTCTCGATTGTGACACCTTGCAAACAAAAAAAAACTAGATCATAATTGGAGCATCGGTTTAGGAGCTACGATGCGACAGACAGACAGACGCACACGTCAAACTTATAACACCCCCCTTTTTCGTCGAAGGGTTAATAATGAAATAATAATACATAGTTTAAAAAACTAAAAAACACGCTTCCTGTCCGCCACCTTGGACGTCCGCCATATTGGATTTAAGTCACGTGACTTTTTTTTCGTATTCCTGACAGCAAACCCTTTCATTTAATACCTATATCATGGGGGTGGATTTCAAACAGCCAGTTCACCATCTTAGGGAGGCCGCCATATTAGATTTGTAATGACGTTTCTTGGCTAGTCATGTATTGTCATCAGAACTCAGAGCGTGTGCAAAATTTCATCCTAATCGAAGACCAGGAAGTGGGTCAAATTAAGATTCCAAGATTTTCTTACATACATAGTTACTTACAAGTGAAGCATAAAGCGTGTAAAAAGGCACACTCATACATAGTGATACTTCGGAGTCAGGACGCATATTTGTGCAATCAGTCAGTATCGTTAATAGATCTCAAGAAAAAACATTTTCAAATAGCTTGCAAAGATATTGAAACAAATATTATTTTACAATGCATGTGCTCGAAAAGGAGCGTTTTCTAGGCAGCCAAACAGTGCGGAAAGTAGTACTTTTCCGCACTAGTGCTTTTTACTTTTCAGTTTTTTTTTAATTTTTGCTCAAGCTGTCATTCAGCCAGTCAACCTAACATTTCAGTATTTGAGATATTTTTATTACCAATTGTTACTAATATAAAGGGAACAATAAAAATAACAATTCAATAAACGCGTTTATAATTAGTATAATTACTTTAGAAATTGATTTTTATTGATAAATTACGTTCAAATATTAATTAAAAATTTGCGTGGCTGAATAAATTTTACTCATTGCCTTATTGCGATTCGACAGCTTTGCACATGCGCAGTAGATGTTTTTTTCAGCGCGAATGTGTTTTGTTTATGAAGCCCGTCATTTTATACGCCTTTTTAATATAACTGTTTTTTTTCTTGCACAATGCATTGTAAAATCTTGTATGATACACGTGCGAAAGATGATTTCCGACTCGTGTCGGCTTATACACTCGCTCGCTTTGCTCGCTCGTGAATAAAATGACACTCATCGGAAATCACATACTTTCCGCACTAGTATCATAAATAACTATTACAATGCATGTGCTCGAAAAGGAGCGTTTTCTAGGCAGCCAAACAGTGCGGAAAGTAGTACTTTTCCGCACTAGTGCTTTTTACTTTTCAGTTTTTTTTTAATTTTTGCTCAAGCTGTCATTCAGCCAGTCAACCTAACATTTCAGTATTTGAGATATTTTTATTACCAATTGTTACTAATATAAAGGGAACAATAAAAATAACAATTCAATAAACGCGTTTATAATTAGTATAATTACTTTAGAAATTGATTTTTATTGATAAATTACGTTCAAATATTAATTAAAAATTTGCGTGGCTGAATAAATTTTACTCATTGCCTTATTGCGATTCGACAGCTTTGCACATGCGCAGTAGATGTTTTTTTCAGCGCGAATGTGTTTTGTTTATGAAGCCCGTCATTTTATACGCCTTTTTAATATAACTGTTTTTTTTCTTGCACAATGCATTGTAAAATCTTGTATGATACACGTGCGAAAGATGATTTCCGACTCGTGTCGGCTTATACACTCGCTCGCTTTGCTCGCTCGTGAATAAAATGACACTCATCGGAAATCACATACTTTCCGCACTAGTATCATAAATAACTATTACAATGCATGTGCTCGAAATAAACGTTTTCTAAGCAGCCAAACAGTGCGGAAAGTAGCACTTTTCCGCACTAGTGCTTTTTACTTTTCAGTTTTTTTTTAATTTTTGCTCAGACTGTCATTCAGCCAGTCAACCTGACATTTCAGTATTTCAGATATTTTTACAAATTACTGATTTACCTATTGTTACGAATATAAAGGGAACAATATAAATAACAATTCAAGAAACAGGTTTATAATTAGTATAATTACTTTAGAAATTGATTTTTATTGATAAATTACGTTCAAATATTAATTAAAAATTAAAAATTAAAAATCATTTTACTCATGCCTATTCGACGAGGTAGCCTTGCACATACGCGCGCAGCGCAGTACCTACATAATATTTTCAGCGCGCATGTGTTTAAGAAGCCCGCCATTTTATACGCCTTTTTAATATAACTGTTTTTGTTTTCTTGCACAATGCATAGTAAAATCTTGTATGATACACGTGCGAAAGATGATTTCCGACTCGTGTCGGCTTATACACTCGCTCGCTTTGCTCGCTCGTGAATAAAATGACACTCATCGGAAATCACATACTTTCCGCACTAGTATCATAAATATCTATTACCCGTCCCTATGTCCCTATGTCCCTATGTCCCTTTGTGCGCTTAAATCTTTAAAACTACGCAACGGATTTTGATGCGGTTTTTTTTAATAGATAGAGTGATTCAAGAGGAAGGTTTATATGTATAATACATGCGTAATATACTTAAGGATAAGCCACAATAACCATTTTCCCGTGCGGAGCCGGGGCGGGTCGCTAGTTTTCATATAAATTGATGCCAATTTTTTTATAATTATGATTTGTTTATAACGTATTTTGTTTATTTTTTATTTAGAGAGCTAGGCTGCGTGTGTCTTTAAACGTAGCCATCGAGGCGCAGGAAGAAGCCGTCAGAGAGCAAAACTACGCGCTCGCAGCCGAGTGCAAAGCTAAGGTAATATCGACCACACATTTAGAAACGTAAAGCTTACATTACTATAAAGAAAAAATAATTTAACATAAATAAATTACAATGGAATATATTCATAAAAGTGATCCGGGCTAGCACAAGCTCAAGAGTGTTTCATTGAAATCTTTAAAGAAAATTTATTGAACAAAAATAATTAAAATTGAATATATTCATAGAAGTGGTCTTAAAAGTGATCAACTTAAAGAATAATACTTTAAACAAAAACACGATCAAAATTAAATGTCTCTAGTAATCTTGAAATTGATCAGACTTTTGGCGATCTTTTTCTTTTCAGTCATACTAATAACTAATAATGTATTTAACATATTTGAATAGTACCTAAAAATAGTTTTGTTAAAATTGTGGTTTACCTTGTTTATGTTTAGGTGGAAGATATTCAGAAGAAATTGGAGGATTTACAGGGTCAGCCCGCGCCTGCGCCCGCGCCGCCTATACCAGTAAGTGTAAAAAAATAAAAAAAAACATTCTGCGGACCATATTCCCTGAACTTCTATGGCGTTTGTCTTTTGTTTTTCTTGTCACCGTGCATCCCGCCCGCTTCCTGCTGCCGCCATATTGGCGCATAGAATATATTCGAGGTGTCTTCTCTAGAGATTGTTTCAACGAATAGTACCTATGGCGTTATGTTGGTTCCCCTGTCTCGCCCCTGGAAATCATAAGGAGCCTCATACATAAAACAATGAAAACAGTGCTGCCAACATAACGCCATAAGCACTATTAGTTGAAACGATCTCTAGTACTTAAAAGTAATCCCTCAATGTTCCAGACTATAAGAGAGAAGATATCGGACTCAGCAACCCTGAACAAGTGTCTGATAATACTGAACAGCGCTCTGGACACGCCGCAGCTGCAGTCTGTCACTCCGGTACTGCGGACCATGTTCACTGAACTTGAGGTATACAATTAAATACGTTGCCTGGTAGAAATTGCTACCACAGCAATAAGGCTGCTTTTAGTACACTTTTAATGTTGTAGACTGTATTTATTGTCATTCTAAACTATACAGGGCGTCCCACGGCTATGCCACATGGAGGGAAAGTACCTTAAATATTGTAGATAGAACATTTTACTGAAAGGAAACATTATTTTATTTCTAAAAACTATTAAAACTGCATTCATGCATTTTTTAATAATTACATGGTTGAACCGGGAATCGAACCCGCTATACGAGAAAAAAATATATCCTATAGTTTTATCATACCGATCGAAAGGCTTCATCATAAGGGTTATTTTTTGCTAAATAACATAGTGTCAGAAATAAAAGGAAGACTATGTATTTTAACATTTTTAACACAAAAATTTTCAATTTCATGAAATGCGCAAAATGACCCCCACGCTGTTGAATACTTACAAATCACACTCTTTATTTCACTCCTTGTCGATTTTTTTAAGTTGTTGTGGTGGATTTTAAAATAATACGTCTAAGTTCTGTCTGTAGCTCGTGGACACGTACCGGTTCTTGTGAACTAAATTTTTTAACATAATCCCATAAAAACAATCCTAACGGGGCTAGATCTGGCGATCTAGGCCGGCCACCTCAAATGTTAAAATTCATAGTCTTCCTTTTATTTCTGATACTATGTTATTTAGCAAAAAATAATTCTTATGATGAAGCCTTTCGATTGGTATGATAAAACAACAGGGTGATTTTTTTTCTCGTGTAGCGGGTTCGATTCCCGGTTCAACCATGTAATTATTAAAGAATGTATGAATGCAGTTTTAATAGTTTTTAGAAATAAAATAATGTCTTCTTTCAGTAAAATGTTCTAACTACAATATTTAAGGTACTTTCCCTCCATGTGGCATAGCCGTGGGACGCCCTGTATACTGTAACGATGTGCGTACAACCTCATTTACACTTCATTTTCCATTTCATTCTCGCGTAAATTCAAACATTCAATTTTGGAGTCCCTTTGTCATTCATACGTCATCCTCGTCTATTTTTCGTCTTTTTCTCTTTGCAGTTTTCTCTTTGACTTTGCTGCCGTATTTCTTAAAATGTGTGTAATTTTGTAAAGTATAAGCTGCTTTATTAGATGAATTTGAAGACATTAGATATTATTGGTGGCTTTTTCCTGAGAATGAGATATTATCCCACTGTAAACAGTTGTCTTTGCCGTTCCTCGTGGAGCCATTTATCACTGTATTTTTTTTTATCGCAATCCGTCCAATAGTCGGTCCAAATCGGCGCGACAGTAATGAATGAAATATGGACTGTTTGTATAATAAGATGGCTTTTGCACGATTAATGCTACAGAAAAACACTATTTAGATTCGGATTGAAAGCAGTAAAAACTGATTTGATGATAGACTGGAATCTATTAAATATAATAATTGGGAGTGCTCATAACGAAGGACCTTAAATGGGGTGATCATATCAATGGTATAGTTAAGAAGGCGAATTCATTCCTGTATGTTGTAAGGCGCTCATTTCAACACATTACAACAGATGTTTTCCTGAAAATCTATAAGACTTATGTAAGACCATTGCTTGAATATGCAGTCCAAGTGTGGAATCCATACTTTGTCAAGGATATTGATTTGTTGGAAAGCGTGCAGAGGAAAGCCACAAAAATCCCATATAATCTTAGAAAGAAATCCTATGAGGAAAGATTGAGATTACTTCAGCTGCCTACATTAGAAGAAAGGAGATTAAGGGGGGATTTAATTGAAACTTACAAAATTCTTACCAACAAATATAACCTGCCTCTAAGGGACTTATTTACAATGAATAACAGTACAAGATTTCTGAGAGGACACGATATGAAGCTCAACCGCTCACACTCGAATACAAATGTCGCCCATCACCTCTTGTCAAACAGAGTGGTCTCTGTTTGGAATAAACTGCCGCAGGATGTGGTCTCTGCACCTTCAGTGAACGCGTTTAAGAATAGACTGGACAAATGGTGTAGTGCTAACAAGGACTGTATATTATCTAAAAGTGTGCGCATGTGATGTGACTCTAACATACCTTCATAAAATAATAATAATTGAAATATTAAATAATAACCAACCAACACTGTTCAGGACCTATCAGCATAATTGCTGCCTGTCCTTAAAATAATAATAATAATATCAATTTTGTTTGTCCTGATAATATTGATATTTATTTTCAGGTTGAAATATTCCAAAACCCAGATATACTGGAAAACGCGTTGGAAACAGTCGCTTTGTATGGAATGTTGGATAAAGAATTCGCCAAGGAAAATAAAGCTTTCTTGTTTGCTAATGTAAGTACATATCACGATTCAAGATTAGCTTAAAATCAAACACATGCCTACCTTTTTTGCTTTGTGAAGTTGCTAACGAAAGTCAAAATATTCGACAATCATCTTCCATAGAGTTTGGCTACTGAAAGTAGACAATTGATGAAATTGGAAAACACTGTACTGGCCACAAAGTTACATAGAAAAAAATAAAAAAAGTATCAAATTAGGTAAATCCATAGAATTGGGGTTGCCACGATGATTTTTTTCGTTGTCTCGTTTTTCATTGTCTTTCAATAGCCAAACTTTAGCTGTTTACTTTTCCAAATAGATAAATAATAACGTTCCATCATTGCCATTCAAATATGAACCTTAATGTGATATATACACAGTTGATCGACACGACGAACGAGAGCGTAGTGTGCACAGTTCTGAAGTGCTGTGTGGATCTGTTGTGCGTGCACGGCGCGCGCGTGTTCGAGGACGACGCGACACACACACACAACGACACAGAGCGCAGCAAGCGGACCACCACGCACACTGACACCGACGGTAAACACTTATTAATTCAGTTCAAAAAGCGGTTGTCTGTAAAGTCGGTTTACTGACGATAGTTGAACGTGACAACGACTGTGCCTCTTTGCCGCTCGTTTCGCGCTCTCGCTTGCACTTTAAGCCTTAAATGGAACCTCTCAGCCCCGCGGTAACGCCGCATTGCGTCATGTTTTTTCGTGCGTGCAGCCGGCTCCATCGAATTATAAGACGTTGTCACGTCAAAATTTATAAATTCTAGGCTAAGAACACTTGATGACGTCATTTCTGAAGTTAATAAGCTCTGCTCAAACCAAGACCGGCTCTCGTCTCAAACAATGTATAAGTCTAAGCAATGAAAAAGAGATCAAACAATCTAAAAGTTGCGATGCGATATCAGTTCGAACATAACTGGCAGTTTCGCGCAATGCATGTCTATTACACAACAAATTACTAGGGCGTTTGGACAGATAGCCAAGAAGCAGAATTCTATTCTATTTTACTTTGCTATTCTTCGCAAACTGTCCAATTCGTATTTTATTTGTCCAATTTAACTTGCCTTTAGTTGCCCAAAGTTTTGTGCATGTCATTTTTACGCGTAAAAATGCTAAAAGGACTAATCCATAGCGGCGACTAAAATGGTCTAAATCTTTTGTGAAAATTGATTTTGGAAATTCAAATGGATTGGATATTAAAATATTAGTGATAAATGCTAACTCGCGTCTTATTTACTTTTATTTCAGGCACGATTTCAGAATCCATACTACTAACTCCCGATCACAATACAGTTATCGAGATATTGTTGAAAATCATGGACGGCACGGTAAGTAACACCTTTTCCTGCTTTTAACGCCTTTGAAAAAATACATGAAATAAATTTGTTCTTAAATCTGTTTCAGTGTGCTGCATATCGGTTGATAATAGTGGAAGGCCTCTGCCGATTACTGCACCTAGGACATCTAGAATCGCCGTCCATATTAAGCAGATTACTCCTACTTTGGTTCAACCCTGCTACAGGTATGAATCACGGGTGCCCCTTAAATTGCACAACATAAATATCCCTATAATGAAAATCCATAACAGACTTGCCATAACTTTAAATGGTATAATAATTAGGATCCATAATTCAAAAATACATACCATTATTTAGCATAACTATTAAAATCCATAATTGTATAATCTTTCAAAATCATAAATTTAAGATATTTTGGTAAAAAAGAAGATTAGAGAAACAGCATTTTTGGTGATAAAAATAATAATTTAATATATGTTTACTATATTTGTCAAATTTATATTTCTTAATTATTATACATACTAACAGTATTCATATTAAAGTTAGGGCTTTTAAATATATGTATTTCAAAATTATGGATTTTAATCGTTATGACATTTATCGATTATGTATTGTCGATATATACATTTTCAATTATGGGTTTTAATATAGACCCATGAATCACACGAATATTATAGAGGCAAAAGTTTGGAGTGTGTATGTTTGTTACTTCTTCACGTAACGGCTGGAGCGATTTAAATAAAATTTAGTAGGTAGTTCGCTGACACCCTGAATTAACACATAGGCTACTCTTTTCCACGGGAAAATGCCTCATGGGAAAAATTGTTAACGCGGGCGGAGCCGAGCGGAAAGCTAGTTAAATATAATGCCAGATTATGTCTTAAAACGAATTTTAATAACTAGATTTAACTATTTCCGCACATTAAATAATATCAGTTTCGTATTTACTAGTATTTATTAAAATCCTGTTACTCACTTTGTATTTACATCCAATGTTTTATATTGTTTAAGTGGAGGAAGACATGCTTCGTCAGACCATCGGGGTTTTCTTCCAGACTTTCCCAACTAGCGTGGACGGCGCCCAGGAACAAATACAGGTACTTATCTGATGGTGATGATGATGATGATGCTCTAATAGAAGACCATGTTGTTATCAATTTCATCATACTTATGTTATAAAGAGGAAAGATTTGTATATTTTTTTGTGTGTGTGTGTTGTGTGTATGTGTACGTTTTGTTTGTAATGAATAAACTCAAAAACTACTGATCGGATTTCAAAAATTCTTTCACCATTAGAAAGCTACATTCACCCTGAGTAACATAGGCTACTTTTTACCGCAGCCGCGACTGAAAGCTAGTTTTATATAAATAAGATTATTGAATATTGATTTTTGATCATTAGATTACATTTTATTGTAATTACTGTTAATCTTTCCGTAAAAATTGATATAAATGTTTAGTCTGCAAAGGCGAGCTTATCTCTATAAAGAGATATCTTCCAAGTCAACCTATACGCTAGTGAGAGAAAAGAATTACAGTTTTGAGAGACAAAAATATTTGTTCCAGAAAGCAACATTACCCACCCTCCGCGCACTAGCCAACGCTCCGGCCAGCTCTCCGATCGCAGAAATAGATCAAGAAGCGGTCGTGAGGTTCATAGTGTCGCTTACCAGGGTCAACCATGAGGTCAGTACACAGCAGCGCGTTCTCAATAACTGCACCATATCATACTTCATACTCATCACTACATAGTATAAAACAAAGTCGCTTTCTCTGTCCCTATGTCCCTACCTATGTCCCTTTGTATGCTTAAATATTTAAAACTACGCAACGGATTTTGATGCGGTTTTTTTTAATAGATAGAGTGTTTCAAGAGGAAGGTTTATATGTACAATACATGCATAATATACTTAAGCTTAACCCACAATAACCATTTTCCCGTGCGGAGCCGGGGCGGGTCGCTTGTACTATAAATATTATAAAGACGAAATATTTGTATTTTTGTGTGTGTGTGTGTGTTCTATGTTTGTAATGAATAAACTCAAAAACTACTGAGTTGATTTCAAAAATTCTTTCACCATTTAAAAGGGGATAACCTGTTAACGCGTGCGGAGCTGCGACGGAAAGCTAGTTTTCTATAAAAGACTAGGGTTCAGTTGGTAAAAGTTATTGATTATATTAAAAGAAGATTGTAATCCCCATATTGTTTCCCAGTTGACAGACAGCCAAGGCGGTATGGCGGAGTTGCTAACGAACGCGCTGGTGCGGAGGCCCGCGGCGGCGGAGGCCGGCCTGCAGTGCCGCATGCTCGCCCTGCTGTCGCCGCCCAGACAAGCGCACCTCGCCTGCACGCTCGCCGTCGCGCTTAGAGACGTCTGCCCGGTAACAACTAGATATATATCACACACCGCGAATAGTCGCTGCGATTGCATTCGCTGCGAATATAAATGAACACGGTCATGGAATGAAGGATTTTCATTTTGACAGTTCTAAAAACAAAAAAAGGTTTCATTATGGTCATAAAAGATGACGCGGCACTAACTCTTACGTCAGATAAAATAGACGTGCTTGAAGGTGGGAAAAGAAGTCACAAAATTTTGTCGCAAAGAGGTCACTGGTAAAACGAATCAAAAATTTAAACGCAACTCAGCACGACACGAAATTAAAAAACAACAAAGTGCGTGACGATTGACGTGACAACAACAGTGTTGCCAGTTTTTTATCTGCCCTGATTGCTCGATTTTGACATATTCGACATGCACGCCATCTATTTGAGTCAATAATTTTTTTTTTTAAATGCCATCTTGAAAATCCCTCATTCGCAGCGAATGGCCCTGTCACACTGAACGATTACTCGCTGCGAGTGCCAATTCACAGCTACTAATCACTGTGTCTGACCGAAGCTTAAGCCTAGCATGATGCACTGTCACAAGAGATTGTGGAGGCGAAGGGAAAATCTTCCTTGGGGCATGGTGGTGAGCCCTGGGACCGCGGTCCAACTGTACTTCGTTGGAACTTGTCTTTATTCAATGTCTTACGAAAACTCTGATAGCGCATTTCAGGTCTTGGCTTCTAATTGGTAGTATGTGGAGCGCCGCTACAAGATTATACAAAATAATACAATGCAAAATTTTTGATGATTATATCACATTTTACTGTCAAAAAGTTGGGAGTAACTCACCATATTATAATTTCATGCTACCTTCAAACTAGCTCGACTGGAGTGCCTCTTAAAACGTAATACTATACTATACAACAAAGGAATAGTCAGTCTCGGCTTATTGAGCAATAAGAATTGGTTTTAACTTGCTTGAAAATAAAAATAAAAACGAGGCGTGCATCACTCCGTTATTTAGGTATGATCGGCCAATCCACCACCTTTAGTAGTGTTAGATTTTTTTTTAGTTTCTTTCTCCCTTATGGGAAAGGCAAAGAGATCTAAGCCCATACAGCCTAGTCTTTAGTAGTTCCTTGCATTATCCAAGTTTACTGTCTTCATCTTTAGTCATTATTTCTTCAGTTTCATTTCATCGTCTTTAGTCATTTCCTGCATCCATGTTAAATGTCTTATTTCTTGTTACGGGATCATTGAAATGCAAATGTGGTTCTTACATTCCAATGATACTAAAGTTTAACGCGGGGTATCAAACCAGAAACAACTAACCACTCATTATTTCTCACTTTCATTGAATAGTTCTTCTTTAACGGCACTTTATCGCACTAATGCCACCATATTAACACCACAATTACCATGAAAAACTAATTTTATAAAGGACGAAACAATGAACCCGCCATTTCCACTCGATTCCCGCGTAAAAACCAGTAGTGTTAGATATGATTAGTAGAAGGCGCTAATCGGCGCGATGTGCGATAGAATAGGAGGCAGAGTTTTTAGCTAGAGCCGTGCGATCTGAATGCACTTTATTGTAACGGAGCAAGGGTTGCTATTTATTTGAATTATGTCGAACTACGGAAAAAAAGTGTATGTGTAAATGTGTGTGTGTGTTAATGTACTTTAACCATGTCGTATGTTTTAATTTGTCATTTTATTTATGACTTTCAGAAACTACCGGATAAGCAGTCGCAGAGGAACCTGACCCGATACCTCGGCGCCCTAGAGGCGGCTGAACGTATTAGCCTCAACAAAATGTCTAATACAGGTACATATTAGGTCCTTACATATGAAATTGCCGTTCAGTATCAAAAAAGTGAAACAAGTTTTTTTTAATGAAATTATTATTTAATCAATCGAAGTATGCGCCGTTGTTATCGATACACTTCCGCCATTTTATAGGCAGATCATTGATACCTTTGGAAAAAAACTGGGAGCGAGAGTCTATGAACTGTTTGAAGGCGGTTTTGACTGCCTCATCAGATTTGAAATTTTTTCCTTGTAAAAAGTTATCCAAATTTTGAAAAATGTGGTAATCGGTTGGGGCAAGATCTGGAGAGTATGGTGGGTGACGCAGATCAAGATCTGCAAGCCCCAACCAATTACCACTTCTATTTTTGAAGACGAGAAAGCTTAAAATGACACTTCGGTCATTTTGCGGCCGGGTAATAGGGAATATGCATGGAAAAAAAACAAAGTCACGTGACTGAAGTTTATATGAAAAGTAGTAGATTTTCGACCTATGTTCCTTAGTTTAGTTTAGTTTAGTTTTATTTATCTCATACTACAAGATTGCACACATTTTTACATTATTATAAAAAGGACATCGGTAGTATGATCGTCAATACTAGTATGTATGTATAATTAGGAAAATATAACTAAAGAAATTCATTACATAATTGGTCATGTCAAGGGAATATTAAAAAAGCGAATGTCAAATCAGAATAAAAAATAAGTATTACCAGGGGAAAGTTGTTCAGTTTCATGAGTAGGTACTACCACTATGTTGCGTTGCGGATAAACAACACGGTGTAAATTGAGGGAGGTCTAAAACTAAGGTAAAACTGTTTGAATTTATTTTTAACGAGGCTTATTTCTTTGTTATTAGGAATAACCGAAGGGACTATGCAATCAGAGGACACTCTGACGCATGTTGGTCGTGCTACTAACTCATTACGTAAGTATTCACTATCACTACATAGTATAAAATAAAGTCACAACAACACAACAACCGTGAAAGTTTTAAAAAGTATATTAAAATAAAGTCGCTTTCTCTGTCCCTATGTCCCTCCATTTGTACGCTTAAATCTTTAAAACTACGCAACGGATTTTGATGCGGTTTTTTTTAATAGATAGAGTAATTCAAGAGGAAGGTTTATATGTATAATACATGCATAATATACTGAAGGATAACCCACAATAACCATTTTCCCGTGCGGAGCCGGGGCGGCGGGTCGCTAGTATTGTATAAAACAAAGTTGCTTCCCTTCTGTCTGTCGCTATGTATGCTTAGATCTTTATTACTACGCAACGCTTGCCTGGAAGAAATCGTTTAAAGCGATAAGGCCGCCAATTGCCTTTTCTAACCTACTTTTTATTTCTGTACCTATATTTTTTTTGTGCAATGAAGTGTATTTGAATTGAATTGGATATTGATACGGTTTTTTAATAGATAGAGTGATTCAAGAGGATAGTTTATAAGTATAATACATGTAAGTAATATACTTAGAGATAACCCACAATAACCATTTTCGGGAAAGACGGGGTGGGTCGCTAGTTCAGTATACAATTTACTATACAGTGATATGGCATTTTGTTTTAGGAATATATTATCTTTTTTTTTTACTGTAAAAGGTTTCCTGTTTGGTGTGATTATTATGATATTGTTTCTTTTTGTTTTTCATATTGTTAGAAAATAATGCTGGGAATTTGCGTTTGCGAGTGTCAAATGTTTTGAGCAAGTTGCGTGCGAGTATTATATTGGGTATTGAGATTTTATTTCGTAAAACATCATCCGCAATCATTTGATACTTCATTGTTATTTAGTACAAATCAATAGCTAGTTTCTGGTACTTTTTTCTCAACCTGTAGAATTATAACTCATTATTAAGGTACTTCCATTAATGTCGCATAATCATTTTCCATAATTTTAATCAAATAATTGCATCTTTTACAAAAATTAAACATAATACCTTACCGACTTTATAAGTTGAATGGTTAACTTACTGTTGTTTGTTCAGTAGCAATAGACAGTTCTGGTTTTCATTATATTTACTTGATTCTCGAATGAACGAAAAATAATTTAGGATAATATATAATAATATCACTCTTGCAGCCCAGCCTTTAGCCAGAAGCACCCACGTGGTGATCAACGAAACAGTTGAAGAGGAAGTGGAAATAGACGAAACTTCACCCACTGAACCTTCCAAAATATCTGCCGGTGAGTCACACAATACAAACTCAACTTACAATACAAATACTATTCTTATACTTGTCACTACAAGAAGAAAATAATTGTACCAACCCGTACAGAAAGAACACTCACCCCCCCGCGCCAAAATGAGTTCCCCGCCGATATCGGCACCCCGCAGGCACGGCGGGACTCCGCCGGTGGTGTTCAGGGGTGTTTTACGAGTACATAGCGCTTATCGCCATTGACTTGTAGTTGATATTCAGTTGTTATTCAAAAAGAAGTAGGTTGTCAAAATGCGTTTTCTGTATGGAGAGACCGACCAGTGACTACAGTCCCACCGAAACCCTCCCGATTAGCTTTAATAGACGGCTCAATAGATTAAGTGAGCGACACCAGGGTTTGTGAGATAACCTCGAAACCCATACACTAAGCATTCAGCAGTATTTAATTTGGTGTCAGGATCAGCGCCGGCCGCTGAGAGCACGCACGTGGAAGAACAGCCAATGTCAGCGCGCAGCTCGGGGTCCGACCACAACAACCAACCACAGTCCGACTCCAGCGACGGGGTCTCGCCAGAGAAGAAACCTAAAGTCTCTAAAGGTACCACATACTATGTAACTCAACACAGCGTAGTATTTGGGAAACAAAATTCCTTGACAGCGCAGATTTTCTGTTTCAGCTTGGGTATATACGAGTATGATACAAAATGACAACACCGTAAAGGAAGTGGCGCCCCTATTAATATCACCACTTTTTTGCCAGACTATGTTTATTATTGTTTTATTCCTTTAATCCTCGTATTTTCTATTTGGTTTTTCATTTTGTTTAAAATCTCGGAATTTTGGGCGTTGACAGAATCGCGTACTACAACTCACAGAATGGAGCTTCCTTACCCCAAGCCTTCATCTGATTATTATAATCGGTGATTATTATAATGACGGCCCCGTAGCCTAGTTGGTAGTACGTCTGCCTACTGAGCACAGGGTCGCGGGTTCGAATCCCGCCCAGGGCAAACATTCGTGTGATGAGCACTTGTGTTTGCCCTGTGTCTGGATGTTGTATATTTATATATGTATGTATATCAGCTGTCTGGCACCCATAGTACAGGCTCTGCCTAGTTTGGGGTCAGATGGCCGTGTGTGAGATGTCCCACATATTATTATTATTATAATCATTCAACTGGGAAAGGAGGGGTAATTAGTAATTTGTAACTTATTTATTTTTGAGATTTCAACTTATGTTCCTTAGGGAAAGTTGTTCAGTTTCATAAGTACTACCACTATGTTGTGGATAAAGAACCAGTTAAATTTGACGGTGTACAGGTAGACTTCAAATTATCTCCTCTGTGTTTCACTTTTCACACTCATAAGAACCATACTACTACTACTAGAGTGGCTCAGCGACCCAAAGTAGGTCTTGGCCTCCGACACTAGAATTCGCCACTTGTCACGGTCTTGCGCCGTTTCTTGCCAGTTGATGGCTTGAAGATCGCGCAGGTCCGACTCCACAACATCGATCCAGCGGAATCTGGGTCGGCCCACTGGACGTCGCCCAATAGGTCGCCCCAGGTATGCCTTTTTTGCCGCGCGATCTTCACCCATTCTTTCAACGTGACCGAGCCAGCGAAGTCGTTGGGATTTGGTCTCGCCGATGATGTTAGGCTCGGCAACAAGTTCTTCGATAAGAACCATAGATGCTAAATAATTATTTCTACTTTGTTTGGGTGGCTGTATTAACAAATTAATAATTTTCCTAGCTAAAAAGAAAAAACTATCCCTGGTCAAGACATCCACAAAAGATAGCAAAGCCAGCAGCAGTAAAGAAACTCAGAAGAAAGATAAAGAGAAGGAACAAGAAGAGAGTGAGAAGGGAGGAGTGAAGAGAAGTAGATCGCAGCGCTCTTTAGTGGATGTAGAAAGAGGTAAGGTTATATCTGAAATCATGTTTACTAACCTTTATTACTTAAGCTTTTTATTATTTTCTTTACCCAGCAAAGTTAAAAAAGCTGTAATGGCCACATTGGTCATATAATTTAAAACTAAATCTTTATTGTTTTACTAAGTTACTTGATCCTTCTTCGCTTTGAGGTTGGAAATATATTTAAACAGCTATATGGTGACACCATAATATTTCCAGTCAATTCGAATCACGCAACGCCATTAAAATTTCAGTAATTTATTACCACGATTAATAATTTATGAAGTTGTTTCCTACATATTTTAAAACATTTCTTATGAAAACGGGCAAAATGTTCATTGACTTCCTATTTAAAATATATAAATATGTTTTAATATGTACGAAGCAAACGCGATATATGTAGAACTTCGTCGGTGGTCAATGTTCTTCTCTAATCACAGCTCAAAAAGTCCGAGCAGAAAAGGCCAAAAAAGC
Source organism: Teleiodes luculella (assembly GCA_948473455.1). Lineage (NCBI taxonomy): Eukaryota > Metazoa > Arthropoda > Insecta > Lepidoptera > Gelechiidae > Teleiodes > Teleiodes luculella. The sequence continues at coordinate 6,161,031 of OX419600.1, read as the reverse complement.
TCAAGAAGCCATCAGTTCCCCGCCGAAGCTTCCAGAAGACTTGGACGTCTCTAATGTCACCGTGCGGAAGTCTACCCGGGGAGCGCAGTCGGGCTCCAGCCCCGAGACCGGCGGGCCCAGTAAGGGGAACACGGCTAAACCACACACGAAAAAAGATGGCAAGAAAAAACCAGCGACGAAGAAACAAGCTGGTAGGATATCATGTTAATTTAAAATTTAATAATTCTAAAGCCTGACCAAAGAAATAAGAAACCTGCTCTGGGGGCGCCACGTGTATATTTTTACGACTCTGGCAACAATTTGCCATATAAAATTAGTTCTATTGAAATTCCGCGATATGGCGAGATGTCTTATTTCTCTGATATACGTATAGTAAAGGCTGCCACACACCGGATACGTCTGCAGCACCGCGTAACAGAAGGCAGTTTACACAGTGTCGCAGACGCAGCAGCGCGGTGTGAGTGTCAATAGGAAATCCCGTGTAATACAACGTTTACGCCCGCCTTCGCGCGGCGACGTTGCCGTTCCGCTGCCGCGCGCGCCATTTCGGTTTGTGTCTCACGGACTGCCGTGCGTCTGATGCACGCAGACGTGCTGCATTGCTTCTGAGACACTTTCAGTGTGAATTTCTTATTTCAGGTTAATACATTACAGATTGTATCGCACGCATATGCAACGCAAATTAACGCAATGCGTATCCGGTGTGTGGCAATACAGAATGGCCATAAGTTACTGCTTTAATAATAAGTTACCTACTGTTTTAATAATAAGAAAAGGATACCCCTGCTGTTCATCCTTGTCGAATAATATGCATTCGACAAGGATGAACAGCAGATGACCTAGGCTTGTGTCAAGTTTGAGAGTCCGATTGTTAGACTTTGTTTTTTAGACCATGAGCACAGAAGAAAATAATAGTACTAACCCGTACAGAAAGGACACTCACCCCCCGCGCCAAAATGAGTTCCCCGCCCGATATAGCGCCCCACGCCCCGCACCCCGCAGGCGCTGCGGGACTCCGCCGGTGGTGTTCGGGGGTGTTTTACATAGCGCCTAGCGCCATTGACTTGTACTTGATGTTCAGTTGTTATTCAAAAAGAAGTAGCTTGTCAAAACGCGTTTTCTGTATGGAGTGACCGCGCAGTGCCTTGAGTTAGCTTGTAATTAGTTTGTTTTGTGTGTCCATTTAGTGGCGAAGTCCCCCCGCGCGACCCGGTCGTCGGGCGGGGCCCGCAGCAGCGCCGGCAGCCCGCGGCTCATGTCCGACGACTCCGCCGACGAGACTGAACTACACACCATCGTCTACGACCAGGATATTGTGAGTACTTCAACTTGTTTAAATCTTTACAAGGCAGTCGCCACTATATTGCCACCTTAATTTTAACCTTATACCCTGAACACAAAGTCGAAAACGAATGCATTTTGTAAAGTTGTTTTGCCTTATCATAAAGGGTTAATTGCCAGCATCGTTCACATGTGTAACTACGAGTAGCAACAACGGCGAACCGTTATATAGAGTTAGAACCGAATAGGTATGTTTAAAGTGAAGGAGGTCTTTGCAGTTACTAAACTTTCGAATTCCTTTAATAGCGTTATTATCATTTAAGAATCTTATTCAACGTTGGGTAAATTTAAACAATATTCTGAAATTTTTCTACATTTAAATGTCCATGAAACTACTATAAAACATTTTAAGACCGCGCCGCGAAAGTCCGTATTACCACAGACAGAATAAATAATAGCGTCGCCACTCGCGCGCGCGTTTCCTACTAACTAGCCTCATATATGAGGCCGCCCGGCGTGACGGCGTAGGTACATTCTGGAGCTCTGGCGCGGAGTGCGCCGGGCCAGGCCTCCGTCACTCGATGTACTTGCGCGCTATAATTACTACCCGGACGCGATAACTTGAGACCTGCGTCTATGACGTCACTTTCAATGTACGGTGTGCAAAAATACCACGACGCGTCACGGTAATTTTTTTTGTTTAAGATTTGCTTGAGATTAAAATTAGGACTAAAATAAAATATTCTCGAAGGGGAAAATAATAATTATTAATAAAAATAATTAGAGTCGGAAGAGGGGCCGCATTCCAGCCGAGTCTCAAGTTATCGCGTCCGTGTAGTACCTACCGCTCGGCCGAGCGGTCTCAGGCCTTCTGCGGCCCCAATTCAGTGCGGCTGCGGCAAGCGAAGCGCGCGCACGTTGTTCAATATTTTTAGTCGTTCCATTCGTTCGTACGCGTAACTACGATGCCGTCTGGTGCCTTATTATTCTTAAATTAGCACAAAACTTATTTACACATATTTCTGCCGCAAAATTCGTTATCACATAATTAAATTAGCATATTTTAAGTTCAAAATAATTCTAGCGGACCGGGCGGTCACATTCACATTCATCAATAAGTAATCCATTTACGAGTATATCCGCGCGATCTTACAAGTTAATAAGTATTTTAATATTTTATTACTAAAATACTCGTAAGTGTCCATGTCGTAGCCAAGTGGTTAAAATAGCCGTTCAATCAAACAGCTAGCCCTTTGACTGAACATCGCCATTCAATCACACGGCTGTACGTCGCTTAGCCGACTTGTTGACTGCAACGTTCAACACTACAGCTTGACGACGCTTAGCCAAATGGTTAAATGGCAAATTAACTAGGGTGACCATTAGTTTAGCATGTGATTTGAAAAAATATTAAAACTTTTTGTAATTTCTTGGGAGATTTTCCTTGGATTAAGTTTAAGGACGGTTTAAGAGGTGACCAAAAGTTTGAACAAATTAGAAAACATAAAAAACAAATTAATAATCGTAATATTCTTTATTGTTGCATGTTGGGCAGAGCGATACAAAAAAATTAACAGCTTTTTTTGCTATATAAAACTGACTCTTAATATTATACATCATCTTGTCTCTGCCTCCATGTCCATAATCTTTATGAATAGTATTTAGCATGGTGAAATACTCTTTTCGGGGTACAATGCGTATCACAGGATCATCAGTACTCTTTCTTTTTAAAATAAGATATTCTTTGCTGCCAGTTGTCATTAAATCGTATTTTGATATCCAATAATAAGACATAGAAGTCCTGTATTCCGTGTTAGTCATAGACACCCTAGCGGTCTTCAATAACTTCAAATACCTTGGTGATGCATTTCATAATCCTGTAATTTCTCTTCGTATAACTTTTAAAAATTTTATTCACTCTTAACTCTCCATAATTTCTGACTCTTCAACACTAGTAACGTACCTACCTATATTTACTACTTTCTTTCCGAAAAATATCTTGAAACAATCAAAAACACAGTAAGTTGACGCCATATTGAAAACAAAACACACCTAGCGCCGTCGCGGTGGTAAGCTGAACTAATTCAATTAAAAGGCGGCTTTTGAGTCAGCTGTTATGTTGAACGTTTTGAGCGCCTCAAATATTCAATTAAGAAGCTAGACGTGTGATTGAATGGCGATGTTCAGTCAAAGGGCTAGCTGTTTATTGAACGGCTATTTTAACCAGTTGGCTACGACATCCACACTTCGAGAAAATAATTTGATTTTTGAGGTACTACAACAGATCATTCCTAAATTAGCACACACACACACACACAACCTTTTAATTAAATTAATGTTGAAGAAGTTTTGCCATTTAAATAAGTGGATGAGTCATTATTTCATTATTAAAATCTTCAGTATTCATTTTCCACACACAAAAACTAATATTTTTGTTTTGAACGCTGCCGCTCGATTAGCCCCTGCGCCGCCGCTGTCTAAACCGCTTTTTAGTAAATACAGTAGTAGTAGCATTGGTTTATTTGAATCATCATTGTTCGAGTAAGAGGTAGGTACCTTATAGGTTAATAAATCAGATGTTTTATTTTCTCAAAGACGACAGCCCTAAAGGTTTTAGTAGAGTGGCGCAATACGCGAGAGAAAGAGATGCAGCAAGTACTTGTATTCGCTTAGCGCCGTGCGATCTGAATTGCACTTTATTATAACGGTGCTAGGGTTGCAACTTATTTGAATTATGTCGCCTAGTGCAGCTTCTGTAGGGACTACTATTTGGTATTCTGTGGCCGGGCCTGCTATAACCTAAATATTTTGGTTTTTTTTGCAGCAACAATCCCTCCTGAACGATTCAAGTGAGTTGGGAGACAGCAAGCAAACATCAACCGCCAATGTCACCATCCCCGAGACGCCGGATGCCTCTGATGCGTGAGTACTTTTATCATTCATAATCTATCATACAAAAATATGCTTATGTCTTAAAAAAATAAAAATCAAATTACGGGGTTGCAGCTTAAAAAATACTGATAAGACATACTTCATATTTGCTTAGTGTGGTCCCAAACAACAAAAAAAAACTCACCACACACGTAGCTCTAATTATATTCATATGCCCAGCTATAACTTATAGCTCGTCACCACACACATGAGCTATATTGAGCTACATATTATATCGTGAGTCGTGTCGAGTCTGTCGCGGGTGTCGGACGTGTTCTGCTTGCTCACAAGTTTTTGGTGCTTTTTGAGAGCTTGTTCCCCGTCTGCTTGCTTACATATTTATCGGCCCCTCTCGTATCATCTTGAGGGAGTGTCCATAAGCCGTGGTCGCCATATTAGTTTTTGTAGATCGCTATCCTTCTCTGTACACCTACGGTGGCGGTCTGCATTTATATTTTGTGCGAAATAAATTGTGAAAAGTGAAGCTGGATGAGAGGATTGAACCATCGACATATCGGGTTTGCGGCTTGCCGTTTGAAACCCCTGATCCACGGCTGCGTGGAGGCGCCGGGCGAAATATCGCATCATACTCTACTGGCGACCCACTACGTCTCACGAGATCTGCGACTACTGGAAGCGATACATTGTGTTTTATTTATTAAATTGATAACATAATACGGAGGTATCGAAAAAATGAGTTTATGTGCATCGGAATGTGGAAATATTATTGATGTAACGCAAGAAATTATCTGCTCTCAGTGCAAGCAACGGTATCACTATGGATGTGTTGGTATATCGAAGATTAATTTCTGTAAGTTATCCCAGAGGGTTAAATCTTCTTGGAAATGCCCTTCGTGCAAACCGAAGCCCAGGAAAACGGATGATACACCAATCAAAGTCAATTTAATTCTTAGATGAGTCTGTTGCCACTTCGCCATCAGAGGAACAAGAGTTGCCGGTTTCCGGTTCATCTGGCGTGCCTCGTTCATCTACTCCAGTTTTACCTAATGATAAATATGAAACATTGCTTACTGAAATCCGGGCTATATCTCATAAACTCGAGTCTCTTGAGTGCTTGAAAGATGATATTAAAGGGTTAAAAGAAGATCTATCGAAGCTGAAGGAATCGTCGACATTGGCCAATAACATCATTCAAGAGTATGGTAGTAGGTTGAACCTTATTGAGAACCGCATTTTGGACCTTGAAGCTGCGAAAACCTCTCAAGCTGCTCTCCTACTTCAAGTCGAATCTCGGGTGAATGTTGTGGAGAACATCATGCACGATAAAGATCAGTGGGATCGAATGAACAATGTTGAGTTAAAGGGCATACCCGAGACAAAGAATGAGAACCTCCTAAACATTGTCTGTTCGGTAGGAAATCAAGTCCAATACCCTATTTCCAAAACCCAGATTAACTTTGTAACGCGTGTTCAATCGAAGGATAGTAACCAAACTAAACCCATTATTGTCTGCTTCACCAATCGATACGTCAAAGAGGATTTCGTCGCTGCTGCTAGAGTGTCCATAAAGTCTTCACCATTGATGGCATCAACACTCGGGTTCAAGGGAAATACGAAAATCTTCGTTAATGATCATCTTACTTTAAAAAATAAAGAGTTACTGACGAAAACGAAGAAGGCAGCTAAAGAGCTAAATTTTCAGTACGTATGGGTCCAGCATGCAAAAATCTTGGTACGCCGCGACGAAACTTCAAAAATCATACACATAAGATCTGTAAAGGACCTGGCGAAGATGTCTTCCAGGAATTCGCAATGATTTTCTTAAAATGTGATAGTGATTATAGCACTAAAACGCTTGACTCTAATATTATTACAAAATTTTTCTTTAAAGGTACATGCAATTCAGTACAATTTAGTCTAACTAGCTGGTTAACAAACGGTAATTTTGTTTTTTATTTCCGCACTACTTATGGACTGTCTTGTTCTTATGGCAATTTCAAGCATGGTTTTAATGCACTGCTAATGGGGAGCTTAACAATTTGTTGTAAGCTTGGCTTTATATCCGAAGCTCATTGCGCTTTCGTTAGCGTACACTACAGTTTTTTTTTATTTTTTTTTTAAGCTGCATCTTATTACTTAAATGGCTAATTTAAATATCTATCATCAGAATGTACGTGGCCTGCGTACTAAAACGTCAGATTTTTTAAGGAACGTCTATCTAAATTCATTTGATATCATATCTCTTACTGAGACTTGGTTGGTCGACGGCATTAATGATGCGGAATTATTCGATGCCCGGTATCTAGTATGGAGACGTGACCGTAATTACGATCGAACCGGTCAGACCAAGGGAGGGGGCGTGCTTGTAGCTGTTAGGCGTGAACTCACTGTTGTTGAGAGGCTGGACTGGCGGAGTTCTGCAGAAGACATATGGGTCACTGTTACTTGCAAGAGTAGGCGTCCACCCGCCACCTACAATATTCATATATGTACCGTTTATTTATGTGACGAAAAACGTGGTTTATCTTATAATGACCAATTGAGCAATTTTGTAGAAAAGTTATATGATCTGGTGGTTGCTCATCCTCTGGATAAATTTATTGTAATGGGCGATTTTAACTTAAGTGATAATGTCAACTGGAATAAAGTGGGTGATAGTGTGGAACTCTTTCCATTACACTGTAGCAGCAATGAGTTAATAATTAATCTTATAGACACACTGAGTTCATGTAGTTTGTCGCAATATAATGGCGAACGAAACTATAAAAATCGTATCCTTGATCTTGTCTTATCCAACGACGTAGTCTCAGTTAACTCGTGCGAGGCTCCTCTAACACCAGAGGATCCCCACCATCGGCCTCTCGTCATTCAAGCTACATTTGTGGAATTGCACTCGTTAAATGAGTTGTCGCAACACAAATTCATGTTTTATCGTGGTGATTATGAAGCCATATCTGCGGAGCTCTATGCAATTGATTGGCCGTCATTATTAAGTACTGTAAGTTTGGATGAAGCAGTAGACCTTTTTTATTGCAAGTTGTACGAACTTCGTGACAAATACGTACCAAAAAAACTCTTGAAACCTAACTTATATCCCGCATGGTATAGTAAACCACTAATAAAAATACTCAAAGAAAAGGCAAAATTTCACAAAAAAATTAAAATTTATGGCAACCTGTCGGACTATCAAACATTCTCGTTATTGCGGCAACGGGCAAAGGATGTAGAACAAAGATGCTATAATGAGTATATGGTTAGAATACAACGTTCCATTATAGAAAACCCAAAAGCCTTCTGGTCTTATACTAAAAGTAAATATAAAACGAACTCTTTTCCTAAGACTATGAACTATAAAAACGATACTGCAGAGTCAGGACCGGCCATCAGCAACCTATTCGCGGAATATTTTCACTCCACCTTTTCTAGTAGTAATAGCCCAACTACCACAACTTCTAATGATGCTCTTGACGCGCCATGTTATCTATCTGCGATAGAAGTTTCTGAGAAGGAGATACTTAAACTATTAAAGTCTTTGGATCTGACAAAAGCTGGGGGGCCGGATCTCATTCCGCCTTTGTACATCACCAGGTGTGCAGATGCATTGTTGTGTCCTGTTTCCATTTTATATAAACGCTCACTAAAGGAAGGGATTGTGCCTAGAATTTGGAAGTCCGCTTTTATTACTCCCGTGCATAAAAAAGGTAGCAAATCAAACGTTGAGAATTACAGACCAATATCGAAGTTGTGTCTCTTTGCCAAGATTCTGGAAAGAGTTGTATATAACCAACTCTATGCTGCCCTCAAATGTGCTTTTGGTCCAGAGCAACACGGGTTCCTTAAAAAGCGCTCAACTACATCCAACTTGATCCTGGCTCATGACTTTATAACTAAAGGCATGGATAAAGGAGCGCAAGTAGATGTAATATACACTGACTATAGCAAGTGTTTCGATCGAATCGATCATGGTGTGCTCTTGGCCAAACTTTCTAACGCAGGTATTCACGGAGACTTATTCAGGTGGTTCTCCTCATATATTGAAAACCGCAGTCAGGCGGTGGTACTCTCTGGTTTCACGTCTAATTGGACAGTCATACCATCAGGTGTGCCGCAAGGATCACTGCTTGGCCCGCTCCTATTCATAATATTTATTAGCGATATTCAGTCCTGTTTTCTTAATTCTAAAATTCTACTATATGCAGACGATATGAAAATTTTAAAAATTGTCAAAAGCACGAATGATTTTACCCTTCTTCAATCGGATCTTGAACGGTTTACCATTTACTGTAACCGCAACAAACTTGACTTAAACGTGTCAAAATGTTTTAGCATGAGTTTTTCGCGCAAGACTGAAGTGTTAAATGGCGGTTACATCCTACAGGGTCAGAATGTGGCTAGGGTTGACGTAATTAGAGACCTAGGAGTATTGTTTGACTCTAAGCTGCACTTCGACAAACATGTTGATAGTATAGTATCTAAGTCCTCAAAAGCAATGGGATTCCTTATTAGAACCTGTGCCAATTTTTCTGACATTAAAGCCATAAAAATCATATACTGTTCATTTGTAAGGAGCCATCTTGAGTACGCCTCCCAAGTATGGAATCCCCTTTATAAAACCTACAACTCGCGCATTGAAGGAATACAAAAAAGATTTCTAAGATATTTAGATTTTAAAACGCGCCAGAGAATTTCTGGTTACGAAAAACGTTGTAGTAAGTATCATTTTCTGCCATTAGAAGAAAGGCGTAATATAGGTGACATCTGCTACTTAACTGAAATTGCCAATGGAACATTAGATTGCCCTGAACTTCTATCCAACATTTGTCTTCGGACCAATGAACGAGGCCTCAGACGGCGACCCATTCTGAGCGTCCCGACGGCTAAAAACAACTACAGGCGAAACTCGTTCTTGGTTCGAGCAAGTGATAAATTTAATAAACTACCCGTTGATTTTGATCTGTTTTGTACCAGCACTTCTACAATTAAGCGGGTCCTAACGAAACTTTATTTTGAACCACCTCAAGTGAATTAGCATGTACCTTTATCCCACAGATGTAGGTACTCGTAAAGCTATAAATAGCATGTAAAGTATAGTGTTCAACTTATATTCTATATACCTTTTCTGTGTTATGTTTTCTTTTTGTTCTATCGGTGGAGATTTGTTATTAGCATTTTGCACTTCTATTCTCTTATTCTATTTAATGTGAGCATGTCTGTAAATCTTCCAAATACAAATAAATAAATAAATAAATAAATATATTTTCGCCCTTATTGCGTCTATTTACGGTCTACCCAGGTATATTTTGGTGACAGAAATATATATTAGAGCTACGTGCGTGTTGGGCTTAGAAAGAAAAAAACACTTCCGTACAATACTGTAATTTTTGTTGGACCCTTTGTATGGAGAGGTTTTTTTTTTTGTGAATGTTGATGAGATGTTTTGACTGACCATGTAAATAAAAATTAATTAGATTTTATTGCCAAAATACACCCTGTTTAATAGAAACAAATATTCCACAGATCGGAGTCAGAGCCTGAATCAGAGCCAGTGAAACCAAAAGGCAAAAAGAATGGAAAGAAAAAATAATAATAATTTGTTATTTGAAATAATAAGACGTAATGATAGTTCAAATAAATGTATTTTTCTTAAAATATGCTTGTCATTTGTATCGAACCCTAACTGGTCTAAAATGTCCATGTAAATTAAACTACACTTAATCTAATTAAATAACTAGTAAGCATACTGTTTGAAAGATTTATTGTTGTCTTTATCATGAGAATAATTCAACAAATACCTAAACTGTACGAAATATTCTACTTTTATTTTTACCTCAAACAGTATGCTTTTCTTTACTATTGTTTTCAAGGCATAAGACACACTACACCTACAACAGAATCTCCACTCGTGGAAAGATTTTAGGTATTAGTGTATGTAAGGCCTTACACCTAATATAGGTGCATTTCAAATCTATTTTGAAGCCAAGATCTTGCTTGCCTTTCAATGGCAGATACCAAACATTAATTTTATTTAAAAAAGAAATAATTTCATCAGGCAAAGATATAAAAATAAATTATCATAAAACTTTCAAGTGCTTAAAGGATTAAAAATAGTTTTATGTCCGATATTAATAGAACACATTAGAATTAAAAAAAAAATCGTGTTATGCTTTAATCCATAATAAACCAATTTGTTTTAGAACTTAGAGAGAATTGGAACTATTTTTCTTATTTATTGGACATCTTACGTTTTTTACTTATTTTACACGGCTTAAATACCATTATAGCTCAGCTTATCCAACCGCCTATTGTGCAGTTCTGTAAGCGTCGTTCTTGTTATGCCACTCATCAGGGTCATGTTGGTACTGTTGATTCTGTCTCTTGTGGTCCCAGTTGTGCCAACCCTCCCGGTCCCACGGCTTGCTCTGGTGATTGTGCCACTGTGGCCATTGGACATTGCCCCACTGTTCTTTGTTGTTGTTGTTATTGTTGCTGTTGTTATTATTATTGCTGTTGTTATTGTTCTGCTCAGTTAACTTATCGTCCTTTGGGCTACTTTCGAAGTTGAAGTTCCACCTGTAAGTTTTTAGTTAGTTAGACACAGTAGAAAATGGTTTCAAAGATTCGAAGAAATTATTCCTCATCATTATTTTTAATTGAATTTTTGCCTTGCTTGTTTTTGAAGTACAGAATTTACTCGAGATGTTCAGAATTTAATATTCCTATTGTTTTTCGGTAAGTAAAAGTGTGTAAGCATATCTTTAGTATTCGCTTAGTAAAGCCCGACCAGAGAAATAAAAAACTTCGCCATATTGCGGAATTTCAATAGAACTAATTTTATAAGGGAAATTGTTGCCATAGGCGTAAAAATATACACGTGGCGCCCCCCGGAGCAGGTTTTTTATTTCTTTGGTCAGGCTTTACACATATTTTCACTCACTACTAAATATATTTTATCTTGCAGTTATTTACACAATTAGACTGTTTACATGTGAGACGTGTGATATTTTAGTGCTGCGATATTTTTAACATGCATTTCGTTTTCGATTTTAAATTGTTGCGATATGTCACTACATATCGAACGCAAGCTACATCACAGCTCACTTTATAATAGTGTTTTATTATAATGTAACTCGCGCTCCTCAGACTTATTGGCCCATAAATAAAACATAATCTGCGCGTTTTCAGAATAGGATGGTACACTAGCCAGCAGATGCGGCTGGATAGTTTAAGCTTGAGAACGCCCTTATTCCGTAGTAGTAGATGCGAATTTCGTAGTGCAAGTGTCCAACCGCATGTGTTGGTTGTATTAACAGCAAAAAAAAACTGTCTTTTTTACGTCTATTTAAAAGTATAAATTTGTACTTATTTAGAAGTTTTATTCTGTCGCTACTTCATTGGGAAATTACAATTTTCTATTTTCTTCCAACCCTGTACTGATCGCGCGCGAATCCTAAATAAGTTAAAGCTGTTTAAATTCTCCTTGATCTATGATAGATTTACCCATGGTCCAAGAAAACAAGGGCTAACAAGAAAACCACGTGACTGACACAAGCCTACGTCATTTTGCGCTGTTTATCCTTGTCCTTGGGATGAATAGGCAAAATGACGTAGAAATGACGTAGGCTTGTGTCAGTCACGTGGTCTTCTTGTTAGACCTTGTTTTCTTGGACCAAGAATTTACCCTGAAGACCGCCATACCGCCAAGACCATTCCACCTTGTGCTATAAATAATAGTAAATAGATAGTTACTTATTGGTGTTATTGTGAAAAGTTACGTGGTAAACAGATGGTTCTAATGTTACCGCCGAAGGATCTCTGCGAGACTCAGTTCCCGCAGTTTGACCTTTTCGATGCACACTTTGTAAGATTTTCTGGAAATTGATATGTATATACTTACATATGCGATAGTATTATGTAGAAGAATTTATATGGTTATAATTATAATGTTATCTTGGTTAAAAGTATACATTAATAATGGCAAACAACAAAAATAAATATTTTGAATAGTATGTAGGATAGCAGACAAAAATAAAAAATCATAAAAAGAACACAAGTTTGAACATGGAAGAAAAATAGTTTCTATATATCAGGTTACTCTCTGAGGTGGCCAATCCCCGAGGGCACCGTCCCGGAGGTTACCGATTTTCTAACAATTTTTATAAAAAATAACATAATCGGTAACATCTGGGAATGGTAACCTCGAAAAGGAACTCGATTAATATATCGATCTAAGATATTATGCATTAAAGTAAAAATATCGGTCTATAAAAAAGATCTATAATATAAAGTAAAAATAACGGTTAGATAGTTACAAAATGAAGTCAGAAAAATAAAACTAACTACATAATTTTTAGTAATTTGTTATTAAAAAGTAAATCAGAAGTATTTATTAGCTATCACTTCACCGCCACCACCGTCTTTGAGAAGCTCTCCATAGAGTTTCGTACCAAATAGTTCGGTATTTATTGCACAGATGCCACTTTTTTAAACATCTGAAGTGCCGGGAAGCTTCGTGCCCTGGACCAAAGAGATTTGAAGAGCCGCTAAGCTGGCTCTTCAAAACTCTTTGCCCTGGACAGTGTAAGGTAGCGCCACCGGCGGGAAGCTTGATACCCAAGGCGGTGCAGTGGTTAGCTGGTTGATAATGGGGAGTACTTGTTATCACTGTGGTCTGCGGACTCCTGGCTGCCGAATCTGTTGCCGAGGCCTAGTCCTAGGCCTGGCTGGGTCTTCGACCGCTGGTACCTCTGGATTATGGACTGGGACCCTCGCTCCGCTATCATTATCACCGGGGCCATTGTGTTGCCTATGGAAAAATAGAACAAAATCGCTTTTACCATACACAATTATTTAGTTAACTCCAAACATAGACAATGTAGAAAAATAGAAAATATTATTTTTAAATCGGAATGAGCATACCATTATATCATTTTTGTGCTCTATTAAGAATTTTTGTATTGTAATATTTAGAATATAATCTACTTTGATTATATAGACTAACTAACTGACTAGGAGAGACTAATAAATATCCATCGTCCTATTTTATTTAACGATTATTCATTACAGTACCTACACAAATGCTAGGCATATTATACGTGACTCTACCACAGAGTAACTAATATACTACGTAAAGTAAAACTACTACCTTACGGAGTTAACTGGCAATACTGCAAAATGTTTAGATAGAAGTTAATCTTACCAGTATTGACAACGGGCATAATTGATGCGTCGATCACTCGAAGACCTAAAATTATAAAACGCGTATTAGAAACACAACGGTCAAAACAAAACCCACAATCATACTCATAGAGTAAGATTTATTTTTTGGGTTTTTAATCTTAGATCCCTTTTGCCCACAATAAAGTAAAATATTACAATCTTACCCTCTACGCCATGGACTTTAAGTTCAGTATCGATTACAGCCATCGGATCAGCTCTGTCCCCCATCTTGCAAGTCCCCACTTGGTGATGCTCGGGCGCTGTGTGTGTTCGTATCATGCACCTCAAGAACTCGTCTGTGATTTGGTTTACGTCGCCACATTCCGTACCGTGCTCCGGATTCGGCACCATGCCGTATTTGCCTTGGAGTATCTGCGGGGAAAAATTACATTCACACGCTGTATTTGTATCTCATTCTAACGCATAACTGCGTCCCTTTCGTCTTCTGTCTCCCGTGAAATAGGTGCTTAACCGTTGATACCACAAAAATAACTCACACTGGTATTAGTAAGCGCATACGCAATCTTGGCGCCTTCGACAAGCACGTCCACATCCCGTTCTTCCAGGAAATAGTTGGGCTGGAAGAGTGGCGCGACCAGAGGGTCGATGGACCTGATCGTCATGTAGCCGCGACTCTTCGGCTGCAGATTCACCACTGAGATCCTGGTAGTACAACAAAGAAAATTATTACTGGTAAGTTTGTAACTTTGATTTACGATCCCTTAAAAAAAATATATTTTTTTTCTACTTAGTAAAGGTTTTTACGATTAAGAACACGCGCATCGCGATTTATCTCCATTGTTCAACGGACATTATAACGGTGCTAAGTCCAGCTATTTATATTAGCGTGATCTTAACTGAACCTCGTTCGAATAGATCGATTTTTTATTAATTAGTAGTGAAATAAATTATAACTGCACATTAACCACAAGTTTCCCATACTTTAATTTTTTCGTTCAACTGGAACGAGGCATTTTCCTGCAGTAAAAGGAACCCTGAGTTCTTGAGTATATTACATATCATCACCCTATATTTCTATCACTGTACAAAAAGGTGTGGAAGCGTAAGAAGCAGACGGAATTACATTCACATTTATTATACCAGTATTGATTGATTGTACACGTAAGTACATGAAGATAAAGAACAGCTGCTTATTTCTAAGCTGTATGAAGCTGACTGACCCTAGCACTTCGTTCTTGGTGACGCTCTCGGGGTCAGGCATGGAGCCGTCAGCGCAGGATGCATCGGCTCCTCGGAAGAAGAACTGTAGGTCGGGGTGTCGGCCGCCCGCCGGAGCATACTTCGAGTTCACTTTGCCAGTCACCTATGAGCATAACGTAAGTTTTCGCTTTAAGTAAGCAATAAAATTCTTCTTTAGCGTGTGGGTTTCGAGGTTAAACTACCTCACAAACCCTGGTGTCAGAATCATTGAGCCGCCTATGGCTTCTGACACCAACGGCTTTACGTGCCTTCGACAGCACGGAATCATCTTTCTTTTCGGACAAAGGAAAGTGATTCAGCCTGGAAAGTCCTAACCAAACTGGAGAAAGTCTCACAAAGTGATATTTGTTCGACGAATCCCCACCGGGATTCGAACCCGGCACCTCCGTAACGTCAGGCGAGCTTTTGACCACGGAAGCTGTTTAGCAATGAAATGAATCTGTATTACATTATCTGCTGCATAATATGTAGCAGCTATTATACAGTTAAGACTTCACTGCTTCTAAAGTGATATGATTAAAAAGTAAAGCTTACAAAGATGTAATTAAATTCCCCACTTAACTAAGCAGCAAGGAATTTGTATATGAGTTACAAAGTTGAACAACATTGCCGTTAAACTCCATAGAACGCCCTCTACCTATTCTTTGGATTGATGCAAGGTTTTTTTTTTCTAGTCCACTTATGAACCTCTATCTCATGAAGTCCTTTTCTTAAATTTCTGCCTTAACAGAGTGTGAAGTGAACTCAATTTTTTTTGCCTATTTTCTACCCTTCAGGTAACAACGCCCGTACCCGCCGGCGGGGGCGCGGCCATAACCAAAATCAGAATTAATAATCAGAGACGGAGCCCCTCAGGCGTCGTCTCCTTCACGATGTTTTTCAATATCAACGCGCTAGGCCGTAGTCCGAGGCTCCCTTGAGCCGCCCCTAGACGCGTTGGTATGACTTTTTTTGGGGTAGAGTCTTCCGCCCCGCAAGTCCGGTGAAGCTTGATCCGTCGTACTTTTTCGACACAAGCATAGGTCAATTAAAAAAAAAAACCTATTTTCTTTGTTAATCTAAGTTATGTTCTGTTTATCGGGAAAAGATTTCTATATTTTCAATACAAATGGCAAACCTAATGCCAGTCAAGAGGGCATTTTCTTTATTTCATTACGAAACGTTCTTACTTGCGACATCCCAGTAGCAGACAGTGGTCCAGTCCTGCTCAGCAGATATTCCGTTGCGGTGCCCCAGTGCAGATGGGGCATGTCTTTACTCTTGGTCATCAGAAAGGACAGGTCCACTCCAACATGGTTGTGGAGGTTTTGCCCCACACCAGGCAGTTCCGCAATGGTGGGGATATTGAACCTGTCTAGCGTCTCTCTAGGACCTACTCCGGACAATAGCAGAATTTGCGGGGAGTTCATTGTGCCTGCTGATACGATCACCTGAAAAAGTAAAAGGTCTGTTGAATAATCTTCTATGCCAAAAATTTTTTTTTTATTACGCCTGGAAATCTGAGTACCTACCTACGGGTACCTACTAAATGTGTACATATCATTGTCGTAATGATTTGAGACATGCAATTTAATTTTATGCCATTTTATAGAGCACGTGGAGAAGTTTCAGGATCAATAATATATTTTATTTTATTTAGGAATTCCAGATTCCAAAAGCCAAATTCCAAAAGCAGTCATGCTATGGTGATGTCATCGACGTTCTCTAATCTAAACACAAATTTCTTTCTGTGCGAATGGTTGCACTTGCACGGAAACTTGCGCTCCAAATAGTACTGCTTGGCGGATCTATGGATTCCACATACCTCCTTGGTAACCCTGACTTTCTTTTGTGCGTTGCCGTTCTTGAGGTCAAGGTACTCGACGCCAGTGACCTTCTTGGTGACTGGGTCGATGATCAGCCTCGAGACGAGAGCATTGAACACCACGTGCAGGTTCTTCCTCTGAGAGTTCGGTCGGAGGTAGCCTCGTGTGGTCGTGTAGCGGGAGCCTCGGCTGCAATCAAAGAGTAACATAAAGTTTTTTTACAATTTGACATCCGGAAATGAAAGGTGTTTGTTTTGGTGACGGCTCCTAAGGGGCCAAGGGTATGAGTTCGAAGATCAAGGGATGTGTTTGGATTCGAGGGTCGGGATTACTACCGTAGTACTTATTACATCCTTGGGATTTTAAGTCAAATCCTCCACGGCCCTCATTTATATTAAAGTTCTAATTCTAAATGTGTATTTTTATACTGGCCCTATAAATAAAAGATATTTGATCCATTTATCTGATTATTTTTTGTCATTAAAAGTTCAATAACTTAGCAAATATAAAATAACTAACTTGTTGAAAGTTTGTGCGATGGTGAACCCTGTGATGTTGTCGCCGTTGAGGTCAGATGTGGGCGGGTATCCCAGTTCTATTGCGGCTGCCACTACACTGTGCGCAAGCGGCGGTGCATAGGGGAACTACAAATAAAAATGATAAAAAAGACGTTTCATGGTTATTGCAAAGACGTTAAAGGCTCTCCCAAGTGAGAAAACATGAAAATTGTGGGTTTTTTTTTTCAATTACGCTAAGGTCCTGCAAAAATGCCTCTTGATTAATCTAGATTATTTTTCATTGTGTTTCTTTCATTAGTCTTCGACGAATGATTTGTTTTTGTGTTTACTTCAAATTATGATCTACTGGTTCCAAAATGAAATCATTGCAATCTATGTCCAGAATCAACCCACCTGTTGCACTGGCATGGGTCCTCCTTGATTGTGATGTTCCCTGGAGACCAGAGTCCCGACTTGCTTGTTATCCTCACTCATCAAGAAGTAGGGGAACACTTCAGCCCAGGACCAGCCCTTGGCTCCGTTGACAGCCCAGCCGTCGTAGTCAGCTGGGTGACCTCGCATGTACATCATTCCGTTGAACGTAGCTGTGCCACCTGATTTTAAATAAAGAATGAAATATTAATGACTGCAAGTTCTTTTTCACTTGTTCTTTTTCAATTAATTAATATCGATAAGGAATTCGATTTCACCATATCCGAGGTTAACCTACTTCACAAACCCTGGTGTCAAAATAATTGAGCCAAGGCTTCTGACAAGCTCGTATAACAATTACATCTGTAGGTAGTAGCCGGGATGAACGGCATTACGTGCCTTTCAAAGAACGGAATCATCTTTTATCTTCGGTCAATTAGATGATTCAGCCTGCGATGTCCTGAGCCTAAATAGACTGGTGAGTATCCCACCGAGATTAAAACTCACAAGCTCCGTAGTGTGAGGCAAGAGTTTTACCATTCGTATTTAGAGTCGAAAATCGTTGGGCATCTTGTCTTCAACAATATACTAATAGATTTTTGGCTGTCACGGAAATGCTAGGGGGAGTTTGTGTCTGTATATTATATATACAGTGTTGCTGTGTGAAATATAATGGATAACTCGGATTTTTTATACAAGATAGTATGATAGCACAAAAGTTTATAGACATTTCGGTGATGTTTGCCAACTTTCCGCATTTGCCTACTTTTCGAACACTTAGCAGAAACATTACCGTGTTTATTTTGCCTTATTTTGCAAACATTCATACTGGTAGTTCCTCCATACCGCCAACTTGGCAAACGTCGCCAAATCGTATAGATACTCCTCGAAGTTTAAGAGTAACAGGAGATCCTTACCGAACATCTTAGCCCTGGGCCAGTAGCACCCCTCCTCCCCGCTGCTGAGACAGGCTTTCTTGGTTGGTTCGGTGTGGTAGTTCCAGTCAGTGTCGTTGCGAGCCCAGTACGAAGTCAGCATGGCTGGCACTGATGATATGGGCGGCTCATCTCCACCTGCCTCCAGGACTAACACCTGCAAAACAGTAGTATCTCCTGAACAACGAAGCTGAAAAAACAACTTTTTTTGCACCAGTTGTGAAAAAAGAGTAGGATCTGTGGGAAAATAATGTTGACATCACTGAAATTTGGCGTTGTGTTCGGTTTTTACACGCTTTATATTAGCTTCAATTGTAAGTACCTACTCGTAACTATGTATGTAAGAAAATCTTGTAATCTTAATTTGACCCACTTCCCGATCTTCGATTAGGATGAAATTTTGCACACGCTCTGTAGGCCTACTCCGAGGCGTTCATCGACACGGCCGTGTCGTTGTCAAGAGGTTTGTCGGAGGGAGAGGTCCAGTTGTGAGGTAACTGAGGGCCATTGAGGATTTCAAGAGGTTCATTGAGGATTTCAAGAGGTCTACTGAGGTTTCTTTTTTGTAAACATGCCAATGTCATTTTCTGAAATAAACTTTGACACGCACCCTCTGACCAAAGCGAACATTGCTAAGGAGTATGCACTAAAAGACATGACGATATAAAATGACACAATAACACTATTACACTGAAACATTGCTTCTAGTCATATGTTGATGGGTGGTTGTGTAAAAGTTATAGCAGTTGATTCGATAATCTGTGGAGATTTAATGTTTTAAAAACTATACCTTTCAGAGATATATTGACGTCATACATTTTTCTGTCCTTATTTAACGACATTTCAGGAGGTTTCCGGTGGTCTTCTTTCTGTTTCGCGCCCAAATTTTGCCCCTCTGAAGTCTCATGTCACGATCGACAAATTGATTTTGAAGTTAAATTTAAAAAAAATGGACGACAAACCCACGGCACCAAAATTGGTGCCGTGGCTTTGTCGTCGGGACCGATTTCTCTTCAAATATATAATATTACCTTAAACTGATGACTGATACTAAAACTACAGGATATATGACACATGTTTACAAAAAATGAGATCTTTTTATAAAGCCGTCTTCTCATAATATCCGTTAGAAAAAAGGTCTCGCAAATTTCAACCTCTGTCTCTGCAGACTTCACAAGCTGTGACGATAGATTCATCTCCTTCATTGAAAAACTTGAATAATACTAAAACTAATGACTGATATTAAAAATACGGGATATATTTTACGTGGTAAACAAAAATTGTATCTAAAAGTTTTGTAGTTTTGGCACCGTGATCGAAGGAAAACGAGTCTACCAAACTACTATAATCCGTGTCACCATCGACATATAATGTTAATATCTTTAAAATTATTCAAGTCTGAAGTAATATTGTACTTGATACTAAAACTTAAAAATATACGTGACATCTCTTTAAAATTTTGATCTAATTCATGAAGTAGTTTTGAAGATATATCTGTAAGAAAAAGGCCTAGCAAATTTTAGCTGATTTCGAAACTGTCACTATAAGCCGTGTCGAGAGATAAGTCTCCTTAATTTAAAAATGAATAAATCTTAAAAGTGATGACTGTTTTTGAAAATAGAGGATATATTTAACGTATAAAATGAATATTGTATAAAAAAATCCAGTATTATGTGCAGCGTGACCGCAGGAAAATGAGTCTTACAAACTGCCATAATCCGTGCCACTAACGACATTATAAATGTTAATATCTCATGAAATATTTAGGTTTCGTGCAATATTTTACTTGAAACTATATATACTGAATATACGTGACTTCTCCTAAAGATCTTAATCATTATTAATGAACTAGCTTTCCGCCGCGGCTCCGCCCGCGTTTACATCTTTTCCGTGGAAATGAGGCATTTTCCCGGGGTAAAAGGTAGCCTATGTTACTTAGGGTGAATGTAGCTTTCTAATAGTGAAAGAATTTTCGAAATCGGTTCAGTAGTTTTTGAGTTTATACATTACAAGCATACACGCACACACACACACGCAAGCACACACACACACACAAATACGAATCTTTCCACTTTATAATAATATATATTATTTAGTATGATTTTTCTTAAAGATATATCCGTAAGAAAAAGGCCTGGCCTATTTTTACCTACTTTATAAACTGTCTTGAGAATTCTATTAAAAAAATATATTTTTTTCATTACAGTTCGAAAATACCCTTCGTAGACTTTATGAAATAAAACTAACGAGAGTGATTTATTAATACACGTACTTTAATTACAATAACAAAGCTATACGAAACAAATATACATTGGCATTTTAAATTAGTGGTATAAATATATTTAAACTAAGGTTTTACACAGTCTTTCTTTCACAGGCAAACAAACAATACGTATCAAATCAATTACAATTTTAACGTCGTCCTTGTTATGAACTATCAAAGAGTTATCTTAAGCCGAAGACGAGTTTATTGTGCACGTCTCTGTTTCGCTTTTCTGTGATTACTTTTCTCTTGCTTCCTTGGTCTGCTGTAAGACATTTCTTTGGATATAAGCGGTACCTGTTGTGTCCTTTTCTTTTTTGTGTACAATAATGGTTAAATAAATAAATAATTTTATATAATTCCAAACGCTTTAGGCTTTGAGCAAAGACATTAGAAATGCTTTATTTTTTTCAGCTGTTGTTGTTATTTTTAGTTTGAACTTCCCATATTGTGATTCTTTTTGATCTGTGTAACAATTATTGCAATTTAATTATAATTATGGCTTAAAAGTATCAATTCAATATTTATTTTTTTGTATCAGAAAGTAAATAAATATTGTATGACGTTGTCTGCCAGTTGATGCTATATCATAATCTATGACACAGAAATTATATTTAAGATCTTCAATATGGAGGTTTGATTTCTGAATCATCTTGTTATGGACTTAAATGTTGCGATAAATATTTTATTAAAGACAAAAAAGTCAATGTACCGTTCAAAGTTTTAAATAAGTTAAAACAGTATAGGTATTATTGTAAAATTTGCCTGAATTATCGAATAAATTCCATCAAACTTCTGTCAGTCGATTTCCGGTTCAAAAATATAAAAATATAAAAACTAGTCCATGGCCTTGTCCTCCCCCTCTCAAATCTCCTGTCAGCCACTGACAGGAGATTTCAGAGGACTGCAGAGACACACTCAGAGTTTGAGTCAATTGCGTATCTATGTTTTAGACACATGGTTCTGTTTAATTTGGGAATATATCGTAAGAAAGTATCTCCCGACGACAACAAGAAGATTGTATCAATGGTCTCAATTCCACGCGTCCACCGTCTAAATAACTTAAAATTAAAATGTCTAAAATTTAACGAGTTTAAGTTGGTTATATCCACAAGTACTATTCTACGGAGCCAGGCCAACTAAATTTAACGGGGTTTAAGCGACTTGCTAAATTGTCTAATGGCTGGTTTACACGTATTAAGTGACGAAGTAATTAACTAAATTTTAACTTGATTTTAACTTAATTCTTGCGTGTAAACAACCACTTAAGAGCTCTTTAGTCACAAGTGGTAAGTAAACGATTTAGTGGTTAAGTGAACAAGTGAAATAGAATCTAGTCTATTTTTGATTAAGTAGCCGCGCCTCCCGCACCGCTTGCATTCCCCGGTAGGCGTGGCTTTCTACTAAACTGTCATTTAGTTACGTGTGAACTCAACAATTTAGTGAAGTACTTAAGTAGTACAGTGAACTAAAGAGTGCATAAGTTAGACAAGCGTGTAAACGATCGGTTACTTAAAATTAAGTTAATTTTAACTAAAAATTTAGTTAACTACTTAACAACTTAATACGTGTAAACCAGCCATCAGTTGAGTTCAAGTTGTTGTTTTTTGATGTTATTTTTATGAGAAAGGCAAATTGTATCCTTGCCATACAACCTAATCATGTTTATAAAAATTATCAGAATTTGTAAAAAAATCCTTAAGGAAGTTTTTATTTGTGTCAATTCATAATAAGTAGAAGTACAGTAGCCAACACGTGTAGGTGGACACTTTGAACTTAGGAACGCCGTTATTACGTAGGTAACAGTAAAGGCGAATATTACTGAGCAAATATCCAGCCGCGTGTGCTGGTTCCTGTACATCTTGAAATAAAGTAAATAAGCAGGAATAGTACAGTCAAGAGCAGGTCAAGTCATACTGAACCCACGCATCGCGATTCTCTCCCTTTTTGAACGCTGCAAAATCCAAAGTGTTCAACATAACATGAACTTGAATGTACAGTAAGCAGCACATGCGGCTGGACATGTTGACCTTGAGACCGCCGTTATTACCGTACTATACCAGTAGAAGCGAGTTTTGTATTGCGAGTGTCCAGCCGCAAGTGCTGCTTACTGTACCATACCTATGTTTCTTCCTATTTCTACAAAATTTTACATATTGATATGAAATCATCTCATAAGCAACCCAATTGTATATTTTTTCCGATACAACTAACTGTAAACACAAATTTGTCATCCATTCCGTCTGAATTTCCAAAATTGTAAAGGTAATAATAGTCATTCTTCACAATTTTCACAAAAATGGCAGTATTTTATCAAGATTTTGAGGTTAAACGGGACCATTTTAATCGCCGCTAAGATTAATCAGGTTAGCGATTTTTCGCGTAAAAATGGCATGCATAGAATTGCGTTTGGCCAACTAAAGCTAAGTTGAATTATTATTAATTGTCTATGGTTGTCTAAAATAAGGAACGTCAGATTAAAATTAGCAATGTCAGTTGAATTTGACAGTTTGCGTAGAATTGCAAAGTGGTTTAGCGACACCTAATTAAAATTAGACATTTTAACGGCCGCACTGGAATTGGGTCCATCATATTCAAAATTAAACTGAAACCATTTTTTTTATTATTCTTTTATATTAATAATTATAAACTGTCATTCGCTGTTATTTGAACCAAAGTATGTGCCTAATCTGCATTAATTAAAAAAGCTAGTTGTTTAATAAACTAAACAAGTGTAATTAAAACACGTTGGTTGCTGGTTAACGACTGACTTTTATTGTTCAAAAGGTACTTGACATTGACAGTAGATTAGTACACATTATGATCGACAGATGTCTCTCAACACAATTTTGATATGCTTTTCCAACACCCCCACTATATCAAAATAACAAACAAAATAAACATCATTAAAATAATGTACTATTTAACATAATGTATATTATCTCAATTTATACTACCAAAAAAAAAAAATTTATTTTTGAACAATTCCAAGTGTTCTCATAAATTCATAGTGTTTCATTGCTGATAACCCTTTTGTTAACAGATCCGCAGGCATGTTAGAAGTTGGCAGGTATTTTGTCTCAACATCATTATTATTAATCACGTCTTTGATGAAATTATATCTAACGTCGATATGTTTTGAATAATAAATAATAATAGGCATAGGCATAAATCGCTCTGGTAATCCGGCAAGTAACAATGAACCTACCCACTCATCATTAATAGCGAAACCCGTTCCGCATAAACGTTGAGAAGTTTCTACAATTTGTGTCACATAATTCGTCATGTTTTCACTGCTTTCCAATCTTATTGAAATTAGATGACGAAGCAACGTAATTCTCCGAGAAAATCCTGAATCGTCGAACAAAGAGCGTAATTTTGTCCACAATTCCTTCGCGGTCGTTGTATCCTTTATGTGCACATAGAGTGATGAATCAATCGTCAAAATCATTTTTGCTCGTGCTCTTGCATCTGCCACTATAGCTGCTGGCTCTGTTCCTTCTTGCTTTAGGTACTTGTCCGAGCCTCTTCAAAACTAGCAAGTTCTCCACTGCGAACGCCCAATCGTCAAAGTTCTCGCGACCTTTTAACTTTGGAACATTAGTGAGATAACTGGAACTCATTTTTGACTTTCAAATAAACACGATATTAACAACAAATAAACTATTAGCAAGGTATATGGGTGCGGCCCATAACCTGTAATTAAAACACGTTGGTTGCTGGTTAACGACTGACTTTTATTGTTCAAAAGGTACTTGACATTGACAGTAGATTAGTACACATTATGATCGACAGATGTCTCTCAACACAATTTTGATATGCTTTTCCAACAACAAGATTTTAAGTGTAATCATGATCTGGCTTTCACTAATTGTTGAAAGGATCCCTGATTTTAATCATCTGTGGCGGAGGTTCTCCCATATTAAAAGAGGAATAATGGAACTCTTTTCAGCCTCTTGTCTGTCAAATGATGTTTATAACATTTATTTATAATACGTCTCATCGATGTGAAGCCATATTAAAAAAAAAAAAAAAAAACCATTAAATATTTATTTGTTAAATATTTCAACAATAAAAAAGCGCCAGGAAGAAATAGTATTGAATTGAGGTAAATCTGCGCTCTTTGCAGCTTCAGGCAGAAGAGGACGTAGAAGATTAAGACGTTCATTTTTAGATGAAGTAAAGGAAAAAGTTGAGGTTATGTCGTACCAGGAAGTCAAGAAGCTGGCTATGGACAGAGAGAGGTGGTGATTACTCCACGGACAAGTGCCTCGCTCTTAAATTTTGTATGTACAGTGATAATGGTAAACAGACATGCTTAGTTTGTCTGCTCATCAATCTAATCTGATACTATCCTTTTTTTTTCAGATTTTATTTTAAAAAGTTAAACTTTTATCGAAGTACTTTCAAAGGACATGTACATCGCATAAAGCAACGTTTTATGTGGTGTCTGGTGGTGGTAATTATATTGAATAGATAATATTCGTATCATGAGAAATAGAAAAAAATCTGTTACTTTACTATATAATCTCATTTAAAATACTAATCTTAACACTGAAACAGGGCGGTCTTTTTGTACAAGATTATTGTTGTTGTATCTATTTACTTGTTAAAATTATAACTGGTATAATATTATATACTATTCAACATTACACTTGTTCTTGTTTTGTTCTTAATCTGATTTAGTATGTAAAGGTATTTCCGTCTTTATGAGCATCTGTCCTTATGAGAATCTGTCTTTTTGAGAATCTGCCCTTTTGCGAACTTGCGAAATTGCGAAAGGCAATCATATACCTTGATTTTACGTGTATAAAAAATTGAATTTATTCCCTTGGTCGGTTAAGGTCACATTCTGTTTAAAAAAACATAACTGGTACCTACCTAACATACACACATAAAATTCGTTTCGGACGGTTGGTTCCACCGCTAGGTTCCACTAGTGGGTCCATCTGGATTTTCAAGTACTCATGTCTCCACTGTATATTATTGATGGGGCTAATAATATCTGATTTCTAAAAAGTTAGGAGTTATTTAAAAAGAAAGTACTTTTTTTTTTAATTGACCTAAGGTCTTGTGTCGAAATGGTACGAACATTCAAGCTTCACCGGACTTGAAAAAGAAAGTTCATTATGTGTACTTAAATATTCTGAAAGGTGCCCCATGCTTATGAAATACTGATACTATGCCAGATATGGGCAGCAGGGTTCCTTTTTTATCACGTGTAGCATTAAACAACAGCGGAAAATCTTCCTCACTTCCTTAGGACACAATACACTATAAATATACTTTATATTACACTTTCAAGGGATAGAGCAGTATGGTTTGTCTAATAATTGAATCATTCCATCAATTATTGCTTCAATACGATATTTTTATATTTTTTGACGATTGACAATAAGTTTACGTCTATGGAGTAAGAAAAAACAGCGAGGTCAATGAGATTGTCTATGTTTTCACTCTCACTGCTATCTTCGGTGCTCTTCTATGACCCTCTTTGGACCCTCTTTCAGCTCCTCTTCGTCCCTCAGAGGGATTTCCTCCTGACAACGACACGGCCGTGTCGATGCCGCGTCGGAGTAGGCCTACTGAGTTCTAGTGACAATACATGACTACCTAAGAAACGTCATTACAAATCCAATATGGCGGCCTCCCCATTACATGTACGTAAAAAATCTTGGAATCTTAATTTGACCCACTTTCCGGTCTTCGATTAGGATGAAATTTTGCACACGCTCTGAGTTCTAGTGACAATACATGACTACCTTAGAAACGTCATTACAAATCTAATATGGTGGCCTCCCCATTACATGTACGTAAAAAATCTTGGAATCTTAATTTGACCCACTTCCCGGTCTTCGATTAGGATGAAATTTTCCACACGCTCTGAGTTTTGATGACAATACATGACTAGCTAAAAAACGTCATTACAAATCTAATATGGCGGCCTCCCTAAGATGGCGAACTTGCTGTTTGAAATCCACCCCCATGATATGGGTATCAAATGAAAGGGTTTGCTGTCAGGAATACGAAAAAAACAGTCACGGGACTTAAATCCAATATGGCGGTCGTCCAAGATGGCGGACAGAAAGCGTGTTTTTTTAGTTTTTGAAACTATGTATTTTTATTTACTATAGATATCGATAAACAACTTGAACAAGCAAGCGAGGATGAGGAAATGAGCGTGAAGGGAAAAAATGATACATTTTAGGTACTGTGAATTTTTCGTGTGCGCGCAGTTGTATCACGTGACATTTGACCATGTTTGTTTGACAAAAGTTACTCTTAGTATTTTAATTAGCTCAGCCGCTATGAAATTACCTTGTCAAGAAATCCTCTTTTTGGGAAATCCCAAATTTGCTCCCAAACGTGGGAACGGCACTGATTACACATGAAGGAAATTAGTACGTTTTTTACCGTATCGGAACAGTGCGTGCGTACGCAAAAACAATAAGTATAATTTTTCCACGAAATTCGCTGTTTCTTTTGCAAATAAACAGTAAAAAAGAACTCATTATTGGCCACTGGCTATCAATCAAATCATTTATCACACATAATCATTTAACCTAAATGAACCCCTTAAACATGTGCAGTTTTTTACGATCATCATAATAATAAACTATAAAATATTCCCGCCGTCGAAGCCAGAACTAATTACATAATTATGCACGGAGTTAATTTCGATTGTAAGGTTTTTACATCAAAGCGGGTTTTTATGTTCGCGTCCACGTAGTAGCGAACTGTTGTGGTTAATTAAGACGTCAGTTTCCCATCATCACAACTTTATAAACATCACAAATATTCATTCTTGCTATTTTTTCTTCTTTATACCTGTCAATGTTCTGTGAACTTCTGTGTTACTATGCAGAGGTAAAGACAGGATCCGGTCTAACCTTCCTTCTTCACTTAGTTTACTTTTACCAGGGGGCAAATATAAGGGTTTCACGCATGAAAGACATAGATTTGTCGTTCGAATACTCTTATCCCATTGAAGGACATTTCAATATGGCTGGTTTTTCGCAGCTTATTGACAGATAAAATGTGAGATAATCGCTTTACTTTTTTTTAATTGACATGTTTGTGTCGAAAACGTACGACCACTCAAGCTTCACCGGCCTTGCGAAGGAGCGGAAAGCTGTACCCCAGAGTAGTCATTTATATACCAACGCGTTTAGGAAGCCTTAGGGGCTCCTGATTACTATTTTTGATTTTGATTTTGACTATGCTTCATGCCGGGGTTACTCGTCGCTTCGTCCATGACATTTTCCCTCCTGGGAAAGAGGTATATATATATACTAGCTGTTCGCCCCGCGGCTCCGCCCGCTCTCAAGGGTATGAAAAATAGATAGTAGCCGATTCTCAGACCTACTGAATATGCATATAAAATTTCATAAAGATCGGTCAAGCCGTTTCGGAGGAGTATGGGAACGAACACTGTGACACGAGAATTTTATATATAAGATTCCAATTATGAACATTTATAACTGAATCTTCTCACTTCGTTTGGGAAAAAAGCGTGTCTTTAGAATATGATAGGTTGATTGCATTATATGTACTTATGTAATATGTATGTACCCCCCGGCCAAAATATGTAACTTATCGATTTTATTTGTATAGCTGGAATAATTTTAAGTCCAATCCTTTTTTATATCACTTCTCATGAGCATCATTATAATCATATTATAACCACATCATAATAACAAAAAATATATTAAGATTTATTTTTGTAGATTACGTCTGTCATGAAGATCTATTTTAATTCATCTTGCAGGATTTTTTTTCAAGATGGTTTTGCAAAGAAATCTTAATTAAAATATTGAGCTAACTAAGTAGGTACTGAAAGCTACCACCACTTCAGATTTTTACATGTTTACCTAATGTATTTATCATCAATAATTTTTAATAACCAGCCTAGACAAAAGTATATAATCAAGCGCCTATAAATCTTAATGTTATTCTATCTATAACATCAAAGAAACCACCATAACTCCATTCGGAAATGATAGTGGAGAGTATTCTAGATGTGTAAGTATTAAAAAGTATGAATTAATCTTCCTACAAATTACACGTGCAAAATTAATAGCCGTGACTTAATCTCACATAAAACATTTTTTGCTATCAAATATGTTGTTATAATTATATGTACAACTGCCTTTTATTGACAAATTAAATAAAATTATAGTTTGAATACCGTTGTTAGTTTAAACTGTATTATAAAATTGTTAATTTATGGAAAATTTGAATTCACCGGAAAAGTAACATTTTAGAGTCATTCACTTCGTTTCGTAGCGACACAAATACTAACAATAGGTACAGGTATATTTTCTCATTGATCAAAACTTCTCTTATTAATACAGTAATTATTTATCCTATAGGTAGTTGCTGACCTCTCAAGGTTTCGCGGGAATAAGTTTTTTTATGGTAAGTAATTAAAAAAGTAGCAACTACAGTTCAGTGTCTGATCTATAATATCTACCTTAAAGAAGCTTTTTAGGAATTCAGAACTAAACAGATCTTGAAGTAGTAAAAATAAAAGTATCAAAAAAAAATGTAAGATGTTTTTTATAGAGTTGTATAGTAAGCTCTTCATACATCGATTAAGCGACACACGCTTAGATCAATACAAAATATTATTTGTCTTTAAACGTTTGAATATTTCTTTACTCTACATACATTACGTTTTTACAAGAACAGTTAACTACTTATTTATTACAGCTAAAAGCAAAGACAATACTAGGACAAAGCGTAGGAGCTAACGATCGCGTCGTATCGACAATAGTCGGATCTACGCATCGGTTCACGCGGTGGGCTGCCTGAATGCCTGATGTCCAGATTACAGGACCTTGGGGCAATCCTCTTCAGTGTGACACTCACTTTTAAATACGATCTACTTGGGTTGTAGGTATCAACAACCCTATGAATATTCGGGTTGTAGCTATGAATAAAATCTATTGAGCGTTTATCAATAATGAGCACACTAAGTGCTTGCTTACCTAAGTGCTAACAGCTGGATTATTTAGTTAGGTTTATTTTGGTAAATATTGGTAATCATATATAGCTTTAGCTTAGTATATTAGCTTATAAATAATTTTATAACAATTTTCCAGTCTGGAAAACTATATAAGTTATGTGATATTTTTTTGGACTTTGAGATCGATTCGGCACGTTTGAGAATGTATGTAGACAACAGATCTTTGAGGAGCATTCCTACCTTTGGCGGAAGTATTTCGTTTTTTGTTTGAGAATTATTATCCTAATAATCTTCTCTTAACAACATCTGACTATGTAATTTTCTATTATACTTATTTATGTGCTTATGTGTATGTAATAGTTTAAACTTTTTGTTTATGTATGTATTTTATGTATGAAGCTTATGTCTACTCCGCTTTTTCATATTCCACCACTGTGTTGGTTGGCTGGAAGAGATTTCTTATAGATATAAGCTCGCTATTGTAAACTAGATTTTAAGAATCACCTTTTTGTTCAAATACTGCAATAAAGATTTTTTATGAAAAAAAAAAACAATAGTTAATATACCTTCCACCTAGGATTAGCCGACAGTCTCCCGGCCACCACCCCTCCAGCGGTGCCGCCTCCGATCACGATGAAATCGTAGCTCTCATCCGGCTTCCTGTTCTGAGGGAACCTGTTGCAAGGGTCCACCAGGTCGCAGCGGCCTTGGATGAACTGTCGGAGCACCATCATGAAGATGTAAGCTCCTCCCCAGGTGCAGTGTTCGCCCAGGTCTGGGCCGAGCGTCCCGCTGAATGTTTCCACAGGGCATCCGCAGGCCTGCAAAAATGATTTTTTACTTACTAAACCGAAAATTGATCCTTAAAGGCATTGGATCTTTACCGATTGTCTGCTTTGTAACCTCCTTCATCCTGGCAACTATCTATAGGATTTTCCACGGAATAGGTACTAGTGTTGTATTGTGGTATTTTCTTAAGATATAAAGTTAAACCATCAAAATTATATGTAGCTTGATCGATCTATTTATTTCAATGATATAAACGCCTTGCGCCGCCGCCGCCGTTATATTTCTAATTAGTTGCTTGCTTGCTTACCGTGTGAGTTTCTAGGTTAACCTACCTGGTGGTGTCAGAACTACTACCTATTTTTAGGCGTTATAACAATATGAGCCCGGCGGCTCCACAAATTATAATTTAGCTGTTTAGTTTATTTTATCATAATTAATCTAAGATAATTTAATCGTCCACCCTGCTAGAAAATTAACTATAAGTTTATTTACCTATACTATATCTGTGTTATCTACTATAATTTTGGAAGTAATTAGTTTGACAATTTTTTTTTATCTGATGATTCCTGCTGCCCAGTTAGAGTTTATGTATGTGCAGAAATCGTAATCAACCTAAAGATAGTGATCGCAAACCGGAAAATCAACCCAAACGTGTAACGGTTCCCAAATTTATGCTTTCCTGACATTCACCTTGATATGTTTAAATATCCACATAGTATAGCATTACTCGTATAAAAAATCCTTTAACGTGGGTGCTGAAACGGTTTAACTTTCAATACCTATTCTTTCAGTCCGTATACTACGAGTGCATTAGTAATACTCACGTCAGTTAATTTTCATTAATATTGCATTTCATTCATTTTCATTAAAAAGAAATATCTTTTTTGCATTTCGTATTTTCATGAATACTACCACACTTTTCATTTTTAGTCTTTTTTGTCAACTGTATAATAGTGTAACCCATCAGTGGCCACACAAAGTGCGTGCACTGGATACCTTTCTTAGGCATCGCTTTACAATCTTTTGTTTAGCAAGTAGGCAGACCTCAAGTTGCAGGTCACACTTTCAGTTCAAAAAGTTTCTCCGTAAACAACTTCATCCTATTGTATTCCTATGCGATTTCTAACTAAACTAGTAAGGCTAGGCTAAGTAGGTATTGCACATTGGAAAGTGTTATACTTTTTATTTTTAAACATAATCTTGACATCAAGAAAGCTAGGTTTTACGAAGTTACTACTATTACACCGTGAAAAACTGATTATTTATCCGCAACATAGTGTAGTAGTACTCATGAAACTGACCAAATTTCCCTAGTCCCAGCTATGTACTATTATTTATTCTGTGGCTATGTTAGGTTGAAATCTCAAAATATATACTTATTCAAGTTTTCGTGTAAACTTCAGTCACGTGACCGTCCACTTTGTATGACAAATCAACCTATGTTCCTTAGGGAAACTTGTTCGGTTTCATGAGTGTAGTACATTATGCTGCGGAAAACCACCCATGTTTAATTTCACGGTGTTTACTTTTCTGACTTACCTATTAACCATACAGTCTTAAACAATACGAGCATATTAAAATTGATTTAGTAATCAGATGGGGCAGAATCACGTGTACATCTGTATAATAAAACTGTAGAGGTCGAAAATCTGTATTTAAAAAAAAAATAAACCGAGTCAGGGGGATGTAAAAAGCCCGCCGTAAACCTGATTCACCCGAGCTAATTCACCTACCGTAAAAAGTGATATAGAACATATCCAGTTTTTTAAAAATTTTTGTTTCTCTTTTTGTCTGTTTGTCGGTTTGTATTTTAGATACTTTTTACTACGGGAAAATATCTCATTCCTACGGGAAACTGTGCACGGAGAAGTCGAAAAATAAAAGTGGGCGTAGCCGCGGGCGGACAGCTAGTAATTACATATAAATAACATTACCTTACTTTTTACATATAAATGTTTATAATAGTTTAACTAATGACTTGCTTATTGATATTGGTGTCGCGTTCCATTTATTATTTACTATCTGTCTGCCGGCGGCTACGCCCGCGTTGTTTTTCGACTTTTCCGTGCACAGTTTCCCGTAGGAATGAGATATTTTCCCGCGGTAAAAACTATCTAAGATGTTGACCAGAAATATAAGAAACCACCATGCAAAATTTCATTCAAATCGGTCAGATAGTTTTTATAGATAGGAGATTAACCCGTACAAATAGACAAACAGAAAAACAAAAATTCCCTTCCTACCCTCGACCTACCGTTCACCTCTCGAGACCACCCGGGTGAACGGTCGAAAGTTTTTTTTTACTACCTTACACCAATCAGTAATATCACTAAAAATCAGTGGTAACGGTCCACCCCCAAAAATTTGAAAAAAAAACTGGATATTATCACTTCTTACATCCCCCTGACTTGGTTTTTAGCGTTTTTGTTCTATGTAAAGATTTTTGACCTCTATAGTTTTATTATAATAGATGTCGCTTCTTACTTCCCCCTGAATCGGATTTTAACATTTTTTTTCTATGCACAGATTTTCGACCTCTATTATTATATGTATAGATTTATTGACATAGGAAACACACGATTAAAATGCCATTACAAAACAGTTAATACGATTGGCATTGGATTACGAGCTGTTTCATTGTCAATAACTAACAAAGCGGTGAGCTAAAAAGCTAATTGTTTTAATGACACTACATCATATTATAGTTTATAGTCGTCATAATAGTAAAAACTATTGATTATCTACATTGATCTTATTCATTTTATATGTTTATGATTGTGAGAATGGATTGAATCGATCGCAGAAAAATGTAGTTTAGATTTCATTGTATTATTTTATTTTTACTTTTCTCGCGTTTATCAATCAGTCGATTTAGCGTCAAAATGGAATAAAATAAACTGACAATCATCCATACGTTACATTTATAACTAGTTGAGTAGTACCTACCGATCAAGCTCCACAAAAACTAAAAAAACCGTTACTTGAACCTTTCAACAAATAGAAATAAGCTGATAATCTTCAAATGGATGAAGATATTTTCTTGATTCATAGCTAAGAACACTCTCGATTGTGACACATTGCAAAAAAAAAAACTAAATAATAATCGGAGCATCCGTTTAGGTGCTACGATCCCACAGACAGACAGACAGACAGACACACACACACACGTCAAACTTATAATATCCCTATTTTTCGTCGGGGGTTAAAAATAGTTTTCTTTTTAATAAAACCGCGGTTAGCCCGTTAAAATATCACATAACAAGTGCGATAATAGCAAGGGTCTTTGAATAATAGTGACAGCAAAAGCTTAAAATCATAAATAGAAATAGATTTGGTAATACTTTTCATGGTTCCACCGGCTTTTTCTGAGCTAAGAAATTCTATATACCTACAAAGCTAAACAACAGATAAATGAATTTAACATTTACCTTAGACTTGTATTAGTTTGCATAGAGACAGAAACATCGTGATGCCTGTAATGATTATGGTAATGAACTTATATGTAAATTATATTAATCATAGAGATCTAGATTACTTGAAGCACTTTTTGTTGCTATATTTTAATATTATTTTTACCTATATGTTGTGAATACAATCAAAGTTTTATCAGTACGTCTGGTCTAATGTAGAATTAAAAATCCGCTTTAACAACTTTTCCCGTGGGAATGAGGAATTTTCCCGCGATAAACAGACAAACTTTTCCTCTTTTGTAATATTAGTATAGGTAAGCAAGTAAATCTATTTGTCTCGCTCTACAAAACAACTTTTTCCATGAAAATAATATGGCACGTTATCGGAAATTATATCTTTCTTATAATATGTACACATTTTATATTATTTACTTATGAAAGGTCATTAAAATTATTATTATTTATAATAAAAAAACATGCATATTGGATGGTAATTTACTTAAACTTTTAAAAACTCTTTAATGTTTGTGACTGACAAACTCTAGCCCTTATTTGGATATTGGAACAACCGGGCTAAGTTAGCTGCAATGTTATTGAAAAGCTCTCAGCTTATTCACCATTATTAGCCTAGACTAACTCAGCCTATACCTATTAGCTTAATTAGCCTTCAAGACAGTCATCTCATTAGGACTTCCATTCCAAGGAAGGGAATAATTAGGTGCCGCTAGTTTCCTCATAGATACTCGTATTACGCGTGATTCCACGTACCGATATTTTTAATAACACGCATTTTATAATATGAAAAATATTTTTTTTTTATTTCTTGCTTTTTTTTAAAGCATTTGAGTTACACCAAGACAATGGAAGTTTTTTTTTATTAAGTTTTTTTTATAAATGTTGATATCTAATTTGCTTTACATAAGAACATATTTTTCTTTACATATAGTTCAAAGATGCACATATTTTTTACCGCTACAGTATCATAAACTGAACTAAACTTTTATTTATTTGGTTATTAATAATTTAATAAATACGAGATGATTGCCTAATAAATATGTACTACCTTTATATTATTGGCTTAATTTCTCACTTAATTTACTTAAATGTACAACTTACCTCAAAATAATTTATATCGTTGTAACTATTCATTTTACTGCATCAGATTACCAATAACTGCAAAAAAGATATATTTTTATTAGGAAAATGTTAATATGTCGTTATTATTACACTTTATGTGGTATAATTTATTTAATTACTAGCTTTAACAGTTAACAAGTTTTCCCGTGGGAACAGGGTATTTTCCCGCGGTAAACTGTGACCTATGTATTAATCCAGGGTGTCTGCTAACTCCATACTAAATCTATTACCCCGCAGACGCCGCGGGACTCCGCCGGAGGCATGAAGGAAAAAAAAAATCCGTGTAATTTTTTGTTCCTTCATGGCCGGAGGTGTTCGGTGGTGTTTTACATAGCGTGTCAGTGTTTGACTTGTAGTTTATATTCAGTTGTTATTCAAGAAGAAGTAGATTGTCAAAACGAGTTTGCTGTATGGAGTGACCAAGCAGTGGCTACAGGCACCTACAGGGCAAACCCCTTAGAGTATAAATAGAAAAAATTCTGTAAGGGCAAACCTTTAACTCGATCGTCTTTGTAAAGGCTCAAATAGTAGCTGACTAAATTGTCCAGAGGAGCTTTTCTCAATTTCGAACGAACGAAAATAAACTTTCAATTTTAAATCTGTTATATGTGTTGGCTGTGGCTAAATCCGTCAATTTCCATCCGGGAGGCGCCGATTTCATATAATTTCATACGAGGCAAAGCAAAACGAGAAAAACCATGGTAGTGATAATTGTCTCTTATCAACTCATTATTTAATATCACACATACAAGTTACAAACAAAACTGCCAGTCAACTTAAATAGAAATCGTATGACTTCGTTAATTCGTGCTAAAAATTACCTCACCATTTATTACATTGATTTCAAAAGGCTTTTTTATTCATCACCACAGTCATATAGGCTACATTCAGTCATGCTGGTCTAGTGCGGATTGGTGTAGGTTTATATATATATCCCTCATTTTTTTTATAAAGCATCGAAACGAATTTATGTTAAATCGAATTATTGTAAAGTCGAGATCGAATCGTTTTCTCTTGGAAGCAAGCAACTAACCTAACCACCAAGCTACCGACGATCTGATATACTTTTAGTTTAAAAAATATTTTATAACTCCGATTCTCCGTAAAACCTACATGAGTGCTTTTGTCAAATCATGAAAATTGGTGAAGCTGCAAAACGCTGAAATCTTTTAACATCTTCAACATCCTCAGTTTTAAAGGAAACAGCTTTTTGCCACAGTTTTTTACAAAGATGGCCCTCACAGATTTAGGTATTTTTTAAATAAAAACAATGGCACTTAAATAAAGCTAATTTGAATATTGGCTCTGTAGATTTTGGTGTGATTATTTTTATGTTTTAAATTACCCAGTACGCACAATATTAATAAATTCGGAAATGGTCCGGAGTAATTCAAGGTTCTCATCATATTTTATTTGTTGCGCTACATTATATACAATATTTAAATGTTTGTTATTAGTGCCACGTGTTTTACGGAAGTTTTTGTAAATACAAGTATTTGAAGATAAATACTATAACTCTTACATACTATAATGACATCCATAGAAAATTACCTACCTCGCCTAAAGAAGAAGAACTTGATTATTTAAATATTTTATTGGTAATTAAATTTGTTAAACCTTCTCTACAATTCGTGGGTTGCTTTTTTTATTTAATAAGTAATTAAAATTAAGTAAAAAATATTTATAGTTTATTTATTTTTTATATCCAATACTTTTGAAAGAAAAATCATGAGGCCATTGCACTAGGAATCTAACAGGCTTCAAAAAAAGTCCACTCTGTTTCTAACTTTTAAACTCATTTCAAATCACCATTTCCTATTCACCAAAAAATGTTTCTACTTATAATAAACCAGTTAAAAAACTGTATCCAGTATTTAAATTATTGAAATCAAACACAGAAACGTACCTTAAATAAATTAAATAAAAAATAAAACAATCACACACTGGTTTCTAAAAAAAAAGTTCAAAATATCCTGGCGCGAAGATGCGCGCGTCGGCACAGTCGCGGACGGTGTGACCCGCGTACGCGTTGCCAATGTTTATATGGAGATGATCATGATGGTTTCCATCCCAGTATTCATGATAAGCAAAGATAAATAAGTAGTATTATAACATTAATAAAAAAATACTATAATAAAATATAATTTTCATTTGCATAAGGCCCAGGTAGCTATAATTATATTGATATGCCCATATCGTATATTATACTATAGCTCGCCACCACACACGATAGCTATATTGGTTTACCCATACAGGGTGTGTGTCAATGGATGTATGTATATTACAACACATACTGTTATGGACGATTAATGCACAAGTACACCTATTACCTATAGGTATAGTTAGTTTAGTTCATATTGTCATTCATGTATAAAACATTTTATTGTGAATGCGAAATATTTTTTCCATCTCATATGGGATTCTAATTTAATCGCCGGACACCATAGAACTTGTATGGTTTTCACATAGGATATAGTGAGTAGAGGCTCGTCGTATAGTCTCTCTATATTGATGCCTCAATAATGATGCAATCTACCACTTTGCCAATTTTTATCATAACTAGCTTTCCGTCTCCTGTGGGTATTTTACCGCGGTAAAAAGTAGCCTTTGTGTTATTCTGATATATAAGCTATATTATTGTAAAGTTTCATTAAAATCCATTCAGTAGTTTTTACGTGGAAAAGTTACAAACATCCATCCTCACAAACTACACAAAAACTAACAAAATATTAGTAGGATAATCCTTTCAACCATTTAGTTTATAAATGAAACCGCAAAAGACAGACAATTACGATTTGGATTTCGTAATGAAAATCCAAAGAAACAGGTTTGTCATTCAACCTTTACTGTTTGGAAGTAGAAGCAGTAACAGTGAAGTAATAAGTGGTCAGAGTCATTGCCAAGGTGATAGCAGCCAAGGCTAGCAGCGCGAATCGTGCATTGACACCTACCTTGCGAAACCTACCGGTATGCCTGCTTGGCTTTGGCAAAGAAATAATTAATCAAAAAGTATACTATAGTGTAGTAGTTTTTTTGTTTTTCAAAAAAGCTATGAATTGTTTTATAAATTACTAGCGTTGTGAACAAGTATGTCCTGTTGACTTCAATCACGTCTTCTCTCACCAGGTCAGCTGACAGAGAACTCATAAATTAAGTTAAGCTTTACACTTTACCTTCTGTCTGGTTTTTTCTGTTTGATTGTCTACAATAATGATAAGCTTTAGGCAGACGTAGGTTAGGTACGTACAATCAAACTGGGTGAAAGAGCTGTGGGGTGCTTCAAATGTGCGCTTTATTTTCGCAAACATTGCGCTTTCTAGACAAACTTTTAGGATCATCTCTTGGGTATAATATATTTTGTAATTGATTGATTCTGGTGCTGTTTCTTCAAACTTTATCTAATTCTACGCTGTATAATGAATGCGTATTTATTTTTTATTAATTATTGTATCAGATCTACTATATTGTTTAAACACGAGGATGGATGAATGTATGGATGGATAGATGGATGTTTGTTACTCTTTCATGCAAAAACTACTGAATGGATTTAAATGAAACTTTCCACGGGAAAACCTGTTAACGCGGGTGAAGTCGCGAGGCGGAAAGCTAGTGTTGTATAATTAAAGATTCCAAGTCCAGTGCTGTCTAAGCTGAACAAAATAAAAACTTGAAACGGTAAAAAATACTCAGATCAAAGTAACATCCAAATCCGTGACAGTTGTTTAGCCACGAACGGAAATTCTGTCAAGAATCATACAAATTAAAAAACTATTGCTATCCGGATCATACATATTAACTTTTTCGATGTTTCGTTTTTATGAACGGCCAGAATTAATTTGATACCTTGTGGATTTGTTACGTTATGTATGAACTGACTGAGATTACAGTACAGCCCTGCTCCTCCTCCTATTACGTCATATGTAGGTTTACGTACGTTACGTGGCGTGGTACGTAGTTTCGGACGAATAATGTTTTGTCTCAGTAACCAATAAAAGATAACCGTTTTTTATGTGTCCATAAAGCGTTAACTGTTTTATTTTCTTGTTATTTTATTAAATACAATACAATCACAATAATTTCAAAAAGGTACATTAATTGTCGAGTTCCTTTGCGGAAAGGGCTTATACCAATAAATACTTATATGTATATAATAGCCACATGATCATGCAGCGTCTTAAAAGCAGTGACAACAGCATCCTGAAAATGATAGAAGCGCGGTACGACTGCCCCTTCCAGAAACACTGGATGGGCCTTGCCATCGGCACCATTGCCGAACTTGTCATATTTTTAATACTGAAACCAATAATATAGTCTGGGCAGCATCTTCGGAAAGCTACTCGTGACCCCCGTGCCGAATCGTTCCTGCGACAGCACGTCTCACTGGCGATACAGCGTGGAAACGCCGCCAGTGTGATGGGGACATTCCCGTCGGGCACGATTCGATGCGGTTTATAACTACAACTATTAATATTTTGTTTGACTTTTTTGTTTTGTGACTTTTATTTGACATGTATGAATTTAAGTGTAATTGAATTGGAGAAAATATGTAATAGTCTATATTATAGAAATAAATGAATGTTTTATTATTATTATTATATACCGTAACATACCATACCAAATCACAATGCTTACGGGGTATTTGGACTGCCCCGTACCAGAGTAAAGTATAATGTACTAAAAGAATAGCAAGGAAACTTCTTCTTATCGTGTGTCGTATGAAGAAGAAAAATCTGATTTCCTAATACCCAGGGGTGTCCGAAAATACCCCAAGGTTCTGTAATTTTAGTGATTTCATTAAAAATAGGGCTCCGCTAACTATTTTTTAAGTTAGTACGTATCATACATAACTATAATAACTTAATCAATTAATTTCCGATCTCAATAAACCAATTTGAACTATGGAAATGACCTTCAACCGACCAAAAACTTATTTTAGAAAGATAGTACAAGAAAGCAAAACAACTATTCTGATCCCAGTTAAAATTGTGTGTGCATCTCACTCCATTGTTTAGGCGAAATACCTTGCGGTTGTCCCACATAGGCCAGACCTCGTCCTTCGCCACGGTGTGGAATGACCAGCATTTTGCATTTAGCAAAACAGTCGGATTGTCCGACCGGAAACACCGTATTAGCAATGGGCTCGTTCTGTCTGTTCCAACGCCTTTTCCGGGTTACTTGCAAATACTGTTATCATATAAAATTCTAGCTTCCTGCCGCGGCTCCGCTCGCGTTAACAGTTTTTCCCGGGGGAATGAGGCATTTTCCCGCGGAAAAAGGTAGCCTTTG
Organism: Teleiodes luculella; assembly: GCA_948473455.1. Classification (NCBI taxonomy): domain Eukaryota; kingdom Metazoa; phylum Arthropoda; class Insecta; order Lepidoptera; family Gelechiidae; genus Teleiodes; species Teleiodes luculella. Next base: position 6,120,899 of record OX419600.1, on the reverse strand, counting down.
TTACTCAGGATGAATGTAGCTTTCTTATGGTAAAAGAGTTTTTGAAATCAGTTTAGTAGTATTTGAATTTATTCATTACAAACATACACACACACACAAAATTTCCTGAAGTTAAACCTGTAAATATTATAAGTAACTTGATTTCCAACCGCGCTAACAGTTTTTCCCGTTTTTCTTAATTTTGTTTACTTCAGACGCGATCAAGTAAAAAATCGACCTCTATCACCTCTGTCACATCACAGAAATAATACGGCCTCTATGGGATCAACAGTGCACGATTGTATAAAAAAATAAAAAGGAAACCCGGCCAAGAATTTTTTATAATGTTTTAAAAATAATCTAAACCAGAACCACCTATTCAAAGTGACGAAAAAAATATACGATTCCGCTTAAAAGGGGGCAAAATTAACAATTTGTATAAACGGTTAGGAAATTATAGACCAGAAAGCAGGCAGAAAAGATCCTACAACCATGAAGTAGATTTTTTTAGCTATAATATTTTTTGTACAGGCACAGAATACCAAATAGTACCTAGTACAGGTTCGCGACTCGCGTATTATTGTTAAATGTATAAAGTTGGAATTGATGCTGTCTATGATGTAATCGATTTGTATTCGCCCCATGAGAACTAACCGCCGATTGGCGATTCTCTAACGGCACTCGGACAATGTACCACGGCATTGATTTAACATGACGAGGAAAAACCACAAAGACTTTGCCCAAATGGTGATCTTTTGATAAAAAAAAAACCTTTTTTTTATACTTACAGTAGATAATTCTGAACGACATGGCTGCCTGTATACTACATACTCTCTGCCATAACATTTTCTTATTGTTTTTTTTTTCGGGAGCAGTTTTATCCTCATTATACTAATCTCTGTTTTTTTTTTTTATTAAGTAATTTGTTCTAATTTTAAAAGGTTTCTTGTTTTATCCTTATTTCTTAGCAAAACAAAATTCGTCTCTTAATTTTATATTACAAGATATACACTGTGTCGCGTCTCGCACTTTGTCGAGCTTCTCGTGTGTTACTCAGTTAGTCTACTACCAGTTGTTTGTAAAAATGATTCTCTGTGGTAAAATTACTTGTCTCTTTTGTTAGTTACTTTCGTGTTGATTCTAGTTATAATGCTCTTACTTAAATTCTAGAGGGACGCCCTTTTCATGCTTTTAAGGATAAAAAGGGCCAGTAGATTGTCAATTTAGTTTTAAAAACATTAAACATCGTTTTAACACGTCAATCTCACTAGTGTAGTATACATGCGTAAACAATAAACATCCGACTTAAAATTACGCCTTATTTAAAAGCTGCACTCTTATTTTATGATATTTATATTCAATCATTACCTGTCCGTTTTCGGTTCCCATATGAACGAAAATAACCGTGAATTAAGTTTACAGTGTAGACTTGGTAGAATTACCACTAAATTACTGCACTGTCAATATTTTAAAATATCTCAAGACGACCATACTAAATTGTCTAAAGAAGGCAATGCGTGAAATTTAAAAAGAAATGGCAAAACAAACTCGAAGAAACATGAACTGTGTGGGACATAACGTGGACATAACGGGACCTCCAATGTTCAATGTCCAAACCAAACCGACGATAAACGAACGAGTTTACAATACTTTGAACGGCTTTAAAAAATATATTTAGTAGGTTAGGAGCACATTCTGGACTCGCGAAAATGAAACCCGTTTTGTATCGGGGTGGATAGGCCTAGTTGGCCACGCTGGCCTAGTGCGGGTTGATCAACTTCACCTTTGAGTTTCTTCGCAGGTGAGTGCAGGTTTGTCCCGATTGTTTCCTTCACCGTTCGAGTGTCAAACAAACGTAGCTACATTATGTGACGTTTCACGTGAAAAAGTTACCTTATTTCGGTTTTTAGTACGTATATAATCTTTTAAGATTTGAAAAGATTATTAGTTGCTGATTACAGGGATATGCATTTAACTCAATACCAACCTCAAGGTACCTTTGCATGTGGAACGTAACATATTAATTCGAAAATCAAAAACACATTGGTCAATAAAACATGGGTAAAGCTTACTCGGTTTTAACTACCAACCTGCATAACTTTTACCCTGTGCTATTTCCATACCTAAAGGTTGCCTGGTAGAATTTGCTACCTTAGCAATAAGGCCGCCTTTTTACTCTTCTGTTTTGTTCTGTTTTTCTGTATATGTGTTTTATTTCTGTTTGGTGTCAATAAAGTTTTGTTTGTTTGTTTGTATTGTATTGTACGTGCCGAGGCTCGAAACCACTCCTGTCGAATGGAAGACAACGGTGCTAGCCACTTGACCACCGATGCTCTCTCCAAATAAGATGTACGATTAATCAAATTAGTTCATGACCCATTCGTTTTGTTGATAATTCATTTGAAACCAGGGATAAACACAGGACTTCCACAGGTGTCACTTAATATTGTCCATAAGAAACTAAACTAATCAATCATGGGGCAACAAATTTGGTCCTGCCTGTGTATGTTGCGTAGTTAATTATTATTATGTAGTTAATTAGTCACAAATGTGAACCCATAATGCATGCAAGGTCACCTTCCAAAGTTGGATGATTTTGGCCTCAGTGTAAAGACATTGGGCTCAATTGCAGCGTGGCCGCTAAAATCTCTGTATTTAAATTGTTGGTCTCTTTCATTCTTATTGTATGGGTATCGGAAAGTAAGCTGTCAAATTCAGTTTAATTGAAGTGGGACGTTTTCGCATGCCTACTCAACTAGTGCGAACTACGCGTAAAATCTATGTTTGACGTCTCTAAATTATTTAAGTTGACAATCAATCAGTCCTTTTTCGGTCTTAACGACGTGAAAGAGACATACGTGTTAGCTTTTTAATATTAATTTAGAATAATTTATGATTGATGAAGATCATTTTAATAAAGATTAAAATTATTATTATTATTAATATTAATTTAGAATAATTATGATTGTTTACAAGTGTATAGGTATTAATAGTTGTTCATTTGATTTATGAGTACTGTTGCACAATTGAATGACGAAGTGCTCCCTTCCCTTATTGGTCTGCTGCAAAGTGAAAGGCATTCGAATGGGGTAGGGGAGTGGGGGCCCGGCGGCTGGAAGGGCGACCGACCGGACGGCCGGGCAGTAATTCTGCAGCAGTGCACGACGACGGATGGTTTCAAGTGTTTTTCTCTATTAAAAGAATAAAAATAAATCTCAAAATTAGAATAAAAGTCTGGAGTTTACTTTCTGAACATAATCCCCAATAGTTCAGAAGTGGGATAGCACACCACAGCCACAAACGTAAGTAATTTTTTTTTTATTTATTACATTTTCTGGATTCTTAAGACCGTTTTATTTATTTCTTTTCTCTCGCTATGATTTTCACGTGAATTTTATTTACCGATGATTTACTAAAACAAATAATAGGTAGTTAGAAATTTACCCTCTTAAACAATCTGTATGCGCCAAATTGGGGCTATTCTCCGGTGGCGTATACGAATTACCAGATAGTACTTACCTAGCCAGGGTACTTCCTGGAGATTGGTATTATCTGTCATATATATCTTTATTTTTAATTACCTACACGTATTACATATCTGTATGCGCAAAATTGGGGCTATTCTCCGGTGGTGTATACGGATTATCAGATGGTACTTATCTAGCCAGGGTACTCCCTGGAGATCGGTATCGTCCGTGTATGTATATATATGTTTAAAATACTCTATTACCTATACGTATTGCATATCTGTATGCGCCAAATTGGGGCTATTCTCCGGTGGTGTAAACGGATTACCAGATAATACTTACCCAGCCAGGGTACTCCCTGGAAATCGGTATTATCTGTCTTATATTATATCTTTATTTTTAATACCTATACGTATTACATATCTGTATGCGCAAAATGGGGCTATTCTCCGGTGGTGTATACGGATTATCAGATGGTACTTATCTAGCCAGGGTACTCCCTGGAGATCGGTATCGTCTGTATTTATTTGTCTGTTCTATTTATTTATGCATAACTTTCATAACAAACCCTACATTATTAGATGTGTTGTAAAATACTAGTCTTTGTATTGCAAAACCTTTGTTTAAGGGCTCGTATTTTTCTTTGTGTACATAAAATTTGTTCAGTTTAAATATTTGTATGCTTTTATATGAATCTAAGCGTAACAATTTGAGTTTCAGAAACATGGAAGTTGACAATGAAAACGATAACCAAGGAGAGCCTGAGCTAGAAGGCCATGGTCAAAGACAAATAAATCCAGGAGTACCCAGGCTAGAGGGTCAGGATTTGAATCGTGATGCGAGCCCAGGAGCACCCAGGCAGGGTCGGGGCCATCAAGTACCGAACTTGGTTCAGAGCCCAGGAGCACCCAGGCAGGGTCGGGGCCATCAAGTACCGAACTTTGTTCAGAGCCCAGGAGCACCCAGGCAGGGTCGGGGCCATCAAGTACAGAATTTAATTCAGAGCCCAGGAGCACCAAGGCAGGGTCGGGGCCGCCGGATACTAAATTTGGTACACAGCCCGGAAGCAACTGAACAGAGTTACAGCAATAAGACGACAAATTTAACTGGACGACGACGTTACGAATCTGTCGAGAGAGACGCACGTCAAGATCACGATGCAGCCTGCCTAGAAGGACGTAAAAGACATCGCAGCCCATCGCCTCAACCGAAAGATACACGTAATGAAGGAAGGTCTCAAGAACATGGGCGTAATAGCCGCTCGAGGTACCGCAGTCCAACGCCTGAGGAGTCTGGTGAGCGATAGCATCCCTCTTCAAAACGTTCTCGGTTATCTAGATCACAAAGTAGAGATCGCGATATTTTAGATAGGGTGCTAAATATTTTGGAAAAAGTCAGAAGCTCAGACAAACCAAAACTCTCTTTCAACTCTAACGTCATCCCTGAATTCGATCCATTGTCCAAAGAACAAACAGTTTTAACTTGGCTAACCAAAGTTGAAGAGTGTGCCAATATTTACAAGTGGGACGATAGGGAAACGATTCATTACGCTCTTCCAAAACTTGTAGGGGTAGCAAAGTCCTGGTATCAAGGTTTGCCATCGGTTCTGTACACCTGGCCGGAATGGAAAAGAAAATTGATTGAATCGTTTCCTTGTCGAGAAGACTATGCTGAGCTTCTAACTGACATGTTAGCTAAGAAAGCCCGATATGGCGAGTCACTGGAGCAATACTATTTTGCGAAAGTGAACATGCTTAACAGATGTAAAATATTTGGTAAACAAGCCGTTGACTGTATTCTTTATGGAGTCGAAGATCGAGCGATAAGAGTAGGTGCTCAAGCAGCCCAATTCAGTCAACCTGAACAAGTACTTGGGTATTTCAGAACAGTCAAGGTTGGACAAAGTAGGGATAGGGATTTACAAGGTCCTTCTAATCGCTTCCGTAATGAACGGAGAATAAACTTAACAGCTAAATCAAATAGTTCTGGCGATGTTTTCGTTAATAACAGTATAAATTGTTACAACTGCAATGAAAAGGGTCACCGAAGTACAAAATGCGACAAACCGCCCGCTAAATGTACCTATTGCGAAAAAATGGGTCACTTAGCCGAACATTGTTTCAAAAAGAAACTAAATAAAAATAAGGAGAAGGATCTAAGCCAAGATAAAGAGAAGAGTGAAAAGCAAGTTTTGAGATTGAGCATTGAAGACCGTGATACTATAAATCCCACAAACATGACAGATGAAAAAGGATCTTTTGCAAATGCAAACGCTAAATATGTTATTGATATCAAAGTCAATAGCACAACTGTCAAATGTCATGTCGATTTAGGAAGCCAGTGCTCATTGATGAAATCAAGCACAGCAAAGGAACTTCACCTTGATGTGGTAGATTCAGAAAATATGCCCGTACTAAGAGGTATAGGAGCCAATTTAGTCTCACCTATAGGTATAGTCACAAGTAAAATTGAAGTTCAGGGAATTTGTGAGACGATTAACTTATATGTTGTTGAAGACTATGTGATCAATGAACCCATTTTGTTGGGGCACACTTTTACAGAGAAACCTGATATTGTCATCACTAAAACCCCAAAAGAATTAATATTTCAGAGGATTGTGAATGACAAGATACATCTGAAGGTTAGCAAACAACTGATACTACCTAGTAAAACCTTGACGCCTGTACCAGTCGAGTCATTGAACCCAGTAACGGGTAAAGTCCATATTAATGGTACATTGCGTGGACCAGAAAAAAAGGAGTATTACTTGTTATCTGGACAGTACGATATAAATCACGGCAAAAGTACTGTTTTGGTTTTAAACGTATCGACTGAATCCATAATAATAGACAAAGATTTTCTGATGACACGAGCTGTTTTTAAGCAGAATAGTACTATACTGGATAGTTTCAGTATTGTATTCGACGAGAAAGAGTTAGACGAATCAATAAATTTCGGTGACGAACTTAATGATGAAGAACGTTTAAGATTGCAACAGTTATTGTCCAAATACAGCGAGTGTTTCTCAAAAGGCCTTTGCGACCTGGGTTCTACCGATGTTACGGAAATGGTTATTGAAGTGGAAGATGCTCAACCAGTGGTATACCGACCTTATCGTATGTCGTATGCAGAAAGGTCATTGGTGCGAAATATGGTTCAGGAGATGCTCGATAATGGGATTGTAAGAGAGTCTTCTTCGCCTTACGCAAGTCCCATTGTGTTAGTCCAAAAGAAAACAGGAGAGAAACGCTTATGCGTCGACTATAGAGCCTTAAATCGAAAAACTAAAAAGGATCACTACCCACTTCCTCGAGTTGAAGATCAGCTCGATCAACTCTCTGGTAATACCGTATTCACATCATTAGACTTAGCCTCGGGCTATTACCAAATACCCATATCTGAAGAATCCAAACACAGAACGGCCTTTGTAACCCCTGATGGGCAGTTCGAATATAATCGGATGCCATTTGGACTTGTAAATGCGCCCTCGGTCTTTCAAAGGACTATTAACAAAATTTTATCTGAAGCCAAAATAAAATATGCTATAGTCTACATGGACGATGTTTTGATCCCGGCTAAGGATTTTCATGAGGGGTTACATAGGCTGGAAGAAGTGCTACAACTGCTAAAGGCAGGGGGTCTTACTTTGAAGCTAAGTAAGTGTAATTTCTTCAAAAGTAAGATTGACTTTCTGGGGTTTGAGGTGAGTGCAGAGGGTATCCGACCCGGGTCTCGAAAGACAGACGCCGTAACGAAATTTCCTGTACCTCGTAATCAGCACGAGTTGCGACAGTTTTTAGGATTGTCAGGATTTTTCCGGCGATTTGTTAAAGGATATGCTGTTATTACTGCACCGTTAACAGACTTATTGAAAAAGGATGCTGCGTGGTCATGGGGAGATTCACAAAAGCAAGCATTTGAAAATACCAAACGTTTATTGACACAACGACCCTTACTGGCGTTGTACAATCCAAAATCCGAAACGCAATTGCATACGGATGCGAGCAAGGAAGGCGTCGCAGGCATTCTGCTTCAATCTAATTTGGATGGAATATTTCAGCCAGTTTCATATTTTAGCCGCAAAACGTCGCTTGATGAACGAAAATTCCATTCATACGAACTAGAAACCCTGGCTGTCATAGCATCTTTAAACCGTTTCAGAGTATATCTGATCGGGGTCCCGTTCAAAATCTTTACTGATTGTAATGCACTCAGATATACCTTGACTAAACGAGATGTTATTCCACGGATTGCGCGATGGTGGGTTCAACTACAGGAATACGACTGTGCCATTGAATATCGCCCAGGCTCACGAATGGCACATGTCGATGCACTTAGCCGTAACCCGATTGACGAGTATGAATCAGTTCCACATGTTCTAGATGTAATCGCAGTCGAGGAAGACGTTGATCAAAATTGGATCACCACCGTGCAATACGCCGATGAAGAAATAAAAAGAATCAAAAATGCACTTAGTGATCCTGGCTCTGATCAAATCGTCGATATCTGTAAGAATTATAAACTTAAAAATGGTCGCGTATATCGTGTAGTTGGCGAAGAATTAAAGTGGTTAGTACCAAAAGGGGTACGCTGGCAGATTCTACAAAAAAATCATGATGACGTAGGTCATTGTGGTTTCGATAAAACTTTACAGCGAATTCAAAAGCATTACTGGTTTGCCAAGATGCGACGCTTCGTAAAGAAGTACGTTGCCTCCTGTTTAGAGTGTGCCCATCACAAAACTCCAGGTGGTAAACGAGAAGGTGAGCTTCACCCTATAGAAAAGGTGAGCATCCCTTTTCACACCATCCATGCTGACCATCTTGGCCCATTTATTAAAAGTAAAAAGGGTAACTGTTACTTACTTGTGATAGTTGATGGCTTCACGAAGTATGTGAATATAACACCAGTCAAAAATATAAAATCTGCCACATCGGTGAGGGTGTTTAAAGAGCACATAAGCTATTTTGGAGTACCCACCCGACTTATCACGGATAAAGGTACAAGCTTTACTAGTCGAACTTTCAAAGAGTTTATCGCTTCGTATGGTATAAAACATATAGAGAACGCCGTTGCCACACCCCGAGCAAACGGGCAAGTGGAACGGTTTAATAGAACGATTCTTAATGCTTTGTCTACCTCTTCTCATGGCAAAGACGAAAGAGACTGGGATGAGCACATTTTCGACATCCAAGTTGGAATCAATACAGCAACTCATAAGACAACAAAGAAAAGTCCGTCAGAGTTGCTGTTCGGCTTTAATATTACAAGTCGATCACAAGGCATATTAAGTTCCGTTATAAATGATACCATAAATGTAATTGATTCAGAAAGTTTAAATGACATGAGAGAAGCAGCAAACGAGAGTATAAGAGAACAACAAGAAAAAGATGCACAAAGATTTAATAAAAATAGGAAGGTGGGAACAACTTACAAAGAAGGAGATTTAGTTCGGGTTGAAAGACAGGTACCACATGATGGTAAATCACAAAAACTTGTTAACAAGTATCAGGGACCCTATCGCATTTTAAAAGTACTTCCTAACGACCGGTATCTAATAGAAGACACTCCTTTGACGCGAAAACAGGGTCGCCGATACGAATCTGTTGTCGCGTTAGATAAGATACAGCCATGGCTAAATTTTGATAGATGTTTAGAGACCAGTAGCAGTAGTGAATCGGAAGATGAAAATGATAAATGTAAATAAGATGAACGAACAGATGTAATAAAACGGGCATTAATAATAAATTACCTACTGTATAATACTAAAGTGAATTCATTGAATGAAACTAATTTGTATATTGTTTGTGTAGTCTGTAATTAAGTATAAAAAAATACTTGAATTTGTTTATTTGATTTAAAATTGTCAAACAAGAATCAAGTACCTACTACTGTATATTTAAACAAAACATATTGTTTTAAGCAAGTAATATTAAGTATTTGTGATAGAAACTATTTGTTGTCTTATTTGTGTAGTGTTGCTAATTTAAATTCTCTCCCATTTCTTAAGTTTCAATGTTGTTTTTTTATTTATGCCCATGGTCTAGGAGAACGTGTTCTAATGGTTGGACCTTGTTTTCTTAGACCATGTTTATGCCAATACACTCAACCGAAATATTTTTGTATGTTTTCATAAAATTATTTTATTTTAGAAATATAGTCCTAAAAGCGAAGGGACTCGCTCTGAACAGGATGGCCGAGTTGTTAGCTTTTTAATATTAATTTAGAATAATTTATGATTGATGAAGATCATTTTAATAAAGATTAAAATTATTATTATTATTAATATTAATTTAGAATAATTATGATTGTTTACAAGTGTATAGGTATTAATAGTTGTTCATTTGATTTATGAGTACTGTTGCACAATTGAATGACGAAGTGCTCCCTTCCCTTATTGGTCTGCTGCAAAGTGAAAGGCATTCGAATGGGGTAGGGGAGTGGGGGCCCGGCGGCTGGAAGGGCGACCGACCGGACGGCCGGGCAGTAATTCTGCAGCAGTGCACGACGACGGATGGTTTCAAGTGTTTTTCTCTATTAAAAGAATAAAAATAAATCTCAAAATTAGAATAAAAGTCTGGAGTTTACTTTCTGAACATAATCCCCAATATACGGTTTTTAAATTTAAGTTACAGCGTAGAATATGTAGAATCGGGCCTATTAACATTTTTAAAAAGATAAGATTTTAAATTTTAATCCTAATCCATGCAAACCTCCAAGGCTGCAACATCACAAAACCACAAAGAATTTAATAAACTTACATAGACCATTAACCACCAACTGGTACTTAGTTTTATTTCTTCCTATTGTAACGATCCGACTACTTACTTCCGACATTTACGTGATTTTAGTTAAATTTAGGAACGGAAAACTAGTGTAATATAAAAAGCTTTTTTAAAACTAGTGTAACTAGGTACACTAACTGCAAATTCTTTCAGGTTGTCCAAAAGATTTGCCGGAAAATTGAAGATAATTTCGTAACAATATCAGCCATAAACACGACTAGGCGACACACAGTGATTTTAAAACCCAATCTTAAACAATTTTCATAGGTCATTAGACCTGCCAGTGTCATTAACAAAATAAAGATAAAGATACAACGGGAAACTCCTTTATTCTAAACGGATTTAAAAATAACTTTTACCATGCTTTAGCGGCGGTTTATTTTTTATTTCAGACAAATATGTGTGTGTATGTATGTGTATTATATCAAATAATATTATGAACCGGTAGGGAAGCTATTCACTATAATATTACTGATTTCCTAGTCCATATTCATGACAACAGACATAAAGACTGACCAGAGAAATGAAAAATCCTCCTGTGGCCGCCACATGTAATGTTTATGGCAACAATTTCCATTACAAAATTAATTCCGTTGAAATTTCGCAATATGGCGAGGTTTATATTTTTCTAGCAAGGCTTTACAATTGAACATGACTTTTCTTCTCAGAACCAATAATACCAGTCATGATTCTATGAATCGAGGCTGCGATACGACATAAACGATATGTACAATCCTCAACACGAATAAAATGCGGTGACTCAGTTACTTATCTAATGCGATGCAGGTGATGGATGAGAATAACAATGTGAGTTCAAATTCAAATTAGTTTCCCGCCGCGGCTCCACCCGCGTTAGTATTTTTTCCTGTGGGAATGAGAAATTTTCCCGCGGTACATCGTAGCTTATGTTCTTTCCCAAGGTCTATTCTATCTTTGTGTTACGGTTCATCAAAATCTATTCTGTAGTTTCAGAACCTATTCAATTAATAGGAATATTTTAGGTATTTTTTACACCTTGAGTTACATTATTGCAGTTTTATTAAGGATTCTTAATTTTTTTCAGAATTAAATATAGCCAATGTTACTCAGGGCTCCTGTAGTTTTTTAACAGTGAAAGAATTTTTGAATCGGTTCATTAGTTTCGGAGCCTATTCGATGCAAACAAACAAAAGCGGGCATTTTTGGGTCGGTCTCTCCGAACCCTGTAATGTTCATGGCTTATACTTTTCCATGTTAACAGCTCACATATGTCCCCACCGAGGGGCTCGATCATACCCTGAATTCAGGGTGCATAGTCGATCCAGTGTAGGTTGCTGGCCCGCCCACTCGGTCACCGACGACGCTTGTGAGTGACTATGGAATGTAAAGGGAGTGGCTGTAGTATTTTTATTTTTAACCCCCGACGAAAAAGAGGGGTGTTATAATACAAGTTTGACGTGTGTGTCTGTCTGTCTGTCTGTGGCATCGTAGTTCCTAAACGGATGCGCCGATTTTGATTTAGTTTTTTTTTGTTTGCAAGGTGTCACAATCGAGAGTATTCTTAGAGAGCTATGATTTAAGAAAATATCTTCAGCCATTTGAAGATTATCAGCTCTTTTCTAGTTGTTGAAAGGATCAAGTAACGGTTTTGTGTTGGGGGTTATTATTTTATAAAAATTTAGTGTTATATCCGGAATAGACATATTAATATGAATAAATATGATTTGAATGTAGTCAATTATAGATGTAACTCGGTACACATCTTCACAAACAATTCGTATTCGTTGGATTTCTCTACCTAACTCTAAATTATTATCTGACTTGATCCAAATAAATTTGTATTGACATAAATCCATGCAACTTCTGATCTGACAGTTCCAAAAACCTTTTAACATTATAACGTATTTCCCAGGTGGCACTTAACAAGCTAATATTTGCAATACAAAAACAGACAATTTTTGACCACAGAAGGCAATGTAACCATAAACATGAACTGAATTTAAATTTATAAAGTGATTTATTGTTTTAGGCTGTATAGATAGAAGATAGATAGTTAGTAATTAAATGCCATTTTTTGTGTTTATTATTTTGTACGTGCACTAATAGCTTGTCTTATGGATAATGATACTTTTCCTAACACCCTGTATAAGGACCCTATGGACTTGGAATAGAGACATTTCACCCTGACCTAAGCAAATGCGGGCTGTTTAACCCACATTGAACACTTGATTGACATAAAAATATGCTTTCACATAGACATCAGTCATTCATTAGATAACGTTTTCCATAATAAATTCTTAACAGTCATAAATGTTTCGGAAAAACCAAGAACCGATAACATCTGGATCATTGGGAAAAGTGTCTTTAAATATTAATTCCCTGTTGTTTTTCACCTTTTTTAGTGCAGGCAGTCTATTTCTGTTTGTCTATTTGCCTAATCGCCTTTGGCCGCTTACGAGACTAATGCTACGAAACCAGTTACATAAGAAGAAAACATTGACTTGTTGGTTTAAAAAGCTTTGTAATAATACATAGTTTAAAAAACTAAAAAACACGCTTCCTGTTCGCCATATTGGTTTTAAGTCACGTGACTTTTTTTTTCGTATTCATGACAGCAAACCCTTTCATGTGATACCCATATCATGGGGGTGGATTTCAAACGGCCAGTTCGCCATCTTAGGGAGGCCGCCATATTGGATTTGTAATGACGTTTCTTAGCTAGTCATGTATTGTCATCAAAACTCAGAGCGTGTGCAAAATTTCATCCTAATCGAAGACCGGGAAGTGGGTCAAATTAAGATTCCAAGATTTTCTTACATACATAGTTACTTACAAGTGAAGCTAATATAAAGCGTGTAAAAAGTGACAAACATTACAGATTTTTTACACAAACGTACAAAACAACCCACCCTCTGAAATCCGAGTCTGATTCAAATATTACTGTAAAACTGCTATGCGCTGCTACGACCTGTTATAAGAGTCCTTTTATTAGAGGAGACACTTAAGGAGAGACCTTAGTCACTAAGGGGATTGGGCAAAAAGTAGACAGAAATAGACAGCGCCTGCACTAGAAATAGTAAAAATTACATGGAAAGCTAATTTAATTTTGTAAAGATTGACTAAGGTCTCTCCTTAAGAAAAATAAAATTGCCACCATCCTTACTTTAAGCGTAAGGATGGTGGCAATTTTCATTTTCAAAACAGGTCATCATTATTATCATTTCAGTCTGTAACCGTACACTGCTCGACAAACGCCACCCCAAAGATTTCAACACGACAAGAAGAAGAAAGATCTGCAAATCAGTTCTGTTTAACTCACAAACAGCGGCTCCCCGCGACCTTCACCAGGTCGTCAGTCCACCTTATGGGCCTGTCCACGCTACGACGCTACGTCTTCCGGCCACTATTCAAGAACCTAATTGGGCTCCAACACAACGTAACAGCCGTCGTAGGTTCTATGGCACACATATGCATGTCTGTCTATATGTTTGTTATGTGTCATTTCTTTGTGTTTTAGTGTTAGTTAATTCTTGTTACTGGGGCCTGTGGGGTAACTCTGTGCTACACAGGCCCCAATTGCTTTCGAAATCAAACCTACGAAAGAGGATATTGTCCAAGGTCGACTCATAAATCGATGCCCATTCTTATTAAAAGTGTTTCCTTCGTCGCCCACGCAATTCTGTCTGGGAAATCAGACTAATGCCCTGTACATGTTTTATCAAAGTACAGGATCTATAGACAGAAAGCGCGACAAAATTGGTCCATTTGTAAAATGCAGTAAACGTTTTAATGGCAATTCTTCAAACTGCTCACTCCAAATTCAATAATGTCAGTCCTTGTATCTTCAAAGATGTACATTTTTTATCGCCATTATTTACGTAGGTGGCTAATCATCCTTTTTTCCTGCCTGCGGTTTACGTACATAGTGTACCTACTAATTCATTTGTTTACTCGTTTGACCTTCACAAATACTACTTACACATTAACTAAATTTTTAGGAAACTCATGCACACGTTAGATAAACGTCCAAATAAACCCATATTGTTATATACCTGATTTACTTTTTTAATACATCCGTAGATAGTAACCAGACCAACGGCTTTACGTGCCTTCCGAAGCACGAAATCATCTGGACAATCAGGTGATTCAACCTGCAATGTCCTAACCAAACTGGGGAATGTCTCACAAAGTGATATTTGTTCGACGGATCCCCACTAGGATTCTGATTCGTACTGATTGCGTTATAGTTTATTATAAACTATAACGCAATCTATAATAAAATATAAACTGTTTATACGGTACATAAGGTAGGCAATATTGGAAATAAACGAAAATCTACCCGTGGCTGCAGATAAATTCAAGGGTGTCACAACCTATAAGTACTGGGTCCATCTGCCTTGTCTACTATAAACTCTATTTTACTTTGGGACCCAAACTTATAAAATTCAGTGTTAAGGTAGTACAATAAAAATTCTAACCATAAAACTATACAAACTCTATCGTTGATATAAAGATGACAATTCAATTTGCGTCCGAGTTGGGTCGTGATATCGTTCATAGTAGGCGCTCAAACCGCTCATAATAAATTAGATATTAATTTTCCTTTAACTTTGGATGACTTTTTATTTTTTTAGCATTAATTTGTATTATTTTGAAATTAGAGTGTGTTATGTATGATTGAATGTTAAACATACTCCTGATGATGCTCATATGTGAGTGAAACCGGTTGGGTATTTTCCTTTAAATATTGCGTGAAACAAGTACCTACGAGTGTTTTTAAAACTATGAGTATTAATTTTCTTTTTATTTAATCTTTATTTTTATGCTTAATGAAATGAGTCTTTAATGTTGATGTTAATAGTATGGAGGCTTTAAGCTACATTATAACAAAAAGAACAAGACAGAAACGCCTGTTGGAGTATTTGGAAAGTTTGCACTGCTTGAAAGGACAGGCACTTTATAAAATACATTAATTATGTATCAGCCTCATTTCAGGTAGAAATACCGCTTTGCTTACATGAGACAATAAAAATCTACTAAAAACCGCTAGTTTGAAATACTTATCCTGTTATCTAGAATATACTAAGACAATTTTATATGCATAGACAGACACAATGTAAAAAAAATGTATTTGCACGTTCTAAACGATGCATGATGGACAGTTGCTTATAACGCTTGTTGAACGTGTCATAGTGCCGTTACTTGGGGCATGTAAGCATTTGCTTTTTATGACATTTTTACTTCTTCCTGTGAATTTAAAAGTCGACGACTACCTACCCTCACAATTAGTCACAAGTTATGATGGCAGTTGAGGTATTCAGCTGACCTCTGTAGGCCTACTATGTAAGTAGCGACAGGCTCGAGAAGCTGTCGAACGCGACATAGTGACATTAGAGCCTTTTTTTTTATTGACCTATGCTTGAGTCGAAAAAGTACGACGGATCAAGCTTCACTGAACTTGTACTTCTGTCAATATGTCGCGTTTGACAGCTTCTCGAGTCTGTCGCTAATTACATAGTAGGCCTACTGATGAAACAAATTTATCGACTACTAGCTTTCTGTCGCGCCTCCACCCGCGATAGCAAGTTTTCCCGTTGGAATGAAAGTTTTCCGAGGTAAAAAGTAACCTATGTGAGAAACCAAGATACGAACTAACTTATATCATCCTACATACCAAAATTATACAAGTCCGGTAGTTTTGGCGTAAAAGCTAAAAAAACCCTCAAACATACTTTATAAGTTATAGTGTGATTATTTTAAAAGCATGGATTCACCTGACTTTTTAGACAATTTGACAATTTCGTAATCAAACTGGATTCATTCTCAATAAATAAGTAGGTAATATTTGCGTCACTATCGGGCTAAGCTATCGGCACAGATTAATAAATACTTACTAACCTATCGGGAATCTATTTGTCGATTGGCCTTACCTTATTTGCAGTTATCTAACATAAAGGCTTAACCACAGATTAGATACAGCTCCTACGTAAGCTTTATATTACGCTACACAATGCGTAGCTTTTAACATTTCAAATATTCTCGAATTTGGGCTTTCGTTCGTTCTCCTGTTCTACTGGGTGATAAAAAATATAAATCTTTTGAATCATTGTTATTTCAAATTGTATAGTGGTTAATTTAGGAAAAATATAATTACTTATAACACCTTAGGACACAAAATAGGGTATCCACTCATCAGAAGCTCAAAGTTATATTATTATATTCACCCCTTTTTTCGAAGGGCGAAAAATATATAAGTATACAAATCAATTGGTTATTGTTTTCAGTAAGAATTTTAAGTGGACTTAGTACTCTATGATAAACTTCAATAACAGTTCTGTTTCTGCTTCCTTCCCACAAACATAAAATTAATGGATTAATAGGCTTGCGTTGATGTCTTTTGTATGAACAGAGCCATTTTCCAATAAAAAATGTATATTACGATCATATGGAAACGGCTACACCAAAAAATCGGATAGTAGGTATTGTTTGTTGTTTCACTGTGGTTTTATGTCCGAGGCTTTTTGCAGCAGGGAAATATCTCTTCCCATGGGAAAAATCATAATTCCGACAAAGCCGCACGACGGAGGACAACTGGTACTGGTAACACAGAAATATAATCTAATGAACAAGGTGTAAGTAATTGGTGAGCCTAACTCTACAACTTTATGTTCTTCAATCTTCTAGTATAAGTTAAGATTTTTCCTGCCGCATTATTATTAAATAATAATAGTTTAATTCTTTTATTATAAATATTCCCATTTATAATTTAGTAATGCTATTTTGGCTTGCTTATAGATTTGAAGATCATTTATAGCAAAAATCATCAATATCATTTCAATCTAGAAACATCCACCGCTTTCATACTTTTCTGGTCTTCCTATATAGTTATGAAGAAAGTTAGCTCTTTGAATTTGGTTAAAAATATATGATTTTTCCGCTAATTATAGAGAACTAAAGTAAGTACGAGTATGTAAAATGAATCAACGTATAAAAATAAAATAACCAAGTAACATTATTAGATTTTTTTATTACACATTTTCATGTTCGCTCTACAAGAGTGGCAGTTGCTAAAAAATACATTCATTCAACGTCATATATACAAGTTTAACATTTTTTTGGGTTTTTCTCTAGTTTAGTTTGAGTGGTCGCGTCGGGTCGTCAGGGAGGGACTCAGTGCCAGCCGCCGTGGGGTCCGTGGCCCCAGGGCTCCTCGGGGGCGGCTGCGGCTTCGGCGGCCGCGTGGTGGTACTGCGCGAGGTGAGCTGCGCGCGCATGCTGCACCTCAGGGGTGTCCACTACGTATTGGCCGTCGTGGGTCAGCTGGATGTGAGCCTGAAAACATTGCAATGGTTTCCTTAAAACACAGCCAATTCTCACATATGACATATACGCCCTATTCTATTTACACTCTGGTAAACTAATGAGGTGAACCGCGGGTTGGGAGGGATTCTATTTATATAGTTTGTTCCATTTTTTATTGTCAGACTGATGATTTGCAAATGCATTGATATATCTATAATTTCAGCTGAAAAATGGGACGGGAAAAGACCTGTGTTGATTAGCAATGACTTTTCTTTTGTGTTTTCTGCATTTGACAACAAGACCAATTTGTCGTGTTAGAGTTTTTTGAAACAGAATAGTAGATATCTTGATACTCTTTTAAACCTCATTGTTTTTTACGAACAAAGCACAGTTCAAAGTGTCTAACTTCAACAATATTATATGTTAAGAGTAAACTTCTCAGTCCAAAATCATACCTGAGGTCCGTGCCATTTGCCGTAGCCGCCGGCGTATCCGCCTCCGTAAGCGAGGGGAGCGGCGTGTGCGATGGGGGCGAGGGCGAGCCCGCCGTGGCCGCCGGCCCAGCCGCCGTGCGCGTGCGCTCCGTGGGCGGCCGCACTGTGCGCGGCGAGGTGCGCGGCCTTAAGGTGTGCCACCTCAGGTGTGTCGATCACTCGCCCGTCGTGCGCCAGCGGCGCAGGGCCGTATTTGTGAAGACCTGGGGGCGAATGTTTTGTTTGTAAAGAAGACTTCTGATGCGAGTCGAAATGCTATGCGTGTAAAGCTTGACCAGAAAAATAAAAAACTTGCTACTATTAGTTTCATTGAATTTCCGAAATATCAATATGGCGGTTAAGGTTTTTTTTTCTTGTCAGGCTTACTAATATTTAGAATGTTTCTTAAAAAGAAAATCAGGAAAATAGTAATTGGATAGTATCATTCATAGTATTTTTGACACCTCAATTACCTATAGTTTTTTTTATTACAACCGCGACTACTGCTAAAGCAATTTACTCGATTTGTCGTAATATTGAATTTTGAGCATTAACTTATAAGTGAATACGTTGGTGGGACATACACTCGAGAGCAAAGAATCCGGGTCACTTAGAAAAACCTATAAATCTCGGAAACTAAGAATGGTAGCTTAATGAAATAAATTGTGTTTAGTAGACAATTAAATACTTCTTAAATTAGGGTATTAATTAAATGCTTCTTAAATTTTGGTAGTCATAAAAATATCAAATTTGAAAAAGGGAGACTTTCGAAGATGGAGCTATGAAATTACTACATTTGTTTTTACTTTTGTTTCTATTTTGTAATTTAAGTTGGTATCTAAACCATATTGATAGTGTTAAATATTTATTATTCAACCTGTAATCATGTCGCTTACACCTGAAGAATGCACCAGAATCCTCACAATGCTGGAAACCGGCCGGAATCAGCGCGATACAGCCAGGACTCTCGGTGTGTCGCTGTCAACAGTACAAAGAGTTCTCTTACGTTACGAGGACACTGGCTCTAACCTACGTAGACCAGGTACAGGCAGAACTGAGTGTACCACAGCACGAGAAGATCGATACTTGGTGAACACCATGCTTCGTAATCGCTTTCTCACAGGAAATGAACTTACAAATCAGTTTCAACGCCTCGGAGGAAGTAACCCAAGCGCATGGACAGTAAGATGACGACTTTCTCAAGCTAACCTGAAGCCACTTAGACCTGCAAATGGCCCTAAACTGGAGCGTGGTTATCGTATTTCAAGACTAAGACATACCCAGAACCATTTAAATTGGACTACTGAAGATTGGTCGAAAGTTATGTTCTACGACGAATCAAAATTTATGCTCTTCAAGCACGATGAAAGACACAGAGTATATAAAAGACCAGGGAAAAGATTAAAGCAAGCATGCATAGAAGAAAAAGTAGCCTACTACGGTAGTAGGTCTGTACATGCGTGGGCCGGAATTTCATCTGAGAGTCGCACAGAACTAGTGTTCATAGAAAACGGCTTTTTAACTAGCGTAATTTATGTGGAAGAAATCCTTAATGAACACGTTGGGCCATTTATGGTAAATTTGGGTGAAGATGCTATTTTTATTTATGACAATGCCCGAGCTCATACAGGTTTCATTGTGAATGACTACCTACAAGAGATGAACATTGCTCGTATGAAGTGGCCAGCACGCAGCCCGGATATCAACCCGATCGAGCATGCTTGCGACGAGCTGGGGAGATGCGTAAAACAACAAAACCCTCCCCCAATCACGCTTCGTGAGCTCAAGATTGTTATCACAGAGGAATGGTAGAATATTTCCCAAAATCGTATAAGGCTTGGTGTACAGCATGCCAAACCACGTAAACGCAGAAAAGGAAGCACGAGGAGGCAATACAAAGTATTAAAATTCAAGAAAATCACACTGTTGTACAAAAATGTCATTTTTACTCTTTTTGTTTAAAGGCAATATCAGCAGATTTTTTACTTTGTTTCGTTTATAATAAATAAAATGTAGTGACTTATAAATTTTATTACTTTCATTTAAAGAGTATTAAATTGTCTACTAAACACAATTTATTTCATTAACCTAGCATTCTTAATTTCCGAGATTTATAGGTCTTTCTAAGTGACCCGGATTCTTTGCTCTCGAGTGTATATTATGTATATAGGCTGGCAAGAACAAAGTTATTCGATGTAACCACCAAAATTGTACATTTGCCAAAGACACGAAGATACGCCTTAACTGCGAGTGCATTAGCTGCCAACATTTAACTAACTACAGTGCTACGACCCACTTCATAAAAAAGCGTCATGCTAAATATACAAACCAGCACCAGGGGCGCCATAATGTCCGGCGGCGTATGCGGGGGCGGCGCCGTAGCCGGGGCCGGCAGCGTAGCCGGGGGCCCAGGCGCCGTGCGCGGTGGATGCCTGCGCGTGCGCCGCGAAGTGCGCGGCTTTGGCGTGCGCGACCTCAGGAGTGTCCAGCACGTGCTTGCCGTCCGGACTCAGCTGGATCGGCGCCGGCGCGTGTGCGTAGAAGGAAGCCTTGGCCAGGCAGAGGGTGGCAGCAAAGATAATCTGGAAAAGAAAGTTAGGTTAGAATTTTTGGTGTCGTGTAAGGATCGCATTAGCATGTTGCGCTTGTCATAGTCATGTCAGTGCATAGAGGGGTCGAGGAAAAATAATATTGCGTAAAGTAATGTCGAAAATTAGCCGACAAAAATTTAAAACTGTTTTGGGTACCACTGAAATATTTCTTACAGTCGACATACTCTCGGACTCTCATATCTCAAAGTTAAATTTAAATGTTATACCTATCTATATACTAGACTTGCACACAGCTGTGATTGAGGATAAATGTAATGACTGCGTTATATATTTTTAATTATAGATATTAAAATCATAAATACTATATTTCATAATACTGGTTTCAATTGTCACCTTTTAGGAATTTCGTACAACTAGTAATTAATTTCAAAATGCTATGATGATTAGACATTGCTAAATGTAATACTTGAAAAGAATTGTCAAAATTAATGAAAAATGTCATTGTTACTATATTATTATAAAAGCCGTAATAAATTATACTTGTAATCTAAAATTAGAACAAAGAATAAATAATTAAATTTAAATTACAGTCGAGTTGAACATTAATACCATTCCCACGTGTATTTTTGTGTTCATTGCTCAGCAATGACATATTATCTTAGTGTTATAGTCAATGTAAGCGGCCTTGGTTACCACACACGGGACACGTCGTGTGAACATGGACTGTTTTGAAGTTTGTATCGAAACAGCAATGGATGTGGCAAGTCAAGTGTAACAAACACTTTACTGGCGGTGTCGAAAAATTTGTATTGTACGCTTTATTGCATATTAGTCCATATTTTGTGGATTGCAAACAAGATTGGGATCTTTCCCGCTTCGTTGAAACAAATCCGAGTTGAAATTTTGTTTCTGTTTGGTCTCTACTGGTTTAAATTATGGATCTTTGAGGGCACTCAGGAAGTCTTTCGTAGATCTTTGGTTTCAAGTAATTTACTTACTTATTGAAAACCGGAGGTATAATGACCATGACTATTAGTGAATTCCATAGATTTGATAAAAGGAAGAAGAAAATGACAAAAGAAATAACGAAAAAAGAAAGAAAAGAAAAAATAAACTACACACTATGATGATAATTCTGTTTCAAATGTTAAGATAATTATATCAAGGAATTAATCGTGCCTTGGTTCCATTGTTTATGTAAAAGATACGTACGAAAGCCAAGCCAAAGTTACTCCAATAAGTATTAAATTTAATTAAAATAAAAGCCAGAAACAGCTATAGTATTTCTCGGTTTATTACTTACCCGGGTGCCATAAACAAAATTGGATAATTCAGCAATCTTGCTGTAACAAGAGTCCGAACTGTTACGCTAACCATTCGCGGGCGTGGCACGCTTGCACGCATAGACCAGATGAAAGATTAACTGCTCTAGGAAAGCCTTTAAATATCTAAAACCAGTAATTCTAGACTAAACTACTATCTAAATATAAATTTAGTACCTTTGCCCACGCGGAAGTATGATAAGAAGTCTTTGAAGTGCATGTTACTGGCACAAATTTAGAAAATGGCGGCGATGCGATTATCGTAATATCCAAAAAGTACAAGTCAGGGATCTAATCTTATTTATCAGTCTAAAGTGTGGTTCCCGCCTTAAGATACTTCTATATATGGATTGTGATAAATCCACTATGCTAAAATACTAAACTTTCAAATAAGAATCTTTCCACACCTAAACACACTAAACTCCAAATCCTTGTCGAAATTATTGTATTTTCGTAGAGTAAAATTTTCGTTCTCAAAGATTAATATTTTCCCTCAACTACTAGGTAAATGGAACAGTAAATTGTTGCATTATTGAAATTAGGGGAATTAACTACTATAGGAAATAGAAATAGAAGAGTACAAAACATTAAGCATCCTTGAACAGTGTTTAGAAGTCTTCTTCATGTTGTTACATCAAGTGTACAGTGCCTAGTACTTAGCTGATATCCCATCAATAACATCAGTTACGCTACGTTAGTATTACAGGTTGATCCGTTCCCAAGATGAGAGATACAAAGGTACAAGTTAGGAAAACACATACTTCTTCCGTATCTTCACCAATTTCCGCGTATTGTTAGATGCAACAACAATTTACGAAGGTTGATTAAAGTAATGTTTTGTATTTCAAATGCAGATTCAATTATCTGTGTAATACCATACCATAATATACAATACTTGTAAGTAACTTGAGTTTGTAACCAGTTCTAAGTGGATACTGGCCGGTAAATAAAAATCGATTTTCAAATTATCCAATTAGCATTTACATAGCTAATAATTTGTAGACATTTTTGTCTATAACCATTTGCGGTCCGATCTAATTTTAATTTCGCATACTAAGTATTAAAGCCTACCAGATTGCAAAAACTATTTGTGCACCTGTTTTGTAAATTTTTTTTCGCTGTAATAATAAATAATGCTTATTGGTTGACCGCAAATTTTTGATTTGATGTTAAATCATTAGAATGGAGTGTCAAACATTTTACCATAAAATATTTTTTGTAATCAAGTGGTGTCATTCACTGGTAAACTTACTGTAATGTTTGAAGATTAATAAGACTTATACAAATACAAGAATAGGAGTGGGTTTATCTATGTGTGTATAAACAATAATAAACGTAAAATATGTACATTATTTAAAGTAAACTTAATTTCGATTACTTAATTAATAAGTAAATTTGAATTTAAATTTACTTGCCCACAAAATTATTTGAACCTAATACATAAAATTACGATCATACGTAGATAATAATTTTCTTGCCTTGAAGTATTTTAACCAATATTTAAATGAGCAGCTATAAAAATATGTTCAAAATTGGTTTACAGTAAAATTTGACCTAATTACGATAAACCCATTTTTAATATCTTTAATAGAAATAACAGAATAGCTCTTTTTGCGTAATATGTACCGTACGTATAGCTCTGTACTAGTAAATTATTATGAAATTAAATATGCAGTTACCAAAATTTTAATTTAGATTGTTGCAATGCTAGGAGGAAGGTTTCTGATACCGCGATCGTTTGCATTAATTATGTAAATGCAGTGTAATTTTACCGGCTACCTTAACAGATTTTGTCGAGTATCTTAGCAGCTAGATCATTTGTCTGTTCAAACAATCCCACCTGTTTAGGTCGTGCTAAAACAGACACCATAAATCCAATTTTCTAAATTACCCAAGTAAACTCAGTTGTCCACAAATGCGGGTAGATTGTAAGACAAGTGAGTTGTGTGTAAATGGCCAGATATTTTATAAACAATCGCCGCTTGCGCAACTAAATGGACACCGCCCTTTACCAAAGGTCTGCTCTAATTCTATTTAGTTATCGAAATGCCTATTGTTTACTGACTACTCCGCTTTGTATTAAGCGTTTCAAATTATTACCAATTGCTATTGTTAGGTTTGGAACGATAAAATCGTGCAAAAGATTAAATTACTGATCGATATACTAGTAAAAGCATTAATAATTGTTTGGTCGAAGCTTAAGGTGCACAAATTGTGGCGCAGTATAATTGCGCTTAATAACCAAATTATATTATGCGGTTTAATTTTCCGAGGAAATATAAGGACTCTGGACAAAGAACGGGCCGTAATTCGTGGGCGTGGTACTCATATCGGCTCGCCTAGTATTCTGTTGCAAGTCATTTTGCAATAGATCGGAATTATCATTCGGCGAACTGGTGCACAACCAGTATTGCAAGCGCGTTGCCCAAGAGGAAGCAGGCGACGCCGGGGGCGGGAAGTGTTATGGTACCCAAGGTCATATTTGCCATTGAAAAATAGAAATTGCGCGTCACGCTCCATCGGCTCTATGGCTCCCAGGTCATGCTCGCTGTTATTATTGGTTTGCGCTAGTGCTCTACGTCGAACGCGAAATTGCCGGCATCTACTTTTTCTATTTTACACGCAATTGTGGGGAAAACGTTTTGAAATTCGATTTGGACCATAAATTTATTTGTTTCAAAATTTACTTGGTTTATTATTTTCAATTCAATTCCAATATGAGTAACGTAAAGAAAAACATATAAATTTTGTAATACTATTATTAGTCTAAACTACTACTCGTTAAATTTATGGAAAAATACAAATCAGTTTGACAGCAAACTTCCCGCCTACATAACATAAGATATGAAGATGCGCGCGCAAGGCTACTTACCCGCCCAACGCACGCGCGGCATTGACAGCCGTTTGGGCGCGAAAACAGCTGATTGCTCGTCGCGGCTCATTACCTTATACTTGTTTGTTAGCTGTTCTTTTGTAAATATTACTTGCCAGCTACAATTAAACAGTCTGCCAGCCAGCTGCCTGTGATTTTAAATGGAAAAGGGAAGGAAATGTACGTACTTATTATGTATTCAAAAGTAACAAGATATGCGTTCTTACTGTAATTTTATGCAGATTGTAAGATGTAGGCGAACAATACCGGATGAACCATTCATCACTACATTGTCTAAGAGCAAACCTTGACATGATATTTAATATTAATAAGTGATTAGAATTTAGTGGTAAATAAATATTATTCTGACGCTTACAATTTATGGGCAGAATAGTTTGGGCGTCACATTTCAATGAATTACTCATTGCACTTGCTCGGAGCTCTGATATGGGAATTAATGCATTATTTAAAGGTTCTCGTTTTCTTGTTCTTACTCGTATTTGAATTAACGATGTCGTATCTTAAAAATACCTTCGATTATATACTGCTACAGGGTTATATGGCTTTGCATTTAGACTGCAAGATAGGTTTTTTTTTTCTAAGGAACATATTTTATATGGCAGACTTATAAAACTTCGACGTTCTTTAAGTCTTGTACTACCTGATGAAATACATGGGTCCGAAACAAATATTTTGAGCAATTAAATATGGAGAATTTTCTTTGTAGCAAAGTTATTAATCGCTGAAAACTAATTTATGTTTGTACTTTATTACGTTAAAACAAACGAACTATATTTGAACATTTCATGTGGCTTAAATAAGTACAGGATGTTTTTTTTGGAGTCAATCAGTTAGATTTCAAACTGACTTGCAAAATACTCTTGTATGATAAAAAATGAAACTATTTTAAACTACAATTATATTGATCAGGTCATAAAAATATAATTTGTAAAAATAGCAAACTTATGTTTTAACCTCATAAGTAACTAACAGTATTCTAATACATGAATTGGTTTATGAAACCACAAATACAGTGATCAATTATTTTAATTAAAAGTATTACAAATGCTGTTAGTAGATTATTCAATCCTGTACCCAAAGAGTGGTAGAAATTTCTACCTTAGCAATAAGGCCGCCTTTTTCTACACTTGTATTGTTATGATTAGTGTTTTCTTGGAATTTTTGAGTGCAATAAAGCAAATTGTATTATTTTTTGAATTAGATCATAATATTAATAAGGTAACCGTGAAAATATGGTATCGGAAACGTATTTCGAGCTATTCTAGACCTCTACGCCAGTTTGCCACGTATTCTAGTCGGTTAGTGTTAGAAAGTAGCGTCGGTTCGTTAATTTTCCAAACGTAACGCTGTAATCGGTTCCCGGTTCGGTCACTCATTATTCCTAATTTTCAGTTCACAAAAAATATACATAACACATGATTAGCTTAACAATTTACATAGTTGCACGAAAATTCCAAGACGGTTAACATTTCTAACTGATTACATTATCTGTACAAAATTATAAGTACGAGTATGCAAGTTTGGATACAGAATTGGATTGCGATTAAAATGTAAGTACTGTATTTATTCAAAACTGAAAAACGAATACACCATAAACACCACAGAGTTACATATAACTAGAACTGCACAACACGTTAGTAAAACTGAAAGACACTCACCAGGGACTGCATGATTATGTTAAGGTATTCTAGGTTTTGGAGATCTCAAACGAACTAACTTAGGCGCTGCTGGTTAACCAGTACTCGCCTATGAAATTTTCGCCTAAGCGAGCGTTCGCCTCGTAGTTTCGCGGTGGAATGTCGAATTGTATCGCTAGCACCCCCTTATATATGAACAGCCTGCGCGAGCGCCGGTAATTGGAAACAATTAATGGGTAGCAAGTGCAACCGTGTAATTTTTAATTGAGAGATGCATATGTATCCGGTGGAACGCTCGATTAGAGGGCTAGTAAGCTTATTTTTTGGGTATTCTGTGAAAATGAATCTATACTTTACATGAAAGTATAGACGTAAAATTTGAACAAGGAAAACTGCAGATAAGCACCGTCTCTTGCTAATTAAGCGCTCTATTCCGAGAAAAATACTACGTATGTCCCTTAAAGTTTCTAATACAAGAAATTAGGTTGTAGTAAGCCGGATACACAATAACTGCATCGAGGAAGGCTTATCTCGGATTGAATAATGTTCAAGGACTCGGAAGGAAGAAATTTATTTGTCTGTTCAGTTGTTTGATTTGTCCGATTACGATTGTTGATTTAGGCCAGAAATAAAAAAATACAATTAATTAAAATTGCACTTTATCTTTACTTTTTGTTATACGCGGGGAAAAGCAAGATAACTGGAGCACTTTATATTTTTTACAGATATTTATTTTGCTCTTTTGTTCTTACAATGGACAAGAATGGGAGAAAATTGAGATAGTTTTACGATACTCATATTATCTCGTTCAGGATCGTCCCATAAATAAAGGTCAAAGATTATTTTAGTTTTTTTTTTAACTTTAATATTTAGGATATTTACGCCACTTAGTTAAATCAGTACCACGTTTTTTACAGGAGAGTTCAAACATTGTATTGTCTTTTAAAAAGCTTACTATTAATATGACTGGTCTGTTTCACTGGTCACCAAAAACTTTTTCCTTAACTAGCCAGGTTAGGCTCGCCTCTTGTTAGGGAAGTATAAAGGTATAACGACTAGCCTGGCGGGAACAGTTTCCATCTAAGAACTCCTTTGAGCTCGTTGTCATGTAGGTACGTTTATTTTTTGTAAAAATTTCTTCTGTCTCCAGAAATTCCGTGTTCACTTTGATACACATTGTTGATTAGATTCGTCATAATTTTGATTGTGAGGAGCTAATCTTGTAATAAGTTGCTAAGAGTGCTTTTCTTGGGTTTTGGACATCTCTGAATCCGAAAATCGCTATTAGCAGTTCGAAATTTGACTTCTTGTGCTTAAAATCGAATATGGCCGCCATAAAAAAAATCTCATATGGAATATCAAATGAAAGGACAGTAGATTACAAATATGTAACATGTTGCCATATCCGCACTCAATAGATTAACATTTTTTAGTTTTAAAAATTAGCAATTTGGTATAAGATTTGCTTCTCACCTCAAAAACTAGAGCGATATTGCTAATTCTTTAATTTTGCAGAATGTAAATTTGTTGGTACATACAATAGCGGATCTCTTGTCGTAATCACGGCGAAGGCAGATCGCGCTCTAAGAATGGAGTGTATGGGAATAAATTGTCTTGGCATCTAGCTAGGCAAACCCATCAAATGTTTAGTGATGTTTTTTACCAATTTTTTTTGTAAGCGTAAAATAAATGTTAGAATAGTATGGAAATTATATTATGTGTATTTTAAGAGAAATTCCAGTAAAACCTTTATCTAGTATACTTAGTAGTCTTCTTTCAGCTGAAATGATGATTATGAGGTATTATCTTATTGAGCTCGTGAGACCAATCCAAGCATCGATGTTGGTGTAGTGATTAGGATTACTAATTAATTAGCCTTCGCTATAAAAATCCTGAAATATTTTACAACTAGCTGTCTGCCCGCGGCTACGCCCGCGTTGTTTTCCGACATTTCCGTAGTAATTTTTAACTATCCCACGGGAGTAATTTTCCGGGATTAAAAGTATCCAAGATGTTGACCAGGAATGTAAAGAACCACTATGCAAAATTTCATTCAATTCGGTTCAATAGTTTCGGAAATCAGCCCGTACAAACAAACAAACAAACAGAGAAACAAAAAAAAGAAAATGGTCTGGATATATTCTATTTCACTTTTTACATCCTCCTGACTCGGATTTCGTCTTTCTTTTTCTATGTACAGACATTTGACCTCTACAGTTTTATTAATTTACAATTATTTTTAAAATATATGTGGATACTCTCAACTTGTGTTCAACTCAACACGTAGACAGTGGCCTGTTTATACGACTACTTCCGGAATAACAAAAGTCAAAATTTTCCTATGCCACCTACCTACATAGCTACTTATGGTATAGGAATTTTACGATAAGGACATATACAATATCTCACCATTGAAATCTTACAACCCAGATTATAAACTTACAAGTACCTATGTACTGTACGCGTATGATAAAGTAATAGTCGTAACTAAGGGTTTACACAGACAAACTGCATTGTAGCTTGAACTAAAACCAAGTCGAGTACTAATAATTTTAATATCTAAAAAGTAATAGATTTTTTTTATATAGCTTTTATTCAAACGTTTTAGTTACTTTTGTTTGCTGTTTAGTGGTTATATACTCGTATTGACAAAATTAATGAGAGTGATGAAAAATGTATTCCCTAAATACAAAAAGAAATAGTTAATTCAATATAAATCATTATTATATATAACATACAGGCAAGTAGCGGAAGGTCAATAATTATTGTCGAGATTATAGGGGGAAATGTTTATTTTAAAAACGAACTAAGTAGCAAAAGCTATAAAAGTAAATAACAAAAAGTCATAATTTTTCAATAGGTACTATTGTTATTTTACTATCGTCGGAGGCTGACAATAATTAATAACAATCAAAACGGACCACAATGCAGGGAGCTAAAAAAGAATATGTGTACTGTCATTTTCGTTTCTAACACCAATAATAAAATTATGGGCGCGCGACGCTATAGAAATCAATTACCTACATACCCTGCTTTATGAAAATAAAGATTATTATTATTATTATTATTATTATTTCTATAACTGCATCATACAGTTTTAACGCAGTTCGTCTGTATAGAACCTTAACGTGTGTAGATCACGGGTTCGACACACTTGCATGGCCACGGTCACGGCGAAGCGATGTCCTTAACTTAACCATATCGATAATGGGTCCGATTCTACATATTACGCTCTTACTAAAACTCATATGTCCCTAACACTTTCTTAAGAACGAAAAGGGACAGGAGATTATCAACTTAAATTTAGAGACGTCAAACATCGATTTTACGCGTAGTTCGCACTAATTTAGCAGGCATTTATAAATCCCGACTAATTTTTAAATATCATTAGTTCAAAATTAAATTCATTCATCTCCCATCTTTTTCGATTCCCATAATATGAATGAAAGAGACCAACAACTTAAATTTAGATATTTTAGCGGCCACGCCAGAATTGAGCCTAATATCGACACTTACTATTGAACCAAACGCTTGGCTTCTATACGAGCTTTCCGGCTTCCGGGACCATGGGCTAGTGTTGTTTAAAATTACGAAATCGATAAATTTCATACTTAAAATGCTACTAATATAAAAAGGGGAATAATTCTAAGTCTGGGTCTTACGTCTTCTGGACCTAACTACTGAACGGATTGCGATCAAATGTGGCGTATGCAATTAATTTATATTGGAATACATTACAAGATAACACTGGGACACATGTAACTATTTTTTTGCCTTGGTCGGAATTCATTCCCGCGTCTTTGTCCACCAAAGGCAGACAAACTACCAGCTAGACTACGAGACCGTTAAGCTGTGGTATTACTAAGTTTTTTTGAACAAGGTGAAGATAATATAACTTCTTACCACTACTTTCTTAGTCTACTGTATGTAACGGTCAAGAGCAGGTGAATCTGAAAAAAGCGCCCGTCGATTCTGTCCCTAAATCAACGGATATATAAAAACGATGCAAAGCCAAAGTTCAACTTGATCTGCTCTTGGCTGTACCTACTATCCTATACTCGTCTGTCGAGTAGCTCCATCATAATTTTCTTTACTTGTCTCCTAATAGTTAATAGCCATAGCGTCACATAACATCGCGACATGACAACATTGGCGACGACATAATAAGCACAGTCGCTACCTATTTACTTGTCGTTATATGTAATGAGAAAAACCGGGAAATAGACTAGTTTTCGCCATACTATGGACGACCTAGATTACATCTAGAATTAGAAAAGCAAAATTGAAATTTCTACAGCATCCAGATTTTTGCACATTTACTTGTGGAGGAAAAGCTCTGCAATTTAAAATTCTTTCAACCTTTTCGACATTTTATAACTTTTTCCACCGATACCTATTCAAACATATTCACGTGGATAACAGTCGTAAAATTTAGCTTAACAAGACTTTTGTGTCTGCTTTCAGAGGCGCGGCTTTATGGCTTGTTCTAATACCTACCACAATTAGCCAATAACGATCCACTTAAAAGGGGTATTAGTAATAAAACACTTGACAAACGTGTGTACGAGTAATATGGTATTACACACCTTTGTCAAGTGCGACTGATTTGGCAGTTATCTTAATACGACATTTAGCCGCCTCATACGACACTGGAAGACATGGGCTGGACCAGTTAAAACTATAACAGAGACGTCAAGGCAACGGGGTCAGCAGTTTAAATACCACAGTTTTCAATATGAAAGGACCAAATTGTACCAAGCGGCACTTTGAACTAAATAGATTGATTTGGAAGCGAAATATCATGGTCAGAGTGCATAAGTATAGCTATGTAAGTTGATAGAATGCTATAGCACAAGTAGGTCTTGCGCAATGAGCAGTGCCCGTTTTCTCAACAAGAGAAACCTGTACAATAGTCGGATAAAGGACACGCACTGTGCCATGGCCTTGACCGCTAACTATGGCATGTGAGAATACCTCTTTATTGTTAACATTATTTAATATCATATAGTATATCTGTAAAATCTAAAGAGAGTAAGGTCAACATACGTAGCTATAATATATTTTAATATACTGTGCTATATATAGGGTGTAAGTGATGGCTTGCAAATACTGAAAGAAAACCATACAGATGATAGAAAACCAATCAAGTTATAACTACTTCCTCTAATTGTGTATTTCGTTTGCACTCTTTGTTATATTAATAATAAGCAATATTGTAATGATAAATTTGTATTAATATTTTTTATAGAGGAAAGAACAGAAGATGCGATCCTGTAGAGTTTCTTCGGCGGGTTCTTCTCCACAGCAGCGCACACATTGCATGGACCTGCCAGCTCTGTTCAAACTAATATCGCATCGCGTCTTTAAATATTTTAAGAGTTTGTTCTTCATTAGTGTGAGACGAGAGCCAGCCTTGGTTTGACCTTCATTAAAATTTGACGTCAAAAAGTGATTGGTAAAATCTTACTTCAAATAAAAACCTTTTGACTTTGACTTTTGTTTCGAGCGACTTTCCCACAATACCGAAATATCAGGTACCTATACTCACTAATGCTTGCTTGGCGTTGTATATCTTTAAGTAGTTTTTTATATTATAATAATAGCGGGGGTTGAACCTGGGTAACATTACGAGTAACACAGAGTTAATCGCCGGATGGTGTCACATCACAAACATACAAAACAACACTCTTACGGCGAAGGAAAACATCGTGATGCAACCTGCACACACCTACGAAGTAACTCAAGGGCTGTTTGCCAGTGTGGTTCTAAGCCGTTTTCACCCTGATTTTAGGGTAGGCTCCAGCCCCTTCATGGGACACTATTGCGTTGCGCTGTTATCGATAAAAAAGTGTGCCAATGAACGAATAAATAAATTTGGTAGATTAAAAGTTATTTACTGGTAGCCTACCAGTGGTAGATAGCTGTGTGCAGCGTAGCTAGTTCCTGCAATGTGCCAATGACAACGATAAGAGTGGATTTCTTATCACTGCGCCCCACAGAGCAGCTTGTCAGGCACGTCACAATCGCACTAAATGTAGGTGTCCATAAATTGGGCGCGTGCGGCGGCTAAGACACCAGTCTAACCTGACCCATAACTCAATGAACAGAACTAAAAATTAAAGATCTCTTTAAGTTGGAAGGTTGTTTTTTGAGTAAGGCACAACTTTTAGATTATAACCATTGTAAGAAGATACGTAACCGAATAGATAATACTAAACTTAAAAGATCTGTTTACGCTAGTGGGTCTACTATACCTTTGTGAGTTAAAAGGCTGATAGACTTAAATTTAATTGCTATAAACGAACGATTTAAATTTAAAATTGCATACAGTCTATTTACTTTTATAGCTTAATGGTAGGTTCCGACAGTTTTATTTGAATAACGCTTAGATAACTTGATTAATCTGCACATATCTCAAAATTGTGTTATTATATTATTATGACAAATTAATAAAATAATATCGAAATAAAGATTTATTCCTTTTGCATAATTTACTCTAACGGTGATACAATAAAAGTACAGGACATTGATTTTTCAGTTCTAGCAGGTTCGATACCAGGGTGCTAAAAGCCTATTTTTAACCGACTTCCAAAGAGGAGGTTCTCATTTCGAAGCTTTTTTATTGTTTCTGGAGGCAGTTTAGCTTTTTAGTAAGCTGAACAAGTGCATTGCGTTTCTGTTACTTATTTAATAGACAGAGGAACGGTGCAAAAGTCTAAGGTGTCTTTTATTTTTTTACTTTTTTTTACTAATGCTTTATTATGTCGAAAAGGTATGACCAATCAAGCTTCACCGGACATGAGCTTCACCGGACTTTGGTATTCTGTGACCGGACTTGGTCTAAAGTGTCAGATTAGTGTGCTCTTGACTGTACCAACACCAAAAGTTTGGCAAATAATATATGACAAACAAAATAGTAAAGACGACGACGTTGATGTCTTTTATATGTACCTTTTTAAAGCAACTTGTATTCGTTTTATATGTTTTTATTATTATGAGAATACTTGTTTTAATTATGAATTGTAATAATAATAACTGCTTTGCTTAGTATTAATTAATGCATAAGTAATACTTTAAGACGGCTCCGTAACCAACCTAGCTAAAGCTAGTTGGTAGTACGCCTCATTCAAAATACAGGGTCGCGTGTTCAAACCCCGCTCAGGGCAAACTTTTATATGACCAGCACTTGTGCCTGGATGTTGTTTATTTATTTACATGTTTATGTCACGTCCGGTGAAGCTTGATTGGTCGTGCCTTTTCTACAAAAGCAATGGTTATTTTTTTTTCAAATTAGAGGAAGAAAGACATGTAATTATTGTGTATAAATAAATAAAAAAATGTCTGATACCTATATATGCTCAGTGCCCTGCAGGGATTCGAACCCGTAATCTCCGTTATGTGAAGCGAGCATTTGACCACCTCTTTTAAATGTTCTGTGATTTGACCCTTCGACTGCGAAGTTCGCCATTGGGTACAGAAATCCGCAACAGCGATACGATCGCAGGTTTCGAACTTGACTGCATAGCATTCCATTTCTTTCGCAAACGAGCCATTAAAGTAAATCATTAATTATGTTTATGTGCAGCAGCGATGGGGATTATTAGCCAGCCTGATTTAATTAATTGTATATAATTTGATTCCGCTGCAAATCAGTTTCACAACGAACGGTGCTTGTTGGCTTCAGTACAGTGCAACACTGTTTATTTCAGGTTAACTGGTAGAAATTTCTACCTTAGCAATAACCTTCAAAAACAGGCAGGACAAAGAGGTCGAAAGACGAATCCAAAACGCCTGGAAGAGCTACTGGTCTATGAAAGAGCTAATGAAGGGCAACCTTCCAATGTCACACATGTGTATCCTGCCTATCCTAACCTACGGTGCACAGACATGGTCATTGACGGAATCACAGAAGTCCAAACTCAAAGTCTGCCAACGTGCCATGGAGCGTAGTATGTTGAATGTCAGAAGAATTGACCGTATAAGGAATACAACTCTACGCTCCAAAACAGGCATAACAGATGTCGGCTTAAAAACAGCAAAGCTGAAGTGGGAGTGGGCGGGACATGTCGCCCGCATGCATCCCGAAAGATGGGCTAAACTGGCTACAGATTTTATACCAGAAAATGGACGCCGACGACGAGGCAGGCCTCGGAGACATTGGCGGGACGACTTGGACGCGTACGATACAGACTGGACCACAAGTGCGCTTGATCGTGATGCATGGCGTAATGGAGGGGAGGCCTTTGCCCAGCAGTGGGAAATAAAGTAGGCTATTAAAAAAAAAGCAATAAGACTGCCGATTGTATTGTATTTCTTGCTATAATGGATGTGCTTTAATGAGGACGTCAATTTTTTTCTTAATTTTATTATAAGGTTAAATTGATTCTTGAATGATAAAGTCAGCGAGTACTCTGCCATCTAGTTAAACACATTACAACCTAGAAAATGTTCTTATTACATTAAATAAGCGCTTGTGTACAAACATTTGAGAAACAAATCATTATTTGCTTAGGAGTGCTTTTTAATCCAGCGTTTAGAGCAACCGAAAAGCGCACTGCTTGCTATTAACTTTCCATGTGTACTATGAAAAAAAAACGCATATAAACTAAAGCGCTAGGAATATTTGCGCGCTTCGATGTAAACGTCGGCGATAGATGCTTTTCATTGTTACTAGCGCAGCAGTTGACACGTGAGCGAATGGCACACGATAGGGTGAGATCAGACGAGCGTAACTTTTTTAATAAGTTGAATTTTCGGTCGCGCAATTCCAGCTACATTTGGTTTCATACTAAACAACTGTTTCGTTCACAGGAAGACGTAAAATGATTTGAATTTTGTATGAAACTAAATATTTCGCGACTCCGTCTCAAAAATTACGCTTGTTTTACTTCAACCTACTCGTACAGTACAGATGGCTAGATTCTGGGCCGCAAACATATAGTTCGATTTGTCATCGATTCGCAAAGAAGAAGAACCTACTCGTAAAAGTATGAAACTAAAATTACGCGACCGAAAATATGCAATTTCAACTCAAAAACTACGCTCGTTTGGCCTCACCCTTAATTAACCCCAGCTAGAATAATGTAGCATATTCATCACGCCTAGCCCAAACTTGCATTTAAGATTGAGTATTTGTAGCGGATATTAAAGGAATTCATTATTTATATGATAATCGAGCACGTTTAATTTATGGGGTGTAAACGCCACTGGTCTTAGCCATGTCCCCGTCGGCGATAAATCTCGACACCAGATCGCGTGCGTCCCAGCCTAGCCACAGATAAAACAATCAGGCACACCGCTTTTATTAGTTGAGACTTGTGAGTCAATAACTGTTGCGTTTAATTATAAAGGGAAGCTCATACATAAAGCCCGACGGAAAAATAAAAATGCTCGCCATATTGCTGAAATTCAATGGAACTTATTTTATAATGAAAATTGTTGCCATATACACGTGGCGCCCCCAAAGCAGGTTTTTATTTCTCAAGTCATGATCTACAACCAACCATAGAAATCATCGAGCGCTGAGAAAAGGAAGACATGTGCGAAAAATTGCCGAAATTAGTAAGACATGATGGCATCTCAAGACTGATACGTGTTTACTTGATGCTTTTGATATGGAACATGCAATACACAATAAAACAAAATACGATACTAAACAAATTAAATTTTTAAAAAAATAAAACAGCTGCCGCTGCTGAAAAAAAAATGCTAATAAATAAATAAAACAGCATAATATATTAATATACAAAAGCGAAACGACCACGTTTTAAAAAGCGCTCTGATTATCTTATTTTATTTTGGTATGCCATAAAATTTCCTCTTTACTCTATATCATGTTGATTTCATTGTAGAAATTGTTTATTAGGCTGATGATATAAACATGTAATGTAAACAAGACACTTGAAAAAATACGAGTGTCCATCACTCACGAATGTTCGTCCTGCGCGGAATTGAAACTCGCGACCCTGTCTTTGCTTCGAAGGCAGGGGGTTAGGGGCATATTACATTATCAAAGATCTTTGATCATATATATTATCATATATTTGATCCTATTTATTTGACAATTTGAGTCATATCTATGTATTACACTATAAAAGTTCTTTGATCCTATCTCACGTACTATTGTTTCGGCATTTGACAGATTGATGACCGGTATTGACGTTAGGGTTACCAGATCTCAGCGAATTCGAAGACATCGTAATTTTTAGTATGGCTTGTTTTCTGTTATTTAAAATTTGGACAGCAAGATTATGCAAGTATATAATTAGAAAAAGAATTACATTACAATATTTGAAACATATTAACGAACAAGAAATTAAAAACTCTTTGTTTTTATATTTGCTTTTAAATTCCGAATAGAAAAAATAAAAAGTAACTGGCAACAACTGTTTCTATGACCGTATTGTATCCAATCTAACAACAAATGTTAAAAATCTATGATCAAAGATCAAATTGAATCATATTATGTCTATATTACACTGTCAAATATCTTTGACTCATAGATCTTTGAGTCTCTTTGATCAAAGATCTTTGATAATGTAATATGCCCCTTATTCTTGTATCGGGACCGCTAAATTAAAGCTACTGTTCTAAACTCATACCGCCTTATATTCAAGCCTTGTCTAAACTGAATTATAAAATAAGTAGTTCAGTTTTGACAAAGAATTTATTGACTTAACACCAACAAGTTTATGAGTTGAAATATTTGCTAATAACTCTACAATCGTGACGGCTGATCGCGTGTCGCTTGCTGATAAAACAATTAATTGATTTAATTAAAGTGTTCTGACTAAGTTGCGATATGATGAGATAATATTGACAGTTGATGCCTGAACACGAGTATAATAAATAAGTATCCCTTTGAACAATACAAAATATACTTTATTATCACCAAAATATGACATGAGATCGATTACCGGATAAACAGCGCCTTAGAAAATATATTTGAAGGTTTCTCACGTGGTTAAATTCCGCTTGGTCCGCCCAAAACTTCATTCCTTTTCAGTGCGGACAGAGAACTAAATTCTTCTCTTACAGCTTACAGTAAATCTTACATTATTTTTAAATAATAAGTAAATACCATGGTAAAATTATTTACCATGGTAAATAACTTTAATTTAAAAACCAATTATACAAATATAATCTAGACAAAGAATAAAAATTGGAGCAAAATAATTTAATGGTAAGTTGATTTTGCGCACTTCCTATTGAATGTATTGGAAGGCTCAATGGCAGCCTTAGGTCCGTCCGCATTATTGTAAGTAATTAATTAATTATAATAATAAATACAGATAAATTGCTCAATCCTTGACGGTTAAACGCTTCACCCTGCCCAGCCCTAGCCCTATATGTGTTATGTACCGTATAACCGACGCCGTTGATACCAATGCTGTATTTGTCGGAGAGGAACTATTAAGTAACATTTTGATACAGTTTTTTTTTTTGTAAACAGACCAGCCCTATTTTCCAATGATAAGTGACGCCGCCGTGCACTCCGGTAAAAGATCGCATGTCATATTTTGGTGATAATAAGGTATGTATATTTTGTATTGTATACAGGGCTAATTATTTATTATACTCAAATCAATATTATCGCAACTAAGCCAGCAACAGTTTCATATAGTCAAGTCGGTTGAATCTTGCTGGATGGATGCAGATGACAGAGACTGTGATGAAGGACGCAGTGGCTTGATAGAGGCTGAAAAAGAAAAGAAAGATTTTATTAATTATACTTATTTATCGTTATTATTTTAATTTTGAGAAATTTATTACATCGCTCAAATTTCAAACGTTTTTTGTTCATTATAGGCTTCCCTTAGAACACTTAATGAGGTCATTTTAATAAGCTTTGCTCAAACCAAGATCCTTACTGCCCAGGAGGAAGTATAAGTATACTTATATATTTTTTTATGTCTTTAAGCGGTGGTGAAATTTCAATCAGGCACTATCTAACATATTTCGGTAATATAAAAATACGTAAACAGAGCTATTTACAAACGTATCGAGGTGTTCTTTAGATTTTAAGTCAATTTCAATAATTGTGAAAAAGTATGCCTACAGATTTAATTTAAAAAGTCATTACCTGTTAGACAATTTTAGGGATGTCGTTAAAATTACAATACAAGCTCTGTGATGGTCATGAAAGAAAATACTAGTATTTTTAAAGGCTGGACGTACTAACTAAAGTGTAACAGTAGTAGTACTCAGCAAGTAGTGTAAATACGCAACAAAAGCACTTGAAAATTAAGTAATAATGTGTAAGAGACAGAGTTATTGCACAATGAACCAGCCTATAAATCACAGTTTCGTGAGTTCGCCCTGTAGGGTAAACTAGTGACGTAACCAGCTACGTGCGGTTGGATTTAATTTCAATATTCGTCTTTAGGGCTTTTTTGACAATGGCGAAAATTGCGTTATGTTAGCATTAATGTACAGGGTGCAGTCACGGCTTAGTTAATACTGAAGGGACATGCTTAGTCAATAGTTTTAAGCTTTTACAAAGAAATTTTTATTGGAACCGAATAAAACACTTCCATACTAAATGTTTTTTTTTAATAGTTTGTATGAAGAAGTTAACAATTTTTATCATTTCCGATAAAAGCTTCTCTGGAAAAATTACTCAAAAACTATCGACTGAGCATTACGTTTCAGTATTTGCTACGCCCTGTATATATAAGTATAGGTACCATGCACCGGAATGCGTGGCGTGGGCAGGTCCCCCACAATTAGTAGCATATTTTTTCTTCATCGTAAAATATCAACGTATTATTCATTATTTAATTTCATTTTAATTGTACATTACTGTATCAGACACACTCATGCCTCGTTATCCAAACTCAGATAAAACTTAGTGCACACCGCCTAATCCACGTTTCCGCCTAGAGGTATCTTTAGTGGGCGGAATCAATGTAAGCCCGTATGCCATGCCTAAGGGTTCTCACAGACAAGCGATCGACAGTGCGTGGCAGTCAGCGACGACGGTCACCGCCACAACGACTGTTCGCGATAGGAATGTTGACTGTATTCAAAATAAATTATCTTACATTATGTAGGAAATAAAACATCTGAAATTACTATAGTATAACTTATGTAGAGGCGATTTTTGCCAATTTTATGATTTGTTATTGTAAATCAAAACAAAAACCGTACAAAAACGACAGCACAAGCTTGTGACGTCATAAGCTAGTATTCCCTTTAATTTTTCATATAAAATATTGTTTTTGACATTTCATAAAAAGAAGCTCTTTTGACTAGCCCATGGTCTAAGAAAACAAGGTCTTCCCATTAGACCACGTGACTGACACGTGCCTACGTCATTTCTACGTCATTTTGCCTATTCATCCTTGTCGAATGCGTGTAATAGACAAGGATGAACTGCGCAAAATGACGTAGGCTCGTGTCAGTCACGTGGTCTAACGGTTAGACCTTGTTTTCTTGGACCATGGACTAGCCAGTCAGACAACATCCTATTCCTTCATCGCAGATTGTCGTGCGCCCGTGTTCGCGACTCGCAATTAATGACTATATCGCGCGAATGTCGCTGACCACTGCTGTTGCGAACTGTCGCTAGTCTGTCAGAGCCCTTAGAAGTATTAAAGAATGTGGATCCAGACATGTCCATTGTACTCGTATTGCTTGAGTGGTGTGTCGAATTGAAGGATTTATGTTATTTAGATTATTATCTACCTACATTTAAAACCAATAACATTTTATGTACGTGTAGTCAGGTGCACGTAGGTAGTTTAAGCAAACTTCAAGTACAATTTATCTCTGGAATTATGTAGATGTAGCGACGTGATCTGAAACTATCGTAGTAATAAAAATACTTTTTGTATGGGAAGCCTATGAATAGCCAAACTGACATTCGATATATACAGAATGAATTACATAATATGATTTATGTAATTATTATTAATGTAAAACAGACACTTGCTCGTTGCTCTGGGCGGGATCCGAACCTGCGACCTTGTACTTCAGAGGCTAAAACATAGAACTAGAATTTTGTTTTTATGAGGTAATATTAACCTACTACTAAGCTTTTTGTAGTAAGTTAATATTTGTTTTAAATCACCACAATTTGTAGCATTTTAGAAACCCAATAATGTATTCCTAAGACATCAAATATCATGTTTTTGGTGAACCGCAGCTTGTCCTCGCGAATGATATCTCCCGCTAACCTACTAACCATATACCGTCTATCTAGATTCTAGAAAAAAACATGGCACACAAATGAAAATGAAAGACTGAAAAATTAAAGAAAGACGAGAATAAAGAAGCATTCCCACCGACCTATTAAGTAATTCTGTACAGAAGCTAGCACATGCGGTTGGATATTCGCACTACCAGTCAAATTCAAAATAATTTATTAATCGTAGTTTTTAAAAACTTTTGATGACGTCATTCATAAGTTAAAAGCTTTGCTCAAACTAAGGCAAATTATTGAATATAGGCTAACTTTTACCGCGGGAAAATACCACATTCCCACGGGAAAAACTATTAACGCGGGCGGAGCCGCGGCGGGAAGCTAGTTATTAATAAACAAGTCTAAACTACAATAAAGAATAAAATTGAAAAAGGCGATGCGATATTAGTTTGAACAAAAAAGGTCGCGTAATATTTGCGGTACTGTGGAGAAGAACCTGCCGAAGAAACTCCACAGAATCTCACTTCTTGCACTTCCTTTTATTTTTATTTTTCTTTGCAAGAAGATGATGAATATTTTGTATAAGTTGCTATTTGGCGACTAGCAACGTCATAGTAAAAACCAACGTAGCAATAGATAAACGACGTCCGGGGTCATTACGTTGCATACTTCATGCATTATTGGATGCACTTTGGCAACGTATGACATTGCGTCCGTCAACGTCCTATCTAACCGCGCTATCACTCACACTGAGCTAATGCACATTGCCTTTTATTACCTTCTAGTTAAGGTGCTAATAAGGTGTACAGAAAAAGTGTGTCTGTAAGTAACGTGTGTTCTCTGATTACATGCTCTGTTAAGCACGCAGTTATTAATCAATTTTAATTTTGCTTTACGCGTTACAACAGCTTTTTTGTTGTCAGCTGATTTTCTTTTTTGTTACTTCTTAAATCTAAACTACTAACGTAAGTGTATTTTAATCGATCGATAAATGGATAGTGGATAATGAAATGCCGAAGCAGAAAATCTTCTATTTTTTTTTTCTATTTCCTTCTTAAAAGTCTCTTTATCTAATTTAAATATCAATTTATACTGATTATTATCTATTTACCTACTCGTATTTTCCTTTGGTGTTCTTTTAAAATAATTCTTTCTTTACATAAAACTTTCTTATTTAACCCATTATTAGTTTTTAATTCATAAACTTTTTATATTTTTAAGGATTTGTATGTCATGTCCTCACAAGTCTATTTATCTAATCACACCGCCTTTACAGGCTGCCTAGCTGCTCCAGCTGCTTATAGAAGCAGACAGATTATCCCTATATATCACAGTTTACAGCCTCCTGACATTAGATTAGGTCAAAATTTCCGAAGCAGTAAACAACCAATACACAATACACATAAACGTTTTGATGTCAACGCTGTCACGAACTGGCTTGATGAAATATTTAACAAAATGTCCGTTCCGAATGAGCTCCGGCGGCGCGCGCGCAGTGGCAATCAAAACGGTCCAATAGTCAGATAGATATACAACAATTAAAATATTTAGTGCTTTAGCATAACTAATGCTTGACCATGCACTAAACAGGAGCCGATACCCGATATCTTTAGATGATTAGCGAATAAATCTAAATTATAGTTCCATGTACACTTGAGCAATGCGAATCCTTTGCGAAAACTGAGATATAATACTGCAAAAAACTTTGATGCAGTCTTTAGGAAATCATAATGCATAAGTATGGTCAATGGTCTTTAAACGTCTTTTTTGAATTGAATGATAAAGTCAGTCCCGTGGAAAATGGTAAGGATATTTATACGAGAGGCACCTGAAACTTTCTACTTATAAACGTTTTTTCAGTCTTATTCAATAGATTTGTATAGATTTTGACTAACGTATATGTACCTACTTCAAACAAAACATAATTCACACATATCCTGTGTTGCCACATTAATTGTTGCCCAAGCGAGCAGATACGATGTATACTTAGTGTCAAAGTTACTTCATTTCTTATGCAAACTTGAAAATCGCTAACAACTCAATTGCGAGTATAAAATATGAAAATGTAGCGCGCGGAGGCAAGTGGCGTGTCATAGTGAACATTTACATGCAATAAAATTAGTTTTATTTCGTTAGGTGTGGCCACGGTACGTGCCCGCGTCAGATGGCATTGAAATAGTTAAGATTTAAGCATCTACCCATAAAAAATGTATGACACTCGAAGAGCGTCCTCGACATCGTCATCATGATTTCAGCTTGTCGTCTACTGCTGGACAAACGCCTCCTCTAAAGATTTTCTCATCGATCGGTCCTGCGTTACCGGCATCCTGCCACTTCGATAGGAAACTTCTAAACTATTCTATACTGTCTCAAATCAAATCATTATTTCGCTCCTCCTTATCTCTATTGTTAATTCAAACTTTTATCATATTTTTCACTCGAAATACCCTAAGTCCTAAAATAATACAACCCATCGTAGTTCTAAATTAGGATTAATTTTGAGGATGATAACAGATGTCTTATAAACAACAAACAATCTGCATTAAGTTCTCGACGAAACTGCAAGGATTGTTTTCAAAGTTAGGTAACGTATTTGTCTACCAAACATTCCAGTAGACAAACCATGCGGATCTTTTCTAGTTTCGTAATTTTTTTTTTTCATCTGTACATGTTGTTTAAATCTAAACCTTTTAGAGTGCCTAAACACATTAATATGCACCTTATTTTTAGTGCCTACTTTACGTACGCAAATTGCCTAGTTCTAATTCACTTCAAAAACCAACCGAGCAATTGACGTGGCAATTTTAATACCAAATCAACCTCAATAGCTAAACGCGCCCGCCCAATCATATTGATAGATAATATTGTCACTTTGTGCGCAGTTTAGACGATTTCACGCTTTTAGTTCCATTCCGCGACCGTGTCCTATGCGTCACGAATTCAATCATCTAAAATAGTATTATTTTTTATGCGAAAGTATGTTTGTTTGTTTGTACTTGTTTCAACTGAATTGACGCTGAAACTAAGCAATGGATGTACCTGTTTTTTTGCACAAATATTTATTGAGAACCGGATGGACAAAGGCTAGTTTTCACTGCGGGAAAATATGTATTTTATTACGATGGGAAA
The DNA here is from genome assembly GCA_948473455.1 of Teleiodes luculella. NCBI lineage: Eukaryota > Metazoa > Arthropoda > Insecta > Lepidoptera > Gelechiidae > Teleiodes > Teleiodes luculella. Next base: position 6,077,238 of record OX419600.1, on the reverse strand, counting down.
AACAAAAAACTTAGCATGACTAATTTATTCATTTAACTTTGGATTACGGAAATACTTGTCGTGTGGGTTACGGAAATAGCGCGTTCATTCGTGGAGTACATTACTAATACGTTATAATAACAATTTATAGTTCATAATTTTTAGCTTGAGAGATTATCTATTACGCTCACTTACACTGGCAACCAATAAAAGTTTAATTACACCATTTCTGCGCCGTGATTTAACAAATAAAGGCATTTATCGTTCGGTGCGCGGGCGCACGCGATTCGACTCAGCGCCGATGCTATCTCCACCGGCGGCGCATTGCGGCACTAAATACCTTGTAAAACATAAAGGACTTTACATTATACTTCCTTTACACTACATAAATACACGCTCTTCCTTTCGACAATAGACGTAGATATATATACAGAACATCACATTATTTATGAGTAGCTTCCCACCAGCGGCTTCACCCGCTATATCATTTTTTTCTAAGAGAAAGAGGTCTGTCTGTCGAAAACGACAGTGAAATTTAATTAACTTTCCTTGTGTTTATTCATTCTCTCTTCATGTTATAAACAAACGCCGCACCGTTTCAGATTTCAATCATTACTCTACTGTAGGATGACCGTATGATTTGTATAAATAAATACCACCTATTGCAAACTTATAGTACAACTTAGAGTATAACACGTAAATAACACATAGAAGCAAAGCAAACATCACAACTATACGTTTACTATTTACTTTCAGATAGATCATGAAATTATTCGCCGAGCTATGTTAGACTTCTTATAAACGATTATTTCAAAACTACTTATCAATTTAAGATATGATTGTTTCTCGTATATTTTATATTGTATCATTGCTTATAACCACAAAACTAATATAATTCATGCCTCTATCTGCATTCACGTAATTTATTTTCAAAACAATAAAAAAATACATTTTGAATTTGATATCAAACTTGTACCCAGCGCCACAGAATACCAAATAGTAGTACCTACCAGCGCTTAGAGAGCTAACGTGTTTACACATATTTACTACTAGCTACGCCCGCGTTGTTTTTTGAATTTCCGCAGTAATTTTTAACTATCCCACGGGAACTCTTTAATTTTCACAATTAAAAGTATCCAAGATGTTGACGGGGAATATAAGGTACCACCATGCAAAATTTATTCAAATCGGTCTAACAGTTTCGGAGATTTGCTCGTACAAACAGACAAAGAGATTAACAAAACACTTGAAAAAAATATAGATATGTTTTATATCGCTTCTTACATCCCCCTGAATCGGTTTTTAGCATTTTTTTCTATTTATAGATTTTTTACCTCTACAGTTTTATTATATACTTTGTAATGTAATGTCCACCGGACTAGCATGACCGTTCACACGTGACAAACATAACTTTTAGTGCGTATACTGTTATCATATTGGAGTATGGGGTTCCTTGTGGTATTTTGACAGCTCGGTAAGGGATATATATTTTGTCACAGTAGTCATGCTAGAATGGCAGAAGTGTGCCATTGATCCGCGGCTCCATTGATATTGATAGTGTAGTGTCTGCGCGTGCATTGTCCGCGTCCTTGCGCGGGCGCATGCCAAGCCTTTCACCGCGCGTGCGCCGAAACTCCGATCCGCTTCGATCCGCATCTACTGTCTGTAGTCTATTTTTTGACAGGTGACTAATATGTGCTAATATTTGCTGTTGATTTGACTAATGTATTTTTTTTTCATCCAACAGGCGCCGCCGCGCCGGCGCCTTGTTCCCTGCCAAGTAACAATGTGTATCCAATTTCCAACTTAAAATGCACGTCAGCTGTATGGTTCACCCAAGGATGTTTGAAGGTGGGAAACCACAGGCGCGGGAATACGCGGTGTGCGGGACGATATCCGAGTTGATGCGCAGCCTGTAACACAGATGCCGCACGCTTTCCATGAGACAGATTGCATATAAACTCTGATGTCGCCCGGCGTAGATTTTGGGTTCAAAAGGCAAAATTTCACACCAACGATTACAATTATGTAATCATATCCCTAATGAATTTAAAAAAAAAATTGACATTATTTAAATGAAAATTACATGAATGGCTTAATTAAGAAACAAAACTACTACAGTGTAAAGGACTTTTTAGATACGCGCCATACCTGACAATTTGTTTGTTTCGTAATATTTGCATGCTATTTCAATTTTAGCTAAACATGTCTGTTCTATATTACCCTATAAGACCTTTATAGCGTGTTTAACCAGACATGCTTACAAGTAGAATAGAAGTGTAAATAACTAATAACAAATCTCCACCGATAGAATAAGAAAACCTAATACAGAATAGGTATATAGAATATAAGTTGAACATTATTTTTCATGCTTTTTATAACTTTACGAATACGACTGAAAGAAAGATAAAGTGTAACTAACAACTTCTGAGATCCATATTCCACCCTTAAATCCTACTCTTCCTCTCCTCTCGTATGTGTTTGGTGTACCTAATCTTCTGTGTTAGTGGTAAAAAAAGCATATTTCATTAATTCAGTCCACTGCTGGATATGTGGCTAGACTACGGCAGCCGCCTGCGGGTAACTGGAGCTGGAGCCTAATCTATTCCTGTAGTCTAGTTAGTAGTCTGCCCTCAAAGTACAGGGCGAACTTTGTGTTTGCTTTGTGTCTGTTATAGTCACGCTCTATTATCAGAAATCTTTTAGCTGAAACAATTTCATTTTTTTTTATCACACGCTCAAACACAAAAGTACCTATATAATGTCAAGATTCAAAGCACTATCATTTAGGAGCCAACATCGGAGCAAAATGATAAATGATTCCAACTCAATTACTAAGTTGAGTACTGTAATCAGCTAAACGATGAAACACCTCAACTGACTGCAACCGCGGCGATAAGTTCAATTTAAACTACCTATTACTGTATACAGTACTAATGTAACCGTTTTTCCCGTGGGAATGAGGAATTTTCCCGTGGTAAAAGGTAGCTTATGTTACTTCCCTAGGTCTATTGTATTTTATACCAAGCTTAATTAAAATCGATTCAGTAGTTTTGAAGCCTATTTATTAAGTGCAAACAAACAATCTAAATTTTCCTCTATATAATATTAGTATAGACAATAAGTACTATTTTTTTCTTTTTAACTTTTTGTGGTTTTAGTGTCTGCCATAGATAATATATTGGCAGCTTGTACGATTTCGATATATTTGATGACGATCAATGTAGCTGTATTGAAATGTGGACGATATGTTATGTATCGATTTTGTACTACAGAGGTAAAATTTATTTTTGTGTAATTAATTCGGTATCCTTTCTGATTCGGTCCTGCTTTCTTGAGTGAAAAGGCACCTTGTACTTTTTTCTAAAGTTCTAAAGTTTAAATAAGGCGAAGCTATGAAATTATTTAGGTATTTAAACATATATAAATAAAAATAAATAAAAATATATATGTACGTACATCAGCTACACTGCTTTCAATTCTTAGATACCCAAACGAGCTCAATTTAAATGAAGTAGGGCCGGCATCAATCATTTCCACTTGTACATAGTTATTAGTAGGTATTTAGAGACCGCAGATTAAAATAATTTGGCAGATAAATTTAATAAATACTTCTAGGTATATAAATTTCATGGTAAACACCTAAGTTCTTAATGGCTAGTGGTTGAATTATTCTAATATTTCGACTACTTTAAGTTTATGTAACTCCCACGTAGATCGTATTTGAATGTTTAGAAATATAAGAATTATGACTTCTAGTCCAGGATAATAACTCAGAGACCCGGACAATCTGTCGGCAAATGCATTCATAAATCACACTTCAGATGATAATTGATCAAAATTATTCTCAATAGAAATATGACAATCCCAAGTACCTTGTTATTGTAAAAGAATGATAGTGATTAGAATTAATAAAGATATTTTAATTATTTATTCAAGTGAAGTTATGTTGATTATTGATTGATTGATTCCTACCTATACCTAGATTTACTTTTTACATACATTATTAATTATTTTATATACTATAATGAATAATTCCACACACAGATCTTTTTAAATACACGTATCACCAGTTTAACAGTTTCGTCATACAAAAGACATCAACGCGATACATTTTTTGTTAGTGAAGTTTTTTTAATAATATTAAATATTAATTTCCAATTTAAAGTATTAAATTGGAAATTAACCCTTATTTCACCACTGTAATCAGTGCAGGTTAGTCGACTTCACTATTTTTAGGGTTCCGTACTTCAATAACGGAACCATGAAGGAAAAAAAAAATCCACGCCCATATGGAGTAGTAATCATGCCTATTTTGTATCGAAACCAATGCGGCCGCTCAGAGGGGTGGGAGGGTAGGTGGAAGCGGGAGACGGGGTTTATCTTTTAACTCTATCACACATCTTTGAAGACGTTAAGTTAGAAAAGGATAGAGACATTCATGTTATGACATGCCCAATTAAAAACAAAATATCAATAAAGTATGACATTTATTTGTCTTTATTTGGCATGTAAAAAACAAAAAACTTCATGGTTGCTGAATTTGAAAATAGTGATGTGATGTGGTATGAAGCGTAACGTATATTTATCGATTATTTACTTAAATTTTATCACCATGGCTATTGTACACATACATCTTATGACCATCACAAATTTTATCACCATGGCTATTGATCACACATACACATCTGATGGTAAGTGGTCACTGTCGTCCAGGACATCTGCAACTTAGGGTAGCAGACACGGTGCAGGCCTTTGAGATGTCTGTAGACTTGTCTTTTGAAGGACCCCAAATTGTTGTGCAAAGGAAACACCTCGAGAGGGAGATCATTCCACACCTTGCACGTGAGCAGTAAAAGCGTTATCCACGTACGTTAGTTTGAGATCACACATCCAGGTAGTGAGGATGAAATCTATCACTTATCGGAATTAGATATAAAATTGCAAGGACCGCGTCAGATTAAACATAAACAAATAAAAATACATTACAAATTTTAAAACAATATTTTTAATTTATATTTTTAACTATATAGGTTTTCGGTTGGAATGGCATCTTTATGAAGTCTTTTTCTGCCGGCTTCAGTTAATTCGTAATTACTGTTATTAAAATGAGCTGAGCAGACTCTGCTATATTTGGTTGGAATCCAATCTTTGTCTCTCCCGCATGTTGGCACCCATTTACGTTTTTGCGCCAGATCTTTTGGAAAACTGCGATAAATAAATGAAATAAAAAAGTAATTAGCTGATGACTCGATTTTATATTATTTTTTATCGACTACTTCACATCACTAAAAATCAACAACAATTTTCTGCTAAAAACTTGACCACGAAAAATGTAAAAACCAAGCGGTTTACTACTCACCAGAAAAATGTGATACCAGCAAGCTTTATAGTTTTGCTTGCGGCATGGTTTCGGCACAATTTCACCGCACAATTCACCATTTCGTGTTATTTATTTTATTTCTGATATTTTATGACAGTGATATTGTCCATGTACGAGTATTTGAAAGAAAAGTGTGAATGTGTGTGTGAGTTGCAAAATTGTATCATAGCCGGCACCCATAGTACGTTTTGATTACTACTCCATTTGGGCGCGTAAAATTTTTTCTTCCTTCATGAACGGAACCCTTATAGGGTCATTCGGGTGTTTGACCGTCCCGATGTCAGCGCCTATTTTTTTATTGACCAGAGCTTGTGTCGTAATAGTTCGACTTATCAAGCTTTACAGGACTTGATTACAAGCTTTGTTTTTATAAACAGTATAAATACAGATTTCACGAAATGTTCCTTCACCTTATGAGCATCACTTAATAAAAATTAACGGACATCCGTTTATTTAAGTGTTTAAATCACAGGTGTTTAAATTTAATGAAGCGCCATCAGTGGAGTAGTAGCCACTACAAACCATTTGTTTTCAAATTGCAGCGCCGCTACCACCGCCTATTCAAGCCCTACCAAGCTCGATTGTAATTTATGTAGTTTTATTTTATTTTTGGGTTTAGGTGTGCAGATATTACGATATTTTCCTTCACCGTAAGAGCTTCGAGTGGTGTACAGCGTATTGAAAAAATGTCTGTTGCTGCGGGCCTAAATCGCCTAATTATTAAGTTCCATTAAACTAGGGCACAAATTAATGAATACTAAATAGTAACTACTTAAGATCAAGTAAATACTCTTTTCAACAACCAATTACGTACATTGTCGCGAGATCCGGTCTAGCAATTAAGCCCACCACACACGTAGCTATATTTAATAGAGCAAGGCATAATTTACTATATTTTTTCCATATAAATCTGCAAACTACCACACAGATAGCCCTAATACATTTCGGTGACGTCACCAAAATATATCGACAGAAATAATAGTTACATATTTCGATATATTAAGTGTAGATCGTACATATACGTAGGCGGAAATATCTATATGAAATTTATTTCAATTTAGCCACCGTGTATGGTGACGAGCTATAATATAAGTTATAGCTGAGTATATTAATATAAATTATTACTACGTGTCTGCCAGGCTTTACGCTACATACCGAGCTGGGACATAACAAGTGGGTTAGGTATGATAATGAAGTTTATCAATCGAAGTCGCTATCATTACCCGACAGCACACAGGTAGGTGGAATGACAAATAAATCTTTGAGTTTATGTGTGCCCTTCGACTTTCTGTTGACACGAAGGTCCTTATCATAATACTATGTTATGTGTTGCTATAAATTCGTTAGATCGAGTGGCTAGTTTTTGGGCCGAGACTGTCCGAGTTTGCTGTCGACTCGAAAAGAAGAAGAATTTGTTAGATGGTAAGTAAATACTATTGTGTTGAGTGTAATTTTATACAAAAGAAACCAAACTAGAATATTACTTTTATTGATGTTTAAACAAAAAAATAAATGATACACATACGGGTCGTACGGATATTGGTGAACAAATTGAGCACGCGAGCGGGGTAGTGAATGATAAAAATTAAAAATACATTTTAGTATGAACTTTTTGTGAGCGCAACTGTAGGTTAACACCTACATCTTATTCAAGACCGGTAATTATTCTTAAAATTCATAAAATATGTCTTTACTTTTTCTTAAGCACCTATAAAAAAACAATTATCTTATAAAAAACTATAATCCATTTATTTTTATAATCGATCTTTTTTAAATCAATATTTAACAGACGACTATCTGGTGAAAGTTGCAAAAAGATAGCTTGCAGGCAGCGCAAAGCGGTCATTGTAGAGATGATGAGAGGGTTTTGTCCAGCTGTGGACTACAAAGGAGCCTTGGGGGGCGTCTTAATTTTAAGAAGCATATTCACGCATGGTTTGCGTTGCGCTTGATCCCATTAATCATGCAGTATCGCGGTACATCGCTACTGCACGCACTAACTCTCGTCAATTTTGCAACAGCATTTTTCGCTAAGATAAGTATCACGAGGTTACTAGCAGACAGATACGATTTTTTTTTACTATCCGCTAACTAAACCATTGTCTGATGATAAAAGTCAGTAATTAGTGTTACATTAATGCACAGTTGGATGATTTTTGTATTTATAATTTTTGTTCAAATTTTAATAGTACATTGTTTCTGATTCATTACAAGTTTATCGAGGTTATACGAATAGATTGTTCGAACTTTTCTTTAAATAAAAAAAACTTATTTTTATTACTATACATACGTGATCGGTGGTAATTACCGATTTCAAACGTTTATTTTTCCACAGAGAAAATTTCAAAAGGAATCTGTTTCTAACTATTTAATACCTTGATATTGTTAATCAAAATTATATAAATAGTCATCATCATCGTCATCTCAGCTGAAATACTTACACTGCTGGACAAAGACCTCCCCCAAAGGATCTCCACAATGATCGGTCCTGCGCTACCCGCATCCAGCGGCTGAGACGAACGACGATCTGGTAGAGTCGCGGGAAGCCGCTGGATATATATAGTACTCAAAAATAATTACCAATCGATTAACAAAATCCAATTACCAATCAATTCAAAAAAAGCAGAAGTACGCCAAATAGTGTGGAACACGTACTTGTTTGTGCCATTCACCGTGGAGGTGGCAGGGCCCTGGTGTAGGGACGCCAAAGAATTCATCAGGGAATTGGGGCGTAGGATGAGGAGGTGTGATGCTGACCCTAAATCGGAAGCTTATTTGGTACAAAGAATTTTTTTGGCGAACCAGAGGGGCAACGCTGCTAGCATAATGGACATGTTGCCGTCGGACGCAGTGCGGGAAGGTTTTTTGATGTAGCTTCGATTTGGCTTAGTTATTTTGACTATTTTGACTGTATCTGTGTGTATACTGTGATATTTTAATAAATTAACAAAACACGTCATCTATTAATAAAAATCAGGAAACAAAAACACATAAGTATACCAAACAAAAAACTAAGCGACATTTAACATAATTGAGTGTCCTCAGAACCAAATAGTCTGGTTAATTGCAGGCCCGAGGCAAACTGTAGTAACTCCAATTGCAAATAATTGTTGGTATTTTAAGTGGCGCACTCTCAGTAGGTAAGTGCAGGGATCATGACAATCCATTATGATACGTATCTTAACTACCAGCAAATATAAACAAGAGCAATTAGGAAATATTGAATAAGCTGGCAAACACGACAAACCAATAAAAAAAATATATCAAGCACTCTAATGTAAAAAAGTTGTACAATTCAAATTCTTTCCTCAGCTACCAATTCATTTATTTTATAGAAGACCATATTAATTGCTACCTACTACAACAGGCCATAATATAAAACTGCTGGACTAATTTTTCATTGAACATAAGGTTTTGCCATAAACTCTTCTAAAAGATATGGCAATTGAACCACGTTTTACGGGAGCAAATCTTTTTTTTTTTTAATGAAAACGTACAGGCTCACAGTCCTCCTAGGCGGATTTTGGTCGTAAAATGACATCTACACAAGAGCCAAACGCTGGTCTAAGTAGACGCAGGTCATCTGAGGCTTAAATCATGATGATGATAATAATAACTTTTTGTATTGCCTGGAAGAGATTTCTACCTTAGCAATAAGACCGCCTGTTGAAACCTATTGTTTTCTTTGGATTCGTTATGTTTTTGTATTTCTTCGTGTCAATAAAGAACATGACGGAAACAGAGACGGATGTAGTTTAAGGAAAACCATATAAATATACAAAACTAGAAGCACAATAATTTATCATTGTTAAATGCCGACAAATTTCAGTAAATTCCGTGAGCAGGCGTTATTCCGGTGGCCATAAATCAGAGTTAGGTAAATTCACTTGACTACATTCCATTGTTGACCCCTGTCAATGCGTCGGCCAATCAAACGGCTTGATAATGCTGATAACGTTAATTGTATCGCTACCTATTCTTGACTGATATGAGTTGCTTATTGTTTACAATATAGCGGCATTGCATTTTCCTTTGCAGTAATTTACATCCGCCGTATAAGTAGGTAACTTTTTCAAACAATTATAGACAAATAACTTTGAATGCACAGGGAGAATATGAATGATGTTTTTTTTATGATGTAGGTCCTTTTAATTTAACAAATTTGATGTAACTGTTCCTAAATTTCCAGTGACGATCAGCCATAAGCCATTGTAAATTTCAACTATTTTTCCAGCATTGATGCTTTCAATCTTTTGTCAAGCTTGTAGAGAAGAGAAGATGTACGAAAACCTATGTGACTGCGAAAACCAAGCAGTCGCTGTACAAATTTCAGCTTCATCATCATCACTTCATGATGTGATCGAGTGCGTTGCTAGCCAAGTGGCTAAGGCCCTTGACTTCCATTCAGAAGTTAGCGAGTTCAAACCTCGGCACGTTACTAATGAGTTTTTGATTTTCGAATTCATATGTACGATTATTCGACACTCTTACGGTGAAGGAAACCTGCATACACCTGCAACGTAATTCAAAGGTTGTATGTGAAGTTGACCAAACCACACTAGGCCAGCGTGGTCGACTAAGGACCCTGGTTTCAGGGTGGGCTCGAGCCCCTCGGTGGGGACATATATGAGCTGTTAACGACGATCATCACTTCAACCCGTGGTCAAAAAAAAACAAGGTCTTACAATTAGACCACGTAACTGACGTAGAAATGACGTAGGCTTGTGTCAGTCACGTGGTCTAATTGTTAGATTTTGTTTTCTTGGACCATGCTTCAACCGAAAGAAGTTGACTGCTGAACAAGGTAGGTACTTCACAACGATTGACCATGCGCAGCCCGAGTGGTAGAAGTGGGCGAAACACATTGCACGTTCCGTGCCACGATCTTTGGGCGTACAAAATTACTGATAAGAAATTTGTATTTGTTTGCTTTTTTCAAACATTTACGAAACTAAATACAGTTTATTAATTTGTGTCTGAATTTTGACTGATTGGTACAACAACGCAACACTGTAAATCAATTAATGTGATTGATGTAGTGATATTAGCGTGGCACTGCTTTTGCGTACATAATTTATCTATTTATCTACAAGTCTTATTCGATATTTCCTGTCGGACATAATGGAGTATGGAGGTTTTTAAAGTTTGTTTACGGTCATGGACATCATAATATTAAAACCGACTCCAAGTAATTTATTAAATAATAGTGTCCGATTGCAAAAGGTGCTATTAGTGTTTTATGACAGGCGATATATGTGAAGCAGGGTGGATATGGAATTATTTTATTAGATTACTCAAGTCCTATGCTCTAATAAATAAACAGTTTCAAAATTTATTGAAATCAAATTCATGTACCAACTAATTAATACAACACAAATATACTTTATTTAAACAGAACTGGCAGAATTGCTCATGACTTTATCTGTATACAGGAAAATATAAAAATAATAGATATTTTAAATTCTAAATCAGAGAAGGAAATCTACAAGGACTAAATTACACCGAATATTACTGCAATTACCATAATAATATATTAATGAGGTCAGTAAAGGCGTTTAAATGCACCTCCTATCATTTGGCATTCAATAAACACCCAGCCCTGTAATCTGCTCTCATTGTATATTATTATTTTGGTAATTAATTCACACATAAGTGGAGTAACGCTAGCATGTTATTAGTCGTTATTTAGTATGCTGTCGAGTCGAGGCTTACTAGGTAATTTGTCGTCGCCTGATATAGTCTAAGAGGTAGATACGAGATAGGTTTAGTATTAGGATTTTTTTTAAAACTTGGCATTTTGAACTTGGGGTAATAACTCACTCTGTATAAAAAATCTTTATTTTTAATTGTGAGTGTCTTATGTCTTAAATGAAAAAATAGAACGATGATAATGATAAAACGTACATCGAAGAGACCGAACTCTAATAACAGCTGTTTATTTTATTTCGTATCTATTTTTTTAGGTACAATACACATTAAAAAAAATCGAGTCTTATCTTACTCTACAATACACAAAATTTCCGATTGATGGATATCCGTGTGAACTAGCAACAATAACTTAATTATCTACAAGAAGGAGACCCTTATCATACATGATCTCCTAGTACAGGGTACATGCTTTATTTGCATAAATACTTCCGCATTCTGCAGTTCGAACATATTGCGATATAGACATTGAGGTCTAAATAGACTAATAATAAAATATTGTTCTAGATATTTTGAGAGAATTTGAAGAGTCTTAAAGGGAAGGGAGAAGGTACGAAAATATATATGCCTGCTCGGTTTCTTGGAAAAGATTATCTCGTGACGAGACGAGACTCCAGCACTAAGGCCACATGGACTAATTGTGTCTATTAGTTTATTATTATTAGTGTCAATAAAGAATAATTTTGTATTGTATTTTGTTTGATAGTTATCTTTTACTCTCCAAAATTAATCAATTTTGCTTTGTCTATACTTTCCTACGACCCTCGCCAGGTCATCGCTCCACTCTTATTTGTATTGTCTTAGGGGGGAAACTTGACCAGCAGTGGACGTCTTTCTGCTGAAATGATGATGATAAAGCAATACAGTATGGAGAACATCTTTAATCAAATTGATATGAACTTTAAAACATTTTTTATTTTTAAATACGCCAAAGGTTCAACGAGCTCTATTCTACATAGTACCTTAGTATGTTTTCTATTAATAATTAAAGTCAACTCGTAATAAGATAGTTTCCCTGCTGACCACAAAAATAAAACGTCTCGGTAGTTAATCACATTGTTGTCAAAATAAACCTACGCAAAACCTTACCCTAGTTAGATTAAAGATAAAATGTGTCGTATCTTATAAAATATGATGAATTGGGCATAATAAATCCTACCTTAATTTCAATAAAATTGATTTTCCAGCCTCCACTCCAACAATTAATGGAATCTAATGAAAAATTATGTGACACAAGAATGTAAGATATTTACTTTAATTATCTTAGATTCTGTAAGAAATTCCACCCTAAATAAATTAAAAGATTGGTTTACACCACATTTTAAAATTTTAGTTTTATTGTACACCCTCATTTATAGTTTTAAGTGTAATTTATTACACTTTCGTCGTCTTCATTTATAAGCCAAGAGAGTCTATATGTTAGTGGAAATTTTAAGAAAAATCTGTCGTCATAATAATGCAAAAGGGCAGACAGATTTTCTCAAAATTAGTTAATACATAATTTTATTCAAAATTGTTTTATAGTATAACGTTGCCTGATTTAGAGCAAATCTTTGAAGGGCTCGAACCCGTACCTCCCGGATAGAAGCAACCATCTTAACCAGCACACTCCCGACGCTCTAAGGATGCGCGTGACATGTTAATCAACGGGCTTTGCTGATCTTTAGCTATTCGGAAGAGATGTAATCGAATAATGAGAAGGAAGCCCGGGCCGTAGTTTGATAATCCAATTTGCAACACGGCGCAGGCGCGGTGACGCGAGACGCACGCGCACTCGGAATGTCGGCGCCAATTAGTCGTGAATATGTACAATAATCATCATAAGCAAGAGTAAGAATAGATTTTACGAATGACGGTTCACTAGAAATAAAAAATAAGCGCTGAGTCCGGGATGAACAGACAGAGTGAACCTATAAGAGTTCCGTTTTTGAGGTACGAAACCCTAAAAACTAAATTAAAATCTATAAAACTTGTTTTGCTGAAGTTATAATATCTCGGTAGGTACAGATAATTTAGAAAGATTTGATAGACGGATAAATTTCTTCATTATGGTCTTAAATAATATAATTTAATTAGTAGGTCTCACATATCTAGCCTATGACAGCATGCAAAAAATAGTCTGTAAGTGTTGATTCTAAACAAAAAAGGAATATCTATCTCATTCAGGTCTTTAGATAAAATGGTATTAATTAACACTAAGTATAGGGTTCAAAATGGTATAACCGTGAATGTTATATACAACTTATATAATTACTAGCAGTCTGCCTGCGGCTGCGCCCGCGTTGTTTTTCGACTTCTCCGGTTTTTAGCATTATTTTTTCTATGTACAGATTTTCAACCCCTACAGTTTTATTATATATTGTATAAATTGTATGTATAATGTAATTCACTGAATTGTCTAAATCAGAAAATAAAACTAGGGTTTGCCTTTGCTTTAAATTATACATTTCAGAAGGGAATGATAACATTTTCCCGTAGTATAAAACATAGTCTTGGTTTACAGGAGCATATTTTGTGTTCGGACAGGCAGGGCAACAAGACTGGTGTACTCATGTTCACATATTTTGTTTCATTGCTCAATGGATCTCTAAAATAAATACGCAAGCAGTAAACTTACAATAGGTAGACTTTAAAGAACAATTTGTCGGTCGAAAATCGATCACAAATATTCATTAAACTGTCTAAAAGAAACGTAATGGCTTGATTACATTTAGCTTGGGCTGGTTTGATTTTGAGTTTGCCTTTATTATTGCGACTAACTTCTCACCTTTTTCGTTTATTTAGTTTTGTATACCTAATTAAAAAAACTTCAGAAATATTTTTATTCACAACGCAAATCCTAGCCCCCACACTGGGTAGGTAGACTTTTCGCTTCCCATGCTTCTCTCGCTCCTTCATGTAAAAGTCCTTCGCAAAAAGTTTCTTTATAAAAAAATATGAAAGGTATAAAGTCGTTGTATAAGGTTTAATCTTATTTATATGATTAGATGATAAAATACCTACGTTAATACCTTAAAGAATTAGCTACATAAAGTTATGCTAGGCGTGGTGTATTACTAACGAATACCCAATCAATAACAGCAATTTTAATCATTTCTTTAATTACCAATCTCATTTCTAATAGCATAATCGAGTATACAATAAATAAGTATCTACAGTATCAATATCAGCATTGCTAAAAATTGCGGTATTCCAGTGGTTCTCAACATGTATATTTAATTTCATAGAGCATTGCTGTTTATTTTTCTGTGCGAAGTTTTAACAGATAACATGATATACATACATATATTTAAAATTACTGCTATGAATCATAAAACCGGTGCATCGTCATTTACAACAACTTGTCCTTGTACAAGAAAGTGTTTTTGACAACTTTTGTTCGACCCGTCTTCTATAATACGGTCAAAACAGTAATAAATTTATAAATTTATTTAAATTTATTTATTTCCTTTAACAATATTACATCGTGTTGGAATTGAATACATTAAAAAAATTATTTCTATAAATATTTTCACAAACGTTTTACATTTACTTATTAAAAAAATATAGTAGACAAAAAATAAAATATTAATTTAATGACAACAATAATTCAATTCAATCAATTAATTTAGTCAATTTAATTATTTATCACATTATGTCAGAATACGATAATCTTTATTTATAATTCGTCAATTATTCATTGGAGTCTTTAAATGTCATAAACTCACGAACACTGTAGAAACATTTTTCCAACAGGAATGCCCTAAGGCTTCTCTTCAGTTCGGAATGACACATTGATTTAAATCTCATTGGCAGACAATTATATAATAGAACTGCTTGATACCTAACACTGTGCCTAACTATTTCTAGTTTTGGTGCTATAGTATTCGGCAAGTCCTTTCTACGTGTATTGACTCGTTTTTGTCTCTCTATTGGTAGTACATTAAATAATTACAAAATTAACAGAATAAGTCAAATCGTCAACCAATAGATTTTTATAGCGCCACCGCAGAAACTATCACATTATATCTACTGTTTTTACAATAGTATCAAATACTTATTTCCTATGCATCCAGAAAACCCCGTGAAAGCACGCTGCCACACGCTGCAAGGAACGTTACGAACTTAACAAACCCAAATCGTTATAAAAATCGTTAAAGGTTGAATATCCCTGGCCTACGCAATAATGTAAGTGCGTAAGTAATATTGGCATTATACGCCTGTATAGCTGTGCACGTACAGTGCAGCGGCAATAAATAAGAGCAAGTGGTTGGTAACCCGGCCAGCTGATACCGTGGACACCGCTGACACCGCACCCACTTGTTACCGAGTACATTCACACGGAAAAGTCTTACAAAGATAACTTTTCACATTAATGTTTCATACAAATAGCTCTTCCCCCGTAACATGCAGTGCCATGACAAAACTTTGTCGCGCGAGAAACCCGCCATATTGAAATATCCTCCAATAGTATAAGAGAATACGCACGACAAAATGTTGGATCACTTAGTCACAATACATTCTTACGACATCACGTTTTTTTACTTTTCTCGCTATTAGCAAGATGATATAGTTTATAATTTTTTCAACAAATACCGTTTATTATTTCGCTTCGATTTAAAATACTAAAATACTAACTAAAGCTGTCAAGCTTGCTATTCTCTTTGTGCTCCACCATAATTATATGCAACGGATTTTTATTTCTAGATCAATCCAAATTAAGTATCTACTTCCAATTTTCCAAAACTATGATTTAACTGGTGCGTAAAATTACCTATGAATAGCTAGGTCTAGGCCTCAGGGCTAACACATTTTGTTAATGAAATATACGTTAGCCTATGGATTATTGCCAGCTACAAATCTGTATTTATTTATTGTTCCATTATAAATCAATACTCAATTGTTTTTATTTTTCCATGCGAAAAAGCTTTTCCGCGACAATATGTAAACTGGTTGAATTAGGTACCAATGTTTCCGGTGTATCATTATTTTATTTTATTTTGCTTTTTACGTATACAATATACAATATCCTTCGCTTTAAATTAAGGGTTATTTTTACTATGGAACCAACTATTATAGTTGGTAGTAAAAAAACGTAAAAATCTGTTCCAACTGTAATTAAATATGAAAGAGCTGGTTTTTTGGGCTTTCGTGAATTGGCTATTTTTAAACAAGAATGCACAAAAAGAAATGCATGTGTAACACGGATGGCTAGTCTAGTAAAAACAAAATAAAAACGATTAAATTATTCCTAGATTGGATGTGCGCAGTCATGCTCCAGATTGAAAAGAACTGTAGCTCGCGCCAGTACAAGATTCACTATCAGCACTGAATGTACAGGCATTGTTCTCGTTATTAGCTAACGATAACACCAATATTAAGCAACTGCTTTCGTTTTCACTGGAAATGTTATGGTTTTTCTAATTTCTGTAGAATTTTGTGATTTTAAAATGGCAACACCGGCCGATCTGGTACCGGGCGGCAACAGGTTGGAGCGTGGTGGGGACCGCGCTCGAGCGCCTGTCGGGGCGCCTGGGTGGGGCGACGACAGGCAGTTCGATTCGAGCGCTCGCTGCGAGTGGTAGTTCCAAAAGTTTGTGTATTTTCCGTGGAGAAGTTAATTGTTTAATTTACTTTATTAATGTAATGTAATTAGTGAGATTGACCGAATAAAACTTGATCAAATAATAAGTGAATTTATTATTTTACAACATATCAGAAGTGGGATAATACCCGTGCGCCCACTAAGGAATAGCAAAAAGACAAGGTACGTGTATTTTCTAATTGTGTATTATATTATAATTTATATAATATATCTGTATTATGAATATATATTATAAGTGTTAACGTATCATTGGTTTGTGTGTACATTATGTAATAATATGTTTGGTATTATTTTCCATTTCCATTTTCATAACTTATAAAAACTTTTTATCCTTTAATAACACAATAGTGACATTTTTGGTATTTTCTTTTTTTTTACAATCAATCACAATAATCCTATGGACGAGAATACGTTTAATTTTATATATTTATTTATTTATTTTTATTCATTTTTGTATCTTATTCAACCTTATACCGTGTAGGCATGACTTACTAGTCCATTTGTAAGAAACATTTTCTTTCGAGAGTCAACACGTGGTTGGGGCGACTCCCTAATAGTGACGACTTCTTTGAGGAATATGGATTTGTCCTGTCTTGAGTGGCTCAAGATTGATATTATACTAGCACGCTGATAATATTGTTCTGTTATGAGTCAATAGATAAAAATAATAATTAATGCTAAAATTATTTAATTTTATTATATTGTTGGATAAATTATCTCCGCGAATCACGAAAATATTAAAATATTAATATTCATATATAATGATAAGTATATTGTATGTACTAATTTTATTTATTTAATTTTTATTATAAATTATTGATGGCTTAGCTATGTATGCCTCCCAGCCCGAGATTATGTGTGTCTTAAGTATGCCTTATGATGGCTATGTACGCCTTATGATGGCTATGTACGCCTTATGATGGCTATGTACGCCTTATGATGGCTATGTATGCCTTATGATGGCTATGTACGCCTTATGGTGGCTATGTACGCCTTATGGTGGCTATGTACGCCTTATGATGGCTATGTATGCCTTATGGTGACTATGTATGCCACCGGTTTAGACTAAGTATGTCTTTGAAAAACCATGTATGATTTTATTGGCTATGTATGCCGTAGAATTTACTATGGCTATGTATGTCATTACTTATACATGATTAGTGGACTGAACTATGTATGTATGTCCATCAGAGAAAATACGTGTGCTACCTGGCTATAATGTATTAAAAAAAAAAGGTGGAAAACTTGACTTTATTGAATCCCCGATTAAGATTGCTTATGCTAGGGTGAGACTAATATAATTCTATTTTAGAGGAAACTTTACCTACAGTACCGTTGATTTCTTAGTATGCAGTAGATGTTTTCCGTCTGAAATTATTATATTGATGAAGTATGTGATAAATGGTGAAATAAATATTATATTCGCCTCATAATTTTGAGGGTAATCCAGTTAATTCTATGCTTCGAAAATATTTCAGCAATGGCTGGCTCTGGAGGCGAAGATGAACCAAAGACCCCGCCTCGTAAGGATGACAGGTCCCGAGACCGAGAGGGAAGAAAACGGCGCTCCCACTCTAGGGAGAAGAGTCGAAGTAGGACACGAAGCCGAAGCCGAAGCAAGAAGTCAAGAAAAACTACCAGTGGATTGACAACTGAAGACGTACTGAAGATTTTGAATGCATGGAAAGGAGATTCAAGTAAGAGTAATGTTACTATAAATAACAATCAACTAAATAATGTTATCCCCGAATATGACCCAGCAAACAGGGCCCAGAATATAGAATGTTGGCTAAGGAAAGTAAACGAATGCGCGCAAATTTACGGATGGGATGAGAAACAAACTATTCATTTTTCGCTTCAAAAACTGGTTGGACTAGCGAAGAAATGGTTTGAGGCTCTTCCCACCCTTGTGTACACGTGGAGTGAGTGGCAAGAAAAATTGAAAAAGGCTTTCCCCAGTGAGGAGAACTATGGTCGACTCCTGGAGGAAATGTTGGCGCGCACTTCACGTCCTGATGAAAGTTTACGAGAATACTTCTACGACAAATTAAGCTTGATAAATCGTTGCGAGATAACCGGCAAAAAGGCCGTAGATTGCATAATTCACGGTATTTATGACAGATCAGTTAGGAACGGTGCTCAGGCTCTGAACTGTACAGAACCAGAAGATTTACTAAATTTTCTGTGTTCGCAACAACGCACTCTGCCACCTTCTAATAATAATAGAAACAGGGAACGTAGTACTCAAAAATCGAACTCTAACATGACTAGTCAACAATCCAAACCAGGCCCATCAACTGCTAACGAAAACTCTGTTATTTGCTTCAACTGTCGACAGAAGGGTCATCCCTACAGTAAATGCCCTAAGCCACTTGTTAAGTGCCGACGTTGTAATAGGGTAGGGCATGATTTCGAGACTTGCAATCGCCAACCTATTGACAGTACTGTAGTGTCGTCAGAAGTTAACGGTGAAAAGAAAACGTTGCAGATCATTGCGTCCAACAATAGTAATGAAAAATTCTACAAACCAGTGTCGTTAAACGGTAGAGAGTTTGTCGGGTATATTGATTTCGGCAGTGAATGCAGCTTGTTACGCCATCGTGAGGCCGAGTCGTTAGGCCTAGCAAAAATCTTTGACAATGTCCCTGTAGTGAAAGGATTCGGTAATTCTTCTATCGTTCCCCTTTACAAATCTTTTGTAACTCTGAAGTTGGACGACATAGAAACCACAACCGAGGTCTTAGTAATCAGCGATCAGTACATGCAAAACGCGATACTCATCGGTCAGAATTTTACTGAATTGCCTTATGTAACTGTATTGAAAGACAGCAATAAACTCATATTTTACAGAAGTCCAGTTGAGAACCCTTTAGGTTGCGAAACTTCGCTTAAGCTTTTTTCGTCAAATAACGTGACAGTAGATACCACCAACTTGGTTCCTGTAACTGTTAACGACCCATCCTTTTCTGGGGATGTCTATATAGAAGGGTACAACTCCTATGAACCAGGCAAAGAGTTCCGACTATTACAAGGAGCTTATCATATTTCCGAGGGTAGTGGATCGGTCATTGTCAGTAACTTGTCAAAGAAGCCGTTATTGGTGGAAGCTAAATCTCTCGTAGCCCGAGCAATTCCTTTTAACGAAAAGGTTGTGTGTCAAGTAAATCGGATTGCAGTGGATTCTGTTTCTCGTGAGCCGTTAGATAAGTCTGAAATCAAGATTGGTCATGGCCTTAAGGATGATCAAGTTGACAAGCTTCATTCACTTTTACAAGAATACCGCGATTGTTTTGCAACAAATCTGGCTGAAATAGGTCGTGCTAAGGGTGTGGAAATGAAAATCGATCTATCGGATGATAAACCCGTAGTCTACCGGCCCTACCGGTTGTCCTTTTCAGAACGCGAACAAGCACGCGAAATTATTGATGATTTATTAAAACATGACATTATTCAGGAATCTAGTTCAGACTACGCTAGCCCCATACTGATGGTGAAAAAGAAAACTGGTGAGCAGCGACTCTGCATAGATTTCAGAGCACTTAATAATAAGACTATAAAAGATCGATTTCCACTTCCACTAATTGAAGATCAGTTGACCAACCTAAGTGGCAACCAATACTTTACTACATTAGACCTCGCATCTGGCTACTATCAAATTCCCATGGCCGCAGAAAGTCGTCATCTAACTGGATTTGTCACACCAGATGGTCAATTTGAGTTCAAGAGAATGCCATTCGGGTTAGCCAACGCACCAGCGGTTTTTCAGCGAATGATAAATAAAATTCTTGGCAATAAGCGATTCGAATATGCGTTGGCTTACCTAGATGACATTCTTATACCTTCAGACAGTGTAGAACAGGGCTTACATCGACTAGAAGAAATTCTTAAATTAATGCGTGAATTCGGACTGACCTTGAAACCTGCGAAATGTAAGTTCTTTGACTCGTCTATTGAATATCTGGGCTACAAAATTTCCTCAGAGGGTATTAAGCCGGGACAGGCAAAGACAGCGGCTGTCAAGGAGTTTCGATGTCCCAGGTTTTAACAAGAAGGGGAAACCATATGAAAGTGTAGTAGCTGTAGATAGGCTGCGCCCTTGGATACATATTAAAGCCTTAGAATTAATAGAACCTAGTGACAGTAGTTCTGATGAATCTAGTAAATCGTGAGAAGCAAGTAAAAAAATAATAATTATGAAAATCAAATTGTAAGAATTATATCAGTAAGAATGTCTTTGTAATAATTGTAATTAGGCTTGATTAGTTAAATAAAATTGTAAAAAGTAAATGTATAATTAAATAGAGTACAATATGTACAAAAACTAATTGTAAATGTATAATATGGGGGTACTGTAGATATTAGTAAACATTCATTTGCATATTATTTGTTATATATTGTTAACATTATATATATCTAGATAATAAATTGTAAAATGTGATGTGAGTTAAGATCTGTGCATAAATTGTGTAATGCGATGCACCGAATGTTATGGTTTTTTTTTGTAATGTAAACAATTTCCATTGTTACTAAAATTTATTAATGTTGAAATACTTTTCTTTTATAAAAATAAATGTCAATAAGAATAATCAGTAGGTGATTGTAAAGAAAAATTGTAGGTCTTATATACTAAACATTTAATTATTTTGTGTAAGTCGTGTGTCAGGTCAGGAGCCACACGGTATCGGATGGCCGAATGTTATGGTTTTTCTAATTTCTGTAGAATTTTGTGATTTTAAAATGGCAACACCGGCCGATCTGGTACCGGGCGGCAACAGGTTGGAGCGTGGTGGGGACCGCGCTCGAGCGCCTGTCGGGGCGCCTGGGTGGGGCGACGACAGGCAGTTCGATTCGAGCGCTCGCTGCGAGTGGTAGTTCCAAAAGTTTGTGTATTTTCCGTGGAGAAGTTAATTGTTTAATTTACTTTATTAATGTAATGTAATTAGTGAGATTGACCGAATAAAACTTGATCAAATAATAAGTGAATTTATTATTTTACAACAGAAACTAAACAATTATTTGCACTTAGTCTTAAATTGACTTGTTAACTTGTCTGTCTGCTTTACTGCCCTCATAGAAAAAATATGAAATTCTTTTTTCGCAACTAATAAAAAGTTTTTGCCTCAAGAAATTCATTTATACTATTTTTAACAAGGTGCTTGTCAAACATTTTTACTATCAATACTTTGCGATTTTAATAAAAAAATAAGGAACGAAGTTCGTATCCGATAATTTATTATTATTCGCCTATATTTTTATTGAAACAGTTCGTCGAAATAAGATTTATTAATTTTATTTCGTGTTAATAAGTTCTGAAATTCTTTAAGAGATATCGATAACTTGTAATCTTTTTCTAAGCTATTCGTTTAACTTCCAACTAATCATGTAACCTAACTCAGACTACCAAAACAATTCATACCTAATACTTATTTGATATGCAAATCGGCTGATTGATGCTTGGATCAGGCAGTACGTTTCCTCTCGCAACCAGGTTGGTATGCTAAATGTACGCAGGCATAATTAGAGCACTTACAAGTTCCTATTATCAACGTATTTGGTTGAATTGTTCCCTCCTTTTGTGTTTAGATGTAGATAACATGACTGTGACTGATTGTATTGTACTTATTAGTAAATGATCCCGAAACTTAACCCCGCGCGCGTGGCGGGATACGGCTGGAAGTGGTACAATATGAGAGTAAATGAAACAGTCAATGTAACTGATCAATTTTCTTATAGAAACTTTTCCCGGATACGAAAATAAAATTGACTTCTCCATACAAACTCTCACGGGATGGGATAAAAATTATCTATTTTATTTTTCCGGGAAAAGTTTCTTTGGAAAAGCTTTTCAAAACCGATTACTGAACACGTCCTTTCAGTAGGTATTTGCTAAGTTGGCACGCACGTTTTCTATAATATAAGCTTGCATATAAATTGCCATACCGCTCCGGGATCTGTTCCTTCAAACTTCCGATTGACAACTACGTTAACTCCCCTTCCAACCCACCGTTCACCTCTCGAGACCATCTGGGTGAACGGTCGAAAGTTTTTTTTACTACCTTACACCAATCAGTAATATCACTGAAAAGTGGTGACGGTCCAAAATTTAATACTGGCTGGAAGTTTAATAATGGCTGATATATCTATGGATGTTACGCGTTATTATTTATGGCATTCTCAGAGTCCTCCTCAAAAATACACTAGAAAACGAGTAACATGGCTGGGTGGAGATTACTGGACATACCAGGTGGAAGTCTTTGTCTTTCAGTAGACAACTTTTGGCTGAAATTAAAAAATAACCATATTCTACTTCACCTTTACATTGCTGTCTTTTCCTAGTACGTCATAAAGTCATTTAAATCCCCATCGAACAGTTCGAGCCTATTAATTTGGCATTAATATCGCCAACAATCTGGTGCACCCTGAGACGGCTGCTATTGCCGCTGCGCGTGCGCTCCAGGCGTTGATAGCGAGTGTTGCGTGCGCGCCGCATGTTTCCCCACAGTTTTGCATGCCAAACGCTTGTGTCTACGATTTAAGGGACTTACAGACATCTATTATGCTATAAATCAAGAAAGGATTGAAAAATAAAAATAAGGGTAATTTAAGGGCATTTTTCGCAATTTCCTGCTTGGTTTCCTGGAAGAGATTGCTACTTTAGCAATAAGGCCGCGTATTGGCTTCTTATGTTTCACTATGTAAAATTGTATTCGTACTTTTATGTTTTGGTGTCAATAAAGAATATTTGTATTTGTATTTTATTTATTTGTAATTTATAACGAGACTTCACTTAATACTGTTTTATAGTAATTCGAACTGTGACTGTGACCTATGTTAGTATTACTATTACATAATATAACGAATTGTTGGAACGCATTGTTAGTAGAAAATTTGTATGATTGCTAATGATCTGAACGACAATGATAATATGAACATGAACTACATTATTCGTATAAATAAGATAAAACTTTTGTTACTTATTTTATTTGTTAAGGTGTGTAAAATTCTAAAGTTATACCAAGAGGCCTATTGGCCATTCTTGCTTAACTATTAGCACAATATGAATGTAGTTCCAGACCAGACCACCCTAAAGTAATAGTATTTAGTAATAGTACAGTATCTTAAATGTCCATAACTTCGTTTACTGTGCCGCCACCGCACCGTTCAGAATATCCAATTGAGATATCGAGTCTGGCACGCGGCCGGGCGTGGTCTGTTACTGCGATAAATCGATGTAGTATGTACAATTACTGGTATGTGTAATTATTTGCTACAACCAAAAAAATTTCTTTCTTACTCTATGGTTACAACAAAGACAATACACCATTAGCTAATAGCTAATAAACAAACGGTCAACCGCATCATCATAATGTTCTTTGGATGTCATTTTAAGGGTTTTTATAGCTTTTGCGTCTAGTCCCTCTAAATAAGTCAACTGTCGTTTTCTCGGCTAGTATCTTCCAATTAATAGGTCAACTTTGTTTATTTTTTTATGTTGTTCATATTTTGTTGTGTCTTTTTCCAACTACATTGTTTAGTTATACAAATTAGAAAAAGGTGGCGTTGGGGCGCTCGTTAGTTAGTTAGTTTAATTTTTTGTCAGGCTCGAGCCCCTCGGTGGGGACATAATCTAACCTAACCTGACCTAACCTAACCTGTTAACGAACGAATATTCAATAACTATGTAAACGACTACAGTTTATAAATAGATTGTTTGACCTACCTTACAGCAGCGGTCTTTATTTTATCAGAACGCCAATCGGAATTGAAATTATAAGCTTCGCCATTGAGCCGGCATTACAGAATAATCCAAATTATTCGACCTATAACGAGATTGGCCCATATTTTGACCTTTTGAACCGCACCTACAAGTCGATCACTAAACTTAAGTACAAACTTGGATAGCGTTACCTAGTAGGAATAACAAAAGATTGACTGTGATAAGTATTGAACCCTAGGTTTAAAATTTTTCATAGATTGTTTACCTATCTATACGTACCTATGATTAAACACATCTTTATATTTTTATCGCTGTTTGCGAACATCTCTCATGGGTGTATGTATTATATGTGTAATAAATAAGGATAGAAGATATTATCATCATCTTTATCTTCATCTCAGCCGAAAGACGTCCACTGATGGACAAAGGCTCACCCAAGGATCTCCACAAAGGAAGACATATATATTTATAAATGTTTATTTTATTTTAATTATTTTTAAATCGTATTAAATTATTGTCTAATAATACGTCTGTCGTAATAATATAATTTTACTCCTAGCTATCATAGCATCCAGCGGCTTCCCGAGACCCCCGCATGTAGTCCGTCCCTGTCCCCGCCGCAGTGAAAAGGTCTGAAAAAATCTGTCCTTTTTCGTAACGCTAACTAAAACTGAAAAATCTCAAATACTTACTTATATTTTCATATACATATAAGCTATATATATAAGCGCAGAATATAGTAGATTGTTTTAAAATTCAGGAAATAAAATTGTCCCACTCAATTACAAATTTTATCTGAATCCATTTAGCTAAGTTTAGATATAGATCTAGTAAGTAGGACTTGCAAATCTACAAAAAACCTTGTCCTGACAATAACAAAGACACTAAGAAAATATTATAGAAGTAATGAGTTAACATACCTATATATTTTTTAGTTATTTTTATGATCGATTTTGTCCATATAAAAGACATCAACGCAAGCCTTCGATCAACGCAGCAAATCGTGAAGTTTCGCAAGCAGTGTTATGATGTACTATTATTAATTTAATTTGTTATATATTTAATATTGAATTTAATTAAAGTAAAACACAAATTATACTAATTGAAATTAAACCATTTATTTTCCAAGTCCAAGGTTTCAAATATTGGCGCCGCCAAGACTATTATCGTTTACGTTCCATTTTACGCTCGCCTTATTCTCCCTACAGTGTTCTATGAATGAATTGCATAAAATACAATTTTATGGGAAAATAAACAAGTTGTTATTATTATATAAAAGTGAAGAAGAGATAAAAAAGATTGATTATAAAATTTCCATTATACTATGATATTACGGATCTTAGTACCTACAGAAGTAAATTTTTATTGACTGATAAATTATTATTTAAAATAATATAGCTTTCCGCCCGCGGTAACAGTTTTTCCCGTGGTAATGAGGATTTTTCCAGAGGTAAAAGATAGCCCATCCCCAAGGTACAGAGGTCTATTTTATTTTTATACCAAGTTTCAATAAGATCGGTTTAAAAGTTTCGGAGCCTATTCAATGCCAACAAACAAGTAAATCTTTCCTATTTATAATATTTTATTATTTTATTATGATTACTTAAATTGAGTCAGCTCATGTTTCATGATTCATTTTTAACATGACATCACTAAGAAAGCGTTTGCTTGTTCATTCATTTATATATTTATTCATTCAGCGAAGGTCTTTATGCGGGAAACGTAAAAGAAATATGTAATCGCTTCGCTACAAATTATTCCCGCTTTATATACAATTATATTCCTGTTGTGGTTTATTTATATTCTCGTGTCGATGTTGCATTATTTTATCATTTTAAGTAATGTAAACATAAGTTAGATGTTGTTGTTGGTGGTTCTTGTGTTGTGTGTGATATTCTAACCACCTAAGCGTGCAGCGCGTGCTAAAATTTATTCCACTCTTACAAAAATAAAAGTAAGTTAAACTATAGTTTCTATTACTTAGATTACAATACTACCTGCATATTCATATCAATAAAAGAATAAGACGTTAGGTTAGTGATAATAAAATAGTACTTCAGATTAGGCTGCATGGCTCAATTCCCTCGCCTTTTTCTTGGGGATTTTTTATAGCATGATTTACTATTTTTCACATTCCTGAATCTCTCTCAATACTGTTGACTATTGCTGGCTTTTTTTAGGTAAGCGTTAACTATATTATTCTATTAACGAGCAATGAATACCTTAAATTCCATGTCTGTGTATGATTCGTCATCCATCATTCATTCTATATTTTCCTATTCACTTGTTTTCTTTCTTTCTCACTTTCCGGCATACCCGGAACATTACACACGTTTCGTTAGTGTTTTTTTTTCATCGCTAGCAAGCAAGTTAAATAAAAATACCTACATCATACATTACCTCGGTAAGTGGTACTAATTGTGAGTGTTATTAGTAGTCAGTATTCTTTTTATCTCCAATTTAAATCGGACCCTCCCAATAAACTACTAAAGCTAAAGCCATTAAAAAACATACTATTTGAATTGTTATTGCAGATAAGGGCAGCTGCAGCAGTTTCGATTCCGGGGCGAACTCTAGGTGTTGAATTACAGGTTTGATACTTATATTAATTACTTTTATATGAATGACTAACAATTTTGATTTCTAATATGGTGCAATATTTTCCTTAATAGTAGTGGGCGGGCACATAAAGTAGGTACCTACTCCGAATGATGGTGATGTCATCCATTGAGTGCGCATGTGAATGTTGGTTTCTGAGACCGATCCCGACGACGTTACTAGCTTTCCGCCGCGGCTCCGCCCGCGTTAACAGTTTTTTTATTTTCCCGCGGTAAAAGGTAGACTATGTTACTCAGGGTGAACATAGCTTAAAAAAAATAATAATAATAATAAAAAAAAAATAATAAAATAAAAAAAAAATAAATAAATAAATAAATAATTAATAATTAATAAATAAATAATTTTTGAGATCGGCGCTGTAGTTTTTGAGTTCATTACAAATATACACACAAAAATACAAATCTTTCCTCTTTATAATATTAGTATGATTAGTTTCCGGTACCGTTTAGACGTTGTATTGTACAGTAGCCAGAACATGCGGCTAGCACTCGCTTCTACTGCTATAATAATAACGGCGTTCTCAAGGTCAAAATGACCAGCTGCATGTGCTAGCTACTGTACCTTACCCACAATAGCACGGAATTTTCTTTATTCTCGAATCTCGCCCGATTATATGAAGAATGACATTATGAGTGTTGAGTGGCACATTACTAATGCCACTCAAAATGTTACATCGTAGATACCTAAACAGATAACATTAATAACACAGTAATAAATGACAGGTACCTTAATCTTCAGTTTCTTGATCTAAAATGGACTTTGTCTAGAGTAACCATTTAAGTATTTAAATTACGAAAAGTGTTTCTATCATTCCTTTCATTTATTTCATTTATTCTCCTTGAAAACGCTATATTATCAGGTAAGTTCATCATATTCATTAATTACATCCATCACAAAGGTACAATTAAGAGCAGGTTAAGCTGTACACTTTGGATTTTGTATCGTTCTTGATTACATTGAATAAGGAAGAGAATCGCGGTGCGCGTTTTCAGCTTACCTTGCACTTGACGGTAATTTGGCAATCAATTGGAATGAAGTGTGTACTATTATTTATTCTGTCCATAAGTCCGCAATTTTTTTGTAATCGATAACTTAGGTTTAAATAAAACAAAACATAACATAATATAAAAATCGTACTTATCAATCATGACATGACAATGTTTTGCTGAAATAATTTAAATAAACATATTTTCCTTTTACAATGTATGTAGGTTCAATCGACAACACATCAAGCGTAGCTTTTCGTGTAGTACTTTTGAGAAGAATGAGTAACATTTTTTCCGAAATGGCGAAATGCCAGCTAAATATATTTTTGTGAGTTTTAATTTTCTCACCTTGATTCTAAGTAGGCACGAGCCCCTTAATTTATATCCCTTTAAAGCTGCGATTTCCAACCAGTTTTACATCCATCATCATCATCATTTTTTCTCAGTTCAAAGCACCGAAAGACGTCCATTGCTTGCTATTATATAGCTGTTCCGTTTTGTTCTAGGCGAAACACTAGGTCTATCTATCTCTCTCCAACTGTCATGAAAATGTCGGTCATATTAGACTTATTAGACCATAGATTTAATAGTACAGTAAGCAGCACATGCGGCTGGACATTTTGACCTTGAGAGCGCCATTATTCCGTACCAGTAGAAGCGAGTTTCGTAATGCGAGTGTCCAGCCGCAAGTGCTGCTTACTG
The DNA here is from genome assembly GCA_948473455.1 of Teleiodes luculella. NCBI lineage: Eukaryota > Metazoa > Arthropoda > Insecta > Lepidoptera > Gelechiidae > Teleiodes > Teleiodes luculella. The sequence goes on along the minus strand of OX419600.1, from coordinate 6,048,562 downwards.
TACCTACCTTAGAGAATAAATAGAAAAAATTCTGGGAGGGAGTACCTACTTATCAAATTCATGAAATGGACATAGTGTATGCTTATAATTGCAACCATGCATCTCCATAAAATCGCGATGAGTTTAGAAGATTAATGGCTATCTATTAATCCTGTAATAGGCAGACATATATTAATATAGATAGATATAGATTACTCGAAATGATTGCTTATTCCTTGTTGATATTAAAAAATATATTTTTATATGTTCTAAGGGGGCTGTTTTCCTGTCCGGAATGATAAAGCAATAAAGCTTATAATTAACTAACTTTTCGTTCCGCAGCTCCACCAGTGTTCCAATATTTTTCTTGCGGCAAAAATTGCATCGTTGAAATGACTACTACTTATTATAACTAATCCCTCCCAGATTTTTTTCTATTTATACTCTAAGTCCTAAATTAATCGAAATTAAAATTAATTCTTAAATTTTAAACGAATTTGAAGCATATTGTTGTAGCGGCTCCCACAATTCAACGCGGAGTATTTCTATTTAATTAAGTGAACTTATATCTTCCCTTACAGTTCCGTGCATTAAAATGGCGACCAAGGAACTCCAAGGAAAGACACTGGGCGATAAACATCGACATTACAACCAGCTCGTGAAGGAAGCTCTCCAAAGCAGCAAAACTCAAGCTGGAGATCTTAATATTGCAGATCTTGATGTCAACAATCTTATCAAAATTGATGTTGCAGCTAAAAATAGAGATGTAGAATACATACAAAAGGCATTGCAAAGCGAGGATATGCTTTACGTTTCTCGAGCAATCAAACGGAGCACGTGGCTTATCACGGAACGCCAATATTCTCACATTATCAACCCGCAGTATCTCCATACAAAGCTGTTCCAACAAATGGCGTCTAAAGCTTGCGCTAAGCTTTTACTTCACATTCGACTTCACTTGAAAGATGAAGATCGTGTCGAAGGCTTCTATAACTTTATTAAAGAAAAAGATGCTGATGCGGCCCTAAAGTGGCTTCCTAACTGCTCCGTCCCTTTCATTGAAAATGAAATCGAAAAGTACAATGAAAGTCTGACCACACGTTTACTAAAACGTCTTTGCGAAAGGTCTTTTAAAGTCCTTAAGATATACATAGAAAAAGACAACGACTACTACAGAAGCAAAAAAATGGAAAAAGCTATGTTTCTTCTTAACACTCATTCAGCACAATATTTGGATATTGTGGAGAAAATGTCTCCTTACCAGCGACCCTCATTTGGACCCAAAGCGACGAGCATATTAATGAAAACTTGCCCCGAGAGAATTGTGGATAAGTTTAAGATATATTCTGAAAAAATTCACGTACCAACTTTTGCTAGGCATATGAAGAAAGAAGATATACCGAATTTTATATCTAAAGTGTCCGAAAATAAGGAACTCAAATCTTGGTTCAATTTCGATAACTTAAAACATTTTGTGAGATACCTACCCAAGGAAGGCAGATTTGATTATTTGAAGAAAGTTTTTATTGATAAAAAGAAGGATAAAAAGGAAGATGAAAACGACGATCAAGAAAGTGAATTAATGTCGAGGGATGTGTGTTTTAATAAATGCGCGATGAGAATGCAATGTTCGGCAAGTATGCCTTTGCGTAGTTCAGCAAATATTTATCGGTGGTATCGTTTCGCTCCTTTCGAAGTAGCGTTTGCTGATTTGATTAAACTAATCCGAACTGAATCTGCCCCTGCTGAGCGCATTGCTATGTTTGGAGTGCTGTTGACATGTGCAGGAAGAAACCATCAACAGGTAAAAACTGTTCTACAATTTTACAGCGATAAACACATCAATGAACCTTTCAAATTTAAAATTCAATTTGTTAATATGTTACTTTCGAAAGCTGACACTTACAAATTTGATAAAGCAACTTGGAACACCTTAAACAACATTTTCCATAGCATGGAAGTATACATTGAATCAGAAAATAATGTTCAGACATGTGTTGAAGCTATTTTGTTATACAATATTCTGCACAGTGATGATGTCCCAGCAATCATCGAAAAGAAATTTAAATTCCAGACAATGAAACCAATTCAGAAGAAATTAAACGACGATGAAAAAGACAAAGTTTTTAAATTCTTGTATGAGACCCTTAAAAACAAGATTATAAATAAGAGTATTAATAGTGAAAGTGATTTTACAGAAGCCATTAAGTTGCTAGAAGATATACAGACACTATTGATGGATTGGAACAAAAAACTTGCAGATTATCCCTTGTTTCTAGAAAAAGTAAAAGAATTTATCAAAATTGGAAACGTCAATTCCTGGAAAGGTAATTTCTCGACATTGTATCATAAAAATAAGTCCTGGAGGAGAGAAATGTTTAAAGAATCTCTATTGCTATCTCCATCGGCAGAAACATGTTATAATGCTCTGAAACATGACTTAGATTTAATATCGCAGAACAAGAGCACAGTGGAAGAGATTTTTAGTGATGACAATGTGGCCTTGCCTCGGGTATTGAGAGCATTGCGAGTGTATTGGCCGGAAACTCTAGCTGCTGATTGGTTGGCATGGTTCCTCGAACGTCTTAACCGACCAGGCGGGCATAAAGCTGTTGTACGTGGACTTTGTATGTTGGCACCCCAACATCAGGTGATTGATATAATAAAGAAATATGCACCATCTGAATCGAAAATCAATTGGAGCGAAGACGATGAACTTGTACTCAGTGTACGCAAATATTTAGCTCGAAACATGTACTGGTCCCGGCCGCCCCCTCCAGCAGAGATAGTTTTGCTATACGCTAAAGGCGATTATTTACAGTTTGCATTGCCATCCCTCAACGCAGTGTTATACAATATGAGCGCTGTTCAAACACGAGAACACATGACTAAGTTACTTGACACACCGGTATCGCTACAAAAACATGGCATCCGATCTGCTTTTACCAAGCTGGAATCTGAAGAGCTGAAAGTAATATTTCAAAATATTTGGCAGAAAGCCAAAAACCCGTCTATTCGTACTGTGCTCTTCAAACAAACATATGACCTACTCTGTAGGCAAAAGAAATCAGCAATGATTGAGGAAATTTGGGCACTTTTGAACATTTTCATTGACAATTTATCCACAGATGAAAACAAAATTATTTATGAAACACTTTCTAAGTATGAAAAAGTCCCCAATATAGTTAGAGGGAAATACTTCATGAAGAGTTACACATTTTTGAAAACTTTACCTCCCAAAGCAAATTGCGAGAATGTCATTAATAATCTTAATTATAATATGAAAGATTTAATAGAGCAATTAGATACCGAATTCGTTGCGAGTTTTCTTTCAGAATCTCTTGATAAAAAGTTCACTACTGAAAGATATCAATACTCAGATTTAATGGCATGCTATTTGCTGTGTTCAAAAGACGAACAATCGCAGTTAGAACGTTACAAAAGTACCGTTCTTCCTGTACTAGAACGTTCTTTTGCATTATGGGACGTAAAGGACAAAGGAGAATACTGTGCCAGTAAAAATGTTATAGATTTCTTGCAGGAGTTGACTAATTATTTCCAAAAATTTGTGCTGGAAAAGAATATGACTTTCCCCACCAAATTGTTTTTGGAGATACAGACTGAACTTGAAAAGAGACTGCCTGTAGAAAGACATTACAGAACACGGACCACGTGGAAGTTGATCGCCACCTATGTACGACTTCTAGAACAACACAAAGATATGTTAGCTACGATTACTGATGAAGAAGATAAGGAGAATAAACCCGACTACTACTATCCTAAATATGACAAAAAGTGGAATTCATTTTATATCAAAGCTATACCAGAATTTTCCAAAATATGTCTTGAATATTTACGAGAGGATATAAATAAATATTTTCCTTCTATTTACTGGATTTTCGCTAAGTGTCTCGGTAAAACTTTTGATTACATTCATGAGCTGGTTTATTTAGAATTTCTGGATTCTTTACTCGTAGACGTGGCGTTCATTCCGAGCTATATTGTCGCTCTGCAAAATGTTTCTAGTCATGGAAGCGATGATGATGGGACTAATGCAAAAATTAAGGAAATTCGAGAGAAAATATTTTCAAATCCTTCCACTGAAATAAAAATGCATTACTATATGAAATTTACCCACCACACAAGTGACACGTGTTAGAAATCGGTGTCACAAATTAAAAATGCTGATGTAGTAAGCATGTATTTAACAATATGTATCCTTCACGCATTTGAAATTTATACCTATGCTTTTCAAATTTTGAAAGCCATCCTAAATATTGTATTTGAAATAAGCCACCCGCTAGGGAAAAACATAGGTAATATAAGTAAAGATATTATTATAAAGATAAGTTACCTATTCTTTTATATACTCACATAGAGTTTTAAATATTTTTGTCTTTTCATATTGCTAATTGTTTTATAAACGTTATCTATAGTTCTTGTATAGGCATAAAAATATATGCAGAAAAACTTTTTATAATGCTTTGTATATCTTTTATATTATTTTTGTTTAAAGTTAATAAAGTTATTTGCTTTTAAACACAACTTGGATGTTTTAGTTATTAAATATAACCCTGTGTCTATAACCTAACTTAACCTAGATCAGAAAAATACAATGTTTAGGTATTGACAAAGGAAATAAATCACTTGAGTCACAGAATAAATATGCTTGAGTGACAAAAAAAACACAGAGTGTAAGTATGTTAACTGAAATGATCATACAGCTCGATCGAAAAACTGAGGGTAACTTTACCATACAATACCATACCATACTTTACCGTACCATTATTTAAAAATGCTATCGAAATACTTTGGTCCTCAAGTTTTAGCGGGTTATTTATTACTATTATTTTCTTCTGTGGCATTAGAAGAAATCAAATAAACATAATATCCGCTTCGCAATAGAAATCGAAAACAAGAAACGTCACAAATAAAAAATATCGCAATCGGAGTATGATGGATAAGATAGAGCCTTCGGAGGCTACCTGAGGCTACCAATTTTTTTTGCTGCCTTGTAAATTAACGGGGTACCTACATAGTTTCTGTTACATTACATTAAAAATAAATAGAAGTTGGATATAGTACCTAAGCATTTTGTAGTAGGCATGTCTTATGAAATGAACAAAACATTGTAGATCGTGTACTTTTTACAGTTTGCCGGTTCAACATGGATACACAAGAACTCCAAGGAACAACACTAGGAGAGAAACATAGAGAGTACAATAAGCAAGTCAAAGATATTCTTGAAAACGAAAACACATTGCCAACAGAAGAATATGATCCTGAAGATCTGGATGTAAACAACCTTATCAAAATAGATGTAGCAGCCGCAAAGAAGAATGTAGACTACATACTGAAAGTATTTAAATGCGAGGACATGCTATACGTATCAAGAGCAATCAAACAGAGCAAGTGGTTGATAATCGACCGCCAGTACGCTCACATAATTAACCCGCAGTTTTTACATAAAGAGCTTTTTCCTCAAATGATGTCTAAATCGCGTAGTAAATTATTACTGAATATACGACTTCATCTTACTGATGAAGATCGTGTCGATGATTTCTACAACTACATCAAAGAACAAGATGAAAACGCAGCTCTAAGGTGGTTACCAAATTGTTCTTTAACTTTGATAGAAGAAGCAGTTAAAAAGCATCACGTGGATTTGAACTACCGTGTAAATAGAAAACTCTTTAAACGTCTTTGCGAAAAGTCAATAAAATTTATTGAAATTTGTATCAAAAATTGCGATTATCCGGGCATTATGTTACAAAATACAATGTTTCTCATCGGTACCCATACAGATAAGTATTTGGATTTTGTAGAGAAATACGCAATTTACCAAGTTCCCTCGTTTGGATCTAGGACAACTAGCATATTGATGAAAACTTGTCCCCGACGAATTTTAGACAAGTTCGAGTTATATTACAGAAAGGTCGATCTACCAACTTTTGCAAAGCACTTGAAACAAGAAGAAATCGAGGAGTTAATTTCTAAAACAGCTCAAAATAAGGAAATGGAATCTTGGTTCAAATATGATAATTTGAAACATTTCGCCAGATACCTCCCCAAGAAAGGGAGATTCGATTTCCTAAAAAAGAATATCATTGAAATATCTGAAAACCCAAGTGACGAAAATATGCAAACTGAAGAAAGCAGCGATGAAAAATGTACGCGCAGTTCAGCACATATCTACCGTTGGTATGGATTTGCTCCATTTGAATTAGCATTTTCTGAATTGACGAAACTTATCCGAATCGAATCAACACCTCATGAACGAATCGCTATGTTTGGGATACTATTGTCATGCGCCGGCCAAAACCCCCAACATATACAGTCAATTTTACAGTATTATAATGATAAACATATTAACGAACCTTTCAAGTTTAAGAACCAGTTTATAAATATAGTGCTTACGAAAACCAGTAGCCATAAATTCAACGAAACCACATGGAATATTCTAAATAATATATTTCATAGCATGGATGTTTACACAGATTCTGAAAAAAATGTTCAGTCTTGTATCGAAGCTATAATGATTTACAAAATTTTACGCGATGAAAAAGTGCCAGAAATTATAGAAAGTAAATTTAAATTTAATTCTATGAAATCAATTCAATTCAAACTGAGTGATGAGGAAAAGGGAAAAGTATTTAAATATTTGATCAACATTCTTGAGAAAAACATTATGAGCAAACATAAAATAAACAGTGAAAATGAACTAACCGATGTAGTTAAATCATTAGAAGATATTCAGTCATTATTTCTAGACTGGAAGAAAATTCCTACTAACTATTCATGGTTCCTGAAAAAAATCAACGAGGTTTTTCAAATAATAAAATCCAACTCTTGGAAAGCTGACTTATCGTCATTGTATGTCAAAAAATCTTTCTGGAGGAGAATAATGTTCAAAGAATCTCTTTTACTGTGTCCTTCCGATGAAACTTGTTATAATGCATTGAAACATAACCCGGAGTTGATTACGCAGAACAAGAGCTCTGTAGAAGAGTTGCTAAGTAAGGATAATGTGACTTTACAGCGAGTACTGAAGACACTGCGAGTGTATTGGCCGCAGTCTCTGGCTGCGGAGTGGACATCGTGGTACCTCTCTCGACTTAATCAACCGGGAGGTCATAAAGCAATAGCTCGGGGATTCTGTACTTTGTCACCGCAAAAACAAGTTATTGAGATTGTTAAAAAATACGCACCTCCAGATTCCAAAATCAATTGGAGTAAAGAAGATGAACTTTTAATTAGTCTGCGTAAAAATTTGGCTAGAAACATGCATTTGTCTCGGCCTCTTCTTCCTTTAGAGATTATTTTATTGTATGCAAAAGGAGATCATTTGCAGTTTATTCTGCCATCACTTATAGCTATACTGCATAACATGAGCGCCATACAAATTCGAACTCACGTATTCAAGTTACTTGATGCACCGGTATCATTGCAAAAACATGGCATTCGATATGTTTTTACCAAGCTAGAATCTGAAGAACTGAAAAACATTTTCCTTGAGATCTGGAACAAAACTAAAAATCCATCGATTCGTGCTGTGCTTTTTAAACAAATATATGAACTTCTTCGAAGACAAACTAAACCAGCGATTATGGATGAGATATGGGAACTTTTGAGTATTTGTATTGAAAGTTTAACTGCAGATGAAAATACATCAATTTACCACACACTAAGTAAATTCGATGAAGTACCTAATTTGGTTAAAGGAAGATTCTACATGAAAAGCTTAACATTTTTAAAAACTGTACCAGAACATAAACTTAAAAACTGTAAAAATGATATCAACGACTTTATGTATAACATGAGTGATTTGATGGAACATTTGGATTATGAGTTTGTTGAAAAAGTGTTGATAGAATCACTAAACAAACATTTTACCACAAATATTTATCCACACACAGAACAACTAGCATCTTATCTTCTGTGTGCTAAAGATGACCATTCACAATCAGAACGGTTAATGAAGTTCCTACTCCCTTTACTAGAACGTTCTTTCACATTAGGGAATGTGGACTATACCGCAAGATACTGGGCAATTAAAAATATAAAGGCCTTATTAAAAGAATTATCTATCTGGTTTCAAAAAAACGTACTGGAAAGAAAAATGGTGTTCCCTACAAAATTATTTTCCAAAATTGAAGATGAACTCGCAAAAAGATTACCTGTCGAGGAATATTACGAGACACTGACTACTTGGAAGTTATTTGCGACCTTCGTAAAAGTTTTAGAGGAGCATAAAGACGTGTTAGCTTCGATTGTAACAGAGCTGACAGATTACGAAATTGCGAAAAATAAAGCAGACCCCTACTATTATTATAACCCAAAAAAGGAGAGGAAGTATAACATAATTTATATGAAAGCTGTTCCCAAATTTTCTGCAATGTGTCTAGAATACTTTAAAAAAGACGTCATACTTTATTTTCCTTCTATTTACTGGATGTTTGCCAAATGTTTAGAAAACGCATTCACTAATATCAATCAGACTGTATTCTTGGAATGTTTGAAATTAATGCTTAAAGATTGTGATTTTATTCCTTGCTACCTGATGGTTCTGCAAATTCTACCACTTCATAGTGATTATTATGACGATGATGATGATTACGACACTACTGAAAAAACATTGGAAGAAATCCGAGAAATAATATTTTTGAATCCGTCCACTGAAGTAAAATTTCATTTTCATTTAAAGTATCCCAAGTACGGAATTTGTTAGTAATGTTGGTAATTGGTAAGTTACTTAGTGAGTAGGTCATTCAAATAAGAATAGCTATTTAATAAGTATAGGTACTTACAGTGCTACTACTAGGGTAGTATCAAAAATCCAGAATAAGTAATTCACAGCTCTGCCTAATTTACCTCGTTCATTGTTCCATGTCAAACCTCGTCCCCATCTATCTAGATAACCTAGAACAAACCAAAAAGACTGAAAAAATCTCAATACATGTAATAATATTTATTTTTGTGTTGTTTAGTAGAGTATTCTAAAAATTTTGCTATAGTTTAGAAAGAATTGTTAAGAAATTGTATGTTAATTTAATTTAACCTTCCTCGATTTTTCGATCGAGTAGGCAGTAGGCACCTATGTTACAATAAAATAAATTGCCGCCTTTTTGTATAAGTAATACTCGTACTATCTACTTTTCTTTAAATAAATATATTATTATTTAAACAATGTTTCTGTGTTTTTTAACCGACTTCAAAAAAGGAGGAGGTTCTCAATTCGACGCGTATGTTTTTTTTTTTTTTTTTTTTTTGTGTGTTTGTTATAAGATATCTCCGCCAATTGTGAACCGATTTTCAAAATTCTTTTTTTAATCGACCAGGTTTACTTGCAGGGTGGTCCCATAAAAATTTCGCTAAGATCGGATGATTAAATTTAAAGATATGAGGAAATTACTCATCAATTGACGATGCCGTTAACCCGATCGGTGAATTATTTTGGCAATATCTCGGCTTCTTATCAATCGATTTCAATATTTTTTTGTTTTGTAGATAGAAGATGTACCCAAAATGGTTTCATATAAATTTGGATTATATCTGATGGCGGAGTAGAAGACTAAAACCATGAAGGAAGAAAAAATTTTACGCGCCCGCCCATATGGAGTAGTAATCATGCCTATTTTGTATCGAAACCAATGCGGTCGCTCAGAGGGGTGGGAGGGTAGGGGGAAGCGGGAGACGGGGTTTGTCTTTTTACTCTCTCACACATCTTTGAATACGGTACGTTAGAAAAAGATAGAGACATTCATGTTATGACATGCCCAACTAAAAACAAAATATCAATAAAGTACGACATTTATTTGTCTTTATTTGGCATGTAAAAAACAAGAAACTTAATGGTTACTGAATTTGAAAATAGTGATGTGATGTGGTTTGAAGCGTAACGTATATTTATCGATTATTTTCGTACATTTTATCACATGACTTATTTATCGAACTTCTCATATACAATGGTGATCAACTTGCTTACTTCTTTGGGCATTTAGTATTTTGTCTTTTTGCTTTTCCATACATATATTAGGTATATCTTTTATTTCCTAGAGAGCAGCGAACTACCTAGAGAGGCATGAGGACAGACAAATAAAAATACAGTCAAAACCGTGCCAGTAATGTAGAGTTCTTTTTTTTTCATAATTTGGTGGGAAACCTGAAAGCTTCTACCATTCGATACAAAATTTAGAGTGTAACATAATAAAATCAAGTGTGTTATTTAGCTTTTTTTAACTTTAGTATTATTTATTGTGTATATTTGTATTGCATTGTTTATTTAATTAGTTATTATTTATAGCCGCTTAAATAAGCATCAACTAAGAGTTTTACGCGGGAATCGAGAGGAAATGGCGGGTTCATTGTTTCGTCCTTTTTAAAATTAGTTTTTCATGGTAATTGTTGTGTTAATATGGTGGAATTAGTGCGATAATGTGCCGTTAACGAAGAACTATTTAATGAAAGTGAGAAATAATGTGTGGTTAGCTGTTTCTGGTTTGATACCCCGCGTTAAACTTCAGTATCATTGGAATGTAAGAACCACCCTTGCATTTCAATGATCCCGTAACAAGAAATGAAACTACTGAAGACGTTTAACATGGATGCAAGAAATGACTAAAGACAACGAAATGAAACTGAAGAAATAATGACTGAAGATGAAGACATTAAACTTGGATAATGCAAGAAACTACTAAAGACTAGGCTGTATGGGCATAGATCCCTTTGCCTTTCCCATAAGGGAGAAAGAAACTAAAAAAAAAAATAAGCATCAACTAAACTCTTCTGGTGGGTGTCTAACTGTGAGAATGGACAACTAACGACAACCCGCCTTCTAACCGTAAAGATTTTTCCAAAAGCCTCCTGAAGGAACCTTAGTTCAGCAGCGGGACTGTTTCAGGCTGTTTGTTTCCATCACTGCTTGGCAATTGAGATGGGGTTCACAGTGGTTGTAGGTTACGCGCCGGGAACTATACATTCGTCTATTTTATTTAAATATAAGCAAGCAAGCAAACGCGCAGTGGACGGATGGATGGATGTTAGGTTGTTTATTATCACATCCCACAACCCTTACGCTAGCGAGGCGCAATTGTTTTTGGTAAGTCGCCGGGAACCACAAGGCGGCGTCCTTCATACCTTATTCCCGGGGTAGTCAATAGCAACAACTGCGATCCCTGATCCGTCAACTAAGCAGTATACTATCAGAAGTGTTGCTTAATACCCACGTAATTTTTTTTCTTCCTTCATGATTAAAACGAAAACTCTTCAATAAACAACAGCACACTCATTGCGTTGCTTTTGTTATAATTGAAATAACAAGAAATATGCGGTTTTGGTTCATATATTCTGTAAACTAGTCATAGATTAAAGATTTGAAAACCCCAAGTGAAGATAACAACTTAAGAATTTTTCCGTGGACTAAACGGGCGAGCGTCGTCGTCGGTATCGTAGTGGTCTGGTCAGTTGTTCGCCATTCGGAAAACTTAGGTTAAAGTCCAATCAAGTATAGCAATGATTTAGAATTTAAAAATCAAACGTAATACTGTCAAGGAAACATAGTGAGAAAATCTGCATTTAATTATGTACTAAACAAAACAAATTAAAGTTTTGTGAGTACCTAACTTGTCATGGTAAATTTCCACTAAAAAGGGTAAAATAAAAAGATAATTGAAAAAATATATAAAACCGCCTTCAAAGTCCTAACCTACACTAAAAAGTTACAAATAAAATATAAATCTAGCTGAAAGCATAGCAATTTAATATGGCTATTAATATTCCTTATTTACATAATTGTAACATCATATAAACATGTGTAGAAATTGTTATACACTTTATCTTGGAGTCGGTGCCAGCTAATCACCATCATTTCGACCAAAAGACTTCTACTGCTAGCAGTCATCTAAAGTGGGCTCAGTACCTAGTACTCTGACCGCGTTCTTTAATGTTTTTATTTATATTCAACGATCTGAACTTTGTTCCGATTAAATAGCTAGCCTAAACTGGCACCGACTCCAAGGTGAAGAGTATAACAATTTCTACACATGTTTATATGATGTTACAATTTATGTAAATAAGGAATATTAATAGCCATATTAAATTGCTATGCTTTCAGCTAGATTTATATTTTATTTGTAACTTTTTAGTGTAGGTTAGGACTTTGAAGGCGGTTTTATATATTTTTTTAATTATCTTTTTATTGTTTATTTAATAATTATTTTATTTAAGTATCTGTAGTTTGTATGGACGGTTATGAAAAAGAACCGTCGCCGCGTCGTCGTCGTCGTGGATTTGAGAGGTACCTACCTATTATTGCTTTGTCATTTACAATAATCTATTTAATATTTTTCGCCATGTCTTCGGTTCTATTTCTGCACTCTTAACAGCGACCTACCTACCGCATTCGCATACTGGCTGCACGTAATGTAAACATTTTATACGAAAGTTAAAAAAAAAATTGGCGCCATTCTTCAAAATTCACGAAATCATTTTAAAAATCACCGTGAGTTGAGTACCTACGTACGACTAGCAAGCTAGTCATATTTCAAAATGAATCATCATCATAACACTGAAACCTGTGGCCAAAAACTCTATTCCGAGTTAAATGATTGTTATATTGATGAAGATAATGAACAATCTCAGTTTTTTAATAACGCCACAATCCAAATCGAAAAGGAGCTAGCTAGTTTAAAAACTGTTACCGAAGATTTAAATAAAATGAGAGGTAAGATATTCTGCATACCTACTTATATTAAGTCATGTGTTTAGGTTGTGGCACTTCAAAGTGTGTAGATGTTGGCACACAAGCCTTAGGCGTGGCGGAGGAGGTGAAGCGGTGGTTGCTTGTTGTGGTGAAGGACTGTTTCTGTAATATTTAGAATAAATGTACAACATCCAGACACAGTGCAAACACAAGTGCTCACACGGCCACGTTTGCCCTGGGCGGGATTCGAACCCGCAACCCTGTGCTTTGAAAGCAGACATACTACCTAATAGGCTACGGACGGGGCCGTTATTAAAAAGATTTCAAAAAATTCTGTAGTAGGTAGCCACGTGTAGGTAACTAAATGCTACACGTTCAATCCTATAATATCTCTATCCGTCAGTACCTACCAGACCACAGCGCCCCGCTGCGCGCCGCCGCCCTTTTTAGGGTCCCGTACCTCAAAAACGAAAAACGGAACCCTCATAGGGGATCACTCAGGTGTCTATCCGTCCGTCTGTCAGCGCGTTTCCTCATCAAAGAAAAATGCTTGTTGCAAAGATCTCAAATATGTATACTTCTACAATTTCAAGTCTGTGGTATTTTGAGTAATAGGGTATTTTGCAATGCTTGCGTACGCGCAACGTTTTCTATTACTTTTAATATCATGGACTTCTTAAAGGTTTTCCTGCGATTTACGGGGTAAAAAACTGTGTTTAGTAGAAGCCTACTTTTATCAAAATGTAAGGTCCAGTAGATCGGAGATAAGGTGTGGGAATGGTCAATATTCACCTATTTTCTTAAATAACTTTTAAACTATTATAAACCTTGAAATTTTAAAAATATATATATTTGTGATCATTAAAGCCTGACCAAAGAAATTAAAAACCTCGCCATATTGCGGAATTTCAATGGAACTAATTTTATAATGGAAGTTGTTTTACATAAACATAAAAATAGCTGATTTCTTATTTCAGATTTTTTATTTCTTTGGTCAGGCTTTACAAGTCCTTCATTTGATATACCACACACACAGTATAGTTTGCAAAACCTTTTTTTTTTAGTTTATAATCACTAAAAAGTGCCCTCCATGTTCCAAATTCATTATTTAATATCACATGTTTGTCTTTGGGTCTGTGTACCAAAGAACTTAATCAGTCCAGTGGTTTCGGCTGATGACGAAGAAAACTTCGTTTGTACGGAACCCTCTCCAAGCCAGTTCAACACGCACTTTACCGGTCTTTTATTTCTAATTTGTAACAAAATACTGTGGACTATGATCCGTTGCAGAAAAGGCAGCAGATTTGGAGTCCATGCTTCTGAGCAAGGTGTCCAGTTCAACGTGGAAGGACATATCGGAACTGATTGGTTTGTCACGCGCCAATATCATTGACGAGTGCTTCAAAATCCTCGATCATGACGCAGATAAGACGGCGGCATAGTGAAGATTCACTCTTTGAATAATAAATAAGACGTCGAAAAGTATTTTTACCCAGTTTTAAATACACTTGTCGATGTTAAAAGAGCGCAAAACCACAACCATAGTATGCAATTGATATATTTTCTTTTTTGTCTTACAAATTAAAGTTTTAAAAATTTTGCACATCATTATTTTATAAGGGCAAACAAGAATATTAATAAAAACAATCAAAATGGTTGGCAGTAAGTTTATTGCCATCACTTACAAATTATTTCTTGCGAAGTCCTCTTAACATCCATGAGAAAAAATACAATCAACTGGATTGTTCACGGTCGCATGTGCAATATTTTATATCTTAATGCACTACTGGTAGAAATGATGGACTTATACGAGATTATTGTTACCCCCTAATCCAATTAACATTGGCCTTTCCTTTGAAAACATTGCTTAACTTACAAAAATAGTAAGCAAAAATTATACATATAAACAAAAATTGGGGTTTTCTTTTTTGTTAATGGTATTTTAGTCCACTTAAAACAACGTGACATCATACTACAGTGCTCTTTACAAACTAATTACAACTATATTTTTTATTTCATTAAAAAACCGTTCTGTTTAGCGTTCCAAGTAAAAAATATATGCGAGAAAGTTATTGCTATTTGATTTCCATCCCATTCGCACAAGCTCACTCGGGTCATTAAGACCGAAAAATAATATTTTAATCACCAATATTATTTTAACTTACAAGGTAGCTTTTACAGTCACTTAATGAAATCTATACCTACAGTTAGTAGGCATAATCTTCGCTTTCAAATGTCCATACAAATATCATAACAATTTCACAATTTAATATTTTTATATGGGTTAAACACAACTTGTTTATATAGGACCCACATATAAATATTAAAATGTTACTTTATTCAAGTTCACTTGACTCTTATTTGATTGATTGTAGCAAAATTCCAAATTAATGCAAAAATATTCTTATTATGAAGATGTTACATATTATAATTATTTTGTTGAGGGCACTCACTACATTAATCACTTAAGATGTAAAAAGTGAGAGGGTAAACAGAAGAGTTGCGTTCGTCTCACATGTAAATATCACTATAAGTGTAGCGCCACACCTGCGGAGCGTACATCGCTGAACGTACAGCGCGGAAAGTTTGGCGCGAAATATTACGTTGCTATGACAAACCAAACGCAGCGTCTTGTTCGGCGCGCTACGCGACCGAAAATTACGCGGCGTGTGAAATCTGCCAAAAAGGACAGAAATCTGTCACAAATGGACATTCAATTACACGCGCCGAACTTTCGGTCGCGTAACGTTCCGCGTGATGTGTCGCTTGCTATGCGAAATACATTGAACGCGTTTCTGCTGAAGTAATCGCCCGACGGAAGGTTCGGCGCCACGCGGAACGTAACGCAACGTCGGCAGACGTAGGACATACAAAAAGCATTACGAGCGTATTCAGCCGAACTTTCAGCGCTGTACGCTCCGCAGGTGTGGCGCTACACTAAGGTGACACGTACACACTTAGCGCTTAAACTAACAGATCGAAACACAGCGCGAGAAGGGGCCGAAGTACAGACCGACAAGTTCTAAAATACATGAACTCGATCAAAAAACGCCTTATAAAATGTCATTTTTAACCCCCGACAAAAAAGAGGGGTGTTATAAGTTTGAAGTGTGAATCTGTCAGTCTGTAACATCGTAGCTCCTAAACGGATGCGCCGATTTCGATCTAGAATTTTTTGTTTGTCACAATCGAGTGTTCTTAGCTATGATCAAAGTAAATATCTTCAGCCATTTGAAGATTATCAGCTCTTTTCTGGTTGTTGAAAGGATCAAGTAACGGTTTTGTGGCGGGGGTTTTATTTTTTTAAATGTTATTATTATCAGTTATAAAGAGCAACACCCTCGTGCACGTTTATTTAAAAAGATCTATTACCTACTTAAGCGACGTAGTATGCAGCAACTCTTCTTTACACTATTCTGCTAGCACTTGTACAACTTGCGAAAAGTGAGTGCTTTATTTAACGTACAATTTGCACAAAGTGGGTGTTATCAGTGGTAACACAAATGTTACCAACACGAAGTTATTTATAAGGTGGCGACAGACGACAGCCATAATGTATAAATGTACATTATAGCACGATACATTTCAATACATCTTTCCATAAGACCCTTCAGAAGACCACACATGGCAGCTATAATGTATATCTTTACCTCTTCGTATCTTACATACTGAGCGGTACGTGTACATTTTTTCATTACGAAACATCTCGTTGAACTATTGATAACGTGCTCTGTTCTATGTAGCCAGCCACGACTTAAACAGTAAAATGAAGAGGAAGATATATATTACGTTACCCGCTCCGTTTGTGGATCGTAGCTATTTATTATTTAAAGCTCCACTTATCAGGATGTATGTGTTGTGATATTAATGTATATTATGGCAGTCGTCTGTTGGCACCTTTACTCAACTATTTTCGAATTTTACAGTATATTTGCACAGTAAAATAACAAAATATGTATATAAAATCAATGTCAGGAGAATTAGGAATATTTTATATTCAAACATTAGACATTAGACATCAATCATTTCACAGGTCTTAGTTTAAGAATGAAGGACTTTATAACTTTTTATAATATAATGCACTGTAGTTGTTTTTTTCTCAATTAAGTGTAATGAACATAGTTGAATGAGCAATGTACAACATTCCAATTATCATGCTTAATTTAATTTCTTTAAATCACCATAATTTTACCATTACAACCATACTAAAATGTTCTCTATTATTATGTTTCATCAATTAGTAATGCAATTAATCAATAAGAGATAATAATCTGCTTTAGATATCCACATACATACCAACATACTGAAATTGGAATGTTGCCAATTGTAAAAATGATCTATCACTTAGACCACTGAATGACATCATGGATGGTGATCTGAAATGAAAAACAGAAAGTAATTTATTAATCATCATTTTAAGTACATGTAAAATAAAAATCAATTGCTGCTTATACAAAAAAAGATTAAACTTAAGAAAAAAGAAATAAAGAAAACTTAAGAAAACTTAAAAAAAAAAGAAGCTTAACTAATTTGGGATTTTATATTGTTGTGTTATATTCGTTGAAACATGTTTGTGTTAGTTTTTTTTATAACTTTAAAAAAAACATCATTGTTGGAAAGGCTAGTTCAGTATAATTAACAATTTGCCGGAATGGAAGCCTCTACTTTTAGTAGCCTATATTACCAACAACAAAGGAAGAGGATTTTATTACCAATGGTAACAGATGCTAGGATGCATTGACAGTAGCAGCCCAAATAGACCAAGGCCTGTACCAGGGCTAACTACTTCTTGTGTTAACTATCACTTGTAACTTCAAGCTACCCCGGTTGGCTTCGAATCTGAGCTCCTTACCATATAAGCTAGTCGTCGTTGTTGCCCTCGTCGGGCGCGGGAGTGTGCCACGTTAACCGCTCCTCGTAGAACTGTATGACCACCTGTGGGCAGCGCACGTTGGCCTGCTTCGCCGGTACTAGGTCCGCCTCGTCCGTGCCTTGCCACTTCATGAGGAACATTAACTCGCCACTGCTATCCGTCGCACCTGGAAGTACAACAATTTTGAAAATAATATTCTCACCACTTACGAGATATTTAAACTGGCTTACTGACCGCGACAGTTGTAAATCACTTTTCACTTTTGTGCAAACGTTTCAGTAAAGCAAACAATCTCTTGCAGAATTTATAACATTGCTATATACATACTTGTTATATAGGCAAAAAGATATTTGATTTTTCTTTTTTATTGTGCGGCTTACACAATGTTACCAGCAATGAATGAATTTTGTTTTCCTCAAGTTAAAATGTGTGCTTACCAATAATTTTTTCAGGTTCTAATCCACGGTCAAACCCTGAGGCTTTCTTATCATCAGACTTCGCTTTTTTCGCACCTTTCAAGTCAGGAGTTGCTGCTGTTGATTTACGCTTTTTCGGATCTTTGTCAGGTTTGGCAGTTTTTCCCTCTGAAGAAAAACATTAAATACAAATTGATGTATTTTACATAACTTATTAATGTACAGAAGCCAGCACATGCGGCTGGACATTCGCACTACAAAATTCATCTCTACCTCTACGGAATAAGGGCGCTCTCAAGGTCAATATGTCCAGCCGCATGTGCTGGCTACTGTACATACCTATACTACCAGCCAATACTATGAGTGAGCATAATAAAAATTACACAATGCAGCAAAATACATTGTCTTCTCATTTGCATGAAGTAAATCATAAACAAGTATCAACATCATCATCATCATCATCATTAATCATAGACGTTAGAGAACAAACTTATTTCAAAATTATATACTGTGTTGTGCAAATTTGAAACAAAACAATTTTCAGATAAGCCTTATTTCCACCAGGAATTGAATTTTGGTCAATACTTAAAAAAATAGATATCTAGATCATATGGTGTCATTAAAGGATAATGCATTGTATACTTTATGCCACAACAGTGGAGGGATATACAATTCACACTGTAATAATATTATGGTATGAGTACTATCTAATTAACCCGATTTCAAAAAGAAAAACTCTGCCTGAAATGATCAATATTCTGATACCTAGTACCTATGTTGATATCTATTCTGATAAAAGTTGCATTCTATGAAAATCTCAAATATGTAATTACAAAAAAAAAACACAAAGAGCAGTTACAAGCACAAAACAAACAAAACACAAACCAAAAGATAAAACTGATGAGTTATTTACCTTCATGAGTATTTCCTTTCAAGTAAAAGGGTGATAAAATGTACATGTTAGTTGGTAATTATTATTTTAAATAACATAAGCTTCAATTTGTACATAAATTTTATAGTGATTGTATGCATTAGATCCCTTCGACCATACAAAACTGCAGCTATGTAACCAGTGTTGTACATATAATTTTTATTCTTACAACAGAACCAGTTATGTTCCAATACAATTTTAACAAACTCAGCCAAATACCACACAATCATCTATTTTCTGGTTTGTTGTTGAATTGCAATTACAGGCCTTCTAATACAAATGCCCACTGGGCCATATTATGTTTCTTTCTGTGGCCACTGGCCATAGTCAGTTGTCTTATGTGCAAGGTAGGTTTCCCTGAATTAAATTGTTTGTTAATTATGCTTACCAGCTTCCTTCTTTTTCCTAGCATCCTCAAAGGCCTGGATGAGGTCTGGGCAATCCAAGTTTTCCTCCGGTTCCCAAGTGTTATCTTCGTCTGTGTAACCCTTCCACTTTAGATAATATTCAACCTGGAAGCAATTTATCAATAATTTACTATGAGATAGTATAATTAACTGGAAGGGAAACATAAGTCACATTTATAGGTTATTAAACAACAACAAACAAATATTACAGAAATTAAGTATAAAGGCAGGCTTATTCCTACCTTGCCATTCCTCATACGGCGGTCCAAAACTTTTTCAACTGAGAATTCCTCCTCGGCTTCAGGCTCTTTCTTATCAGCCATTGTATAGCTGAAAATATGCAATGTATTGAGTTAACAGTAAGTATGTACCTATGTAAGTACTGCTTGTAATAGGTAAACAAGGCCATGTTGAAAGAGTAAGATCCATAACAGTTGTTCTAATGTTGTGTACCCAAGAGTTCCAGTGTATTATCAAGAATATTCAGGCATGAGGAAACAGCAAAGTGCACTCAAGCACAACCTTTACAATTTTATTTAGTCATAATGTCAATGTTATAACTTTCTCTAAGCCATAGAGTTATTCTATGGGTAACAAATTATGTATCTGCATGCATTGAATTTAGAGTAGAAGATTTACTAATACGAAGGTCAAATTTTACAATGATAGTGCCTTTTGTCCCGCCATTTTGGAATAGGTACAGCGAAACCAACCAAACCTAAACAAGTCGTAAGGTTTTTAGACAAACTGTAAATTAAGAAACATGAAATAATGGTACAAACGACTCATTGATTACACGTGAATTTGAAAATAATCAAAAACTTACTTTAGGTTTTGTCTATATTCCACAAAACAGAGAAAACAAACCGGCGTCACGCTGCACAAACGACACTCGTCAAATTTTTCTTTTTTTTTTCTAGGGATGGGACAACAATTTATTTTGTTGATTGATTGACGAGTGAATGAGCTATATGATCCGACTCATTGAGTTGGGTAAATTTACGAATAGTCGCGTGTCGCGTCGCGTCGCGTCGCGCGCAATCGCGTTTTACCCGTTGTTGTCGCCCGGGTTGAAATGAAACCCGTATAAAATAGACACTATGGAAGGACAAAAGCACAAAAGCAACTTTTTACCGCAGGAAAATACCTCATTCTTCTGGGAAAAACTAAGCACGGCTGGAGCCGCGGGGCGAAAAGTTTTGATGAATCTAGGTACAGTACAGAGATAGAATAGACTTTGGGGTAGGTAGGATATAATATTAGACTACCTTTTATCGCGGGAAAATATACTTCATTCACAAAACTAGAAGACTTGACGAGACATCATGACATGACATTGCCAATACGAGGGACGCAGCTATGCGCAAGAGTAAGCGCGGTGTATTTGCATCTCATTCTAACGCATAACCGCGTCCCTTTCGGCTCTCGGATTTTGTCGAGAGTGTAGTGCCGGCTTTATATTTTACCTAGTTAAGTAAGGGCCTTATTTCACTGGCGGGCGACAGAAGACAGAAGACGAAAGTGACGCAGTTATGCGTTAGAATGAGATACAAATACACCGCGCTCACTCTTGCGCATAACTGCGTCTCCTTCGTTTTTTCTTATGTAGCCAGTGAAATACCAGCCTAATTCCCGTGTCTATGGTTAGAGTTGTAGAGATTTTTTACACTAGCAATGAAATTTTAAAAAATATAAATAGTATTGAAATGGAACGGCAGGGGGCACTTTTTCTGAAAGTTGAAGTTGTCTTTTCCCTGTGTAGGTATGGGAAAGTTGTAAATAATTTTCGTAATAAATTTGACAAAACGCTAATATTCCAAGCGTAAGATAAACAAAAAGTGATGTAATGATTATAAAGTAAATCGAACGAGTAATGGAAAACCATAATCGGAGTGCCTTATGAAACAAAAAACTATCATTGCGCACGATACCCCAACGCCATTTTGAGGCGAAATTTTGTATTGTAAGTGCCAAGTATTTCGCAATATTTCCTATTATCACCCTTATCCAGTGTTCGTGAGTGATAAATAACGGTAATAGTGGATGTGGAAAAGGTTGGCCGCTCCAGGGATGCGGGGTTGGAGGCTCTGTCAGTGGTCGGAGCTCAGTTGTATAGGGTGCAGTGTGGTTGGTTGCGACTTGTCTTGGAGTTCGCATAATTAGATTATATTGGTGCGTAAAGGTGTTGTTTGGAAGTGTGGAGAGAGCACCCTCGGGCCGTTGCGAATGCCGCAGGGTCGGCGGGAGTGAGGGTCTCTGCAGCTTGGCTGTTATCGGTTGTTTCCGACTGTTGCAGATAGCGAGCGCGGAGGATGGCCCCGGCCGCGAGCGTTCTAGTTAACTGACGGACACCGCCGGCTTACAGCTGGCACTAGCAGTATGTTCCTTTATATAAATATATTGCCTTTATAGACACACACCTAAATACCTCAATTACATTACATTTGGGAACACATGCAGTGCTGTCTTTTTAGGTGAATTGGCTAAACTATATCATCCCAGGATTTGAGGGATCCTGAATTTTTGGCAAAGAGGTCTTAAATGTATTTTAAACTTGGGGGACTACATAACACAGAATAACTATAATTGATGATCATAAAACAAGTAGAACAGTTAGGCACACTAAGGATATAAATACTATAGTACTACCACTACCGCTGTGCACTCTCTGAGGTATGAGGTATGAGGTGGGAGCCGGGGAAAAAAGTGCATGAGTATGGACATGACGGACAGAAACAAATGACACTACCTGCCGCCACGAGCGTTGACGGCGGATTGACAGAGCGCGTCCCCCCCCTCTCGCCGCGCGCATACCTAAGGGAGTGCACAGCGGTAGTGGTAGTACTATAATACCAATCACTAGAACTAGAATAAAAATTCATTATTTAAAATAGTTTATATTTTGTACATTTTTATATGTAAGGAACCTATCTTATAGTACATCATTCCTACAGGTGCCTTGTATTTTTATGGTATTTCTTTTTAAAAACTCTTGTTGCATTAAACACTTCATTTTATTATTTTAGTAAAGATGTCCTATCAATTTATTTATGCATTGACAATAGGTACGAAATAAAAAAATTACAACTCATTTAGCCTTTATTCTGTGATTATGCAAAAAACATCATTATTTTACTTTTTTGACAAAATAAGTGACTTTTGATGTAACTCATGAGGGTAAAAAGTGCTTGAAAGTATTAGATTTTTTCATAAAGATTAAATGCTTGTTTGTCATGGTCAAATTGTACATGCAACAGCACATCAAATGTGACAGTTTTGCTATGAAATCCTCTTTTATTTAATGCAAAACAAAGGCACACACACTCAAATTCCACAAGGTACACTTTAAAAACAATACAATATAAATACTGGGGTAATTTATCAATGATAGACCAATTATTGTGAATTAGTAGCAGGAAAACATTGCAATGAGTTAATGTTCAATCATGTATTATGATCAATTACGGATTTATAATTGACTTGCTCTTCAAGGCTGTTAACAAATGTGCTATTATAATGTATTGTAAAGAATACAAACATTAATAATCTTCTTAGCTTTTATTTTTGCACTGTACAGTGGGTATAAGATAGGCTCATTTAAAATGCTATTGTTATATTGTCAATGTCATCATTGTCATGAGGGTGTTTTAAGACCTTTTCACACTTTGACCAGGACTATTAGGGACTTACTCACATGTTATTCTAAATCGGGCCTTCCCTGCCTCTTGAATTACATAATCCTTTTACTGATTACTGAAACATTAAAGTCCAGAATTGCAGCAGTTTTTAAATATTCAATTCCCATAAGTCCATTGTGAGATTAAATGTGACGTTCCACATGCAAAGGTACCTTATGGTCAGTATTGAATTCTGCATATCGCTGTAATCAGCAACTCATAAGCTTTTCAAATCCAAAAAGATTATATACGTACTAAAACCCGCCATAAGGTACCTTTTCACGTGGAACGTCACAAATATTCTTCCTAAACAGTTTGAATTACCTTTTCTTGCTTGAATTGTTTATTCTTTTTATTTCTTTTATTCTTGAATTGTTACCCTTGTCATCATGCCATTTACTGTGGAATATACATAAATTTCCCTTTATTACCATGAGAATATTTTGATAAATTCTGATTTATAAAGTAGGTTATGTAACTTTCAAACATTCCTTTCCTTAAAAGTATTCTAGATTTAGATAAAAAGTAACCAATAATTTTGAAGGAGCTTTCTTTTGGTGATATAACATATAACAAACATATAAAACATGACATTTTTCATTTCTCTACAGTAATTTTATTACAAACAGTATTAAAATGTTGTTCCAACATTGTTTAGCAACAACAGTATGCAGAATGAATGTTTGAAAAATAAAAGAAACTCAATATGAATGTTTGAAAAATAAAAGAAGTATTCAATTTTCTACTTAAAATATAAATTCCCAATACATTATAGCAGATTTTTTTTTGCCAATCCCACATTCATGCATAAAATGGAATTGATTTGAGGAAAATGCAATTTTTCCTTTTGCCAACGATATTTTGCTAGCTTTATGCATTCATGAAAATAAGTAAGTAAATCAATTGAAATTAACAAAAAAAAAAAACAAACAATAGTAGCTTTGGTTTTAGCTCTGTACTTAGCACTTTTAAATTAAAAAAATAAATCAAACTTTTTGATTTAAGAGAATTACTGAGAAATCTGAGAATAATCGAAAAACAAAGTATACTATCTAGTTTTGTTTTAATGATCATGTTTTTTGTGACTATGACTACTATACTTTTTTACTCATACTTACTTTTTTAACGAATTAAATCAGACTACAATAAAAATCTTTATAAATTAAGCTATCTGATACAAAAAGTATAATAGACTTGAACTTGGCTCTTAATTTATGAAAATAGAGACAATGCTTTAAAAAAAAGTTAAACAGGACTTAATGATTACCCTACTTGGCTTGTGAATAATTGCATTGAAATGAATGACAATTGAGTCAACAAAGCTTCGACAGAGCTTTACTTGAATATTTTGCCAAATTTTGGTATTTTATTATTTGTTGTGGTTTCATTAATAATAAATATTACTTTCCTTCTTTATTTATTTCTTCCTGAAAGGGTTTAGAAAAAGTGTAGTTTTCATTCTGTGACACTGGCAAAATTGTCAATAAGGTCAGAAGCCATCAATATTGAATTGATTAAAGGACAAATTACATGGTTGCAGACAAAAATGCCACGTCCTGGCAGCATAAAGGACCCAGACATAGCGGAGCTATTTCACAAGCATGACCCCGAGAAGATATTCGAGGACCTTCGGGAGATCGGCCATGGGTCCTTTGGTGCGGTGTACTACGCGCGCTGCAACCTCACCAAAGAGATTGTGGCCATCAAGAAGATGTCCTACCTGGGAAAGCAGAGTGAGGAGAAATGGCAGGATATCTTGAAGGAAATTAAGTAAGTGATTGAAAATGTTGATAGCAAGTGGCTTCTTTTAGTTCTTCATTTAAGCACTAGAGTGCACATTATGGACCAGAAAGATTCAAACAGTATCAACGTCCCTTTCAAACACTTGAATGTCTTCAGTATTTTATAGACATTTAAAAGTTGAAAAGGGTCAGTATATTGTGTAACTTAAGGCAATGTTTGTGAATAAGAGAATAGATGAAAAAGTATGTAAATGATACTAAAAAAAAAAAAAAAAAAAAAATTCTTTATTTCAGTCCAGCATAGTCCATAGTGATAAGTGTACACTTAACAGTTATATTAGTATGAGAATGAGAATAAAGTTTACATACTTGGGCTATATTAATTATTTAAATTTTAGATAAGCACATTAGGGTAATTCCACCGTAACTGATGTTACATTTGAAGCGAGTTTACGAATTTCAACTTTAAATATAATCTAAATAAACTTTCATGAATAGAATAAGAACACAGTATCAAATTCATATTATGTATCCTTAACGGAAATACTAAAAATAATAGAAATATCTCTTGCATATTCTGTAATAAAAATTCTTTTATGCTCGTAACTGACGTTACAGCAAATGGACATGGTATTTTGAAGCTTTCAAGGGAATGCAATTCCTTCTGAATCTAAAGATATAGAAAAAAAGTCTGTTATTAATAAAAATCCAACATTAATCAACGTTTTAGTTTCTCAAAACAATCTAGTAAAATTAATTCGTATATTTGAAATAATCTACAAAAAAGGCCGTAACTGGTGTTACTTGAAATTCGTAACTGACGTTACCATCGAAATGTGCGTTATTAATTACCGTTCTAATCACTGTACAAGGTTTTTATTATCATACAGCAGGGTTCGGTCGATTCTTAAGCTGCGCCAGTAGAAGTTCAAAGTTCAAAATGTGTTTATTCGAAGTAAGATTTTACAAATCACTTTTCAACGTCGAGACGTAGAATTTTATCATCACTAGTATCGTTAACATCTGTAGGTTTTTCTCCTCATGTTAAGGTCTTTGGCAGTTGCATACTTATTATGACGTCGAGAAAATCATCAGATAAGTTTAATTTTGAAGTTTTAGTAGACCATCTTTCACCGGTGAAGGAAAACATCGTGAGGAAACCTGCACACATCTGCGAAGAAATTCAAACTGCACTGGGCTAGCGTGGTCGACTAAGGCCTCTGCACCCTGGTATCAGGGTAGGCTCGAGCCCCTCGGTGGGGACATATATGAGCTGTTAACGACGACGAGTAGACCAACCATCAATTCGTATATTTTAAATCCCAAGCTTTTAGTCGTAAACAGTCAATATAGTCCTCACCGAGGTGTTCGAACTTATCCTGGATCAGGGTGAATAGGCCTTAGTTGACCACACTGGCATAGTGAGGGCTGGTCGACTTCACACGCAACTTTTGAATGTATTCGCAAATGTGTGCAGATTTCACCATGATGTTTTCATTCACCGTATAACGTCGAATAAACGTACTTTTGTGTTCCAAAATCGTTAACACATTGGTACGTGCTGAGGATGAACCAGCTCCTCCAGAATGGAAGACAACGGTCCTAGCCACTTGGCTACCAACACTTCAAAGCTTTTATAGCACAACTTTTCCTTTTTCCAACACGTGAAGTAGCTTTCTTATTTTCTGAGGAATAATGTTGGAGGAATCAAATCTAGAAGCTTTTAAGTCAAGGAATATGTCTTGTTTGGTTAAAATTTATCTGCTGTCTGACTTATTTTTTTATTTTTTCCTTCAAAACCTTTAAACTTTTTCGGTGGTGGTAGGCGATCTAATGCTTGTTTCTTTTTTGCTTTACTTTTTTGATATTCATTGTGTTTTTTTTTATAATCTTCATATTTACCCTCCTATTACATTTTTTCTCAAGTTTTCATAAACTTTTTTCTCGGCAAAGAACACCATCGTAATTAAAATAGCAAAATATTGATGTAATTGATGTTATACAACGTTATGTAACGTCAGTTACGTAACTGTCGCTACAGACTTTAGTCCCCCTTATTTTCGACGGTATGATCAATTAAGGAAAACAAAATACTACAACATCTTCCATATTGTAAAAACTCACAGGAATAAAGATAAAATATTTCTAAAATATGAATTCCAAAAGTTATTAAAATAAATATGTTTATCGCGTAACTGGCATTACAAAAATTATCATTATATTCTGTGTCGAATATGATGATTGGAAAACAACTTACGCCATGTTAAATTTATACAATAAATAGAGAGATGTCTCGACAATAGTATGTTAAACATTTTTTACCTGTATATTTCCAAATTGCATAAATATTTAATTTTTAGAAAACATCCTTTTCACGAAGTAATCAAGTCACGAGAGACGCTTTCGGAAAATAACGAAATGTGTTAGATATTAATTTGAAATCTTTCCAAACTAGCTTAAAATGTATACTTCAACCCTCAAACTATATTATGCAATCATTAGATATTACTAATTTACAAGTTGACTTTTGCACTATCATGTCCCTAGTTACGTGGAATTGCCCATTAGTACAAACACTTAAAGTAATATTATTCCAATGCTTAATAAAGCGGCCTTCACATATTCTACTGGCCACTACCTCCAGGATACTGTTGGTGCTGGCGCAGACCCTCCGCAGCGCTGCAGCACACCGCTTGCGGAGCGTGGCATGGAACCCATCTACTCGAGCATTCGCAAACATACCCGACGCGCTGCAGAAGCGCGGCAGCCCCAACAGTCCCCTGAATGCGTTGTTATATTGCACACATAATGTTCTAAGTGACTGCTTCCGATAATCTGTCCACAGACTAAAAAAATGATAAAAAGTATAAAGAAAGTAAATAAAACTAAGTTAAGAGTTGGGAAAATGTATATATTTTTTTAATAATATAAAATGTCGAACCTTGGAGTTGCGATAGTAATCGAACTTCCATTACATTCCATTATGGAAGGCTGCATAATTATTTTTTTTACGAAATATAGGTTTTATTCCCATAAAAATGTTTTAATATCATTAATTAGCTGTAGAATGAGCTACTAGAATGCTTAAAAAGCAGCTCCTTTGTGTCTTTTTGCTCTGAGGTTTAGATACAGCTGAGAGAGGCAGGAAGTTTGTAAATGTCGTACTCATGCAAAGCCAAGACTACTTATAATATAAACTTCATTAATGTCCTGTTTATAGCCTTAGGTCATTGTTGCGTGCAGATTTATTATACTGTCATCATTCATTAGCAGCTAAAATACGATTTTACATAAAAGAAAATTCCTGAAAAGTCTTGCGTTTGTGCGTTTTCAAGTGCGAACGCTTTCCGAAGAAGTTTAGCCACATATCACTGTTATAGGGTAGGGTTTCAATAATTATCAGCTATTAAATATTCAGACCACGACTATTTCAGACTTCACATACTACTTTTTAAACAAATTTAAAAAGACTTTTATTTATTAAAAAATAACAAATTACACCAAAAGACTAATAGACAAAATAATTTCTAGGGTGGGCTTGTTTCCTCACGATATTTCCTTTAAAACCCTCAAGTACTTACAAGTACAAGCTCAACAGAATTACTTAACGCTTCTTTTACTAAGTGCTTTAGAGTGCAAGCAGCTCCATTTTTCATTTTTCGCTTCGATTTATATATAGTAAATATACGCTAACAGACGAATGTGTTGAAAAAGTAATAATATAAGCTGTTGTTACAGTCGACCGTAAACAAAGATCGTTTACTAAAGTTAACTAATTTCGCGCAGGTTTCTAAAACAACTGGACCACCCTAACACCATAGAATACAAGGGATGTTACAAACGAGAGCACACAGCATGGCTGGTGATGGAGTACTGCGTCGGTTCAGCATCCGATATCATAGAGGTAAGATCATGGTTTAAGTATAGGTTTTCACGTCCACGGCTCACCGGGTCTTTGGCGAGCCGTCATACGTGGCTGTATTGTAGACGCACATGTAGAGAAATAAGAACGCCGCAGTCACTGATTAATTTAATATTTACTAGCGACCCGCCCTGGCTCCGCATCAAAATCCGTTGCATAGTTTTAAAGATTTAAGCATACATAGGGAATTATGGACATAGGGACAGAGAAAGCCTCTTTCATAGGGACAGAGAAAGCATCCTCGTGGAAAACGGTACATAAGAGACTCAGCGGTTTGAATTACATTTATGTACATGAATATTTTACAAAATTACACAAATTAGAAGAAATACGACCGTCAAGGCCGGCAGTCAAGGGAAAATCTGAAGAACAATTGATAAACAATAGATAATTATTGAAGTAAAATAATTTGTTGTGTATTAGACGGTTAGTTATTGTTGCGCAATGACAACAAAAATTTGTGGCTGCTTCCTACCACCGCTCCCTTACAAAATATGAATGAATCGAACTGGCCTGCTGATCTGATTATGATAAGTTTTACGTCGCGTTACGTGTCGACCGAAGCACGCGTAAAGTGCCGTCGCCGTATCAGTATGCACGCATACGCAGCGTCCGGCAGCGCATAGTTCAATGATCAATAACACACTTCACAATAGTTCACAATGACTAATTTATGCCTAAAATGTGTAGATGCAAATTCAAGAGTTATGACCTCATTATTATTATGGACTAGCTTTCCGCCCCGCGGCCCCGCCCGCGTTAACAGGTTTTCCCGTGGGAAAGAAGTATTTTCCCGCTGTAAAAATTAGTCTATGTGTTATTCTGATGTATAAGCTATGTTATTGTAAAGTTTCTTTAAATTCCGTCCAGTAGTTTTAGAGAATAGCGTATACAAAAGGACAGACAGACGGACATTTTTTTCAAAACTTGTATTTTTGTGTTCAGCTACACTCCACTTTTCACCTACAACCAGTTTTTTGAATAACACATCATATCAATGTACAGGCACGCCAATTCTTCAGTTTTATTTATAGAAGAAGATAGATGTGATGTGACGAAGATTTCTGTACGCTATTATTTATCAAACGCGCTGAAATGCTACGCATGTCTATATTTGGTCATCTGAAATGATAACGTTTTTCTGTAACGTATGTAATTCAATTCTAATTTGTTAATGAGGTCGGTCAGTGACAGTCACACGAAAAGAAGTAAGTAAAAGTCTAATTGGGTAGGGTCTTATTTTCTCGTGCTACGTGTATGCGTAATCATTTTATAAAGATGTCTAATATAGACATGATTACTTTTAATACTATTGTAGATAATGGTGGATAACTAATTAGGAAAACAATAAAAGACAACGTTTTGTATAGATAAAAAATAAAATAACCGGTTAGTGTTAAGTACATGAAATCACAATACTTTTGAAAAAAGAATTGCTCTGTTTGCGAGTCAGCCTTGCATTTTAATTTCAAATGACATGTATATTGTATCAGACTTCTTAAAAGCTTGAGTTCCAAAAAATATCTTAATTCATCTTCCTTGGCGTCTAAAATTATAAACATTGGTTCTGTAACTCGACCGCCCATATCTATCTCCGAGTTCTGAGAAAATGCCCCGACCTCGGTGAATGAGATGACGACACAGAGGTTTTGACTCATACTCCTTGCCAATATTGTTGTTTTTTTATGTATCAATTTGTGTGAATCAGTCAGCCAGTTGATCCGATATGGTTATCATGTGAGAGATTTTGAGGTGTGAAGTAGAAGTTATCAAATTTGATAACAAATTCCGGTGAATAACCTCAATTTATGTTCTTATTTCTTGTAATATGTTTGAATAGATCACGTTTCTTAATTTTAGAATAAATCAACTGATCATTAAAATGTAAACATGATCGCGTTTATCATAAACTGCGAAATAAAATCAACCTATTTTGAAGGTTAATTATATTTACATAAAAATGTTATAAATAAGTACATATCTATAATTTATTGACTAGGAGTTGCTTTCTAGCAAGTGTACAAGTCGTTAGAATTGTGGTTAAATCGACTGTCTTAATGACTACTAGCTTATAATTTTTTGCTTAATAGCACGAGCCTTCCGAAATAGGACAATCGCTCTATGCTAAGTCATCAAGACTTTTTAGATTCTCTTTTTAAACGACTTATTATAATTGCTCTCTGAATGAAACCGGTATTATAAGAATGATGAGGCCATCGAATGTTTTCAAACATTAATGAGTGGATAAACGTTTTTTTTTTTTTTTCATTTTCATTTTACACATTAGAAATAAAGAAAGGCTACACTTTAGCTTAATTGTTTGTTGAAAGGTTGCTTTGAAGAAATAATTTAAAAGCGATAAACCTACATAATATGTTAAACCTAATTAATAAGTTAAACCTAATCTGTTAAACCTAATTATAATTATATGTATTTCAGACTCCTTCAAATATAAACTTTTCCAAGCGTAAAATAATGTTTGTAATGCATCCACACATGGATGTCTGTTTCATTAATCATACAATGATTATAAAAATTATCTTCCACAGAATAGTACTGTATATGTAAATTTACACATTTAACCCCTTGTGCACTAGACGCAGGCAATCTAGAATATCTTGCGCGTGTATGCACATGAATCTAATTAGTATGAAAATGTATGGCAAAAAGTGCGCGCGGTGTCAAGTGTTGGTTTCCCATCACCAGCGCCTCTCTCTTTGCGGTGACAAGCCGGGCGGTGACTACGCACGTAATATGCAAATTTTCTTGAAATATTATATCTATATATCAGCTCAATCTCAATCATATCGGAATGGCTACTTAACCTAATAGCAATTTCGAAAATCAATATAGGTGGTAAATTTGCTGCTAGGCTGTTTTTACTACGGGGAAATTCCAGCCACAGCGTATGTCATAATATTACCCTATCCCTGTCACCTGGAATTTTCCATTAGTCTCTATACCGATATTATAAAGGGGAAAGATTTGATTGTTTGTTTGCATTGAATAGGCTCCGAACCTAATAAACTGATTTTAATGAAACTTATGATAGAAAGATAGAATAGACCTTGGGGAAGGACATAGAATACCGTCTAACGCTGGAGAATTCCCCATTCCCACGGGAAAATCAGTTAAACTGAAGCCGCTGGGCGGACAACTAGTTGTTAATAAATGGAGTTATGGTTAAATAAGTAAAGTTATGGTTTTTAACCGGACATATTTAGACAACTCATTGAATGAACAGATTAAAATACATATAATATATATTTTAATATATTTTTTTTATAGAGTCGTCATCCCATTCTGGTAAAGTGTAATAAATTGGTTAGATTTTAGATTATTCTTGATTAAATTTTCAACTTTTACTGACGTTCTACTGGCTGTGTCGTCTTCTCATTAGATGCAAATTAACGTAGAATGTAATCATATCAGATGTGAATTAAGTGTCCGGTTTTCGTGTTACGTCACATTTCGCGTCATGTATAGTGAATGTATTGATCTACTTCCGTTCGGATTAGTGATGATTTCGCTATTTGGTGCTATTAGGATCGGATTGGCGATATTTCCAGTTTTTTGTGACCATTTTTAGAGCATTTTAATACATATAACGATGGTACTTAAATATATTTTTATATGACAATGGTAGACAAACCCTCTCGAAAGTTTTTATTTTATCTGCATATTTTATTCTTTTGTTATTATTAAGTAATTACCGAAGAGTCGAAAGTTCGAATCCTGGCGTTTTTGTTAGGAGTAATTTATTAGACTATGAAATTCACAGATTATTATTTTTTTAGATTTTTTGGGAAGGCCTTTGTCCAGCAGTGGATGTCTACTGGCTGAAATGATGATGATGATGATGATGAAATTCACAATATTACGAACATTGAGAATATTATGATGACGTAGGCTTGTGTCAAGTCACGTGGTTGGAATAGAAGACCTTGTTTTCTTAGACCAATACGCCCAACCAAATCGTATCTGTAAGCTGCGAGTAACATTTTATATTCTATTTGTATAATTTTTTAACGAGTATTCATATCTCCAAAGGTACACAAGAGGCCGCTACGCGAGGAAGAAATCGCAGCAATATGCGAAGGCGTCGTCTGCGGTTTATCTTACCTGCACGGCTTAGGCCGGATCCACCGGGATATCAAGGCTGGCAACATTTTGCTCACGGAGAACGGCACGGTGAAACTAGCTGACTTTGGCAGCGCCAGTATCAAATGCCCCGCCAATAGCTTCGTGGGGACTCCTTATTGGATGGCGCCCGAAGTCATATTGGCTATGGATGAAGGGCAGTATGATGGCAAGGTCAGTTGCAGTGTTTTTTATATCAATAGAAACTGTAGTCCTTTTAATTTACTATTATACTGTGAAATGTATATGGTTGTTTAACCGCAACTGTAGTAGTAGTACTCATGAAACTGAACAACTTTCTCTATGGAACATAGGTTAAAATAAAACTGATTTTAGTCTTTGTTACGAGAGCATATAAATAAACAATATGCTACAAAGTTACATTTTAAAGAACCTTAATGTAAGATATATCGAGAAAAAAAGTAAGTAAATAAATGTATTAAACTCGCGTGCGTACTGTAATAAGGAAGTGTCCTAAAAAAATCTAATTAGTCCGTCAGTTGGATTACAAAAAAATAATGTACACGTATTTTTTTTGTCAGGCAAACGAGAAATGCCGACTATACAGCACTTTGTTTCCAGTGACGACACGCCGCCATACAAATTGTACGGAACAAGTGACGGCTATGACTCTTCTACATTTTGAGGCGATATATCTTCGTAAAATTGAAAAAAAAAACGCGAATTTTTTGTATAATCTGACTGACAGACTAATTAGAATCAATTTATTTTTTCCAGGACACTTCCCTATTCATAACCGTACTTTACTGATTGGGCAACAATTTGTTCCAGGTGGACGTGTGGTCTCTGGGTATCACGTGTATCGAGTTAGCGGAGCGCAAGCCGCCCTACTTCAATATGAACGCCATGTCAGCACTATACCACATTGCGCAAAACGACTCGCCAACCCTACAAGTGAGTACACACACACATTGATACAACACAATAAATTTTATTGACACCCTATTCGGAAAGGCAACACGTACAGAAAGAAAGAAAAAGTCTATATCCTATACTATGAATATTTATTTCACGTTTATTTACCAAAATAACCGGAAAAAAAAACAAGTAAAAATGGAAACGGAAAGTAAAAACGGCGTTCAGTATTAAAAATGACCGACCTATAGAATTGAGCCACTAGGTCCAGGGGCTCTACTCTTGAAATGAATATCGATCCCGATTTCAACCCAATGTAATACCAAAGTCAATTTTTGGTTGCTACTCTTGAAAATCTGCCCGCCAAGAACTCTTGGCGGACAGATTTTCAAGAGTTGACAAATGTCCGATTTCATTTAGTTCACTATCCGCCCAATATGAAACCAAGGTGGCGCTAGTGTGGCATTCGAGAGTACGAAACGCCCCATCTCGTCGACGGATCGGAATCGCCGTCAAGAGTAACATTCTTAATTTGAATCGTTTCCCCAGGCCCCGGAATGGACGGATACGTTCCGTTACTTCGTAGAAGCGTGTCTGCAGAAGAACCCAGTAGAACGTCCGTCGTCGAGCAAACTTCTGTCGCACCCTTTTTTGACGCGAGCGCGCTCGCCCAACGCGCTGGTCGACTTGATACAGAGGACTAAAGCGGCCGTCAGAGACCTAGACAACCTCAACTACAGGAAGATGAAGAAGATACTCATGGTCGACGGCGATAATGAAAGCGCTATCGGTAATTACTACTTAGTTTTATTGTCTTTTACACCGGCCACCAGGGGCCTATTTAATAAACGTGACAATCCGACAATTTTGTCACTTTTTGACAAATAAGTCGAATTGTCGCACCAAGTGCCGTTTAATAAACATGACAATTATGTCCAAATGCGACAGGTAAATATTGACATAATTGTCAGGATAAAGATCCGTTTAATAAAGGCAAAAATTGTCAATTTTTACCTGTCGAGTCTAAGGAAACATTCTATGACTTAATTGTCATAGTCTTTGACAAATTTGTCACTTTTTCTGACATATTTGTCACAACATAATATCGGAGAATGCTAATGGAGAATATATGAGGGTAATATTTAAAAAATATTATAATTTCACTTTGGTAATCAATTTCTTTACATTTGTTTATGTTTTCTATTTGTAATGGATGTCAAATTAACAATTTTTGGTCTTATTTATGAAAATAGAGACGTTTGAAAATAGAGAATATTTATCTTCACTGCTACTATCACTGCTATCCGTTGACGACATTAAAACCATTTTTACACGTGATTACTCGTATTAATTAACTGCCGAATTGCTTTGACATTGGGTGCGGTTGCCTGTCGAAAATCTCAGACAATTTGACAAATATGTCCACCTGTCATGACAATTTAGTGTTTAATAAAACAAATTTGACAAGTTTTTCCGGACAAATTGTCACCTGTCGCCTGTCAAGAGAAATTGTTTATTAAACAGAAATATGTCAAAATGTCGCGACAAGTCGACATATTTGTAGTTTTTCCACCGTGACAAATTTGTCAGGGATAATCTTTATTAAACAAGAAATTGTCAAAATGTCGGATTGTCACTTGTCGCCTGTCACCTGTCGCCTGTCACGTTTATTAAACAGGCCCCTGATATTTATTACCTGGAACAGGATATTAAAATCATTTTTAATATTTTTAAATTAAAGCGAAAAGATCCGTAGTTAATAAGCACTTAATTCCATGGCACGAAAATGAACCTACATTCTCGAGACAACACAAGTGCATTTTCTATTATGCTTTCATTATGAAATTACTTCCATTGAAATTCCGCAACATGATGAGGTATTTCTTCTAGTCGGGCTTTACCAAGAAAACAATTTACTGGGTTGAATGTGTGAGTTGTATTGCCTTTCTTTTCTTAACAACCTCTGTGTGGTCGAGTGGTCAAAAACTCGTCTAACGTAGGTTCCGGGCTCGAATCCCGGTGGGGATCCGTCGAACAAATATCACTTTAGACATTCTCCAGTTTGGTTAGGACATTGCAAGCTGAATCACTTGATTGTCCGAAAAGGAACATGATTCATGCTTCGGAAGACACGTAAAGCCGTTGGTCCCGGCTACTCGGATGTAGTCGTTATAGGAGCTAAGTCGGAAGCCTAAGGCGGCTAAACCTGACACCAGTAGGCCTACTATGTAAGTAGCGACAGGCTCGAGACGCTGTCAAACGCGACATAGTGACATTAGAGCCATACCAGTTCTGTCAATATGTCGCGTATGACAGCTTCTCGAGCCTGTCACTACTTACATAGTAGGCCTACTGATTAGTAGTATAATTCATTACATGTAAGGTAATGATTGTTCTGTGACAATCATAACTTTTCCAAAGCGCTAGCATTTTTTTGGGAATGAAGTTTTTCCCACGGTAAAAGGTAGCTTATGTCCTTCCCTAAGGTCTATTCTATTTCTGTGCCATGTATCATAAAAACTTTCCGATCGCGCTTCCATTTTTCCCTACTGGCTACTTTAGGCCTACTGGATTTCTGAGGTAGGTTAACCTCGAAATCCACTCGATAAGAGCACACACATGTACATGTCTATCTGTATATTTTTTTATGTATGTGTAATTTTATTCTTTGTTTTGAATGTTAATTGTGTGACATGTCTATGTGTGTTTTGTATGAAGCAATAAACGTTTTACTTACTTACTTACTTACTTACTATAAGAAGAAGATTGTCTTTGTCTAAAGCGTCATGTGTTGTTCTCGTAGGTGACAGCGAGGAGACCCCAGAGGAGCGGTCTGGCGGCGACAGCTCCAAGTCCAACTCGGCCACCTCGGAGCACAGCGCCGCCGGCGCCTCCAGCCAGAGCTCCTCCTCCGGCAGCCTCCGGCGGCGCCCGAGGATGGTGAGCATACTACAAACAAAGCTGGCCAAAACAATCACAAAACAATTGCCGTGGTGCTGTTAAAGCCTGACCAAATAAATAAGAAACCTGCTCTGGGGGCGCCACGTGTATATTTTTACGACTATGGCAAAAATTTTGCCTTATAAAATTAGTTCCATTGAAATTCCGCATTAAGGCGAGGTTTCTTATTTCTTTGGTCGGGCTTATAAGGCAAAACAACTTTATATTATGCATTAGTTTTCCACTTTATGTTGAGTGTATAAGGTTAAAATTAAGGTGACATGGCAATATAGTGGCCACTGCCTTGTAAAGGTTTCAGCGTTGAGCGCGTACCTATCTAAAAAAATATTGTATGATATTTTGCATAAAAATCTTTTTAGACAAGCATTTGTGTTTTAAGTTTTTTGTCGAAAATGTTTTTATAGACTCGTAGGTAAGTCAAGGATTTATTAACTGACAATTTTATCCACAGCTAAACGCAAACCATCATTTGCAGCACGCGCCGCAGCAGCCCTACGCACACATCAACCATCAGCCGCAGCACCCGCCAAGGTAAATAGAGCTTTATGTGTACCGCGCTATGGCTTATTTTACTGTAAATAACATTTGATTAATTAGTCCATGCTATTTATCTACGGATGTAATTATTTTATGAGCCATGTCGGAAGCCTTAGGCGGCTCAATGATTCCGACACCAGGTTTTGTAGAGGTAGGTTAACCTCCGAACCTACAATACATGATAAGCAAGCAAGCAGTTCTGATGCGATATATTTCAAGTTTTGGGGCAGCCTTTGTCTAGCAGTGAACGTTTTATTGCTGAAATGATAATATTATCATATATCAATGATAATACGTGCATAAAGTCATGCTTTACGTATAAGGGGTGAGCGGAGATTTAGTATCGAGTAGAAAAAGCAAAATTCACCAGCGATGTGTTGCATAAATGATCTGAAACGACCTCTAGTTTCGACGATACGGCGATAACGTTAAGAAAAACAATTTTAAAGTCTATCTTATTTAGAAGAATGGTTGCATGCAATTCATATTGCCACAATTATAACTTAAAAAAACTATTTTGCCATCTAATGACCACATATTATTATTTTGTTATTTTAATTTGTTACAAGTAATTAGTATTATCTGTATAAGTGGCTTATTAACCTTATTTGCATGGTAGAAATGTTAATTATTTACATATTTTTTTCATTATTTTTACATATATTTATTTACATAGCTAGCACGTACATAGTAATATTTACCGTAGCCGCTTTGCACGTAGCACCGTCCGCACTATCTTTCAGACGCAAGTGGTTAAACTCTTGTTGCTGTTTCGTACGCAGAGAGAGTGAGAGCCCTCTGCCGGCGCCGAACGACGACTACGTGAATAGAGACGCGTTGAGAGACTACGCGAATCGGGATTCCCTCTGCGACGACTATGGGGACGACTACGCGAATAGGGACGCGATACGCGAGGCACAGCGCGAGAGGGAGAGGCACGAGTATCGCGAGTATGTCAACGCGCCTGGATCCTGGCAGCCAGACAAAGGAGACGACAACAGGAACACGCAGAGGAGGCCTGCTAACAGAGATAGTGAGTGGATACGTGCAATATTTATTATCATTCCGTCTCTCTCTGTCCTACACAGATTTACTCATCATGTTACCCCTTCTATCCTGGAAACAATTGAGAAAGGCCTTTGCCAAGAAATAGGATCAAATACCCAAAGAACAGCATCTTACGATAACCGAAAATTACCTGCTAAATGCAAGTGTTGTTTGTAAAACTGAGTCAGCAAGCACCTTAGTGGGAATAAATGAACTGATAATGTGGTGTCAAATAATTTATGAAAATTGTAATAATGACTATATAATTATCGGCTTATGTACACTGAAATAATTTAAGCCTCCCCTTACTGTTTTATCGGTTTCAAACGAATTATTTTATTTTCATGGGAATCTTACAATCTACACTAATTATTAAACAGCTTGGTCGACTGCATGATCGTTTTGTGTGTCAGGTATCAGCAACAACGTGTCAGCGGCGATGTCTTTAGTGTCTGAACACGGTGCCAACAACTTCGCCACCATCCGCACCACCAGCATCGTCACCAAGCAGCAGAAGGAGCATAACCAGGTCAGTATCCAATACAACACACGTCGACTCTAACACTTGGGCGGAAGGGATTTATTCGTAAGCTCTTTTGCGCTATCTGACACAGGAGATCACTACAAGGCGCATTCGTTTTGGCGGATTCTTTTCAAGACAAGGGTGAACAGACTTCTATGTGCGTGCGGGAATCATAATAGGCCACACGAATTCAAGTCCGGTAAAGCTTGTTTGGTCATACCTTTTAAACACAAGCGTAGACCAATAAAAAAAAATAGGCTACGTTTCGTCTCTTTCTATTCCGTCCGTAAGACCAAACGCGATACTAGGTTGAAAAAAAATGTACAGGTGTTTTTTAGTGCGTTATTTGTTTCCAGGAGATGCACGAACAAATGTCCGGCTACAAGCGAATGAGGCGCGAGCATCAAGCGGCGCTACTCAAGCTGGAGGAGCGCTGCAAGGCTGACGTGGACGCGCACAAGGCCATGCTGGACAGGGAGTACGACGCGCTGCTGCAGCAGCTGGCCAGGGACCTGGAGCGCCTGCAGGTACATAGTGCTAGAAGGGGCTACTGCACTACTCACTCAAGCTGGAGGAGCGCTGCAAGGCTGCATACTACCTTAATTTATTAGTTCATTCCTGGTCACGGCACCAATTTTTATGACAACTATTTAGGGACAGCTAAGAAAGACTTGAAACTATTACGTATCTAGAGAAAAATTAACTTGTTAGTACTGCATTGTAAATTAACTCAAAACTCTAACATTTCAGACGAAACACACTCAAGAGTTGGAACGCAAGCAGAAGCAGAACGCGGCCGCGGAGAAGAAGCTAGTGAAGGACATCACGGCGCGGCAGGAGCAGGAGCGCAAGACGTTCGAGGCGCAGCGCAAGCGCGAGTACAAGGCCAACAAGGAGCGCTGGAAAAAGGAGCTCAGCATGGACGACGCCACGCCCAAGAGGCAGCGCGACGCCACGCTACAGTGAGTCTAACTGAACTAATACTAGTCTTACGGCGCGGCACGAGTAGCAGCGCAAGCCGTTCGAAAGGCAGCACGACGCGTGACTACACTTTCCTTACTTAACACGCTGGCTCATGCACCTGAAGTGGATCGTGGCGTCTATGTCATTTAGCAGCTATTCGATTTCCGTTGTTACGTATTCTCCAGCTTCCATAATCTATTTCTACAACATTTTGCCGAACGGTAATATGTACGCCAATAGGAGGAACAGGAGCTTGTGCGAAAATGAATATTAACTAACTAACGCGATGGTGTGGCCAGGAGATAATAAAATAAATAGCGTTGAAATAGTTTCATTAATTCCAGCCAGTATCATTCCTCATTCCTTTTACATAACTGGCTACGATCGTGCTAGCTAATGATGCGAATGCGACCTTATCGTGCTATTTAAATAATCCTAGCATGTAGGATTAGAATACTCTAAAGAGATTCGTCGCTTAGTTTCGTCCGAAAATCATTATTGCAATAAATGTATAAAATGCCATAAAATAGTAGCTATGTTTCACTACATAGTATAAAACAAAGTCGCTTTCTCTGTCCCTATGTCCCTAAGTATGCTTAAATCTATAAAACTACGCAACGGATTTTGATGCGGTTTTTTTTTAATAGATAGAGTGATTCAAGAGGAAGGTTTATATGTATAATATATGCATAATATACTTAAGTATAACCCACAATAACCATTTTCCCGCGCGGAGCCGGGGCGGGTCGCTAGTTAATGTACAAAATGCCATTAAATAGTAGCAATGTTTTGTACTATAATGTTATTTGTATTGCAGGTCTCAGAAAGATAACCTGAAGCAAGCAGAAGCGGCCGAAGAGGCGCGGTTGGTGCGCGCTCAGAGGGAATACCTAGAACTGGAGCTGCGTCGCTTCCGCCGCCGCCGGATGCTGGCCACGCACCACAAGGAACAGGAGCTGCTCAGAGAGGTACCCTTCACCACCACACCATTACAAATATCCCTTTATTAACAAAAAGAAATAAAAGTTGAGTTTACAAAATTAAATTGTTACAATGAGATAGGATTTTACATGGTCAATATAAATTGGTTTTACACTGTGGTCCCAGTATTAGAATTAGCCCATGCCATGTCTAACGGCGCATCCACACATGCCGGCGGCACGGCCGGCGGCAAGGCAGGTTTACGTGTCCTGCGGCACGCGCGGCTTTGGTTGCACAAGGCAGTCTGAGATGAGATAGAGAGAGATGAGAAGCAAACCCGGCGGCATGTGTGGATGCGCCATAAGGGGTGCGAGTGTATGTATATGCCGCATAGTCGAAAAATCATTGGGATTATAACATCTCCCACAAGTGGTAGATGTTGGGCCAGTAGTGGACTTCTTATAGGCTGAATAGAGTTAAATAGCGTCGCAATAGGTAGACTATTATTATTTGATAAATGTACTAATCCCCATTAGTTTTTAACATCTTGCTTGTGTTAAAGTAATCGATTAATTGTTGTTTTCCAGGAGTTGAACAAGCGGCAGCAGCAGCTGGAGCAGGCGCACGCGATGCTGCTGCGACACCACGAGAAGACGCAGGAGCTGGAGTACCGCCAGCAGAAAGGGGTCCACGCGCTCAGGTCAGTCACACCTGCACTCACACACCATACACCATACACCATACACAACAAGCGGCAGCAGCAGCT
This sequence comes from Teleiodes luculella, assembly GCA_948473455.1. Classification (NCBI taxonomy): domain Eukaryota; kingdom Metazoa; phylum Arthropoda; class Insecta; order Lepidoptera; family Gelechiidae; genus Teleiodes; species Teleiodes luculella. The sequence continues at coordinate 6,007,181 of OX419600.1, read as the reverse complement.
GGAGCAGGCGCACGCGATGCTGCTGCGACACCACGAGAAGACGCAGGAGCTGGAGTACCGCCAGCAGAAAGGGGTCCACGCGCTCAGGTCAGTCACACCTGCACTCACACACCATACACCATACACCATACACCATACACAACAAGCGGCAGCAGCAGCTGGAGCAGGCGCACGCGATGCTGCTGCGACACCACGAGAAGACGCAGGAGCTGGAGTACCGCCAGCAGAAAGGGGTCCACGCGCTCAGGTCAGTCACACCTGCACTCACACACCATACACCATACACAACAAGCGGCAGCAGCAGCTGGAGCAGGCGCACGCGATGCTGCTGCGACACCACGAGAAGACGCAGGAGCTGGAGTACCGCCAGCAGAAAGGGGTCCACGCGCTCAGGTCAGTCACACCTGCACTCACACACCATACACCATACACCATACACAACAAGCGGCAGCAGCAGCTGGAGCAGGCGCACGCGATGCTGCTGCGACACCACGAGAAGACGCAGGAGCTGGAGTACCGCCAGCAGAAAGGGGTCCACGCGCTCAGGTCAGTCACACCTGCACTCACACACCATACACCATACACCATACACAACAAGCGGCAGCAGCAGCTGGAGCAGGCGCACGCGATGCTGCTGCGACACCACGAGAAGACGCAGGAGCTGGAGTACCGCCAGCAGAAAGGGGTCCACGCGCTCAGGTCAGTCACACCTGCACTCACACACCATACACCATACACCATACACAACAAGCGGCAGCAGCAGCTGGAGCAGGCGCACGCGATGCTGCTGCGACACCACGAGAAGACGCAGGAGCTGGAGTACCGCCAGCAGAAAGGGGTCCACGCGCTCAGGTCAGTCACACCTGCACTCACACACCATACACCATACACCATACACAACAAGCGGCAGCAGCAGCTGGAGCAGGCGCACGCGATGCTGCTGCGACACCACGAGAAGACGCAGGAGCTGGAGTACCGCCAGCAGAAAGGGGTCCACGCGCTCAGGTCAGTCACACCTGCACTCACACACCATACACCATACACAACAAGCGGCAGCAGCAGCTGGAGCAGGCGCACGCGATGCTGCTGCGACACCACGAGAAGACGCAGGAGCTGGAGTACCGCCAGCAGAAAGGGGTCCACGCGCTCAGGTCAGTCACACCTGCACGAGCACACCATACACCATACACAACAAGCGGCAGCAGCAGCTGGAGCAGGCGCACGCGATGCTGCTGCGACACCACGAGAAGACGCAGGAGCTGGAGTACCGCCAGCAGAAAGGGGTCCACGCGCTCAGGTCAGTCACACCTGCACGAGCACACCATACACCATACACAACAAGCGGCAGCAGCAGCTGGAGCAGGCGCACGCGATGCTGCTGCGACACCACGAGAAGACGCAGGAGCTGGAGTACCGCCAGCAGAAAGGGGTCCACGCGCTCAGGTCAGTCACACCTGCACGAGCACACCATACACCATACACCATACACAACAAGCGGCAGCAGCAGCTGGAGCAGGCGCACGCGATGCTGCTGCGACACCACGAGAAGACGCAGGAGCTGGAGTACCGCCAGCAGAAAGGGGTCCACGCGCTCAGGTCAGTCACACCTGCACTCACACACCATACACCATACACAACAAGCGGCAGCAGCAGCTGGAGCAGGCGCACGCGATGCTGCTGCGACACCACGAGAAGACGCAGGAGCTGGAGTACCGCCAGCAGAAAGGGGTCCACGCGCTCAGGTCAGTCACACCTGCACGAGCACACCATACACCATACACCATACACAACAAGCGGCAGCAGCAGCTGGAGCAGGCGCACGCGATGCTGCTGCGACACCACGAGAAGACGCAGGAGCTGGAGTACCGCCAGCAGAAAGGGGTCCACGCGCTCAGGTCAGTCACACCTGCACGAGCACACCATACACCATACACAACAAGCGGCAGCAGCAGCTGGAGCAGGCGCACGCGATGCTGCTGCGACACCACGAGAAGACGCAGGAGCTGGAGTACCGCCAGCAGAAAGGGGTCCACGCGCTCAGGTCAGTCACACCTGCACTCACACACCATACACCATACACCATACACAACAAGCGGCAGCAGCAGCTGGAGCAGGCGCACGCGATGCTGCTGCGACACCACGAGAAGACGCAGGAGCTGGAGTACCGCCAGCAGAAAGGGGTCCACGCGCTCAGGTCAGTCACACCTGCACGAGCACACCATACACCATACACAACAAGCGGCAGCAGCAGCTGGAGCAGGCGCACGCGATGCTGCTGCGACACCACGAGAAGACGCAGGAGCTGGAGTACCGCCAGCAGAAAGGGGTCCACGCGCTCAGGTCAGTCACACCTGCACGAGCACACCATACACCATACACAACAAGCGGCAGCAGCAGCTGGAGCAGGCAAATTAACATAATGTAATTTGATCTGTAGATATGGGTCGAATTCCCCATGTTCACCATTCACCTACACTGACTGACTTACTGATTTCTCCAATGTCAGCGGCTGCCAACAATGAGGAAGGTTCTACAAGTACTTAAAACCGTCCAATAACTGGTCTTTACACTATTGACACAATGAGCTGATTTCAGCAACTCGACATCTAGCGCGCCTGTCTTGTGTCACAGAAGAAAATAAAAGTACTAACCCGTACAGAAAGGATACTCACCTTAAAAGACCGAACTAAACCGACCGCACTAAAAAGAGTTCCCCGCCCGCCCGAGCCCCCCACGCCCCGCACCCTGCAGGCGCCGCGGGACTCTGACAGGGGTGTTTTATGTAGCGTTTCAGTGTTTGACTTGTATTGATATTCAGTTGTTATTCAAAAAGCAGTAAGTAGGTTGTCAAAACGCGTTTGCTGTATGGAATGTCCGACTTGCTTGTGTGTTAAGTCGTTACACTATTGGAGTAGGTAAATTGCTAAGCAATTCTAAATAGCATTATTCGTTCTATTTACTGTACAGACGGTAATGTTGTGTATATTGCAGGGAGGAGCAACTAGCCAATCAGCACGCGACGGAGCTGGCCAACCAGCGCGAGTACATGGCGCGCGCAGAGCACGAGCTCAGGAAGAAGCACGCGCTGCAGCTCAAACAGCAACCCAAGAGCCTCAAGGTAAATATTACACCACATCCACTTTGTAGAAAGCCAGGAAAAGGTCAGGAAAGGTCAAGTATCAGAAGAAAATACCTACATTACGATGTCATGATGTCTTGTATCAACGCGCTAGGCCGAGGTCAAAGGTTCACTCTCTACCTTGGTGTATGACTACTTTGGTGTAGATCCCGCCGCGAGCTCGCAAGTCCGGTAAAGAATAATACGTCTATATAGCGACACAAGCATAGGTCAATTTTAAAAAAGGAAAACTCAGAAGGCCGAAAAATTGGTAATTCCGAAAAATCGTGTTTAATTCAGCCGGTAATTTTTTCAATCTTCGATTCATCTATGGAAGATCAGCCTATGTCGTAACATAGTCTTTCGGTCTACTTTAAATATTGTCAAGAAGAAAATTGTGATGGTGACCATCTGAATTATTAAAGAAAAAACTGTGTCCCTATAGATAGATACTGCATGTGCATGACAGGTTTTACTAAAAAAAATCGAACTCTATATTATTAATAGCTTTTTTCCTATTCAGTTATCATGCTATATTCTATTTATTTTTATACAGAGTAATAGCAGCTTTGGCCGTTTATGTTTCAGCAAAAAGAGACGCAGATACGAAAGCAGTTCCGTGAAACGTGCAAGATACAGACGCGCCAGTACAAGGCATTGAAGGCGCAGATATTACAGATGACCGCTAAAGTAAGTCACCATTTAATGTGTTACACTATTTGTGTCATTAATGTCGCAGAGCGGCCAGACGGTGGCCAAGTGGCTAGGGACGTTGACTTCCATTCAGAAGTTTGCGAATTCAAACCTCTGCACGCACCAATGTGTTTCTGATTTTCGAATTATTACGTTTATTCGACGCTCTTACGGTGAAGGAAAACATCGTGAGGAAACCTGCACACACCTGCAAAGAAATTCAAAGGTTGTGTGTGAAGTTGACCAACTCGCTCTGGGCCAGCGTGGTCAACAAAATAAGGCCTATTCACTCTGATTTTAGGGTAGGCTCGAGTAACCGAGAGAGATGTTAATACAATAGCGCAGTTGTTTTTCAAACTAGGATTTAAGATTTTACAAAACTGACAAAATCAAGCTAATAAATATCAGGACCATAAACTATTCGTGATTACTTCATTAATAAGACCTCAAAACAGCTGATTTCTGATATTGGATATATTTATGATAACAAAACAAGTTGGTACAAATTGTCTAATCTATTAATGTCTGCACAACTCGCGTAGCAAATAGACTTGCACGTTAACATGAATTCATTATAATTAGTGGGCATGGTATTTGCAGGACCAGCAGAAGGAAGTGATAAAGACCCTAAAAGATGAGAAGAGGCGGAAACTGGTGCTGCTAGGAGAGCAGTACGACCAGTCCATCAGCGAGATGCTGCAGAAACAGACCGTGCGCCTCGACGAGAGCCAGATGGTAACGTAACACATCCACACCGCACATACCTTCCTGGTACTATAGATAGATAAGACAAGTATTATTTGACAAAAACACGGTATAAACGGCGCTAAAAGAAAAGAAATACAAATAGGCATATTCGTGTTTATGGTGTTTTACTCTGTTTCATTCATAATATAAATCCTGATGTCACTGCACATACCTCTAGATAAGACAAGTCTTATTTGACAAAAACCACGGTATAAACGGCGCTAGAAGAAAAAAAATACAATTGGCATATTCGTGTTCATGGTCTGTTACTTTGTTACATATAAATCCGGACAAAAGTTCATTTACCTCTCTCTTTTCTTCAAAGTTATTAAAAATAACGTAACGCCAAAATGTGTGGCAAGGTGACACACTCACTACTACGGTATGTCAAATTACGTATTTTGCCATAATTTCCTATAGTTTTATCGTATCGTTAAAAATAAATGTGCGCATTGTATACAGGCGTCAATGACCTTTTGTCCGGATTATTATGAAATAAACTCATAGCTACAAAGATAAATACCATGCAAATACTAGTGAAAAAAATTTCAAATTATACAACGTTAACCACCACTTTAAATCATAATAGTCATAAAAACAACCGTGAAAGCTTTATAGCCTTATGGCCGGAGCAGACCGGATGCGTATGTGTAGACATAAGCATAGACGTGTACGTACCACTGAGTTACGACACCGCACACACAAACGTCTTTCGAGTGTGGACGTCGTGCGTCGCGCGTTCAGTACAATCATCCGCGTCCGTCTTTTGTTTCACCCGCCTTGCTGCCTGTGATTGTATGCGTAAGTTACGCAAGCGGTGTGTCTTTTCTCATACAGTTCCATACATTACAACTCCGTGGTACGTGCACGTCAGATCAGCTCCAAAATGAAAATGTTGATTCTACAGATCATGATCAATTTTAACAGTGTTTAATTGTGGTTTCCAGATGGAATGCCAGCAGTTGAAGATGCAGCTGGAGCACGAGCTGGACATGCTGACAGCCTACCAGAGCAAGAGCAAGATGCAGGCGGAGGCGCAGCGCAACCGGGAGCGGCGCGAGCTCGAGGACAGGGTCGCCGTGCGCAGGGCACTGCTCGAACAGAAGGTAACTATACCTGTAACATGCAGGCGGGGGCGCAGCGAAAGGCAAATTTTAGTCAGTAAGCTTTTAAATAACGTCCTTTTAGCGTTTTCCCGATTTTATTACATTTGTATAGCTTTTATGTTTATCTTATGTATAGGCTATAAGTTACCCATGAAAATAAAATAAATAACTTAATGGTGTTTGTGTGTTTGTCCGTATGCAGATGGAGTGCGAGTGCGCGCAGTTCGTGGCGGAGCGCGCCGAGCGCACGCGCATGCTGCACGAGCGGCACGAGCGCGAGCTCACGCACTTCGACAACGAGAGCGCCAGGCTCGGCTTCAGGTGACTAACATACTTATATACAGTTTGGCTATTGAACGTAGACTATCGATGAAATTTAAAAACATTGTACTGGCAACCTTAGAGCAACGCGGCCCTTCCTACCGGCTGGAAACAAAGTTACATAGAAAAAAGAAGTATCAAATTAGGTAAACCCGTTGCTACGATGATTTTTTTCAAATTTGCTGCGTTGTTTCATCGTCTACTTTCAATAGCCAAACTCTACCACATACACGAGACTTGAAAATTTACAGCTATGGTCTGTTTCATATAGATCCGGACAAAAGTTCATCTCTCGTTCTCTTTCTTTCGTGAAAGTTATTGAAAATAACGTAACGCCTAAATGTCTGGCAAGGTCACACGCACAGTCGCGCACCCCGCTTTTTAGGTAGTATTGTTACTTCCCAAGGAAAGCCCCAATATGCCAAGTATCATTAAAATCGGTTCAAAAGTTTTAGATGAGAACTAATTAAATCTGTCTTCTTTATGATATACTAGCGACCCGCCCCGGCTTCGCACAGGAAAATGGTTATTGTGGGTTATCCCTAAGTATATTATGCATGTAATATACATTACTAGCGACCCGCCCCGGCTCCGCACGGGAAAATGGTTATTGTGGGTTATCCTTCAGTATATTATGCATGTATTATACATATAAACCTTCCTCTTGAATCACTCTATCTATTAAAACGCATCAAAATCCGTTGCGTAGTTTTAAAGATTTAAGCGTACAAAGGGACATAGGGACATAGGGACATAGGGACGGAGAAAGCGACTTTATTTTATACTATGTAGTGATAAACCTTCTTCTTGAATCACTCTATCTATTAAAAGAAACCGCATCAAAATCCGTTGCGTAGTTTTAAAGATTTAAGCGTACATAGGGACATAGGGATATAGGGACATAGGGACACAGAAAGTGACTTTGTTTTATACTATGTAGTGAAGTACCTAGTAGACAAGCAGACAAATGTGTGAACAAAGAGGCACAAAATCTTTGTACAAATATTTGTCATGTATGCAGCCAACTGAATGTTAATTGGTTGATTGCAGCGCCATGGCGATCGCGGAAGGCAGCCGGGAGTACGGGGACGAAGAGCAGTCCCTGTCGGGGTCGATGCTCTCTCTCGCTCACTCCAACTCGTCCGCCAGCTTCCCCGCCGGCTCGCTCTAACCCGCCCCCGCCCCCCGCGGTGTGATGCTGTTGCCAGGACAATCCCGACCCTACCGTACTACATGTAGGTACCACTTTCTAAAATATCTACATTTATCGGTCTTACTGCGGCTCGCGATCAGTTGGGGCTAACATCGTGCCATCTCTTTCTCGTAACATGTTTGTCGCTCCTTTATTACGGCACGCCCTAGTTACAATAACTGATCGCAATATTTATAAAGGACTTTTTGGTGTCAATTTTTTTGTTACTTTTAGTTTGTCGTTATACTGTTTGATAGATAATTATGATCAAAACCACTTCAGTTGTAAATTATTTTAGGCAGGAAAATTAAAACTATGAAGTATATTTACTTTTAATATAATGCAACAAGGCTTTTGAAAGAGGCCATTACTGGGACGATTTTTTTCTAACTTGTCTATTTTTTTATTTACACAAATCACAGTTTGCGATTGGTAAAAATAAAAAATAGACAAGTTAAGAACCACCACAGACGAGAGCCTCGTTGCATGTTTGAAACGCTTGAATTGTATAAATTATTAAATGAATTTACTTAAAGTTTATTAGTGGTACTAAGATCGCTGAAGCTTTGCTGTGATAGTTAGGGCATTGCTTAATATTATGGAACCATTCTATAGTTTTGATCATTGGTAGATATTGGAGTGTTGGAAAATTACCTACCTCACTACTTAGTAACGTGAACGTTAGTGGCGTTCTGGCAACAGCAATAAGGTTCATAATTCTGTAATCGTACTGAGACTGCGCCCTCCCAAAATTAATATGTAAAAAAACAGCTGAAGTACGAATTTTTTTAAATCGATAGGAGCGAGCCTAATTTTATTTGTTATTGTATGGGATGTGGTTTTAAATTAAAGTTGTTTTATAGAGTTTGTCTATTCAGAATTGGTTAGGTGGAAACTGCGTCCCATATTCTTACGCCTGTGTTACGTCTTCCAAGTGAGAAACGGCAGTATTGTAGCGGGAGGGAGGGCATTTCCTACTCTACACTATTAAGTTTATTAATTACACTCCATAATTTTACAAAACCCTAACACATTGAGATATGACCTGATACTTTTGGAACAGTGGTTTATTGGCATACCCAGCTGCTAACATTTTTGTTTAATTTTATATTGACTGTCGCATTATGCAAACATTTTATTTATTTACTTAAAATGTTATGTTAGGGGTTTGATTTTGCACGGTCACTCGCAATGTATCACTAATCAATCATCTCGTTATAAGCCAGTGACATTTGGACACAAAGAAAGAGTGTCTTCATTTATCAGTACACTTTTTTGATTGCTTCGAAATTCTCACTATCAAAACCAATGTTCCAAACAATAAATAAGGTTTAAAGCTAAATAAGTAACTCACTGTTACAAAAGTAACTGGTATATTCAATGTGTTGTGGTGTGTACAGTTACGTGTTTCGGGTAGTACAGTGTCACAGATTATACACGAATAGCTTAACCTATTGCCTCACGAGTGTTTGAGCCTGTGTTTGCAGCGCGCCCGAAACACGAGCCTGCTAGTCAACCGGCTTATATTAAACAAGGGTGCTAGTGCCGATTTCAACAACAAACATAACCGTTGGTTAGTATTTAAACGGCCGTTTGGCATTAATTTTGTATGAAAATCAAATGTCAAATGGGCGTTTAAACATCATGTCTTGGTTGTGTTGGTTGGTGAATTGAATACAGGTAAATTTTAACGTGTGTTCATTTTACTTTAAAATCAAATTTTCAAGAAAAATATTCGTGAGACAGCACCGTTTACGGTCATTTATAAAAATCATTTTCATATGTCATGTCATGTCAGACAAAACGTGACTGATTCATTGTAAAATTATGACTTAATACAATAAAATGCAAAATAAATTGTAAAATCACCCCTGATTAACATTGCCGGTTGATTAATTAAATACTAAGTTGGTATGAAGTTTGTTTGTGAGACTTGTGTGTTATTTAAAAGCAGTGATGTGAGAATGGTACGCTTTTCTATTAGAAATTTTAACTTATGACCCACTCCGTCAAATTCGCTCGTCCAAACTAAAATAATCACAACACTTTGCATGTTTTAAAGTATAAACAATTGTAATCTTAATTAATTCGTTGGAATAACGTCTCGATCTCTTAGGAATAAGGGTTTTAATCTTCAATTTGTAGATTTAATCTAACTAAAGTAATAACAATTGGATCGAATAAAGTTAGGCCGTCCATCACTAAAGCAGCACCGGCGGCGAAGCGACGGAGCGGCGTCCTTAGAGCTGCATTACAATTAACTAGTACTTTAAGGGAATTAGCTCACAAATCTACGAAATTAAGCTGTACTAACTTAAATGCATCCTTACACATTAAAATAAACCATGCTAAAATGTTATAGAGATTTGTGAGAAAGCCCCCTTGTCTACTCTTGTATAACATTGTAGTCTACCTAGTGGTTCTATCCCATTTCTCGTCTTGACGCCTTCCACAGCTGTTCGGGGTGGTAAATTAAAGGTGAACTGGTCAAAATGATATTTTAAGGTAAACTTTGTAGTGTAACCAAGGAATGTTAATCCTCAAGTGTACGCTTCACGAGTTGGAGAAGGCATTACTTAGGTAGTGGAGCCGCGCCTGCCCCCGCCCTGCCTCTCCCCGCACGGAATATTTCCCCACTTTTTAGATAGTCCAAATTATAATGTTCATATCATTAGTTTTTACTTTAGGGACAATATCTCAATTAACAAGTTAAATTCATGCGCACGTATTATTTCTTTTATTAACCAGTTAGAGTTTTTTTTTGTAAATTTAAACCTCGGTACCAATGCAACTGTTTATGCTTACGTTAGAACATTTTTAGATATTTAATAGTAGTATGCTTGATTGAAAGGTGCAGGTGCTGTGTGTGGATGCTGTATTCAACTGCCAATTACGTTTTGTAAATATAAAGTATATATTATAACATTAGCGAGCACACGTTTTGCCTTAGGGAGCGGCGCGGCGGCGCGGCTCCGGCGTTTGTACATAGAGAACAATAATATAAAGTTATTATACATAGTTTGTTACATTTGTAAGGTGCGAGCGAGTTATGTGTACATTGGGAGAGCGCGCGCCCCGCAGCCCGCGTGTAAGGCGCTGCGGGGGCCAATATGTGCTATTTTCTTTATCTAGTGTCCTAATACACTATTGTATTGTCTGCTAAGCTTACCAGTCATGTATGTATAGACGATTACATAATTATTTAATTTAACGCAGATTTTAGTCATAAATATCCAAATTTAGTTAAATGCTATTTTTTAAAAGTAATTTTTTATTTGTATTATTATTATCTTCCTATATCACATTGCTTGTAAAGTTGTAGCATCACACCATGTGATCGTTTTGTATTATTTGAACCCCTCTACAAATATTAATATAAGGTGTTCAGAGTTCGACACGAAATAGAAATTATAAATTATTATATAAAAATGTTGATCGAAATTTTAGCTGTTTTAAAAATTACATTTTGGCAATGCCAAGCATTTTGTTGTATTAGTCACATAGAAAACCGCAATTAATTCAGCTAGCTAGATGTATAGTAAATGCTTGGCATTGCGAATTGTTTATAAAGTATTGTAGCCCCGACACTCCCGACCTGACCTGACCAAATAATTGACAATAATCTCTAGACACAGCCTGACCTCGACTCGTCATCTCTCCCTGTAAATACATTAGGAAATGTGCAATCTTTGACCGCGTCTGCACTGCCATGCAACTATATACCTTAACATCTAAAACTTAGGACATCTCTTCAATGAATCAGTCGAGCAGGCATGACAGTGTGTTCGCGGTATTCCTTTCGATCTCTCTTAATTTTTAAACAATTCGTCACTATCTATCGCAAAATGACAAATCCAGTGCTGGTATCTAGTAGCTTCTCTTAATTTACCACCTAGGATTTCAGTTTCTTCTAGTCATTAGAAGTATTACTTACAATACACAATGAGAAAAAAGAAACTTGTGACGTGATTAAAATGTTTTATTGAAGGTTGAATACAACAATTTATACATGATTATATAAACACTAATTTCATTTAACTGAAGCTGTGAAAACCAGCGCTGGGTTTTAAAATAATCCTAAAATAATATCTGGTACCGAAGCACTTAAGGAATTGAATTGTAAGCTGTAACTTCGCTTGCGTGCAATAGATGGTCGGTATTTAAACTTAGGCGCGTAGGTATCCGCTCGCTAATAGATCTCAGCGCAAAGCCATGCAGACGATTGATCAGAAACATGTTAGAATATAAATCAAAGTTCTGGTTAGGGTTCCAGTACTTCCGAGTTGTCAAGTATCTCTGGTTAGTGATAACTTGGAAGGGTTTATGGATGCATTTGTTGGACGTTTACAATACAGATTGATTAGTTCTGCTCGAGGCTTGGCGCGAGAATAGTGCGTAGAACGCGTCTTTCCTTCCTACCTCCCACCACTTAGATGTCTAGAGTGCGTTCTGTGGCTACGAGCGTAGTTGTTTGGGTAAAATTTAACCCGTTTGAGTTGCAACCGAGCCACTGAACGATCGAGTTGTTTTTATAACCTCAAATATTTGACGAGAGAAAATTCTTCTCCTGTCTCAATTGTTTTCTACTTTTATATACATTACAGACGTATTAGACGTCTGTGATATACAAATTTAACAAAATTATTCTAAAGTAACTACGAAACAAAATGGCGGGCTTTTTGAGTCTTTTGACTTTGACATAAATTGCAAGCTTTAAACGTCAAATAGCTGTCAGAGTAAAAATTAACCATCTCATTAGACGGTTGTTTGGTTGTTTGGCTCTGAGCCACGGAACGGGTGAAACTACGCTCTGACAGCTGTCAGGGTAAAATTTCACCGAGCCACGGAACGGTTTAGAGCGCGCACCGAGCGCGCTCGAGTGCACTCGTACGAAGCCACTGAACGCGCCCCTAGAGTTAAGACTTCACCCTCGACACTTCTACCGACTTTATTATTATTACGATATAGAAGTACCAAACTCGTAGTTAGCGATCACGTATTATTGTATGTACATTGTAACTAAATAATTTTTATATTTTACCATTGTATAGTCGTTAGTTAGCAATATTGTGACAGAGGTGTGACAAGGCTCGCGCATGCGCGGCGCCATTGTTGTTTTCTTTTTATTTTTTGTTATATATTTAAATAACACAATCGACTTGTAGTTTTAATAATTATTATCATTAATTATTATATTGTAATATAATCTTATTAATGAAAAAATCAAACTGAAAATAAATAGAAAGGAAATATTTTTGTCTTTCCTTACACTTAACCTATAGAATAAGTGAAACAACTTGTTTGTAATGATTAAAAAATCTACTTTATTGTAGTTTTTACGCTTAAAGAAAACATGAAACAAAAAGTAACAATAGGTATAAATTCAAAGTACACTTACTAATAAATGATTTTGATAGACAATTTCCTTACAATATATGACTTCATTTAGATTTATAAATGCTTTAAAAGAAAATTGTAAAATTTATAATTTGTCTTAAAAACTAAATCTGCATTCTCATATTTGATAATAGTTTAAAATACCGCGCTTTTTAAATCTAAATAATAGTTGCGGTTTAATTGCACCTAACTTTCTGCGTACATACTAAGTACAAAACTACCCAGTCACACTGAGGTAACTGTATTTCGTGTTCATTTCACTTTATGGCTGAAGTTGTCATTGTTATTTACGTGCATTTAGTGCGACGTGAATGTTTATGATATCTACACGAGTTACATATCGTTCTCACCTCGGTGATATTGGCATTCTTTCCATACGACGACAGTTCGACAGGGTTACATGCATTTCCGTAATAATATTACAATTTCCCAGATTGTCGTTGGAACACGGATGATGCTAGCAACAGCAAACTAGTTTTAAAGACTAGCTTTTCTAGGCAAGATAACCTACACGAATGTCAGTAAGCCATTCCTAGAATTTTTTAACTACACAATAAATGCATTGACATTCATAATCAACACATTTCACCTAATCACGTCTTGTGCAGGCCTAAAGGTCTTGCCATCAGGCCATAAAATAAACAAAAAAAAACTTGTGCAAAATATTGTAAACAAGTGTTTTTATGAATGAAGATTTTTAAGTAGTATGATGTTTATAAAAGATAATGATCTTCCAAATTAATGTTCTATTTTGACAAAAAATACTTTCTTTGGGGACATTTTCTTAAGTTGTCTTATTAGGTACTTAATTTGCATTCGGATCTTTTCGTTCTCAATCCACAAATTTCCTACCGGAGTAATTGGTAGTTTCATGTTATTATCAACGCTATAAATATTTTCAAGTGCTGTCTCATTCCATCCCTAGTGGCGATTAGGAATTCCACATTTAAAAAAAGTGCAGTGGGTAGATTTCTTTTCTAAACTACTCCTACAACATTTCAGTTTGATTACTTTAGTATAAATCAGTTAACCACTTTAACCAGTTAATATTAAGAACTATAAAATCTGCAAATAAACGTACAAACCGTACTAATATATACCCAACGAACGAAATGTGACAGGACAGCAGTCCTGGTAGCATGAAGCTCTTACATAAGAGATTTTCTTCCCCTTATCTTTCAAAATGCTTTGAAATGCTTTGCTCGCCGTGTTAGAGTATATTTTTTATACTCTCGTTATAGGAGCCATGTCAGAAACTTTCGGTGGTTCAATAATTTTGACACTAGAGTTTGTGAAACCACACGATAAGCAACCATTCTCTAAAAATCCTCTACCCCAGCGATTGTTGTAATACAAAATAGTTGCCATGTTAGAATAGGTGTTATATTATCATTTCTTTCTGTACGTTTATTTGAAAAAAGAATATGGATTTGACGGCGCTTGTTTTTGTTTAGTGTTGAGTGTGGTCACAGAAGAAAATAATAGTACTAACCCGTACAGAAAGGACACTCACCCCCCCCGCACTAAAATGAGTTCCCCCCCCACGCCCCGCACCCCGCAGGCGCCGCGGGACTGGGGTGTATAACGTTTCAGTGTTTGACTTGTAATTGATATTCAGTTGTTATTCAAAAAGCAGTAGGTTGTCAAAACGCGTTTTCTGTATGGAGTGACCGACCAGTGGCTATGATCCAAGAAAATATCTTCAGTCCTTGGAAGATTATCAGCTCTTTTCGTCGTTGAAAGGATCAATCAAGTAACGTATTTGTGGCGGGGGTTTTTATTGTTTAGTGTTGAGTGTGGTAGTTGTAGTGTTGTTACTGCGTGGGCGAGAAGACGGTTGGCTCGAGTATGCGGCAGTGCATCTCCCGGATGAGCGGCACGGTGTAGGCGACGCACTCGTCCCAGCCGGGGTTGCGCCACGTGTTCTCGCGGGTCTCGCGCCGCGCCTGCAGGTCCTTGTAACCTGCGCATACGCACACAACATGCATACCCTTCATACTGATTCACCATTGCAACAATAACAATTATTTTTAACCCCCGACACAGAAGAAAATATAGTACTAACCCGTTCAGAAAGGACACTCACCCCCCCCGCGCCAAAATGAGTTTCCCGCCCGATATAGCGCCCCACGCACCGCGGGACTCCGCCGCCGGTGGTGTTCGGGGGTGTTTTACATAGCGCCTAGCGCCATTGACTTGTAGTTGATATTCAGTTGTTATTCAAAAAGAAGTAGCTTGTCAAAACGAATTCTCTATACGGAGTGACCGACCAGTGCCCCCGACGAAAAAGAGGGGTGTTATAAGTTTTACGTGTGTGTCTGTCTGTCTGTCTGTGGCATCGTAGCTCCTAAATGGATGAGCCGATTTTGATTTAGTTTTCTTTGTTTGCAAGGTGTCACTCCACAATCGAGTGTGTTCTTAGCTATAATCCAAGAAAATATCTTCAGCCAATTGAAGATTATCAGCTCAATCCTTATTGAGATAGTGTAAAAAAATAAAAACCATGTCTTTAAAAATACTAATACGCAAAAAGACATCTGATAAGAAAATTATCAACATAAGCCTAAAACTGTCTGCGACCAAAGGGGATCTATTTTGGTCAGCCCTCATTAGCTAAATAGCCTTGTCCAGACCGACAGCTTTGAAGAAGCCTTAGAAGGTACCAATGCTCATGTGCGGATCAATCAAAGTTGTATCAAAAAGTATGGAATCAATAATGTATGAGAATATTAGGATTTCGATTTTCATCCTAACAGACATAATATGAAATACGAAGAAATCCGGCTAACTGGTCCGCGAAACTACTCGTAAAATGGATATGAGAGTTGGAGAATACTTACACCAGATATGGTGCACGTTGTAGAGGCGTCCTATCTGCGAGAAGTATGCGGAGAAGGCCTCGTTCTGCGAGCGGCGGTACTGCAGGCCGCGCGCCCAGTTGTTACCCCACTCGATCATCGTGCCCGGCTTCAAACTGCAACAAAACAACATTTAATTAAAGAAAGGAAACATTCAATTTTCCGTATTCGAAAATAGCGTTTGTTCCCACTAGTTCTATTGAACAGTTCCATGATGGAACTAAGAATACTACAGTAGGCTTACTACGTAACGCACGTTTGTTATATTTTCGAGCTTCTCCCACTGTACGAGGTGAACCTACAGACAAGAGATTAAGAGGAGAAAAAGCTCGTAGTGCGCAGTCATTTTGGCGTTCAGGAACTAATTTTTCTGTCTTTTTCTAGAATGTCTAATTAGTTCTGTATTCGGCTATAATGTATGAAGTTACGAGATTCCATTCGCAAATGGTGAATCTGGAAAACGTGCTTAAAAATATTTTTAAAATGAGTTACTTATATGATGAAAATGCAAATGAGGGGAGGGATCTAACTAAATGAACAGTTTGGAGTGGAAAGCAGTAGTCAGTTTCTTTTAAAAAGCTGAATACGGAAAGTAACCGTTCGTTACGCTTTCATGACTAAATAGCTGCTCAGATTTCAATAAAAATTCTTAGGGAACAACGCGACGAAATACATGGGTTACTTTTTACCGCGGGAAAATGCTTCATTCCCACAGGAAGAAATATAACATTGGTTAGCTCTATCAGTGTTATACGTATTTCTATAGATTAAATCTATACTAATATTATAAAGAGGAGTGATTTGATTGTTTGTTTGTATTCAATAGGCCCCAAAACTACTGAACAAATTTTAATGAAACTTGGTACAAAGATAAAATAGACCTTGGAGAGTAACAAAGGCTAGTTTTTACCGCGGAAAAATGTCTCATTCCCATGGGAAAAACTTAACGTGGGCGGACAGCTATATCAATAAAAATGAGTGAAGTGTGTACCTGTAGGTTCTGATTTCGTAGATGTTCTTCCCGGGGCGCGGCTCGGCGTCGGGCCAGAAGCTGAACTTGAGCAAATACTGAAGGTGGCGCGACCGCACCAGGGTGCCACGCTCCTTCTCCAGCGCGCGGTATTCCTGGATACAACAAAACAAGTCATTCATTATAACGTACTTTATGTGGCTCTTAAACACGGTCGATATTGCTTGCGTTTCAGCTTGAGCTGAATACGCGCATCTTTTCAGAATCCCTATATAAGTCAATTATGCTTTTGTCTGTTAGGACAAGATTTGTATGAACTTTTTGCAGCAGGTTCATGGTCCTGCTGTAAAAATGAGATATTCCAAGTAGAAACACCTCATTCTCATGGAAAAAAACATGTGAGTAAATCCGTAATGCGAACAGTTAATATACTTCAAATAAGTTTTAATCTGAAAAATATATTTCAGTTGGATATCAAGAGTTAAGAATCGCTAAACTTAAATGGCAATTGGCTGGGCACATTGCGCGTAGAACCGACGGCCGTTGGGGCAGAAAGGTTCTTGAATGGCGACCGCGCGCCGGAAGACGTAGTGTGGGCAGGCCCCCCACGAGGTGGACCGACGATCTGGGTCGCGGGAAGGCAGCGCAGGACCGATCATTGTGGAGATCCTTGGGGGAGACCTTTGTCCAGCAGTGGACGTCTTTCGGCTGAGATGATGATGATCAAGTCAAGAGTTAAACTAACTGGATTCTCCTTGAAGAGTATCTTGGCTTTGTCAATCTTCTCGAAGCCGCCGACGTAGCGCCACAGGTGTAGCGCCTGGTCGATGTCGCCCACTGAGACAGTCCAGGAGCCCACCAACTCACAGCCCAATTCCGCCTTTTGAGAGTGTACAAAGTCTACAGAAGTTTGGCTGTCAATGGAAAAGTTCATTAAAGTTTAACTACTACAACCCACTGTTAGACTTGTCATGACTCAAAAATAATTTTGTGATAGACTTAAATAATATTTAATGCCACTTAATATAAGAATATTGAAATTTATGTCACAACTCACAAGCAGATTTTAAAAATTAGAAAACTAAAAAAGTAATACACTAGAATTCAAATATATATTGACAAAATCCCAAAGGACACACCATGAACAACAACAAGAAGTTTAATTTTTGAATTAATTTCATAAAAGCATTTTGTTTATTTTAATTGAGATGTTAAATATTTAAATCCTCAACTCAAAATAACAGTTAAAAATTAGTTTCAAAAATTTTGACATTGAGTGGAGTGAAATTTTAACTATAAGCATAATGTAAGTAGATAAGATTTAAGGGCATTCATGATATTAAAATATTGTTTTAGCTAGCTTTTCGCCCGCGGCTTCGCCCGCGTTAAGTTTTCCCGTAGGAATGAGGTATATTCCCGCGGTAAAAGGTAGCCCATGTGTTATTCTGATGTTAAAGCTATATTATTGCAAAGTTTCATTAAAATCCATTCAGTATTTCTTGCATGATCCATCTGTTTATAATATAAGTAGGATTTACTTCTTTTGTTATATAGATTGGTTCCAAGAGAATTGTACAAGATAAAATGTATCTTGTAGGTGTGATAATGTTTAATAATGGCAAATAGATAAGAGATCAATTTCTCTGTGAACATTGATATATGAGGTCAAGGTTCCAAAGATAACAAAGTAGTAAACAACACTAAGCTCTCTCGTTAGCGGCGATCTAATACTCTGATCTATTTACAGATGATTGCATAAGAGACTATTATTTATTACCGTCAGCGACCAAACGCCGACGCAACCGGCGACTAAAGTAATATATAAAAACTGTAATCTGTAGATGTGATTACGTACTAGTTTTTCAGGTATTGGTCGACAGAGTCCGGCCTAATATTATGCGTGTGCAGTGCGTAGATGATCTCCTTGTCACTTAGCATACGACTGTGAGACTCCTTCGTCGGCTCGATCTTTCGCACCAACAACTTCGAAAGCCAGCTGTCTTCGGCATGCAGCCGCGAGCTCGTCGATAACAGTCTACAAAAATAACACCACTTTAATGACATTCCAAATATAAACGGTATATTCTGACCAAATAATACCAATGGAAAGTTACCTTGCATTTTTCGGAAATGCTGCACTCAAATGTAAAACTTTCTTTAGAGAACTCATCTTTCAGGTGAGATAATTAGTTAGACAACTTACAAACTGTTACCTAGTTACTTCTTATCATAACAATTAGGTAAATTGACAAAAACACTTGAAGGTTATCTAATAGAAATAAATAGATAGATTTCGTTCCGTCCGTCCGGCCGGAGAATTTACTACTACTATGGCCGGCCACAAGCAAACCAAAACCACAGTATAAATATAGTATGTACTACGTACATTACAGTAGGGTAACTTCGCGGTTTTCTGGGATTGAACGAATGAATGAATGACTTGCTGTAGGGTTGAACACTGACTGTTTTTCTTGACCACTTGTTAGGTTTGCAAATAATTACATAAAGACGTAAAGCCTGAACGAAGAAATAAAAAACCTGCTCTGGGGGCGCAATGTGTATATTTTTACGGCTATGGCAATTATAAAATTAGTTCCATTGAAAATCCACAATATGGCAAGGTTTTTTATTTCTTTAGTCAGGCTTTATTAAAATAACGACGTTTTACCTAAAAATAAAACGTGTATTAAACACTTACCTTATTCGAAGCCTAATAATAAATAATGAGATAAGCCATCGTTTCCGTTTCCCTTTTTGTCCCTTTCCTTTTCCGTTTTCTGTCTCTTTCGCTCTATCCACCACCACCAGCAGTGATCCGTCGCAGATGCGGCGGGATTATTTTTGAATCATTACGTCGTTGGTTGGACCACCAGGCAGCATTGAATTTATTAGGCTTCGAATAAGGTAAGTGTTTAATACACGTTTTATTTTTAGGTAAAACGTCGTTATTAAACATCTTGACCGTTATTCGAAGCCTAATAATAAATAATGAGAGACGTGTTTGTTATCGCCTGGTGGTGGTGGATGACGTCAATGTGAGTAGGTACTGAATTTGTGTAGTGACACATTGACATGAAGTAACTATGGAAAATTACTTTTAGAGGTACCTATAGGAATATTGTGTAGGTATTTGCAAACAATAAAATGATAAAGGTAGAAATTTACAAAACGAAATTTATTTCCATGTTTAATACATTTAATTATGTAATACATTTAACTTAATCATGTATATCTATAACAAACTGTTAAGAATAAGAACAAAATACAATTAGCGATTTGCACTACTGAATAAATGTGATAATGATTCAGAATCAGCATTGTTAACAGGGTTCAAAATTTTTCGACAGTAAAAGCGCTGAAATGTTTTTGCTGATTTCCAGTTACCCTTCGATAAAATATCATCTATTGGTGAATTATCTAACCAGCTCCTAGAAGCGACTGCAGCTCTAAAACTACCAGCAGACGCTTCAATACCAGATTCTCTCAACATGTTTTTTAACCAACCCGCAATAATACTTCTAGTAGCCGGTTTAGATTGACCACAAGTTGATATAAACAAATTTTCACAATTAGCAATACGCCTTCTATCTTGGCCAACATTAATTAAGCGAGTTATCCAATGTACAGGGTCTAGACTTTTATTATTAAAGTTACGTTTTAATTGCCAGCCGGATTGTTGATAATTTGACGAATCCGTCTTAGATCCAAAAGCCGGTAATAAAGTAATACAATCCCCGGACAAAATGCAATCATTGGGATTTACACGTAAAAGCGTCAAATCATGTACACGACGACCGGAGCAAAGTAAAAGAATGGACGCTGTACATTTAGAAATTTCATACAAATTGTTTGTATCGGGATTCAACTGAGATATGTGTTTTATTACTATACCAACGTTCCAAATAGGAGGTTTAACTTGCTTTGGTTTAGCAATAGCAATTGATTTTAAAATTCGTTTGACAAGAGGATGATTACTTAGCCGTTCTGTTGATTCTGGATTACATAAGGTTGAAACAACAGACTTGTGACATAATATAGTACTAAATGATAATTTCTCTTCTTGGTGCAAGTAGGCTAAAAACCTTGATAAATCCGATCCGCTAGGTTCATGGACAGAAATACTGTTTCTTTGTGCCCAAGCTGCCCAACGAGACCAAGCCGGTTTGTATGATTTTATCGTTGAAGGTCTCCAGCTGTTCATAAGGAGAACTTTCTCTTTTTCAGACCAATTGGCTAAATATTCATTCCACCCCCACATCTCCAGACTTCTAGGCACATTTCCGAAACTTTCTGAGGCGCGTATCCGGTCGATGTGTCCACTAAAACTTGGGGAAGATTTCTGATGGTCCATGGAGGAGCCGAAGCTCTGGACTTGAGGTCTGGCCTCCAAAACACACGATCCCATTTCGGAGCGACAATCAGAAATGTACCCTGACATTTGTTTAAGTGTTGTAGTATCTTGGGTATTAAGAAGGGTGGTGGGAATACCCATGCGAGGGGGTAATTCCATGTCCGTGATAGGGCATCGTGAAATTCTGCTTGGTGATCTTGGTAGTCCATGGAGCAGTATCTGCGAACAACGCGAGTAATTCGGGAGGCAAATAAGTCGATCAAGGGAGTTCCCCACTTCGCAAATATTGGAATTGTCGCCTGCGGTAGAAGGTGCCATTCTGGAATCGCCCGGAGACGTGATAGTCGATCGGCTTCGACGTTGTATGCTCCTGGAATGTAGTGAATCACAAGGTTGATGCAAAGAGAGTCTGTCAAATCTAAGATTCTGTGTGTTAAATCTATCAACTGCAACGACTTGGTTCCGCCTTCGTTTCTGAGATACGATACTGCTGTTTTGTTGTCGCACTGCAGGTGAACGGAAGAATTCTGGAGGTTCTGACCGTGCTCTTCGAACACTCTTAGTATTGCAAGTAATTCTTTGTGATTGCAATGCAAACTGGCTTCCTGAGGTAACCAATCTCCTGACAAGAATTTGTTGTTTACTTGTGCTCCCCAAGCGAGATCCGAGGCATCGGTGACAACGTAGTTTGTCGGGGAAGGCACATGAATTGGTGTGAAATCTTGAACATGAAGCATCCACCATCTCAATTCCTTCAGAACTGGATCTGGCAATGGAATGTCTTCGTCTGTCGGTCTCTGTGCGTTTCTGATGCATAAATTCTGAAGACGTCGAAAGTTGAGTCTTCCACGAGGTATCACAAAACTGGCGAAATTCATGGTTCCGACTATTCTTTGTAGACTTTTTAGATTGATACTCTGAGATTCCATTATTCTGCTTATCATTGTGCTCAGCCTGACACACTTGTCTTTGGGAAGCATTTTTCTGTTGCTCGAGGGGTTCCACAATATTCCGAGGTATTCTAGCTCGCGGCACGGCTTCAAGACTGATTTGCTGTAATTTATTGTCCATCCTAGATATTGCAGGAAGTTCACAGTTTCGTGCACTTGTCTTTGTAGCGTTTGAAAATTCTGGTTTGCCAGTAAATAGTCGTCCAAGTAGACAAGAAGACGTATTCCTCTTTCTCGAAGAGTCTGAGCAATCCAGTTGCTTACAGATGCGAAGGTTTTTGGAGCTGAACTTAACCCGAAGGGGAGACAATTCATTTGCAGCAATTCTTGATCGTATATGAGGCGTAGAAACCGTCTGTGTGATGGAGCTATCATGAGATGGAAATAGGCCTGGGACAAATCGATCTTCACAAGCCAATCGTCTGCTTGTAGGAATTCTGGTATTTTGTAAATGTTTATCAGCCTGAATGGACTGGTCGCAACGAAATAATTTAGTGGTTTGAGGTTGAAAATCGGTCTCATGGTTCCGTCTCCTTTTGGGATGAGGAACATGCGGGAGATGAAACTTGGTGTTGGAGGATGTACAGGGGACAACACTCCCTCGGCTTTCATCTTGTTTATCGATTTTGTCATTTCTTCTGAGATAGGCGTTTTTTGCTGGTTGTTGTGAATATCCGGTGTGTACAGAGGAGGTTTCTCTAAAAATGGGATACGGTAGTTTGAAATAATATCTAGCAGGTATTGAGGTGCTTGCATTTTTCTCCATCTGTCTAAGTATCCGGCTAATTGGCCGGCTATGAAGTGACTCGGTGAGTCAGCGTCGATTTGGCTTATCTCTCCTATCCCGGTGGGATGAGGGAGAGTTTCTGCGAGGACGGCGGCTTGCTGGTTGTTTGGCACCTCTACCTCGAAATGATCTGTGATTATAGCCAGAATTGGCTCCCCCACTATGTTTGTTATGCGTGTTAAATTTGTAATTATTCTTTCTATCTTTCATCTGAGCAGGAGGTTCTCGCTGAACAGATGCTGAAGTACTCGGACCGGTCTGCGTGGCAGGTACGCGATCTTTTTCACGCGGCCAGAACACTTTGCGCATGCCACCCGCTTTTTCAAGAACAGAAGTGAATTTTTCGGGTTCGAAAAGATTGTTACACGATGGTGGTATTCTACGTAACAAGTTTTTGTGCAGCGGGTCTTTAACGGAAGACAGAATTGTTTCTCTGCGTTGTTGTATTATTTCCGCTCTATGGCCACAAACCATTTGCAGTGCGTCGTTCGAAATTTTAGAGAATTCACCAGTAACAAAAATGTCGTGAATTTTAGAGTTGATCTCGTTAAATAATAAGCCATGCGAATCTTTGACCCAGGCTAAAAAGCTGCGAAGCTCCAGTTCCAGATGGTCTTTTTGTTTAAGAAGCGCAAAACTCATAGCAGCAAAAGCTTTCTCGGTATTGATGAGCGTACGCGAAGAATCGTAACGCTTAACCTCATCGTTAGCCTCTAGTTCTGTAAAACCTGGTGTGTGACGGTAGTGTTTTTGAACATCCGAGTATCTCACATTCCTCCAATCCGGGTCATCAAATCGTTGAATTGATTTCAAGTAACTTAAAAAGGACAGAGGAGTTTTTAACACGTCCGGTTCTTTTAATTTTGTGCCCATAGCAAGAGAAAGTTCAGGTTCTTTGTTCACATTCACGTCAATTTCATTATGCGAGCTCTCACTCCCGTAAAGATCACGACTCACATTATCATCTAAGTAATCTATGTCCGACCCCGAATCTTGTTCATTACCGGGTGCCGAAAGTAATTGCGTCTTTAAAGTAGTCACTTCAGCAATCAATTTATCTAACTTTTTAGTGTCGTGACGTGATTTGGATTTACAGTCACGACGACGGGACTTTTTACGGGTTGACCTAAATTCACTACTGCCTGAACTCGTTGACGAACTACTGCTCGATGAAGATGATTCCGAACTCGTACTTTCTCGACGTTTTCGCTTGCGTGAATTCTTATTTTTATTATCATCACCGCCCTGATTACTCGGTCCCGGTTCACTTTGATCCATATTAAACAATTTCACTAAAAGCAATTTAAATATTATAGTGGAAATACCTACACAAGCCGTGATACGAATCCAGACCTGTCAGAATTCGAGCCGGTATATGTATACCCGTAAACCACTCGACCACTGACAATGTCTTTTAACAAAGAAATTACAAGAGCACGAGACAAATTTTGGTGAATAAGTGCTACAACATAGATCGAACGGTACACACCGTTATTTAAATCACCGAAACACGTGCGCACTGATCTCAAAAAATAACACTTTTTAACAACTGTTTTTATTTTTGTACCGACATTAACCGAAGTGTTGTGCAAAATAACGGATATTCAAGATATTTTACCAAAGTTCGTGATACTTGCTAAGAAGTAAGAACATAATATCAAAAATAGAAAAATAAAAATAAAATCCAATAAAGTAAAAGGGACTGTCGTACATACCTGATTTAAACACTCAAGAAACAAAAAATTTTACCCGCTCAAATTGAGCTATTTCAACACAAATAGAAATTAATAAAATTAAAAATTATTTAAATTAATTAAAAATTTAAATTGAATTGTGATGCAGCAGCAGGCTCCAGGTACGACTTGACGGGACGGCAACAACGACGTCAATGATTCAAAAATAATCCCGCCGCATCTGCGACGGATCACTGCTGGTGGTGGTGGATAGAGCGAAAGAGACAGAAAACGGAAAAGGAAAGGGACAAAAAGGGAAACGGAAACGATGGCTTATCTCATTATTTATTATTAGGCTTCGAATAACGGTCAAGATGTTTAATGATTTATTTTGAATATAACAGCATCGAAATAAACACAATATTTCAATCTCTCGCGCTTTATCCACAGAAGAGAAATATGTACCTCTGACTCCGATTACTTTAATAGATAGCTACCTGTACTACAAGAAGTAGGTAGGTACATTCTTATTTACCAGTTACTAAGTTTAAAAAAACCTCAAAACACTAATGCATACATTATTATTGTAAACAATAAATCTTAACCTTACCGACTCACTTGGTAATTTAAAATATGAGATTCTGGTTTATTTCTTGATGAATATAAACATCCATACACGGAACAATATCTCCTGTAATTTGGCATTGTTTTATTATTTGTTTCTCTAAATCTCGCAAAAAATACTTAAATAGCTATTTTACGCCCATTTGAAAGAGCGCGCTACACCCCTGACTGTTGTGGGTGCTTGCACCCCGAAGTACCCCGAGATTTCGAAGCGCGCCAAAATGACACTTTTGTATGGAGTTACACTACGGTATACGGTGCCAAAACGATGCGTATAAAGAAACGTCTGACGTTTGTACGTTCCATTTCACGGACAATTTCGTCGGACTGTCAACAAATTATTTTATCTCACTCCAAACTCCAAATCCAAACGAAACGGTTGCAAAAAATTTCGTATATGCCTTTTTTAGATTGCATAATTAAAAAAAAAACTCAGTTCTCAAATCAAAGGAGTTTTACGCGGGAATCGAGAAGAAATGGTGGGTTCATTATTTCGTCCTGTATAAAATTAGTTTCTCATGGTATTTTTTTCTTTGCGATAATGTGCCGTTCGTTAACGAAGAACTATTCAATAAATAAATAAATAAATAAATATGTGGGACATCTGAAAGTAAGAATGAAAGTACAATGGCTGGTTAGCTAGCTGTAATGTAATGGGTGGTTAGCTTTTTCTGGTTTGATACCCTGCGTTGAACTCCGATGCCAATGTCATTAGAAGGAAAGAAAGGACCACCCTGTTGCATTGCATTTCAATGATCCCGTGACAAGAAATGAAACTTACAAAAGACTAGGCTGTATGGGCTTTAAACCTTTGCCTTTCCCATAAGAGATAAAAAAACTTAAAAGTAAAATAATTTGTCATTTTCATTTTGCGAAACTGTTTAGCGATATATTTTTTTACTCAAAAAAACATTGAAGGCTCTCCAGCGAGGATCACGAGGATCGCGGTACTGATACCTCGTCATGGGTGAGTAGTCACACTGAAAACTGAACTGTTTCAGTACTAAGTACTGTAAACTTGTTTGTTGTTAGTGGGCGGTGTAGTGTAACGCACTTAACTCTTGTTATGTCGGTGCGTGCAGCGTCCAGCGAGGTGGCAAAGCTTCAGCAGCACCTGGCGCTGCTGAAGGAGGAATATGGCAAACTGCAGAGTCACTGCGCGGAGGTAGAGAGGAAGTACACGCTCGCGGCAGCGTCAGCTGGCGACCTTAGTGAGACGAGCTTTGTGGCGCGTCTGCTGATGACAGTGGCCACGCTCTACGGTCGAGACACCTACTCCGACATCAAGGTCAAGCTGCAGAACAAGTCCATGCCTGGGCACAAGTTTGTGCTCAATGCACGCTCTGATGATTGGAATGAAGAGGCTTTAAAAAATCTTGAAGAGTTGGGTGAGTTTCAGATTAATTGTTTTTAAAGTTTTCTCTATTATGTCATGGTTATAATAGTTAGAATAGATCTAAAGACCTGAGATGATTAAGATTTTATTTTTATTATAATTATAATAGTTTCTTTGAGAACACAGTTTTGCATATATGTTGTAAAATTGCCTCTGGCTAAGAATAGTGGCAACTGGCAAAGCATTTCTACAGACATGTCACATAGTTTAAATTTTGTACATTATTATGGTTAATTACGAATATTTTACGTAAATTAAGTTGCATATTAGTACTATTTCCTGTGAAAGATAAATAATAAAGTGATAAAATTTCAAGAATAACATATTATCAAATTCTTTAACCTATTCAAACCTCTTAAAGTTTTTAAAAGTAGCTTTTATTTAAACTAAAAATATTGTTTAACCTTCCTCTGGAACATAGGTATTAATGTTTAACAAAAAGCTGTCAGGTCAAAAAGTAGGCACTCTTTGTCTCAGATGTCAAATTGTACCAGCTGACCACTTAGACCACTAGAGTTGGGAATGTTGTATTAAGTCACTGTGATGAAAAATATTACCTATTTCTTTACGTCTTAATGAAACATGTTGTATTAGTATTTGTTCTATGATCGTTCCAGACTGGTCTACTCTCCCAGATGATGTTGGAGCGGCTCTGCTCAAGTGGCTGTACACAGATGTGGTGGATCTGAGCCGAGGAGAAGCCTTTGCACTGCAGCTGATGAAGTCTGCAGCTGGGTTTAAGCTGCATGGACTGGTGCATAAGTGTGAACAAGCCCTCATAGCAACTGTTAGCGTTAGGTCAGTGCAAATTAAAACTATCTAAATTATTTTTCATTTAGTAATAGCTCTGTTTATTTTACTAATATTATATAAGAAAACATTTATGTTTATCAGTTTTTTGTTTTCTTTAGTGTTTGTTATACAGATTTGTAAGAAGACACTGAAGCATTTTTTTTAAGTATTATAAACAAAGGAAATATTTAAAAGCCAAAACCAGCCAGATATAGTGCCAGCAGGAAATATATTTTGAGTTATACTGAATATTAATCTACATAAAAAAAACTAAATCTACACTATTAAGAAGAGTGCTGTAAATTAGGCAGATTGTTTACCATTCAAATTATGTTTACTTCAACCAAAAACGGCTATTCTAATGTAAATGCAGTTAAAAAAACCTATTCAAATATTACTAATATTTTGGACAGATCGATAGCCCCAACCCAATACAGTCATTGGAGGTTAAAAAACAACACACTATGTAACATTACCTATTATAATTTGTTATGTCCACAAGGCATTCTTTTTCATCATTTTTATTTATTATTAATTTTATTTTGTTGTTGTTGTGTAAAACCTGTTTTCCTTTTAATTAGTGCTATTGCATAAAGAAGCATTGTTATTAGTACTTTTTTCCCGACTGCAAAGGAAGGGTTATATTTTTCACGTGTATATGTATGTATCGATTGTGGTATTCTTTATACCCTCGAATTATCCAAATGGCTGGATGGATTTTAAAGAATGAGGTGTCTATCGATTCGTCAGAACCGTGCGATGGTTATAGGCTAGGTTTGGATTTAACAAAACCAAAATGGCGGCCGAAAAATACCAAATGGCGGTAGAGACGAAAACAATTTTTTGCGTACCATGTTAAGTGGCACATCATTAGATAGGTACATCAAAATGAAGATGATGTTTCAATTTTACGGAGGAATTAACATAAAACTAAAAAGTCTTCAATAAAAAGTAATTGATAAAAACCCGACTGCTTGAACAAGATGATGTAGGAACATAGTAGCATGTATAATTGAAATCCTCTTTTTCTATAAATTAAAATTGTCAATTGTTGTTATCAGTTTTGAGCCTGCCAATTAAATGGAGATAATGTCTGTAAAAAAAAAACATCCAATCAATATGATACATTATCGCATTCAGAGGCATATTATTTATGTTATACTTGCTGCGATTCCTGCTACATTTATGCCTCCGACTAAATTAAATAAGATAAAAATAAATTAAGTCCCGAAAAAATTTTAGTTCCTCTGGTCCACCACTAATCACTACATAGTATAAAACAAAGTCGATTTCTCTGTCCCTATGTCCATTCTATGTCCCTTTGTATGCTTAAATCTTTAAAACTACGCAACGGATTTTGATGCGGTTTTTTTAAATAGATAAAGTGATTTAAGACGAAGGTTTATATGTATAATACATCATAATATATTAAAGGATAACCCACAATAACCATTTTCCCGTGCGGAGCCGGGGCGGGTCGCTAGTCTAAACTATAAAATGGATTCTCATACTTGGTCATTGGTCGGACACTCCATACAGCAAACGCGTTTTGACAACCTACTTCTTCTTGAATATCAACTACAAGTCAAACACTGACACGCTATGTAAAACACCACCGAACACCTCCGGCGGAGTCCCGTGGCGTCTGGGGGTGCGGGGCGTGGGGCGCTATATCGGGCGGGGACTCATTTCTGGGGTAAGGTGAGGGTCCTTTCTATACGGGTTAGTACTATTATTTTCTTCTGTGACTTGGTGTAAGGTCACGCCGCCGCCGCGGGTAACAGATAATTGTATGTGTTCTTTTAAGTGGTATTAATTTTATTGTTATGTTGCAATACAGGAGCTGTGTAAAGTTCTACTCAGCAGCGGATGAGATCGGGGCGTTGGCTCTCAAGGAACACTGCTCGGGGCTGATCTCCGCGCATTGGGACGACCTCACTGGTAGGTGGAATAAGATAACCTCACAATTTCATATCCCACTGAAATACAATTTGTGGGAACTTGTAAAGCCGGGTCCACAGCTTCGTGTTTTCGTGTTTTGAACACTCTAACATGTTAATTTTAACAAAATAGGGGCGTGGCTTAACAAATTTTGTTCAGCCTAAACATAACATTGTTTGCCGAGACGAATGGATTACATCCCCCGGGTTCGCCTGCGGGGAGGGGAAGCGTCGAATTTTTTTTTATTTGCTCGCTCTCGCGCTCATTGAATGAAGGAAGACGTCAGTGCAAAAGTCAAAGAGAATGTAAATAAAACTAGCGTTGCAAAAGTGTTGGTTTGTTTTGTGTGGAACCTTATAAATATTGATTAATGGAGTGGAATAAAGAGAGTATTTGGTTGTTAATACAACTTATAAGAGAAAGGCCGATAATTTGGGATGTAACTTTGGAAGAGCACAAAGATAGGTGCAAAAAAGTAGATGCCCTGTCGGAAATTGCAAAAATTTTTGGAAAGTCAAAGGAAACTAAATTAACGATAGCAATAACAGCTTCCACGTCTTCTTCGTCGGAACTCATTTTTAAAATGAAATGAAACAAAACATTCACATTTAAGGGCGTGGTTTTGTTAGCCAAAACATTAACATTATGCGCAGTGGACGGGCGGTTTTGATAAACAAATTGCACAACATTGTTTTGTTACAATGTTTTGTTAGAAAATTTGAGCTGTGGACCCGGCTTAATAGTGATGTAGGGAGTATTTTCATTATCTGAGAAATATAATCCTCTTAAGTCTGAGCGCAGGAGCGATCATTGTGGAGATCCTTGAGGGAGGCTTTTGTCCAGCAGTGGACGTCTTGACTGAAATGATAATGATGGTGATGAAGTCTGAGCCTAAATTAAAACTCTTCAAAACCTAATCTAAAAAATCAATTGTTTTATACAAAAGCATTCTGTACATTGTGAAACTTGCTATTAAAAAAAACGAAACAATTCATCAATTTATTGTTTTATAATAACATCTTTTATAACAAACTTACGTAAAATAAACCTTGCTTGGGTAATAATAATGTGTGTAATGGTTAGGCGAGGACTTCGCTCACATGTCTTCGGCGCTGCTGTACCGAATGCTGAAGAGCAAGACCCCGCAGCCGCTGCACGGCGCCGTGCGGCTGCTGAGGGAAGACGTCGTCTTCCTCTGCCTCGTTGAAAACCACGCCAACGTGAGTATTGCTCTCTCTTTCACAATTGATATTTTTAAATTGGTTCCATTGAATTTCCGCGATATAGCCCGAGCAGACTGAACCAAAAAGGGGAAAATAGGAGAACTAACCTATGTAGTTCCAAAAGTTTTAGGATTGTGTAGGGGTAGGTCTCCTGAACAAAGTCTAATAAATTCCTCTCGATAACACGCGCCGCCTTTTTTCTGTTTTTGACTCGTAACTCGAAAACGGTGCGCATTAGCGACCTTACTTCTAAGAAGCAATTAAAGCTTATTAAATTTCCTACAATTTTGGTCATATTCTTAATTACGAAAAAATGCATGGTTTTTAAGATATAACCTATACAAAGTATGTATGTAATTTAAGAAAAATCTATAATTTGTCACTTTTTTCTCCAAACTTGACTATCTAGGTCCTCGCTCGTTTGTTTTACAGACTTATCATCTAAAAAAAGTTGTTGACCATTAAATTTATTTATATTTTTAAAGAAAAGTTAATGGTCAACAACTTTTTTTAGATGATAAGTCTGTAAAACAAACGAGCGAGGACCTAGATAGTCAAGTTTGGAGAAAAAAGTGACAAATTATAGATTTTTCTTAAATTACATACATTACATTATATTCTTAACCATGCATTTTTTCGTAATTAAGAATATGACCATAATTGTAGGAAATTTAATAAGCTTTAATTGCTTCTTAGAAGTAAGGTCGCTAATGCGCACCGTTTTCGAGTTACGAGTCAAAAACAGAAGAAAGGGACCTTTAACCCCCCCCCCCCACCCCCGGCGGCGCGTGTTATCGAGAGGAATTTATTAGACTTTGTTCAGGGGTCCTACCCCTACACAATCCTAAAACTTTTGGAACTACATAGGTTAGTTCCTCTAATTTTCCTACTCTGCTCGGGCTAATATGGCTAGTTTTTTTTCAGTCAGGCTTTATAGAATCGAGAACATATTTCGCGCGCGGCATATTGTGTTTTTTTTTCTATCTGTAAACAAAACCGCTTTAATTATGTAAGCAGATTGCCTTTGGGATACTAGTGTTCTAAATTTGACACGCTTCATTATCGACAAATAAATCGAAATTCAAGGTGGAATTCAACCAGATCTACATAACTTTGCAAACAAATTAAGAACTTATAGATTTTCGATTTGAAACAATAGATTCCTAAACGACTTTGACCTACGAAAGTATTAAATTTCAATATTATCTGCAGCTTTAATTCTTACAAGATTGAGATGAGGTTGTATTCATAAATACGCTGGCTAAAAAAATAAATGTAAAAATGTAAAATATTATCATTTTTATGACCTTACCACGACACTACGTTATCAAATCACTAGGCGTCATCGTAGCAACTCTTTCGACTTTCTAAATAATTTATTACGGTGTATGCACAACACACCAGTAACAAGTGTATTACTCGTATTGTCCATGGTTTTTTGTTGTTTTCTTATTGTTATGCAGGGTCCGGTATCGTCAAGTTTGCAATGACTAATGTGTATTTTAATACGCACATGATAAGTGCGCTATAATTAGTGCATGAAATATGAAATACATACCTATTATTTGCATGTTATTATATGTGTTACAAATGTTTATGGAAATTGTAAAAATGAACTGTGTTTTACTTTGAAATAACGGCATCATATTTGTCATAGCATTCTTATTTTGTCGCCCAGATATTCCACGTAAAGTGAAATGAAACTGATCCAATTGTTTCATGTGATTTATGATAAATGTGGAGTGAGTGCAGGATAGCGGGATAATGACCTCAAGGTCACGCACAAATCAATTGTAGCCTTTAAGAATTTTTAAAATAAAACACATTTTTTAAGTATAGCATTTAAATATTGAAGAAAAAGGAATGACTAAGACACGGACAAGACAATACATACTTCTAGTAATACCTACTATTTCTAAAATTTATTTAAGTACAAAAAATATTAATTACTTATAAACCTATTTATATAGGTATTAAACAAATTATTCATAGCTCTTTCTCTTCATAATAATATACCATTGTATGACTTGGACTAGTTCAATGAAATACAAATTATAACTATGGTAAGCACCAAATCAAAGCTCTTTGGAACAATTTATACTACTTAATTATAAATCTAAAGATTTAACAGTAAAACAAAAAGCCTCACTATACAGCGAACAATTAATAGAACTTATTTCATAAACGATTGCTGTGATAAGAATAAAAATACGTACAGCTGGCGCCCTCAGAGACAGAATCCTAATGAACGTACTACTTGATTTTAGCTGTCCAGTATGAATCACCCTAGAAGTCCTTTACTATAGCACAAGCCCGGTGAACCTTGATACGTGATTTCTGCACCACAAGCGCGGGAAAAACAAAACAAAAAACAATCAAAAATAAATCCTAAGGTTTTGCCATAATCTCCACACTTGAGGCGGGCTCGATATTGATTATGATTTACTAGCGACCCGCCCCGGCTCCGCACGGGAAAATGGTTATTGTGGATTATTCTTAAGTATATTATGCATGTATTATACATATAAACCTTCCTCTTGAATCCCTCTATCTATTAAAAAAAACCGCATCAAAATCCGTTGCGTAGTTTTAAAGATTTAAGCGTACAAAGGGAGGGACATAGGGACAGAGAAAGCGACTTTGTTTTATACTATGTAGTGATAATACGATTCGTTTAAACTTAAATACGACAAAGAGAATAGAAGACTTAACTTATATTTGATTATATTTAAGTACTTTTGAATGATTTTGATAGATTTGGTGTTTTCTTGCTGGCGAAAGAATAAATAAAACTAGACTATAGCCAAATTATATTGTTACCTTAACTGTTAACAACACTCACATCAGTACTGTCCATATGTAGCGAAGCAATAATAGCTAACTTGTAGTGTGGTCATTGTACTTAATATTCACGTGCTGTGATATCAAATTAAAATTTGGCCGTGAGTTACGAATCGGTTTAGGAATGCGAGAAGTAACTGGGCCCCCTTTTTACGGAGGTACCATTTATTAACTTGATAACAGCTTTGTAAAGTTTGTATTTACTTATTAATTGAAATATCAAATTACATAATTTCACTGCTAAAGCTTAAACTGATACCTAACAGTTATTAAACATATTTTTCTATCTAGCGAACTATCTCACTAATATGTATTACAAATCTAAAGGCCGGTTTACACGCTCTTAGTCTTTAGTCAAGTTCTTTAGCGAAGTCCTTTAGTAGAAACGTGTGGACGTCACTTGCTTTAGTAGACGTCACTTGCTTTAGTACTTGCTTTAGTACGGTTCTACTTGCCTTCCTTTCTATTTTTGTTTCAAGTGATACCCCTCCCGCGCCCGCGCTTCCCCGGCGCGTCACTCGGCTCTGCCCTTGAACTGTGTAAACACGGAATTTAGTAAACTCTTTAGGAGAGTGCACAAGTGCCGGCGGCGGCGTGCGTGTTTTTTGTTTTTTAAAAGATGGCTATTTAGTTGTATCTTCAAACCAAATGGTCGGAATATTATTTTTGAATCTTTATAATAAGAATGCAAGAAATGAAGAATATTTATATTTTAATTTTGGTCGAATAATAAATTTGTGCCTGAATATTTTGTTCAATATTGTTTGTGGAACGTTAAAAACAATTTATACAAAAATAAACAGGCTAGGCATTCGGCATACACAGCCATTGGCGTATGCGAGACGTCGTTGCGCCTTCGTTGTGGCGTCGAAATGATACTCAACTGGAAGATGTGTAAACGTTCACTCGCAGCGCACTAAATCACTAAAGAACTTGCCTTTCAAGTTGTACTAAAGTACTTAACTAAAGACTAAGAGCGTGTAAACCGGCCCTAATAGTTTATTTATTTCTCATCTGAATATTTTTTAATGTAATTTTTTAGTCATATAGATCAGTCACTGAGTTAACACTAAGCAATTTTCTAAAAAGAATCGATTACTAAATGAAAAATTTACAGTTTTTTAAGGGCATGTACAGAACCAGTCAGATCATTCTATAATGCACCATATCATCAGTTATAATAAATAAACATTATAAGCGTACCAGTATTTCTTATTCGCATAAACGTGGTAATTACGAAGCATCTATACAATAACGATAAGCCTAAGAGTAATAGTAAACCATTAATTAGGGTACGGTTCAGGCGCGGGTCACACTGGATCAAGCGAAGGCACGGGCGTGACAATTTGTACCGGCCGACGACGCTGGTCAATGTCCGTCCTTTGCAGGTATCGACTTTATTCCCTAGCTACGACCGCTCATTATGTTTGTACCATAGTCTACGCCGCGTCGCGTCCGACAAACAAATCAAAGGACGGTACACTACGCCGCGTCGGTCATCGTCTTTTCTACGCCATGTCTCTGCCGCGACGCCCCCGTGCCCCGTCTGATTGTGTGGGGCTTATGTCAATACAGCCCACAAAATTGCCGCAGTTGCTACTGCCAGCGCACTCCTTCCTAGTTTCTCCCCGCTGTTGCAGCGGTCGTTTCTGCAGAAACAATGCGTCGTTTTTGTTGGCTTGTCAAACTCATTCGGTTCGTCTTCACACCTGTAAAATGAGAAGCAATTATAATTTCTAGTTATTTACTGATTCACTCGACTATTCACTCTGATTGTGGGCTCGAGCCCCTCGGTGGGGACATATCATATGGGCTGTAAACAACGAGGCATTTACTGACAATTCCGCAACCTAGTTGGTAATAAACCTGCTTTGGAAACACTGAAATCTAATTCGTATAAGGGATAATATTTGTGTGATGAGCAATATATTTATTTGTGTGATTTCTGCTGTGTAATTATGATAATACGAGCTGTTCCTGCTAATTCTAATGCTAGTTTGGGGTTGGATTGCATATTGTTAAAGCCCGACCAAAGAAATAAGAAACCTCGCTATATTGCGGAATTTCAATAGAACTAATTTTATAAGGGAAATTGTTGCCATTGTCGTAAAAATATACACGTGGCGCCCCCAGTGCAGGTTTCTTATTTCTTTGGTCAGGCTTTATTTACATCAATCCATGCCGGAGTAGTAGAGGAAATTTCAATATGTTGGATTTTTCACAGCTTTATCGCTCAAAAATTAGATAATATCTGTTCGGAAGAAAAGGCTACAAACAGCTGAACATACAAACTTCCTCATACACACTGCAAGAATCAGAGTATATTATGAATCACCTATAAAAAGAGGAACATACCCCTCTTTGTAGACTTCGTGTATTTTCTTGACGAAATGCCACCCCGTCTCGTCCCTCTCCTGGTAGCCGGCCATAGTTTGAAACGCGCAGTCGCGCTCTTCGCTCAGTGTATTGCCTGGAATGGATAGATAGATACACTAACTTATTTAAGTTTCATTATACCTATTGCCTATCTCAATCTGTTTTCCGTAAAAAATATATCAAAATAATAAAAGATCTTAGATTTATTTACAAAAATGTTCCATTATCCAAACTTACACATATGATCATCAATATTTTGAATTTAAAGTGCTTAATAAAGTTGGTCAAATACCTCATTATAAAACGGCATTTAAACTTTTATAATTTATGAAAATCTTATAATATTTTTAAATAAGATTATGTATTCAAAGTAGTGGCGGCGTTTGATTGTGTGTGAATGAATGAACATCACATAACTGTAGTGTTTCCATAAAGAGCTGCTCATTTATATTCCTTTCTTTGCATGCTTCAATAATTAGCACCACTGCAACGCTAAGTTGCACCTCACGGCGATTGCTAGTACTAATCGATATTTTCCTGTAGTTTTTTCCTTAAAATCACAATCTATTTAATTCCAGTCATTTTGTACTCATATACAACTCTGATTTATATTAAGAACACAAATATTATGTCGGTATTAAATTATAGCTTTGATATACCTAATAGAAACGAAAGGCCATTGTTGAATTTGTTGACCACAGCCATTAATGAGTTTTTGCAATGATTACTGATTTTATTTTCTGTGAGCAATTTTTCTTTGTAATATATTTTTTTGTGTAAATGTAATGTGTGATATATATTTTCAGGTTATTTTGTTCAGTACATTCACACCTTATTTTGTAGGTCGACTAAAACAGGTCACCCTGTATTGGTGTTAGTTAAGTGATATTAACGTCGGAACACCATTTATTTTTATTAGTAGCTATACCGGATATGGCCCGGGTTACATGCATAGGCGTTAATACAGTCGTAATAGTATAAGGAAAGGCATAAGAATTTTGATCGGTGGGTCATTTTGCGTTAAGTTACGCGCAAGTATTAATTGGGTAATAATGTCAGGTAGTTTTTCCCTATGGTTCTTTCCATGACATCTATAACACAAATCACATTTGTATATTTCATATTAACATTATTGAAAGGTGTAACAAGCCAATAATGGCAAATATAGGTACTCGTATATTATGTATGACAAAGTAATCCGTCGCCGAATTTCCGCCGAATGCCGCTTTTCCCATGAACGTCAATAACTATACCAAATGATAAAAATATTTTGACAGCAATTTTCCCCACGTGACGTGTGTACGTCAGAGTTTGTGCTTATTTTTCTTGTAATAGTTATAATCGTGCGTGCTAGTTAAGCTAGCATTAAAGCCTTTTAGGGCGGGTTGGCGTTTGCGAAATCTACGCGAGGAACGTGAGTCCCTCATTTAGCAAACTGCGTGGGCTCTCAGATGCCTAAATAGTTTAAGAATCTTCATACAAACTTTTATATTACTCGTAATAAGGTTTATAATGGAACTCTTAAATTGATAACGATTAATTGCTTATTATCGTCTTATGTATTTTGTGGTATAGCACCTTATATATATTATCATATTATACGTAAATTTGTACGCACATTATACGAACATTAATCGACCCAAATTATTTTTTAAAATGTACGCATATAGTCTTGTTATAAAGCGTGTGACGTCACAAAGCAGGTGTGAGTGTGATCACTTAGGTCGTTCAGGTCAGCCGGCCATTGCACGAAGCACTCGAGCACTTTAATTAGTCGGCCCCATAGAGCCAGTCCCATTTTAATTAGTATACATTTAAAGCAACTTTATAAATAGTAAAACACACTTTAAAATTAATAGAACGCCCTTTAAAGTGTGATAGTTCAGTTCTTCCGTCAAAATATTTTATCTAGCATTAAAATATTTTTGCAACATTTAATTTACTAATTGCAGTTTAAACATTTTATACTGAAATTACTGACGAAAAGAAATGAATCTTGATCAAAATGTTAGTGATTTAGAGTAGACCCGCTGGCCTACCGCACTTTAACCTATTGCTACCTGCCATATCTGGAATTATTTTATTTTTATTTGAAGGGAAAACTAGTGTTAACAAAACTCAAAAGATAAAAAGAAGTACCTACCCATTAAAGTTAAATTGCAAACTATTATTTTTCAAGTTATAAATGTAAAAGCTGAAACGATTTTTTCATAGTTGATTCTTCAATATCCCTTTTATTTTCTAATTTGTAGACAATGTATGTAGGCTAGGCACACCATTTGGCCATATCAAGTCTAGGCAAAGCCATAGTTAAGTCGTAGGCCTTCGGTTCTGTTCAAAAGAATTCAATATATGAGCAATCTCGTTGCAAATAAGGTTCGAAAATCGAAATCAAGTTTCGATTCCACAGTTTAGCCACATGTGTGCTCTTTCTGAAGTCGTACTCGCGGTACATTCCTAACACTAATGGTGTTTGTCGAGTCGTGATTGACTTCAGCATAATGGAGTGAGGACCGTGGCTATTTATAATTGAATACCCCACTTATATTTTACCGCTGGCTGATTTATATAAGCTTATTTTTCGATGCTTTAATAAATCAACAAATGACACGTATGTTTCTAACTGAACATTATTTATCAGTGGTGTCTGACTGACTGAAATAAGATTTTTAGGATAAACTGAACTTAGTCACATGTTAAAATTGCTGTTGAATATTGTTTATTTAAGTATCTACTGGATATTTGTGTGTTTTTAACAAATTCTCTCGGTAGAGCAACTCTGTTTTTTTACAATATGTAATTCATTGCCGGATAGTTGTTGTATCCCTTTCGGGAGTTGTCGCCACAAGCACCATGTTTTAGGCGAAATAAAGGTGGTAATCGCAGTTGCTGTTGCCCATTCCCTGAACTAAGTTCTTTAGCACCTACAGATAGAGTCGGCTTGGTGCAATCCTTTTAAGCAAGGAATGGCAGACAGTAATAATATTAATGTTGAATCATATAAAATAGTCATCTGTCTTTCTTTGCCCACCTTGCAAACTGAGGAGTTGTGTGGTCTTCTTGATGCAGCCAGTGGAATCCGGACAGTTCTTGACGAACTTCGCACTGCCGTCGAAGTCCTGGCATAACGGCGTCGGGTCATTGTTGTTAGGTCGGTCCGGCAGGCAGCGGTAACAATGAATCGCGTGCGACTCTGGAACTGAAATAAATTTGCGTTGATATATAAGTTATGTTATAAACAACAGGGCCTAGGCCATGAACGCTCCAAAAATGGTACGATAACCTGTTGGCTAAGCACTAGGAAAAATTGTCCATATTTAAATACGAGTAGTCAATTACACACACATACATCTCTGTCAAATTAAGCTTCTAGTGTGTTTTGTATAACGAGCTAAAACTAATCACTTTTCATTTATTTATAAATCAGTAAAAATAATGGTCTTACAATCAATCGAACTCAAAATCGAAATGGATTTTTGCTAATATCGAACCCTAACTCATTCGTATGCGCGGGTGCTTCAAACATGCTGATGCTCATGGGAGCTTTACACTATACTATTGTGTGCTTCACATTATTATGTGAGAAGCCTTTATTTCACACTTTCTCTACATTAATGACACACTAGCGCCGATTTGCATCTAGCTTATATAGCTCTAGATTTAAATTTAGGTCCCTTAGTTATTTTAGTTTATCTGGTATTAAAAGGGGAAATTAATGAGATGAACGAATGGTGTTTTGAAATAATATCTTTAAAAAGGGGCGTAGCTGTTAATTTTGAAATAACCGGTTTGGTTTGAAAAACCTCAGAACTCGGGTAATACGAATTTGGAAAACCAGATGTTACAGTATGAAATAAAAAGTTTGTTTGTATCTGTAACTAAATGGTTGGTACGGTGATTGTAGTATTGAATGCTATTGCTACCTAACTAGATGAAACCTAGTGCCGAACAGCCAGCACGCTAACTACCAATTAACAGAAGTAGTTTTAAACAATTAAAGAACAATAAGCTTCGTCTGGCACTAAAACCATTTATTTGATTAGATATTTTAAACACCAGAGGCTCCTTGGTTGCGTAGTCAAGCTCGTTAGGGGGTTTGATATAGGGGGATGATACTGTTTCCTGTAGGAATGTTATATTTTTCCGTTGTAAAAAGTATCTAAGATGTTGACCGGGGTATAGGTACCATTATGCCAAATTTCATTTAAATCGCTCCAAAAGTTACGGAGATTAGCCCGTACAATGTGCAATGTGTGTGTGTCTGATATTTCTTTTTCTCGTATAACGGGTTCGATTCCCGGCTCAACCATGTAATTATAAAAAAAATTATGAATGCAGTATTGATAGTTTTTAGAAATAAAATAATGTCTTCTTTCAGTAAAATGTTCTACCTACAAAATTTAAGGTACTTTCCCTCCGTGTGGCATAGCCGTGGGACGCCCTGTATAGATAATATAAGGAGTCCGAATTGAACGGTGATACATCCTTGCAATTATTATTTAGAATGTCTTTCAGGCAGCAACTACACCTACTAGCGGAATATATCTATCTATATCAGCCCGTAGCAGTCCACTGCTGGACATAGGCCTCCCCAAGTGTGCGCCACAATACACGATCCTCCGCTGCTCTCATCCAGCCACCGCCAGCCCCTTTTCAAGTCGTCGGCCCATCTTGCAGTCGCATCTTAGTAGCGGAGTGCACATTTTGAATTAATCACACTCACTCTTTGCACTCTTTCTTATATTAATCAAATTGTATGAAATAATAATTTTGTAAAATATTTTGAAATGATGCAACTGCTGTGGAGTTTCTTCCGGCGAGTTCTTCTCCACAGAAGACAGCCAAATTGTGAACTCGCCTCGACGTCGAAAAGTAATTTGTGAAATCTTACTTCGAATAAAACATTTTTCATTTCATTTCATCAAGTTGACCTCATCAGGGTCCATCTAGCATGTACTTTTTTTATCCTTAAAAGCTTTAACACCAGTAGGTAAGCTAGTGAAAATAGTATAGATAAAAGGAAGGAGTTGTTGAAATCATTAGAGCCTCAGAAAAGTAAAAGCCAAAATTTAAAACCGCTTTATGAATTCTCTCTCACGATTTAAATTAAGTTCATGAGTTCACGACCTTTACATTCAAAACGGCTCGCGTTTTACTTTCTATAAAATTAGTCTTATTTTAATAGAAATACCGTATATATTTATGCTGTCTTATTCATACAAAGCCCAGTTTTTTTTAATTATTGCCATTTACCATTTTGGTATTAGGCAATCAGATATACTTAGTTACTAGTTTGATTGATGGAGTAAGTAAAAAATATCCGGTTTCCTATAAAGGTCTCTCTGTCGTAGAGATCAACCGGCCATATGGCGCGAATGCATACACCTCCCTCCTTACTTGTCGCTGGCTTGCTTTCAATACTAGCAAGCAGCTAATCCCACACTTAAGTTTTGATATGAACATATTTGATTAATCGAAGTGAATATCGTAATGGTTGTTCATTGTAATATTTTATTTGTTTAGGGTAAATAATTTGAAACATTATATTTTTACTAGATGGTAATAAAGAAGTAAAATGACCAACAATATAAGTTCAAGCAATTTAAATACTTAAAAGAATACAACAAACCACCAAAATTACTAAATCCGTAATGATTCAGTATGCATACAAACATTATATTAATGCGTCACAAATATATATTTTTCAAATAATTCTCGTAGTGTGACTCGATTCATACTTATATGTTAAACAAAATGATGCATCAAACATTCCTGGTATTTTCCGCAGTATTCTGTTTTTATGAATTTTGTTGAATATGTTAGAAATACTGAGTATTAATTTCCTTAGCCATATTTTATGTGGCAAAACTAGAACATGCCTTTTGTTTTTGTAGTCCTTTATTTAAAATATTCTCAAGCTTATAATTATTAGCTTTTAAGCATGTTTTATGACTGCATATCTCCTTCGTTTATATTATTAAACTGACGCATTATCTAAACGAATAATCATTAATTAGTTTGACCTGTATTGTGTGCGTGTGGGTCACATTCATGGGCGTACCGAGGGGAAAGGGGGGGGCAGCTGCCCCCCCCTGGAATCCCGCAGAACATGTATGAACTCGTAGGTCTAATTACTAATCAAAGTGTAAACGGGGCCTTATGCTCTAACTTTTAAATAAACCGCGCAATGCAATTGCCAAAAAACCGCGCGCGACTATGGCGGACGAAAGCTTGTAAACAAACAGTATGGGCGATTCTTTCACAGAAGACGTTATAAATAAACCGTTTTGCAGAAGATTCTCGAAAATTGCTTTTAAAGTAGAAGCGATTTAAATTAAATAAACATAAAAATGCATGCATAGTCAAATTTACTTTTATTTGTATGCTATGCTAATTCCGAAACCAAAATCCAGGAGTTGGTGACGAGCTTTGGTCACGCGTGTCGCCTATTTTTCCATGAGCGTCAACACCAAAAAGACTGTAATCATGGTGCAGGGTGTAGATCAGTCTCCCAAAATCACTCTCGACGACGGTGCTGTGCTCGAGGTTGTGGATAATTTCTGCTATCTTGGCTCAACCACTACATCTTCGCTCTCGAATGACAAAGAAATAGATACTCGGATTGGCAAAGTAGTGACTACCTTTGGTGGACTTTTTGCGCGCGTTTGGTGAAACTGCAAGCGAATCTACCGATACAAAGGTTCTCGCATACCAGACTTGTGTTCTGAGTATATTTCTGTACGCTTCGGAAACGTGGACCACTTATATTAAACAAGAACGCAAGCTTAACGCCTTCCATATGCGCTGCCTGAAGACTATACTCGGAGTCACCTGGCAAGACAAAATGAGCAATGAGGCAGTTCTCTCCAAGACACGATGCAGTAGCATAACTGCTATACTAAAGCAAAGAAGGATTCGTTGGCTTTGCCACCTCCATCGAATCGCCCCTGAGAGACTGCCGCGTCGAGTCATTTTGAGTCAAATAGCGAACGCAAAGAAACCAGTCGGACGTCCTTTATGCGATTCAGAGATGTTTGCAAACGTGACATGAACAGCTTTGGAATTCGGACTGATGGGTGGGAGAAACGCGCCGAAATGGGACCTGAATGGCGTATGACGTCTAATTGAGAATGGCAAGACACAATGAATTCTGGCTCG
The DNA here is from genome assembly GCA_948473455.1 of Teleiodes luculella. Classification (NCBI taxonomy): domain Eukaryota; kingdom Metazoa; phylum Arthropoda; class Insecta; order Lepidoptera; family Gelechiidae; genus Teleiodes; species Teleiodes luculella. The sequence continues at coordinate 5,964,667 of OX419600.1, read as the reverse complement.
AAAATCTGAGGCAGAAAAGCCTTCGTCGCTACTCGCTGCTCCGGATTCACGATTTATTTGCGATCGATATGGCAAGAAATGCCGAGCTGCAATTGAACTTGATAGCCACAGACGGAGATGCGGAATCTCGTAAACCCACAAGCGCTGCAACAAACATCTTTTTAGATGCTGTGGTCTATGATGATATAAAGCAAGATCATTTGCGGCTGTTTGCCCTACACATCACACTACTGTACTTAATGTTTCATGTAGGTATGTGTATAGCCGTGGAAGATCCTACCTAAAAATCTGATTTGCCCCCCCCTAGGTCAGAAGCTGGGTACGCCCATGGTCACATTATCAAACTTGTATTATTTATTATCTCCTTACAAGTTCTGCGTAAACAGAAAATATGGATAAATGTAAATTATTATTTTTCCATGAGTTTTTTTAGTACCGCTACGCCTACCATACTTTTTCGTATAACTTTTTTTTTATTAATCTTTTTTTTTTGTAAACTAAAATCAGAAGGGAAACGTGATCTAATTACAAAATGTTATCCATGCTGTTATCTAGAGCAGCCGTTTCAAGAGCCGTGTATGTATATATTTGCATAAATGGCTTGCAAATTTATTTATAGATATCAATGTTTTAAAAAAATATGAATACATTATCCTCTATGTAATGATGAAAGTCGAAAAATAACCAGTAAGTAGTCCAAATTGTAACTTATAAATAATAATGCATAAAGTGACTCCTTTGCATTGTTCTGGTTTATTTTCGTATAGTTTTTGTTGTACATTCGCGTCCAAATTAGCCTCCATTACACCCACTTTGCGACATTTTTGAGCACCACATGTCGAAACACTATAGACAGCTGATTTACATATTTACATGCAAGCGCGATTCAAGGCGTGCGTTGTTTCATTATTGGATTAAATTTGTAATCGCTTTGTAAATCATCGATTGTACCATTAGTTAGACCATAGACTTATAATAACATATGCAAGTTAAATATGTTTAGTTTTTAAAACTGAAATCCCATACAGATAAAATATCTATAAGCACTAATTCATTCGAATGAAAGTACAGCTCCTTTCCCCGGCTTCATATCCTACTTAACGTAGTACTGTCTGTACTATTATTTATTCTGTGGTACTGTTTAATTTTAACATGCTTTTAAATATTTTTCATCCTTTAAATGATAATAAAAAGTATTATGAGTTTAATTTCAATACAAAATACTTACTGTTTTTCCACAATACCATGGACGCCAACAATAACAAGGCGATGACATCCATTTTTTAAACTAAAACAGCACTAAAACTATTCGCAAACCACTTACTGCTAATAAACTATCACTAAATAATAAATGCGAACGAATTTTCACTATGACATTTGACTACGTTTATATTTAAAAAAGTCAGTTGGATACACATGCTCAATGTGGTTCGCGGTTGACGCGACTGAAATCGGCTTCACGTTCAGGAAGGAAACTTGGCTGCAAAACGGACTATGTCCAAATTTCGATAAATCGAGGTTGTGAATCACGGGAGCGGTCGGCAGCGACGCGTGGCCACTGTGGCCCGGCGCTAACTCGTACTGGCCAAGTTTTGGACGGTGCGCATCGTATTTTTGTTTTAGCGCGGTCAGAGCGTACCTATTCGCTTTCGTTTGATAGCAACAGGTTCCGCTGATTGATAAGCGCGGAATTTCGCGAGTTCACTGAACAGAACTGCTGGGGAAAGTTTACTGGCTTTACATCTTGGTCGGAAAAGAATTTGTTTATTTTCATATAGCAATGTGTTTTATTCATCGAGTAAAGAGAAACACCTGTTTTCGTTACTATTTACCTAGAATACAATTTTACATTATATTGATATCGATACATGCCTTTTTATCGCGTAATGAAAATATCAGTTTTATCAAGGTTTATCACACCGTTTCGGAAATTCGAATTTAAGCATGCGTCAATGATCGAACACTCGGGGTACAGACTTGGAATATTAATTTTATGACTTATCCCGTTTCGCGCATGCGATTGTGGTTGTGAAACGTTTGTTGATATCGAGTGGCCCTGGCAGCACATCCTTTGCGTTCAACTGAAGATAAAAAATATATTATTAAATGTAATTTTTTATGCGTCATTTATAAGCTACTGACCGGTGAGGTGAGCTTCGTAATGTAAACAACTTTAAAATCTACACTTTCTTTTGTTCAACTGGATTTATTGCTCAAAGAGTATGTTATGTATAAAAAGTGATTATCCCCTCTGTAAAACATTTCATACAAAACATATTCCGATTTCTAAAAGCTCTCACCGTCCATATTAACACTATCGTGTTATAGTACCTACTCACAAAGATATTTCCTGTTATTTACAAAGGGTTTGTTCATTATTGTAATTACTCATTGTAGTATATTATGTACTATGTTTATCATACACTGTTTCCAGTATTATTTCCCTTATTAACTCTTATGCATATTGTTCCGAGTGAAACCAATAGATTTAATTTTGCTGTGACCGGAATAAGGAGCAATTAAATATAAAAGTTTTAATATAAGTAAGTACTTTTTTTGCAAAATTGTATTCATAATGTTAACACATTATCATATTTTTAGTAAACACACGCCCCTTAATAAATATGGCCAAGTTGTGTGAAAGCTCCTATTGATTAGCGCAAAGCCAAGGCCTGTCGTCGCGTCTCGCGCTGTGCTATGACGCCACTCACAGGCGTCGTTCGTCTGCCGCCTGTATCAATTACAGATTCGGTAGCTAATACTTATTTGTATGTATTTGTTAAGCTTGTAACATCAGGGCATTCAAATTTTGTATTACTGTTACATACATAGTTTATTACTTTTTTCACAGATGTCGTGTATATAATACATCCATATCTTATAATACCTTGTTCGCTTGTATATGTAATATGAATATATCATAATAAATTATACAATAGATTTCCAGTAAATTTTGGTGAATTACACTGTTAGTCTGTTACCTATTAATTACTGTGTATTATTATATTGACCGTTATAGTTTTCGATTTGTGAACAAAACGATCTCCTCATTAGTGATTGCATTTATTTTTCCGATCAAACACAGACATAATTTTTTGACTTTATGGTTTTATAGTTAATCTAGTTTAGTATAAATCAGTATACAAATCTAGTGGGCCATTTTCCGAAATATATCAAAAAGGAAATGGCGTTCTTAATTATACAAATATATATTTTTATAATAACTTTGTTAACAAAAAGCACATATGGTTTTGATGTCGATTATATAAACAATGAAATAGTGGAAAATAATTCACAACATCCTGACACTGAAGGAAATGTCTCAAATGTGGACGATATTCCGCATCACGACAATAATACGGAGAGCCGAAGACTTCTTAATAAAGATAATCTTATCACTGCATTACAAAACGTAACTCCAACTACGACGACTACGAGGAAACCTCCCCAACTGCCGTACGATTTCTCAGAGTACGACTATCACGACTTCGACAAAAATACAATAAGGGCCAACCGAACCAATACAAAACTGTTGCGCAGTGTATTTGGATCTAAGTTAACTGCAAAACTAATGATCAATGCCAAATCTAATTTAACGAATTCTTCGAAATTGAAAAACGATCCTGGTGCCGATGTGCTATATAATCTAGATCCTGCTGTAGACTACGTGCCCTTCAAGGCTCTCGGTGATTTCACAAATACAAAATATGATAAAACAACTACATGGTATGTCCCAGAAAAATATCCGTGTTGGGAATTGCCTACTATCTACGGAATCCCGGTAAAACCTAACGTCACTTCACAAGTATTTCTAATATACCCCCTTAAACTTAAAAATGTCCTACTAGATGAAGGAGCTGAAGAATCTCCCATAGGACCTCCTCCACCCGTGGAAATGCCACATCATTACAACAAATGGTGCGCAATGCCACCATGTTACGGCGACCATACTATGTGCCTCTTCCCAACTAAAGACTACGCTAAAATATGTGAACCGGGATACCAAGTTGCAACGCCCTCAGTACTGGAGCAGTCTGCTCTGGTGAACACGTTGAATTCCATGCGCAATCACGTGGCGAAAGGATCCCCGACGCAGTATCCGTTTTTACCTTCGGCATCTAACATGAGGCAGGTCGTGTACGACTATGACCTGGAGGAGATGTCTTTGAGATGGCTGCGCCAGTGTCTGCCCGGCCCCGCTCCGTGCCAGTCAATCGACAACACTTTCGTGTCGCAGTTGGAGTGCACCAAATTTTTTCACCTGTGCTGCAGAAATGTGGACCCCTTAGTAAAATGGTATGTCTGTATCTATTTGTTGCTTACGTTAATATTTGATTCTCAATTTGACAAGGACAATAAGTATTATATTCAGTATCTCCGATTTATGTAATTATTTTTATTCTGGTCTGACCCTGTTAAAGTTATTTGGCTTGTCAAACCTATTTAAGGGTGGAAAATTGCTACGCTATTGGAGTTGACTTATTTTTTCTCTTTACTATAGTCTTTGTGCTCAGTTCGAACAGTAGTATAATGCAGTTTTGTTTAACAGCACACCGAAAGACGAATGTTTCGCAAATCCAGTGATCGGTTGTCTGCACGCCTGGTTCTGGAACTCCAATCAAGAACTTACTCCTATAGACATCGACTGCGGTCATATTCAAGTGAACACATTCAATTTAGCGCAACTACTTTGGGCGGAAACCAGTAAAATCGGTTGTGCTTATGGAATAGAAGCCGATGGAGATATTAGGGTAACGTGCAATTTTACCCCTGGTGCACCCTTCAACCTTGACACTAAGTACTACTGCGGATTAGTTTCTCTAACTAACAATCGACACATGTTGGATACAAACGACGTAACAGACTTAAAATTCCTGCGTCGCATGTTTAACATCGATCTTAAACCCAGAACGCAGAAGAAAATGGTAAAAAACCCAGTCGTCGTACCATTTAATGAGTCCCAAAAACTGTTAACGCATTATCACAGAATCCACATAATTAGTCTTCGAAAAGCGTATAAGGAGAATTGGGTGCGGTCTAAGATGGACGACTATTCTAGTGGCACATTAGGAATGGTGGCGAGGCTGGTTACTCGATACAGTTTTCGGGAGGAGACCGGGGCAAAGTGCGACACCAACGAGCCGGTGTACATACGCGGCCCCCCCGGAGCCCGGTGTTCCGAGACAGGACGCAAGTTCTACGCGCTTTGCTACGAGTACCGCGACCCAACGCCGGGGTACAGGCTCGTAGCAATATTGTCCTCTGTGGTTCTGTTTTCACTGATCCTGTACGACTTATTCAGTGGCGTTGTGAGACAAGTCCAAAATACTTAATCTTGAATTTTAGTTTTAACTATTTTGTGCGTCATGTACCTAATATTTGTATCACGTAGAAGATAAATCAGAAATTTTGATAGATAGGATATATAGGGCATAAATAAAAATAATTTTATATATTTTAGTAACGCACGCACGTTTACGCATTAACGTTTATTATCACCAATTTTTTGTTGCATTTTAATCTTAAAATTAAGTTATTAAGACTAGGTGAACTCGTTCACTGCGCAGTAATTATAATAATTTTTTTTGCTACCTTTAGCTTATAATTCGCTTAATTAGATTATGTACACAATTATGTTAAATACTTGTATGTTTTTCGATAATTCTGTCTTAATTTGCTAGGTGTGTACGAGTGTTTGTGTTAAATGTCTTCATTGCTTTATAATTCATTATACCTACCTAACTTGTATTTACACATATTATACAATAAATAAGATAATAAGATTTATTTCTTGAACTACTTCGATCATATCACAATTTGCATTCAAATTCTAGAGAGAACCGTAATTGATATATTTCGGAACCTTTATACATGTAACAAACATTGATGGCTGTATAGTGATATAACCATAGACGTGTTTTATTTTACTTTTTTATAACAAAAAGAAACGATTTGCACTCCTCATTATCCAATAAGTTACTGAAGAAGCTTTGCTTCTCAACGTAACACAATTTGATGCGCTGATTGCCATGCAAAGCGCTATTATGAATATAAATACATAATTTAATCATCTATAACATAAATACCTATTAAAAGTTACTTATACAGTTTTCACTCACAAGATATACAAATCACAATCTACTGGTAGCACGAGCCATGATGTTGGCACTGAGAGATTCTTGTACACTGCTCCACAAGTACTACCTAAGGCTGTTGATGTATTTCATGAGGTTGAACACGACAATCACTCCCATGATGTCAGTGTAACCCTCGTGGTTCGTGTTCGGTGACGAATTGCAGAGATCGCTTCGGCAGTAACAGTATCTGGAATAGTAAATACCAGTTGTAATAAAGACATCATTCAGACTCATTCATAATTATTCAAGTTCGATGCACTTTTCTGACAAGCGACATTCAAATGTTCAAATGACCATTGAGACCTAAATATCTTCGATATATTTATTTATTATCTTATAATACGCAACAGTAGCGTTAGTAGATTTTCATAATCCGTTAATCGGAGGAACTATTAAGGATTAGGAGAAGATTAGATTATTTTGCGCTGCTCTTGAAAATCACGTAGAATTCTGAAACATTTATTACGACGACGGTCTAAATTCGACCATTTGTCATAATGCATGTATTTTTGTTACATATTGTTAACTAGCGTACACTATTCAGAATGCGGCTGGCTATGAATTGCCTACTACTTTAATTTCTTATTTTAGATTGGTCTGAAGATGAAGATTATCGTATTCTCAAAATAAAAGCATGTTTACCGAGTAGGCACAGTCCTCTGACCCTTATCATCGACGTCATCGCAGCCTTCTCGATATGGTTCGAGTATTTCCATCTTGGGTGACCACCTCCCGTTCTTGAATTCCTGATACTCGTGCTTCTGTAGCGCGCAGTCACGAAGAGTGCCTTCCACGCGCACTGGAAAAGAAACAAAATTCAAAATTGTTTATTTTTTTATAAAACACTTGATGAACTCAGAAGTTGAACCAAGACTAGCTCTCATCTTAGTTGAATGAACAGGTCATAATAAAAATCTAAAAGGCGATGCAGTATTAGTCTAACCAAACCTTCCATTTAGTCCACAAAAGATAGTTCCTTCATAATAATGGAATCAATAGCTTTAATAAGCTTTCAGATCAAGTTGTCAAAACAAAAATGTGAACCGGGCACAATGTGACCATAATATTAATTTTATTTATACTTACTTCCATTAGGCAGATCTAAATGAAATTCTTGCTTGACGCAGAAAGTAGAGTAAGGACAGTCTACGACGAAATCCCTGGAATAGTCAAAGTGCGTGCAGAGTCGCTTCGTGTTGTTGTAGTATTGGCCGGGCGGGGGATTTATCAGGCATTGATAGCATTGTAGCGAAGATACACCTGTAAATTAAAGTTAGAGATTTAATGGTTTCATCCAAATGTAATCTTCTATATTCATACACCAATTGATAAATTGTTGGACTTTTTTCATGATTTTGGTATCAAAAAGTTTAAATTATTAATTTTAATAATTTATATTTATTTGGCGCCTATTGTTTATGTAATAAATTTTGAAGTAACGTGTGTGCAAGCAATATTTACGTAGGTTTTCATAATTTATGCTATTGTTGATCGCAGCAGTTTGCGTGTGGGATGGTATAATTCACATGATTATTTGCATATTTATCAGCGTCTTTGGCCTTAACACTATTAAAAACTAGAGTATTAAATACTGCTTGTGACTATTCAGATTTTATATACCCTTTTTGAAAAATGGTATGCAGAATTAGGACTTTTATTTATTATTTTCTCCTTTATTGCAACACATCTACAATGTGCTAAACCTTACACATAGATTTGAACAATTTGTCTAGTGGGCTACGCTACATGTAAAAAATTGGAAAATGTCGCGAATATTTTTAATTGCTTTAGTTTTATTTATATCGCAGATAAATGAAGCATCGGCGGTTGGAATTGATTACATAAATATCGATAATAGAGAAGGAACAACTCAATTAAACTATGCGGCAACAGCCCGTCGAGTTGATAGTTATATTATCAAAAGTACTGTGAATGAAAACGATGACAAAATTAGACCCTTGACTGAGAGTCGAAAACTTCTTGACAACAAAGACATCCTCAGTGCCGAACACATAGGTAAAGCTACTAATTCTGTAACGCCCACATTACCGGTAACTAACAGACACCCTTTTGATATTTTTCTTAATTATGATTACTATTACGACAAAATTACAAATAACAGTTACGACGAACAAAGTAATGATTCATTAAAAAACGACGCACTTCGCATAAGACTGCCTGAGCCACTTCGCACACTATTGCCTATTCATCGTCCAATTTCGAACTTAAAAGCCCAAGTAGCTATAAATGCAAATTTTACTGAAGAAAAAAATTCAACTGAAGAGCAAGGGGGTGTTTACGGCTTAGAACCTGTTATTAATCACATGGATATAAATAAAGAACTACTCAGTGATAACTCAGATTCTATGATATGGTATATACCTGAAAGGTATCCTTGCTGGGAGTTGCCGTCCCTTTACGGAGAAATAGAAAAAGTTAAAACGAATTCAGATGTCTTTTCTATTCATTCTTACACTCTCGTCAATGTCGTGGTACCAGATAGCGAACACGATTCAAACCAAAAAAAACAAGCAGATATTTGGCAATTGCATTACAATAATTGGTGTGCAATCCCTCCTTGTTATGGTGATCATACACTGTGCCTCTATCCTTACAAGCAGAATGCTGGAATATGCAATCACGACTACAGAGTGAAAGTACTTGATATGTGGGAGCAGAAAGCATTGTTGAACACATTGAATTCAATGCGCAACTATGTTGCCAGGGGATCTAAAAACGCATACCCGTTTTTGCCTTCTGCAGCTAACATGAAGCAAGTTTCATACGATTACGATTTGGAAACAATGGCAGCAAGATGGCTCCGTCAGTGCCTTCCGGGCCCTGCGCCATGCGCTTCTCTTGATTTTCAAATGGTGGGACAACTGGAGTGCTCCAAGATTCTGAAGAAATGCTGCATACTTGACGAAAATCTGCTATTGAAATGGTATATTTTGTGTAGTCACGACGGTATTATTACAAACTTTTATACTTCGATAGGTAGTACATAATATATTTCCTATGTTGACAGTAAACCAGATGAAGACTGCTTCGTCTCCCCTGTTCTGGGATGCCTTTACACTTGGTACTGGAGTGCCGAAGATTCACTCGAGCGGGTCGATGTCCACTGTGGCCATATCAAAAAGGAGTCTTTTCATTTAGCTCAGCTACTTTGGGCTAATACCGACAAAATCGGTTGCGCTTATGCAGAAATAGGCCAAGGAGACACACGCGTAATATGCAACTTTTCTCCTAGTGCTCCATTCCTTATAGAAACAAAATATTTTTGTGGATTCGTAATGATCCGCGACACCTTCGCAGATTTTAGAGAATATGCTAACCATGTCGTTATCGAACCAGTACCGCAAAGAGAATTGAACTACAGCGATGACCAATCTCCGGCCCATTTTTATGATTACCCACAGCCAAAAGTTTGGGGTGTTGCGAGTTTGACCCAGACTTATCAAGAGCGGTGGGTAAGAGATAATCTATATGACTATTCGAATGGCACAATTGCGGTGATGGCGCGGTTAGTGACTCGGTATTCGTTTCATGAAGAGACGAACGCTAGATGTGACACAAACGAACCAGTGTACGCTGTGGGCAAGCCGGGGAGCAAATGCGCTGAGACCGGGAGGAAGTTCCAAGCATTGTGCTATGAGTACCGCGACCCTACGCCTGGCTATCGGCTGGTGGCCATACTGTCCTCTATTGCTTTATTTACGCTGATCCTATACGACTTATTTAGCGGTGTAATGAGACAATTGCATATGTAATTAATTCATGTATGAATTTATATTTTACTAGCTTTTCGCTCACGTTGTTTTACGACTTTTTCCTTGGGAATGACATATTTTCCTGCGATAAAATGTAGCCTATGTCACTCTCCAGCACTCTACCTTTCTCTGTACAATTAAACAAGCGAATCCGTTGTTTAATTTTAGTATGATAGAAGGACAAATTGACAAACATTCTGTCGCATTTATAATATTGTCATTATTATGATATTCTAGTACCAACCTGTAACAATGATAGACAGTAAAGCGGTGGCTAAGACTATCGCGGCGTGGTTCATTGTGGGTGTCTTTGTTCTGGCTCTGCAAATCTTGGGCTGCAACTTTTCATGTGTCACTTAGTTGCAATCTTGTTTTTGACGTGGATAAATCTGGAAATGAATTTGAATGATCTGATTAAATTTTTCACTGCATTTACATTGTAACATGGAACATCATTTTTTAATTACAAAAAATTGCAATGTTATTTCTTCTTTCTTATTTTTGTTCAATGTTATTTTTGTGACTGGCTTGAAATAAATATTTCTGATTTCTGAATCGTTCCTCAAAAGCAGTTCAGACATTTTGAATTTTATCAGTATTTTGCGCTTTTCTTACATAATAGCAAAATCAAAAGGTTTTAATTAGGTTTATATGTATACGAAGAAAAATTTACAAAATATTTTTTTGACGTCAAAGCTAATAAATAAATACCAACGACCAGGTAACATCCATGATCTAATATTAAAACGAAGCAAGACAAAAATAAAGAATCACCTCGAAGAACGGTCTCCGGTGAAAAACATTTAAATTTATTTCGTTACGTTGACTCTTGTTTGTTACATGAATTACATTAGCTGTGTTTACTGTTCGAGTAATTCGTTTAACGTTTACAAATCCAGTTCGTATCGTTTCAATATTGAAATCGATTTCATAGCCCGATTCCGAAACACGTGGTATTGCGTTTTCACGCCGGCTGCTGGGTTTCAAGGCCATCGATTGTCTTTGCCTTTCTAGGCGGGCTGGGCCCTATCTGACACAAATCGATGTAATTTATCCATATTGTAATAGCTGCCGTTATGATGGTCAAACTCATGAATTTATTTATGAGCATTAGCACGTTGGCTGTGGTGCGTTTCGTTAGTAAATTTTATTAAACTTATTTCGTTTCGTCCTGCAATTCTTAATTACTTTACTTACTTAATTGTTAGAATTTACTGTAAATCCTTTAAAAAAAGTATAACTGCGTTATTCCTTCACAGTATATCCGTATTTATAATACTTGCTTGCTTTTCTAAAGTACGATCGTGTTGCAAAATAACTACTTAAGAAGTAATAGTAAGTAACAGCTTAGGGTGAGTGACCAACTGACCACTATGACGTTCGACTTGTTTTGCAGTCACGATTAATAAATTGAGTGAAGTATTGAGTGCACTTCTTAAGTTTTTAGTCTTAGCGAAGTTTTTTTTTTTATTGATTTTTTTATAGAATAAGTAGGTACTACGTAGTTTATTAATTACAGTGTCAACAATCTTAATAATTAAAAACATAAATTATAAATTATTTATTTTGCTAGAGTTAACAACAGTGGACTTCAATACATAACGCACTAGATTACACAAAAGTGATACGACCCTGTTTCCTAAACTAAGAAAGAAAATTACTGTATCAACAGGTTTTTCTTGCAGTTTTCATTGACTGAAGTACACTTATCATCAAAAAAGGTGTTTTACTTTATGGCTGAATGGGACCAACTGTTTTGCAAGGTTCAAAGTCGAACTGACTCGCGTTGCCTGCCTTCGAACTGCAAGTTCTTGCAAAATCCAAAGTCCAAATTGCAAGGCCTAAAGAGATTTAGCTCGAGCAGTGCGTATGATTTTGACCTTTATGTCATGGTTTCAATTAGTGTATGGCTGCGATTTTTGTACCAGATCCAAGTTGCACGTTAAAATAATTTCGAAATATATATGCATATGCTAACAAGCATGTCGAAGGAGACAATCTGCTCGAAAATAAGGACGAGACGAGAGTCCGTCGTCGCAACATCAGCGGACACAATTGTGAAAAATAAATTGTAAGTGTTACGAAATAAATAAATGCTTTATAAAAGGCGTGGGTTTTCTTTTATTAAAGTTGTAGTGTCAGTAGTAGTTTCTTTTATTAAATTAATCAATAAGTTTTGGAAACATAATGAAATTCATAAAGTTCAATAGTATTTATCGTTCAACGTAGACTTATGTTATTTATTTATTTACTACAATACATGTTGAACTGAAACCGTATGTAAATGTTGTATTACACAATGGATAAATATATTATACATAAATTCAATTGAGTTTTAGCAAAAATACTGTATGTTATGAGAGTTTCATTAATCATAATTAATAATATTAATATTCCAAAAATCTATACAAAATTTAATGATAACATTTCGATTATATTATTTGATGTTATGGTATCGTTTAAATTAATACAAAGTATGAATGGACCGGAATTAGTGTGCGTGGCCTTGTTAGTGCCATTAAGAGACTAGACCGTGAAGGTTCTATTACAAAGGTGTAGGTTACGTTTAATTTCATCATTATAAGCACGCATTTTTTAAGTAGGACCGATAACGTAGTACTATATGTACCTATATTGCAATTTGCAGTGGGGTAATTACCTAACTTGTAGATTGTATATAACAGTCTCCGTGGTAGAGTGGTAAAATGCATTACAAAGGTTACGGGATCGAATTCCGGTGGTACACTCGTCGAACAAATAATACTTAGTGAGACTTTACCCAATTTGGTTACAGGACTTTGTAGGCTGAATCACCTGATTGTCCAGAAAAAAAGATGAATCCGTTTTTCGGAGGGCACGTGACGTACTCCCGCTACGGATCGTATCAGAAGCTGGCGGATAATAATGACACCAGGGTTGTTAACATCGAAAAACAGACGATAAGCAGGTGTAGGTAATTATTTGGCAGGCTTAAGTCCTCAAGGCCCCGCTTATGGGGGGGACATTGCATTTTAGCATGATCCCACATATCATAATCATTTCAGCCGAAAACATCCGTTGCTGGACAAAGGCCTCACCTAACATCGAATTGTTTTTTTTGTTGTGGTCGTTATTGTTAGGGCAAGGTTAGTATGATCGTACAATGCAGGCGTAGCTGCAAAACTGATTTATATTTTTTTTTTTATTAACTATACAAGTAATATTCTCCACCTTGTCCAAATCATATTTTGGGGCTCCTAAAATATTTCTCTAATGCGGAAGATTAAACTGATCATTTCATATATTTTTCTACCATTATCTATCTATTGGATAGTTGAGCATAAGGAAGGTCAACCGTCAATAAGCAATGTCGAATACTTGATGCGTTATGTCATATCTTGTAAGTGCTATTATGTATTTATGCTTCTGTAGGTTAAGGTTGCGTTTAGGAGCACGCATATCTACCAATCAATTATTTTTTAGATAACTCGGTATTCTTATGCTAAAATTTATACGCGTATCTCATTTCAAGTACATCGAAAAACTATTAGACTATTAGTAAAATAATATATTAGTAAGTAGAGAGAAAGGAGTACAGTTTAAAACCGATTGATAAAGTAATAAATTTCAATTGTAAAACTTGTAACTTTCAAGATGGTAGCTCCTTTTAGTACGGCTTGTTAACCTGAATTACGGTCCCATCTGGCAGAAAGCATGAAACTTAGCATACATGTAGCTTTTATATATGTGCTTCAATGTCGATATGGAAACACGCTGAGAAATGATTACCCCCCCCTTTTTCCCTCATTTTACCTCCCTCATTTTGGTTTTTTTCATTTTCTACAAAAACGGTAGGACTGATGAGTTTACTTTTCAAGAACCAAATAGTTGTCGATAAATTACCTACAAAATGATACTACATTTTATAGTGCTAAGATTAATATATTTCTTTAGACAGCCATCAACGTATTATGAAATTTTAAAAACAGGCACACTTTTTTCTTCCTTACTTCATTTATAGGAAAACGACAAGAGTGGTGATAAAATGGACTAAAGAAGTCAACTACCTTATACATTAAGCTAAAAAATGACATTTATTTCATAGTCGTAAAGGCATTACTTCTAGAGTTACAGCTCACCGCGTCTGACTCAAGTACTCTTTTTTTTACCTTTTTAGAATACATCTTTCTGTTAACTTTGTTTAGCGTAGATTAGATTCAGATTTTCCAATTAGAAATAAAACAGTCCATGTACTAATCCAGGCCACAGTCTATTTACATGTAAAACTAGCTGTCTGCCCGCGGCTACGCTTGCGTTGTGTTTCGACATTTCCGTATTAATTTTTTACTATCCCACTTTTTTCCGTGATTTTAAAGTATCCAACATGTTGACCGAGTATATAAGGTACCACCATGCAAAATTTCGTTTCAATCGGTCTAACAGTTTCGGAGATAAGCCCGTAGAATATACTGCGCCGTATGAGTTACTAAAGTTTTTTTACTATCCCACCGGAACATTTTAATTTTCTGGGATTAAAAGTATCTAAGATATTGACCGGGGATATAAGGTACCACTATACAAAATTTCATTCAAATCGGTCGAATAGTTTCGAAGATTAGCCTCCTGTACAAAGAGAAACAAAAAAAATCTATAAAATCTGTACATAGAAATAAAATGCTATAAACCTATTCAAGGGGATGTAAGAAGCGATATAGTACATACCCAGATTTTTTTTTTATATTTTTGTTTCTCTCTTTGTCTGTTTGTACGGGCTAATCTCCGAAACTATTCGACCGATTTGAATGAAATTTTGTATAGTGGTACCTTATATCCCCGGTCAACATCTTAGATACTTTTAATCCCAGAAAATTAAAAAGTTCCCGTGGGATAGTTAAAAAACTTTAGTAACTCATACGGCGCAGTACATTCTACGGGCATAGCTCCGAAACTGTTAGACCTATTGAAATGAAATTTTGCATGGTGGTACCTTATATACTCGGTCAACATGTTGGATACTTTAAAATCACGGAAAAAAGTGGGATAGTTAAAAATTACTACGGAAATGTCGAAACACAACGCAAGCGTAGCCGCGGGCAGACAGCTAGTTTTACATGTAAATAGACTGTGGCCTGGATTAATACATGGACTGTTTTATTTCTAATTGAAAAATCTGAATCTAATCTACGCCAAACAAAGTTAACAGAAAGATGGTATTCTAAAAAGAGTACTTGAGTCAGACGCGGTGAGCTGTAACTCTAGAAGTAATGCCTTTACGACTATGAAATAAATGTCATTTTTTAGCTTAATGTATAAGGTAGTTGACTTCTTTAGTCCATTTTATCACCACTCTTGTCGTTTTCCTATAAATGAAGTAAGGAAGAAAAAAGTGTGCCTGTTTTTAAAATTTCATAAAACGTTGATGGCTGTATATAGAAATATATTAATCTTAGCACTATAAAATGTAGTATCGTTTTGTAGGCAATTTATCGACGATGATTTGATCTCTGAAAAGTAAACTCCTCAGACGTACTGTTTTAGTATAAAATTCAAAAAACCGGAATGAGGGAGATAAAAGGGGGGGGAAAGGGGGGAAACAATAATTTATCGAAGTGTTTCCATATCGATATTGAAGCACATATATGATAGCTACATTCATGCCAAGTTTCGTACTTTCTGCCAGATGGGACCGATATCCTTATATTTTTTAGCTAGCAAGCCGTACTATTTGGATAGATTTATGAACACTAATATACTTGAATTAAATTAAAATTGTATAGTTCCCTTGAATCATGCTTCTATAGATGACTAATGGTTATAAGATATAAAATCACGTGACGTCACTTTTACTCGTATAGGAAATATAATTAGAAAAAATATCTTATTTCGTTGTAGCGAGCCTAACTTAACATGGCTGTATGAAATATAAAATAATACAGTTTTTATTAAGTAAAAGATGTGATATCCCAAGTTATATTCTATGTTTGCTGTTTGTTTAGCAACTGAGGCAACATTATAATTGGTCAGATCCAATACGTAATACGCACATGTGAACTCCATACACAATCTGATAATCTTAAAATGCATCAATTACAAATTCAGGCGACGACGACGATGACGACGACGTCGCTTCTCTATATTTTTATTTTATTTTTTAGTGTAAAGTCATATGTTGTGAAACTTTGGTTACCGTGTTTCAGTAAGTTGCGATAAAAATGAGATTCTGATATAATAATATGCAACCTCGAATTTTCAAGCTTTTGTAGTACATACATGTATACCTTCCCCTGTAATAAGACCCTTCTTGTAAAATATTGTAAAGTCACGTTAACAGAAGTAATTTGATAAAATACTAATAGATTAGAGAAACATAGAACAATAACCAACAATAACAAGTTTTGCTACTATATGCGTTTCATCTTTATTTTACTCTAGCATATTTTTTTAAAGACATTAATATTAGATTCATTTACAGCAAAGTTTGTCATATACGGTGCTGATGATTATTTGTTACGTTAAATAATACAAAAATAACTTTTATGATAATATTATTTATTTATTAGTAATTTGGGGCAGGTTTGTTACTTCTGCCCCACTTATTGTTTTGTATTGTGAGTCAACGCCTGCACTTGACAACTGGACAGACACTACACGTGAGTTGCATTTATATGTCGCTTTGACTTTGTAATGAAAACTTTGACACTGTTTGCCAAAATAAAAAAAGACACTAGGTTTTTTTTAGTAGACAGGAGTAACTCGTTAATTTATATAGAGATTTATATATTTATTTAGAGACAAAGTCTTGTAAAACTGTGTATTTCCAATGCACTTAAAAGGACAATGTACAGAAGCCAGCACATTTGGTTGGACATTCGCACTACGAAATTCACCCCTACCGCTACAGAATACGAGCGTTCTCCAGCCGCATGTGCTGGCTACTGTACTATTATGAGCGAGGTATTTAGCAAGACTGTGAAACAAGCACACAGGACTAATATTATCAGCGTTTGGCAAAATGAAGTAAGCACTTTAAAATGAATGTGCAGTACAGAATATAAAGTAGCTCCATTCTCAAATGCGCTTTATTTACTTATGTTGCAAAAAATGTGTAGAGCAATACCAAGTACAGTCCTTTATGAGCTTTTATTACAAGTTTTAAATTTAATTATAAAGTTTTAACTGCTATATTAAAATTTGGTCCCTTTATGTTTTGGTAAGTTAGAAAGCAACGAAATTTAAAAAAAAGCAAGATTTGGACTTTAAAGGTAGTAGAGACCCGTTATAAAAAAATTACATTGCGTCAATAGAACTCAGATGACCGACAGAACTTGATTCAGATGAGTTCCTCTTGTTGATACGAAGTACACTTGTATACGCAGTGGATTTTTTTAGGTACTCGTACTTTAAAAAATGACAAAAACAAAAGAAGACTACCTTTTCCATGACGTCGTCAGTTAAACGAGTAGACTATGTTGTGCAAAATATTTCAACATATTCGCACTGGCCAACTAAACAGGCTCGTCCGGTGTTGAATGGAACTCCTTTTGCTAAGTGATGGGCCGTGTGTTCACTTGTTTACATACTTTTGATAGGTAATTAATAGGATAGGTAGTACCTACCTACCAGACTCGATAGTATAAACTAAAAAAGTTTATGTCAAGAAACAACCTATTATAACAAAGAAATAGGAATTAATGGGAAATTATGTCGATACGTATGTATGTATGATATTATGTAGTTCGGCTCCGGTGAAATTTGATACGTCGGAGTTGTGTCTCGCGATATAAAAGGGGTCAATTAAAAAAAATATATAGAAAAAGGTTTGTTAAAGAACAATTTTAATTTATGAATAAAATGAAAATCATACTAATATTGCCTCATTCCCACGGGAAAAATCTGTTAACGTGGTCGGAGCCGCGGCGAAAAGCTAGTCAATTAATAAAATTGCATGATAGTCACTGTATCACAAAAGTTCAAATGTTTAGCATAGTATTGATTGACGTCAATGTTGCTAATTTAATTATAATCTATTCGATATAATATGAGTAATTAAGCGTGTACATAAGCTACTGATGTATATACTTAATAATATAATTAGTATTAACGCTACAGAATGTTTTTTTTAAACTAAACACGAGTTAGAGTGGGCTTTTTAATTACTAATATCGATGTATGTATTATTAATTTGGAAAAGTAGGAAATAATTTTTGCGCAGAATATTATTTAAGATACAAGTACGTCAGGATATACTAATATACGAGTAATAACTGTGCGTAATGGTCTTGTTAATTCACTTATGTTTTCCTCGTTTTCTTACGTAGTATCGGAGTGTTCGTAGCGGCTGATCGATGCTACGCCGCCGTAGCACACGACAGCAGTTTAGGTGTTAAAAGCTAGTTAAATTGAATTCATTTTTATAGTAGGAAACTTTAGTTAATTCTTGAAGTCAATAAAAACATTTGTATTGTAGAACAGACGATGTGAACCACTGACGACATTTCAAAGTTCAATAATTTTATTATATTATTTCCCATAAATTAACTTTTTTAAGTTGTTTTTTTTTTACTTTTAGTATTTTAATTCGTTATCTGTATGTGTTCTGACTGGCGTAGGTACTAGGCCAACTGGTCGACTAAGGTCCTAAATCAGGGTTGTTCAAACAATCTATTTTAAAAATGATAATACCTAATTTAGTAAAATATCTAACAGACAAGGAGCATTTCGCAATACGCCCGCTGTTTGTGGGTCACACTCATATCGCGATGTTTATTACAATTACTTATCATACCGTTGACATTTGCACGTTCTAAGTGTTCATAATTTTATTTATTACTCTGTTACTCTTACTTCATAGTACAACATTTTAATTGCGGATATGATATACACCGCGTTTGTGTTCAACTAGTTGGCTGATCATTCGAGAATTAATTTGAGAAAGAAAGAAACGAATAATTCAATTTGTTAAAAGAAAAATTGCTACTTATACTGAGAAAAAAACAAAACATGAATAACTAACATACCAAAATTTATAGAGCTGCAGACATTTTTTCAGTTTCAGAGTTGGTCCATAGTAAAATTTGTTATTTTGTTATCTTCGATGATCGAAGTTTGTTATACATGACTTGATTTATTCTCCTAAGAATGATCAACAAGTTTTCACGGTTTATTTGAGGGAATTACAGAGGGTACGTGGCGGGTTAGCCAATATTAAAAGGACATGCACTGTCAGTGGGTTTAAGCATCTTTCCCAAAGAAATTTGTCTCGGAAACGAAAACACGAATTAAGCTATCCATACAAACTATCCTATTCAAATGTCTGTTTTGTATGGAAGTGGCGAATATTTTTTTTTTTGTTTCAAAAAAATGTTTCTTTGAGAGAGAGAGAGTGAGATATATTTTCATCGTTGGGAATTTTGCTTCAAACCGTGGACTGAGCGAGCATATTTGTGTCGTTCCACGTGCAAAGGTACCTTATGGTCGGTATTGAGTTACGCACTTACGCATATCCCAGTAATCAGCCACTAATACGCTATTCAAATCCAAAAACATTATCTTCATACTAAAACCAGCCATAAGGTACCTTTGCACGTGGAACGTCACATTTGTTGACCTGCCTTTTCCTACCCGTATACAATCCCTTGTTATTATTCTGAATTACTGAATGATAACCCAAGTAGAAGAACAGGAATCATTCGTTCGGATGCCAAATACCGATGTGGATCACGTCACTCGCTTATTCGCTACTTATTCATATCGGAGAATGAGATGACCTCACCGTCCGCGTTTATACACTCATTATCAAGATAAAAAAAAGCGGCCAAGTGCGAGTCGGAATCGCCCATGAAGGGTTCCGTAGCAGCCAGTAACATATTATAGAAGATTTTGTAGTTCGATGTGACTTTCATCGATGTTTTAATAATAGTGAAAGGTAAATTGCGGTTTACGATTTATGACGTATTAAAAAAAAACTACTTACTAGATCTCGTTCAAACCAATTTTCGTTGGAAGTTTTCATGGTAATGCACAACATATATTTTTTTTTTAGTTTTATCATTCTCTTATTTTAGAAGTTAGAGGGGGGGACACACATTTTACCACTTTGGAAGCATCTCTCGCGCAAACTATTCAGTTTAGAAAAAAAATATATTAGGAACCTAAATATCATTTTTGAAGACCTATCCATAGATAGTAGATACCCAACACGTATGGGTTTGATGAAAAATTTTTTTTTTTAGTTTCAGTTCTATGTATGGGGACCCCCTAAATTTTTTTTTTTTACTATTTTTGTATGAGAATCTTAATGCGGTTCACAGAATACATCTACTTACCAAGTTTCAACAGTATATGTATTATAGTTTCGGAATAAAGTGGCTGTGACATACGGACGGACGGACAGACAGACATGACGAATCTATAAGGGTTCCGTTTTTTGCCATTTGGCTACGGAACCCTAAAAACGTGTTAATATTGACTACAGACAGTAAACAGACATGGATTCTTGAGGAGAGTATATGTTTGAATCAATAATTATTTTAAAATTCATCTATAATATTGCAAATAAGTAGATGCTAATAAATCATGTCCCTATTTTACACTGCAAATTGCAATACAAATACTTTAGTAACACCAAAAACACACACACGTTACGCTACATTTTCCTTTCCTTTTCCGTAAATTATTTAATCAAAAATTACCTGTTCATTTTATATTTTCACCTTTGTTTATATTTTGTATTTCATGATTGTAAAACCTTTCAGTCTTTACCTTCACGGCTAACATTATATTTAAATTTGTTTGATAAATACAATAAACATCGAACGCTGCGTTATGCACGTAAATGAGATATTGATATTGCGGTTTAATGTATTTGTTTTATTGGCAATCTAACTAAATATTACACCTTTGACTAATGGATTAGAATGGTAAACCTGCACAGAACAGAACAACGTACTTAGTGCAGTTTCCTTAGCAATTCTAATTTATTTAAAACTTTTAAGCATGAACTACTGACATAATGTTAATTTGTTAGTGCGAACTTTAACTGAATAAAAAAAAAGCATGATTTGATTTGATCTATGAATATAAACATATAATGAATTTAAACCCGAATCTTCTCGGTCAGCAAAGGCTAAAGGCCTATTTCTAACCATTTAGTCAAGACATGAAGGTTGTGTTATTATTCGCCCACAGCTTACTGAATTTTTTTCGCCCTGTATGTTAGTTCTAGGACTGGATCTATCTACATTAACTGAAAAACCGTCAAAGTATGTATTTTTAAAGTACAAATTAAAAATATGTTTGTGAAAAATCTAACAACAAAACATTTATTGATGCTCAAAAACTCATAACCTATGAAAAAGCACAGCACACAAAAATTATTAAAACAGTGTTACGTCATAGCTGTTGTGTTCGAAGAGCCGAATTCCGTAATAATACCTATTGAAACAACTGTTTTGGAAGTTTATATGTGAATGAATAGGCGCTGCTAACGAACAAAATTAATGCGAATATTAAAAGTCGCAATACATACCATCTGCTTTTTGATTGGTCATTGCGTCATTTTCTGGGCCGTCATGGCAATTTTATTAGTCTTCGTAATATTTGGAGAAAGATTTTTAGGGTTAGGTAGTTGGAAAGTAATCGGGAAGAAAACTTCGTGATAACAATAAAATATGTCTCTTCGGGGTTTGACAGGACATTCAGTCTTAAGCGTGGGCTAGTAAATAGTGGAGTGTATTACATTAATTTAATTTGTTTATTTTAGACTTCTATTGATAATAGATTATCTCTATACATTAGGATATATAGACAATCTGTTAGCAAAATTTTAGCTTTGATCAAGAATATTATTTAGGTATCAAAGAGTCCCTAAGTAAATAAAAACAAACTAAAATGTTCAATCTAGCACGCTGTGTGATCTTACTTATTCAGCTGATAACACTCCTACAAATAATTCGGTTATCAGCACTTTTACAACAAATACATGATTTCAGCAGGTGATAATAACGTAGAAAAGAAAAATACACGTGTACTTCGTATAAATTACCTATTTGCTTCTTGAAGAATGATATAAAATACAAGTCATCGATGTTTTTACGGTATGTGCTAATATGTACGAGTACTTACAAACGTGCGAATAAGCGAAGCATTTTCAGTTTCATGTGAATAAAATAAAATAAATGAAAGTAAATTTTCTCCTTTTGCTTACACGCAGTTCAAGGTCACGACACGAGTTACAGGATATATTTCAGTCGTCAATGAGCGTTAAAAAATCTGGATAAGTTCTATATCACTTCTTACATCCCCCTGACTCGGTTTTTACTATTATTATTTTTTATTCAGTAACATCATAATCATAAATATTAATTTGACTGCTTAATTTGTTGTCCTCAGGTATGTAAGTACATTTACTGTCCCATATTTACTGTTTGGTATATTATCAAATTACGCTTAAACTACAGCACGAATTCCAAGAAACTTTAACAAAGATTTTGAACATAACAAATCAAATGTTTTGATTGAACACTGTTCTGAAACTGAAAACATCACGTTTACCTTGGCATTCCAAAACACTGTGGCAAAAAAGTCTTTCACGCACACTTGAACTTCAACACAGATTTATATTTGCACTGCGCGTGTCGTGTTATAGATCGCGACTGTATTTGTTGTATAGAATTGACGTGTGCGTCGCTGCAACGCGTCGAGCTAACTGATTGTATAAACAGTAGTGAACTCAAGGCGAGGCAAGGTTGCCGGCGCTACACCGGCTATAGCAAGGACTTGTGTCATAGAACGTAACGTAGGGCGTAACTTTGAGCTAAGTCACAGAATAGCATAGTAAATAGTTAGCCGCAAACAACTTACTTGAAAAGATGTCAAGAAAATAGAAAAATGTATTGGGCTCGTCGTACGTCCTACCAAGTCCGGTGAAGCTTGATTCGTCGTACTTTTTGACACAAGCAATAAAAAAAATCACTTGCTCTAGATGTGTTTTTGCCGATATCTATAACACCATTGCTATTTGTTATTTCTAATTGTTTACAGAAATATTATTGGCGATATTTTTGAAATATATCCAGGCTATAATTTAGACTGTTTTATGTAACTATTCTGATTATTCATCTAGGTTTAGTTTATCATTATTATAAATGTACCCCTTGACCGTCACGCGCTTAGAATCTGCATAATGACATTGATATTTAATCTAAAATGTAAAATTGATCTCTAATATTATTATTAATTAAAATAAAGCAGATAAATAGACGATAGAGTTCATTGACTTCAATGACTTTGAAACTAATGAACTTACAAGATTGCCTGCTATTAATTTATGAGCATAACATGAAGTTGTGAAGGCTCAAATTTAGTTTTTTTAAGTAGGAAATAGGTAGGGAAAATACATTTTATAAACCTTAAAATTAAGAACGTAACGCTAGGTGCAACGTTGGGCAAGAAACAGAACAGTACTGTTGTCCACTGTCAATTATTATTGAGTTATGACCACCATTGAACTGTGAAATTGGCCGCGTTGACGAACCTTAGCAGCAATTCATAGATTTGTCAACGAGAACAATGCAATGGGGAAATAGGCCTCAAATTACAATGACATAATGACATCACCATCATAGTTCCATTTAGTCGTAAGTTTTCCAACTTATTGGATCTAAGCCCTTCGTATTTTATATATTTTTGATAACTTTTAATAAAGTCTGACAGTGAACTTTTTTTTTAACCTTGGATGATCGATCATAAATAATCATAATACCTACTATTATTATTTAAGTAATTTTTGTAACATTGATAGTCGAAAATAGAAGCATAATACGAAGTATTGTTTATTAATTTATATTCTGTTTGTTTTAAATTTCACACATAATTTACTATTAAATTCAGACCTTTTCGATTTTTAAAATATTTCTCAATAAATTGTAACAAAAACCGGCTTATAGTTGTTACTGTTGTTAGCAACAGTCTTGAAGCCTCAATAAATGTTCAATGTCACAGAGCTGGTTTCGGTCAAGGCAAGAGCGCCTGCGCCCGCCTGCGTTTCATTACAACATCACAAAAAGCTTTTATTAGGGAATCATCAATATCACCTTAATTATTAAACTTATAAATTGGTCACTGATTTGTCAAGAAATCGGGGTTTATGCTTTAATTCAAAGGGACGCATTCATATAATTTAATTTTGATTTTAACTAAAACTACTCTACAAATTCCTTCCAATTTCCATAAAATTCTGATAAACAGCAATTTCTCTGCTATTTATATTTTAACACTGGGCTCAATTCCGGCTTGGCCGCTAAATTTAAGTTCTTGGTCTTTTTCTTTCTTATGGGAATCGACAAGGATGGGAGATGAATGAATATAATTTGAATGAATGATATTTAAAAATAAGAGCGCAGCTGTCAAATTTAGCTTAATTTTAAGTGAGATATTTTTGCGTGCCTACTAAACTAGTGCGAAATACGCGTAAAATTACGTTTTACGTCTCTAAATTTAAGTTGACAATCATCCATTTCCGATCTTAAGAACATAAAAGGGACATGGTTTTGAATTAGAGCGTAATACGTAGAATTGAGCCCATTATGTATCTTTTTAAAGTATTAAATAAATATGTCTTTGAATGAGTTGTTACCTAATATGGGTCAAGATCAAGAGTAAACGCATCCTCCCATTGTTGCCTACGCAGTAATGGCTGTGCGCGCGCCAGGATGAAACGTTAAAAGTCTGCTAAATGCTAAATCTACTGACAATGTTGTTATCAAGTCTACATAAATAAACTATCACACAAGGGCTCCAGCTTCCCCTGGACAATATGTCAAAAGCAAAGGGTCGACTTACAAATATCATAAAAATCAACGACAAAATAAAGCTCGTAACATTTTATACAGATTGAAATTTTGTTTATTTGCTTAAATTTCAATGTTTTTTTTATAACGTTGAGCTTGAATATATCAGCGGTATTAAAATGGTGATGGACCCAAAATTATGTAGAGGTCGTTTGATGTTTAAAATAGTTGGTAGTAATCTGATTTAGTTTCATTTTGCACTCTGAAGGTATAAAACAGGCAGGGTAAGAAATTTTCATCATATTCTCGTCCATTACTGCCGCTTTCAGTGATCTCTACCACAAGAATGTTTTCAAGTAGCGACCACGCATAGGTAAAGTAACCCTAACCTTTCACAAGTTTGTTTTGCACTCGGCAGCCAACTTAAATCGCAGGTCATTATCAATTGGCTTTGACTGAATTGGCCGATTGACCCTAGTTTGTTTTGGAGCCCACGCGACCGGCAGTTGCTTCAATCGGCACCATCCGCTCGGGCCGATCGCTGACAGACAATCGGAGCGTTCATCGGAGAGGCACTCCACAATGCTCCTTTTGTATGAGCAGAGCATGTGAAAGCAAGGAGAGGTTTCGCAACGCAATGGATATCTGTTTTTTTAAATTGAAATTACTTAATAGATTAACTTGTGGTGATTAACCCTTGTTATATTGTGTAATAGATAGAAGGGACACAAAAATGGAATGTTGTGCTGATGTAATATAGTCCATAATAATTTATTTTACTTTTTTAGTTACTAATTTAGTTTACATAAGGAACAGAGATGTTATGGCAAAAAGTCAAAAGTCTCCCATAACAAACCCTAGATTGGAAAATAGTATTGAAACTAATCCTTTAACCTGTCAAATTAATTTACATATCCTTAATCGATTTGCTTCTTGATCTCAACAGTCAGGTCCTCAGCCTTAATGACGAGTTTTATTCATCGACAATAATGGAAGCTAAACAAAAACATGATGATTAATACTTCTGAAAAAATTATCTTGCCTACAATGATAATGTTAACGCGAATGATTCACTCGGTAAATACAAATAAATACAGTCGATAACCTCGACATGTGCTAGGTTTTTTTGCTGTCAACATGTAGTCAGCTTATTTACGGAAATATGCATAAAAAAAGGTTAGCAGGTTATCATTAGATAGACACTATATACACCGTGATATTTAACTGATTGTTTATTGCAAAGAAGCTTTAAAATTTCTATGTTAGTTTGTGTTTGTCAAAATTTAATACATTAGGTACACTTATAACATTACCTTTAGAATTCCGTTACCGTTCTTTCCGTTATTTCCACAAAAAAATATGTTAATTAATTGATTATAACTTTTATAATATTAAACTAATTCTGTATGTTTCTTTTGAATATTATAAAATAGCGTTTGCCACTTCTTTAAAAAAAATAATGACTTAGTTTCCTATTGTGGTTTTTAAACAGCAGAGAAAAAAAGATAACTTTTGGCACGACCCGGTAACGGAACCTCGAAAAAAGTATTGTAATTTAAAAATTAACATAATAATGTTTTAATTTTATTATGTTAATTTTGCAATTAGTTAGCATAGTAGTAGTACTCATGAAACTGAACAACTTTCCCTAAGGAACATAGGTTGAAATCTCAAAAAAAACTTCATACCTACTAAAAAATCTTTTCATACATACTTTCCAGCCACTTTGTATGACAAGTTGAATTTTAATTTTGAGATTTCGACCTATGTTCCTTAGGGAAAGTTGTTCAGGAAGTTGTAAAGAGTACTACCATACCACTATGTTGCGGATAAACATAAGCAGTTAAATTTCACGGTGTATACGTACCTATACCTAGACTTACCAACACATGTTTGCCAGATGTGGACTTTGTAACTTCTTTTTGGCGATGACAATACTTGACAAAGTATTTCAATGACCGATGACCTGTTTCCCACACAAAGCATGCAATAGAAGATAACTATCTGCTTGGGAAAACTAAAAATTTTATTCGAAAATTACCTTTGTAATGGATACAAAGAAAAAATTTCATACGTATTTATGTAAAGAAGTTCAACATAATAATATCGAGAAATATATAAAAGTAACAAGATAAGAGTATAAATAATTAGTAATATTACTATAAAGCTATACTACAAATACAATATGACGGGTTAGTTTGTGTTCAAGTTTTGAGTTACTCAAATTGTTGACATCATCCAATATTGTGGTTTTTAAGGATAAATTGACTAAGTCATTACTAGTATCACGTCAGTTTATAGTTAAATAAACGCTATGAATCATCTCTGTAGTTCTCTGTCCTCCGAGATCCTATATTTATTTTATTTTATTAAAACAGACAAGACAGTCGTACAAAAATACTATACTTTGAGTGATGAATAACCAATAGTTCCCTAAATTATTATAAACCTCTTAATAGGTATGAAAAATAAGCATGAGTCGCTAATATGTACAAATCAACAGTTAATATTATAAATGCGAAAGTGTGTTTGTTTGTTTGTCCTTCCTTCACGCCCTAAACTAAGCAATCAATCGTCGAAATGATGAAGAGTGACATTTGCTACTTTTTACCGCGGGAATATACCTCACTCCCACGGGAAAAACGATTACAGGCAGAAAGCTACTAGTATATTATAAAAAATATTTTAAAATACCTAAAAGACGAGCTGGTTCCAATCTATAGATACCTACTCGTATGTACATTTATATTTTTGAACTACATATTATACTAAAAGAGAATGTTTTTAAAGACAATAAATATTGAAGGTCGACAAGTTTGAAAGACAAAGAATCAGGCCTTAATATTTATTTATTACCATTCCAAGATTAATAAACCAACAAACGGGCTACTGACATTATGTGCTTATCTTTTTTTTAAACGTTTTATTACCTACTTTATAGGAAGTAGGCAGCTCGACATGTTTTAATAATGATGTAAGTATACAAAAAATGACAGCGTCGGTAGCCCAGAGGCTGGCGCCTGCATCTTCCATTCGAGAGCCGCGTGGTCACTCGACACTACCAATGTGTTTTATATTCGAATATATATTCGACTTTCTTACGGTGAAGGAAAAGATCGTGAGGAAACCAGCACAGACTATTGAAGAAGTTCAAAGGTTGTGTGCGAAGTTGACCTCTAGACCAGCAGCGTAGTGGACCAAGGCCTATTCACCCTGATTCAGAGAAGGTTCTTAAACCGACGACATTCTGGGCTGTTAACCAACGACTAAAAAAAGCCTTCAGAAGTACCACAACCACAACAATTGCGAGCGGGACTCGAGACAAATGTTGTATTCATTGAACATAATTTGGATCTCAATAGGAGATCTCGCCTGACTAAAAAAGTTTAAGTAGGTCTCCATCGAATTAGGAGTAAAGTGTAAGTGTAACGATCGCCACATGTTGCCGAATCGAAGCCGGTGCAATGTTGTGTAACCGTGAAAGTGAACTATTGTAATTCACTGAGCGCATTCAGTGCGAATGTGATGTGCATGCCTTATGTACAGTCGCGCCCTAAGGGTGGAGGCTGATCCCTAGCTGAATGAAATACAGTTATAGGGAAATCAATCACACGTTTATTATATTAGTAATACGAAATATTTTACATTTGCTTTTTGAAGCATGAAAATGGCGTCCGGCTCGTAGCACGGGCTACGGCCATCTCTCAAACATCAACCAAATTCAAACTGATATTACTTTACATCTTTATAAAGCCTCAAACGAAAAAGAGGCTGCCAGCATGAAACGGCGTGCATGAAGGACACATGCACACCACAGTACCTACCGTACGGTCGGAAAGTTACAGTATTACTTGTATTTTTGAAAAAATATGTTTAGTAATATCTATAAATCTTATTTTTTTAAAGATGCGACGCTTGTGGAGTTTCTTCGGCGAGCTCTTCTCCACAAAATACCGCACATTAAAATATTTCTGACTCGTTATTGAGTACCACTTAGTTAATAAATGGATATTTCCAGCCTCTTTGATTTCAACATGTCGTTTTGCGTATCTGACATTCTGAGTATGAAATTCTGCGTATTTGACTTCTGCGTATGGGACATTATATATCTGATATTTTGCGTGTCTGAATTGTTACGAATCTTGACTTTTTGAGTTTCTGACATTTTGCGTATCTGACATAAGGCGTGTAATTCGCTAGAGCTAGTTGCTTTACATTTTGAATTTCCGACATGGTCGTAAAGAAAATGTATTTATTTGTAACTTTTTTTTCTAAATCACAAGCTGACCATACTCGACAATCTGAACAGTCCTCTATGCAGACCAGATACATTGTATTGTAATTTGGCGTGTTGACAAACTTTGGACAGCTCAGAATTATTGCCGGCGTGCAATTACCTACATGAGATAACGATTAATATTTGTTGAAGTGTTGAACTAACGGAAATTTTAAATAGAGAACATTTAAAATTAAATACCCAAGCTATTTTTTTATTTGTTATTATAATTATTTTAATTAAACTACGCTTGTGCCGCTTGAAGCAAACTTCTAATTATCTCTTCTGTTGGATTTTCTTAATTTTCTTTCTGGAGAATAAAAACAAACAGTATGAACATTTGATTATTACAATATTGATTTTAAAAATGTGAGCAACAATTTTCTTCATTCATACAAGGCTTTTGCGAACAATTTTCCAGAGTAAATATTATTGTTTTAAAAAACCGAAACCAATCTACCAACCAATCTATTCGAAACGAATTGACTATAAACTATGCAATTTAATAAAGATTATAATCTTCACTTTATTATGATGCACAATCTAGGTAGGCCTTAATACGCTTTGCGATTTTAATTGCAAATAAACAGTGAAAACTTACTCATCAATTTATTTAGCGTAAAATTACGCATCGATTTAAATAGTTTTCGAATTAATCCAGCAGTCCTGTCCTGTTCACAGCAGTTATAGTGGTAGTTAGTTAGTTTTGGTCTTTGTTTTAGTATTAGTTACGCAGTTATTGTAAACTCGTGATTAGTTTATATTTTAACCTTGCGTTGTAGAAATATATGATTTGTTATTTAATTACGCACAACAGTTCCTACTTCCGATAAAACAACATCACGTCCTGCACACCTGCAATAAGATGCTATATTTGGTACCCCATTACAGCATTGTCTTGCCCAAGTTTAGTATACGTTTTTCAATCATACATAAATCATTGTCAGGCGACGACAATATGCGATGCGCTCGCGATTGTTCGACGCAGCGGCGACCGCCATGCAATGTAACACACAACAATTTATTCGCGACCACAACATATTGTCATGACAGTAAATAATTACTGTCCGGACTTATTAGACATGTATAAGTGGGCAAAAAGATTTTTGAGTGATGGCCGCCCGTGGACCGACGATCTGGTAAGGGTTGCAGGAAGCTGCTGGATGCGGGCAGCGCAAGACCGATCTTTGGGGATGCCTTTGTCCAGCAGTGGACGTCTTTTCATGCGATGACAAACGCATAGGAAACTAGTGCAGTCAGATCATGTAACTTGCTCCGAAATCGATGGGCAAAACGATTTTTATTTTACACAATTTATAAAGGAAAAGAAGTTCCGAATTGATCAGCCTACCGTTATGCACCTAATAAAAGTGTATCGCATGTTCAGTAGTTAGTGGTAAATGAATCAAAGAGAGGCTTCCGTATGTACGTGACTGTTTTTGTAGCTTCGATTATTTAATTTACTTTTCAGTCACGCATGCTACGAACTAACGCGGTAATGCTAATTTTGAATTGTATAACTATTACTTTAAATATACCTCATGTGATTTAAGAGAAAACCTTATCTTGTTGCTTGTTTATCGTGTGGGTTTCGAGAATTATTGAGTCGCCTATAAGGATTCTGACATGGCTCGAGTAACGACTGCATCCGTTAATAGTACCCACGGCTTTACGTGCCTTCTGAAGCACAGACTCATCTTTAATTTCAGACAATCAGGTGATTCTGGCGAGAATATCCTAACCAAACTGCAGAAAGTCTCACAAAGTGGCATTTTGTTAGACGAGTGGCCCACCGGGATTAGAACCCGGAACCTCCGTAATGTGAAGCAATCGTTTTACCATCCTGCCTCGGAGACTGTTTTATCTGTCATTAGCGGTGTTTACCCGCCGCTTACGATAGGAAGGTCCGTTTTCTATGCAGGAGACCGTACGTGATTAGGCCTAAACCTTCCCAGATACATCAATTATTGTATCATCAGCACAGAATTATATAGTAATACGTAATACATTACCAGTGTTGGACGTAATTAACCATGATATGTATAACATAGTAAGAAGCAAGCTGCCGATGATATTTCATCGTAATGCATTGTTCCAGTTGACAGACATAGTGAACGCGATGTCGTCGCGCGGCGAGCTGCCGCTGGAGCTTGCGTTGCGCGGGCGCAGCGCGTCCATCGCGACCACGCTGCTGCAGCACAGCGCGGACCCCGACAGCAGGGGCGCCCGGGGCCGCACGCTGCTGCACCGCGCCGTCGACTCCCGCGACGCCTTCTCCGCCAAGTTCCTCGTTGAGAATGGCGCTGACCCTAATCTTACTACCAAGTAAGTAATCGCTTATATACAGTTTCTACTTTTTAGGGTTTCGTACCTCATAAACAAAGAACTGAACCCTTATATGATCACTCCCGTTCGTCTGTCACAGCCAGTATCTTCGCCATTACTGTAGGGTTGAAACTGGTACACGTATGTTAATCCGTCTTTATTAACTTAGCTATTCTTTTGCTGACCAAGTTTTACCTGATTTGTTGAGGAGGGGGTATGATAAGGGGTCTATTCCGAACATAACTTGATCTAAAAGTCACTATTAGCATTTCGAGATGTGACTCCTTGTGCCTGTAACCTAAGATGGCCTTTTATATCAAAATATCCTAAACTAATAAATTAATAGTTTGTCATTATTTTTTCAGGGAAGAAGGCGACACAACTCTTCACCTAATCGCGTCACTGACTTCAAGCTCATGCGACGAAGAAACGATGGAACAAATGGCTGAAATAGCTGAAATTATGATTAAGAAAGGAGCCGACATAAACAGACAAAACAGAAAAGGATTGTAAGTGGGAAAATTTATGTTATATTTCTTCTGTTATATTATTACGTTCATATCAGTTTCAATAAAGCATTTCAGGACAAAATACACCCACCATAGTAAATATATTTATAATGGATTTTAATGTAATGTTTATTTTCAGTACACCACTTCACCAAGCAGTCATATCTAGAAACCAAAGGATATTCGATATCTTACTCAAACAGCCCAACTTGGACACAAACCTACGAACGTTGACTGACGAGCATCCACCTCTTTACTACGCCCTCGTCGACGATAGGCGAGCGTCAATATCGTCCAGCGAAACTTTAGTCATGAACGGATCCAATCCTTTCGACACTCCGGTCACAAACAAAAACGCCTTTGCGGAGGACCCAGTGGAAGGCAAACAAGAGAGTATCGTCGAGAGAGGGTTCGCTGCCAAGTTATTGGAGAAAAAATGCGTTCCGAATCCTTTGTATTCTGGCTCGGGAGATAGCTTGCTGCATATTTTAGCCCAAGGATGGTTTGAGGTGAGTTGATGTGTTTTTATCCTTTGATTGTTTTTGGATTTAACTTCTAAGTTGAGCAAAATAATCTAAGATTCCTTTTGTAGCGGAACGATAAACTGATGTTAAACTTAAAATATAATTTGTATGTATAACTATAGTGATTGCCTACATGCAATTTCTAAATTATACTGAATGATTGCAAAAAGTTCGCGTTGATAGGTGATTATTTGTGCTGACTTAATTACAAAAAAAAGTACACATTCTACAAGAATATGAATAGGCGCGTAAAAAGATAATTGGTTACGCAACTCCTGTTTCAATTTCTATTTTATAAATGAGACTGGCTCTAAGTCAAGAAGTAGTTGCAGTAAACAATACTTTGTTATGTAAACGAAATTCATTTAGTTCCGGCCTTCTGGTCGTTGCATTGTTTCACAAATGAATGTCTGATTTATGAATCATCAATAATAACTATTTATTCACCGTAAGAGTATTTCTTAACATCTGCTCTTAGAAAATGTTTTGTTCGTTTCTGCAACATTCCTATTTTCTTCATAACACTTGCAAATGTATTGTTGCTTTTAGGTATTATACAACAAAAATTTTAGCTACTTCAAATCTTCTGATTCAACGAAATTGTTAATTAAATGGACAGTCAGTTAAAAATGTAAATAAAGTTACATACTGTTGAATCACTACGCACTCTTCTAAAGAGAGAACAGGTTGTATCTTTAAAAATAATCGACTGCAAACCAGATATCACAAATACCAACCTTAAAATCCAATAAAAAGAATTCAAGTTAAAATGTCCGACTTAGTAAATTTAGCGGTGAAGACGATGAGTCATCCGGTGCAACGGTCGCATATCCTTGCACTTGGTGACGCAATGCAACGCACACGCGAAGATCCTTTGTAACTCTTCAGACCGAATATAGAATTGGGGATCCTTACGTTACATTGCCTCTTTGGTCATTGCTTTGGTAATGCAATATCTCAAGAAACTTATTTACTTAACTACGTGTTTTCTGGTTTATGTTGTTATTGCTACATTAAAATACGAGTTTGGCGACTGTAATCTATTTCGAAATGACAAAGTATAATAATATTGTAGTTTGTTTTTTAAAAAACATTTTTTGTACGAACTTTTACTTATATAATAGTTATTCTCAATTCTCATCTGTATTATACAGAAGATTTATTAAACTACAATATTTTTATGGTCTAATGTTAGCCTGGTTGTTATTTGTCAGTTAGTATCCATGGTTAGTATCTATTAAATTTCAACTAACTAAAGCCCGACCAGAGAAATAAAAAACCTCGCCATATTGCGGGATTTCAATGTAACTAGTTTTATAAGGGAAATTGTTGCCATAGTCGTAAGAATATACACGTGGCGCCCCAGAGCAGATTTTTTATTTCTTAGGTCAGGCTTTAGTTATAATGTTTTTTCCTCAATATTTTCTAAAACACTTTCAGGACTCAGCAGTATTTCTAGTGTCCCACCTGAACGGTGAACTGAATCACACGAACGAGGCGGGGTTGACAGCCCTTCACGCGGCCTGCTCTAACGGCCTCGCGCGGCTCACCTCCGCGCTACTAGAGCACGGGGCCAGGCCTAACCTGCAGAGCTCTTACGGGGAACACGAAGACACCGTCTATAGGTGAGGAAACCACCGTATCATGATCTGCGACAAATAAACAGATCTTGCATATTGTGCTGAGTTATTAGAGCTCAAGGCGTCTAGAGTTTGGCAAATGAAAGTAGACAATGAGAAAACGCGGCAAATTTGAAAAAAAATCATCGTGGCAACCCCGATTCTATGGATTTACTTTTTCTATGTAACTTTGTTGCCAGTACAATGTTTTCCAATTTCATCGATTGTGATTTCATTTGCCAAACTCTAGCTTATATTTTTATCCGCACACTTAATGTCTCTTATTTGTACGTATATCTCCTAACTGGGATAAGAACCACCTTGCGGATTAATAGACTTCAAACATTGAAGAAAAACGTTATGACAAAACTGGTCTTTATTTATATTGATTAGCCCTCCACATCCTACTAATATTATAAACGCGAAAGTTTGTAAGTATGGATGCATGTATGTTTGTTACCCTTTCACGCAAAAACTACTGAATGGATTTTAGTGTAACTTTACAATAATATAACACATAGGCTACTTTTTACCGCGGGAAAATACCTCATTCGCATGGGAACATCTGTTAGCGCGGGCGGAGCCACAGGGCGGAAAGCTAGTGTACAATATTTTTGAATTATTAAAGTCATCAATATTTTTAATTTGGAATAATGCAAGTTCCAAGTAATATTTATATAGGTAAATTTGTACATTGTGATATATTGTTTATTTAATTACAGTCAATTAATAAGTCAAAACAATAGATCAAACACAGTTTTCGTCAGCTATGTCAAATATACCGCTTCGAGTCCTTCCCGGCCCAAACGTTCCCATCAAACTTGCCGCATTGCCGCGCTGAATGGCTATGGAAATGCGTTGAACCAAAAGACCCAGAGCGCGAGTCTCCACCCTTCTCTTTCAGCCTACGACCGATTACCTACTTTTATTTTAAAATATACTAGCGACCTGCTTCGGCTCCGCACGGGAAAATGGTTATTGTGGGTTATCCTTAAGTATATTATGCATGTATTATACATATAAACCTTCCACTGGAATCACTCTATCTATTAAAAAAAACCGCACCAAAATCCGTTGCGTAGTTTAAAAGATTTAAGCATACATAGGGACATAGGGACAGAGAAAGCGACTTTGTTTTATACTATGTACTACGCGACCAAAACAATTAGGCACATTTCAAACATGGCGTCACGGCCGGTCACGGGGATTAGTGCTGGGTATAACGGCGAATATTGTACAAACCGCATACCTGTCATGTGTCTAATTGTTTTGGTAGAGTAGTATAGATATTTGTTCCACAGGCAAACTCCTCTCCACCTGGCCGTTCTGAACAACCACGAGAGCGCAGTGTTGGCCATCCTCGAGCACAAGCGGCTCGTGGAGAAGGGCGAGATGCCCGCTACCGACAAGAGCGGCGCCTCTCTCACGCCAAACCTCAACCTCAAGAACTCTGAGGGGGACACGCCCGCCAGCCTCGCACTCACTGAAGGTTCGTAACGGTGCTACTACTAGGTGCAAGTAGCTTGCGCTTGTTGAGTCAATTGACTTTATTTGGAAGCACTAAAATTGTAAATATTACATGGCAGTCCTTAAATAATTAAGTATAGTTTGCTCGGATATAGATTTGATTAGATGCGGCTAGTATATGTACTTCGCGTGTCCAATCGAAGTAAGAAATTTGACTCAACATGCGCAAGCTACTTGCACCGTGTAGAAGCACCCTAATGCACATTAACCCTATATGGCAAAACAACTTTATCGACTTTATGTTGGGGTGTAAGGTTAAAATTAAGGTGGCAATATAGTGACCACTGCCTTGTAACGGTTTAAACACTCCTTTTAAATATATTTTTTTGTTTGACCTACGCCTGTGTCGTGAAGTCGACGTATCCAGCTTTACCGGACTTGGCCTCTTTACTCATACATTCCTGGTATCAATAACACTACTTAGTTTATAGAGAAGATGACAGGTAAGAGTGCCTTAGGCTTAGATTTGACACAAATAATTTGAAAATTAACGTTGGTAAAACGAATGTCATATTATTCAAAAATACTTCACGTATTAGGGACACGCTCAACCTAACTTTAAGAGGACAA
The DNA here is from genome assembly GCA_948473455.1 of Teleiodes luculella. Classification (NCBI taxonomy): domain Eukaryota; kingdom Metazoa; phylum Arthropoda; class Insecta; order Lepidoptera; family Gelechiidae; genus Teleiodes; species Teleiodes luculella. Next base: position 5,928,639 of record OX419600.1, on the reverse strand, counting down.
ACAATTGACACCGTTTCTTCAGTTAAGTCACTAGGTATACGTATTAATGAATATTTAAATTGGAAAGATGAATTAATGGACATAGAGAAAAAAATTGCTTCAGCATGTTACGCATTGCGAAAGTTAAGGGAAGTACTTACAATCGAGCTGATAACGGGCGTTTACTATGCACTCGTAGAGTCAAGATTTAGATTCAGCATAGCACTCTGGGGTATGAGTTACAATTATAATATAAAAAAGGCCTTTCTTTTGCAAAAAAGAGCAATAAGAGCCATGGTAAATATTCCTCCGTGGGAGTCATGTAAAGAACATTTTATTAAACTTGGCATACTTACTGTACCCAGCCTCTACATTTTGGTGATACTATCAGACTTTATAAGAACTCGCCATAAGTATGAAAGCTTGAGTGAAAGAGAGGAAAGAGAAAGTACTAGACGAAAGGATCTCGCACCACAGATTGTTTCTTATCTAAATGTAGTAAAACATGGGGTTTTATACCAAGTTACCAGATTTTTCAATAAGTTGCCTATGCATTTGAAGGTCGAAAATAGATACCTTGTATTTAAAAAAAAAATTAAAACTGTTTTTGGTGAAAAAATGTTATTATAGTCTTAACGAATTTTTGGAATGCAACAATAATGAGATAGATGATTAGTAAATAAATGTGTGTATTTAGATAATAATATTATTAATTTATGACTTAGATTATATAATTTATAAGCATGAATTTAATTTAATTTGTGACTTGTTTGAATAACATTATTATGCTTTTGAATTTTAGAGGACAATTTTGTGAATTTGATTAATAGGTACCTAATATTTGGACATTTTTGTTAAGTGTATTTAATGTTTATTTCATATTAATAATGTAAAAAAATGTGAATGTACTATTTCGGACACAAATAATTTGTTATCGAATAAATAAATAATAATAATAAATAATAATAGAAGAAAAACGCTTGAAAAAGGCTTTTGAGAGTGCAACAGTACAGATTATTTGTCTGTCTCACAATGGATATTTTGACAGTTAAAGCCGGACCAGAATAATAAAAAATCTAAACTAAGTAACTTCATAGTTACGAATTCTTGCAGCAAAGTTTTTAAAAGAATACGCGGCGACCGGTGTATCTGAGTAGGCCTTATTCGGTTAAATTGTGTAAAATCTTAGTTTTGTATGTCAGAACACTTGAATCTCCAAGTTATCAAAGAAAGCCTGTTCTACTTAGGTCGCTATGAGATGTAAGAGTCAGAGAAAAATGTATCTTAAGATCAACTATATAAGCTATCAGATTTGTCAATTACTCAGGTCATAAGAACGTAGTGGCGCCGCTAATCGAAGGCGGCGCGGATCCGAACGTCCGCAACGGGAAGGGCTGCACACTCCTGCACCAGGCCATCGTGGAAGAAGATTCCAGAACCGCCATATACCTGCTCGACCACGGCGCAGACATGGACGCTTTGTAAGTTATACAACAAATTACCTACTGACGGAATAGAATAGAATAATTACGAATTTAGACGAACTACTCCAGGAAAACGATCATAGAAGGACGTATGCAAAGCCTAATGTTACTTTCCACGCAGTGAGCGGGGCACATTGCATGTAGAACCGACGACCATTGGAGCACAAAGGTTAATAAAGACGTAGCCAGGTAGGAGGTCTTTGTCCAGTCCAGTGGACGTTAGCGGTAAATGATGATGATGGTCTAGTAATCTACAAACCAATTAACCTATCTAAAACCAAGGTACAATTATAGAGCAGTCGAAAACAAAGGCTACTTCTATCTATCGGACATGGATACTGTGGTGTGCATGCGTCCTACATGCTCGCCGCGTTCGTGCTGGCAGCCTCTTTCCGCGTTTTGTGCCATTTAATTATGAAAAGTAATATCAGTTGGAATTTCGTTGATGAGAGAATGATGGCCTTAGCCCGTGCTACGAGCCTGACGTCATTTTTATAATTTCCAAAAGCTAATGTAATATTTCGTATTTCGTTTATAATAAACTATTCATTGTATTCCCTATTTCTGCATTTTAATTTAAACTAGGGCACATCCTCCACCACTAGGGTTAGGACCGCGTTAGACCGCGACTATACACACTACATTGCATGGATACACGATTATCATCTCAGCCCATGGTCTAACTAAGAAAACAAGGTCTAACCGTTAGACCACGTCACTGACACAAGCCTTTTTGCGCTGTTCATCCTTGTCTATTAACACGCATTCGACAAGGATGAACAGCGCAAGATGACTGGTCTAATGGTTAGGCCTTGTTTTCTTAGACCATGATCTCAGCCGAAAGACGGCCACTGCTGGACAAAGGTCTCCCCCAAGGATCTCCACAATGATCGGTCCTGCGCTGCCCGCATCCAGCGGCTTCCCGCGACCCTCACCATAGATTTGTAATAAGCGATGTATTTTCCGTGCGTCAGGACGGAGGCGGGCGAGACGCCCCTGCAGCTGGCGATCCACTGCCGGCTGGGGCTGGTGGTGGAGGCGCTGTGCGTGCGCGGGGTGGACATGAGCCGGCTCGACGCCAACGGGGTGCCGCCGCTCTGGGCCGCGCTCAGCTCCGCCCAGGAGGAGGTGGCCAGCGTGAGTACACCAATACCACAGGCAGGGGGGAGGGGCCAGCGTCAAGACACACCAATAGCACAGTTCGCGGGAGGGGCCAGCGTGAGGACACACCAATAGAAAAGCAGAAGGAGATAGCAAGCGTGAGTGCCGACCAATAGCAGAGCAGGGGGAGGCAGCTAACTTGTACCCTAACAATGCAGGTGTCTATTCTATAGTGTGTGGTCATGGTCTAAAAAAACAAGGTCTTCTACTCGGACTGTCAGACTTGACACAAGCCTACGTCATCATGCTATTCACCCTTGTCGAATGAGTATTATTCGACAAGCATGAACATGAGAGCAAGTCACGTGGTCGGAGTGTTAGACCTTGTTTTTTTAACCCCCGACGAAAAAGAGGGATGTTATAAGTTTGACGTGTCTGCTGTCTGTCTGTGGCATTGTAGCTCCTAAACGGATGCGCAGATTTTGATCTAGTTTTTTTTTTTTTTTTGCAAGGTGTCACAATCAGGAGTGTTCTTAGCTATGATCCAAGAAAATATCTTCAGCCATTTGATAGCTCTTTTCTAGTTGTTGAAAGGATCAAGTAACGGTTTTGTGTCGGGGGTTATTAATTTTTTTAATTTAAAATTATTATACCATGAGTGTGGTATAAAAATGCAATTATAGGGTTACCGTGATAGCTAGCTTGTTTATTTTGATGTTTTTGTTTGTAGATTCTCGTCCGTAACGGCGCGGACGCTGACTGCTGGGGCCCTGGGCCGGACGGATGCTTACAGACATTACTACACAAGTAAGTAATAATAGCAGTTAATCGATTAGTTTATATCTTTATTTAGGAAATATCAGATTATTTTAAAGCCCGACCAAAGAAATAAGAAACCTCGCCATATTGCGGAATTTCAATGGAACTAATTTTATAAGGGAAATTATTGCCATAGTCGTAAAAATATACACGTGGCGCCCCCAAAGCAGGCTTCTTATTTCTTTGGTCAGGCTTTACACCATTTTTACCACATTGAAAATACAACCATAGTAAGAAAGACTAATAATGTAGTTAGTAAAAATCACATATTACATTTTGATTCCAGTGCACTACGTTATCACAATGAAAATGCGACCGTAATGGCAGAGTATAAGGTTGTAATTAAGAGTTTACTTGTGTGTCAGACAGTCCCAAGTCTTCAATGCGCTATTGTGCGACGCGCTAAATCTAGAACCTGTTATAAATTAATGGCCCAGGATAAAAAAGAACGATTAAATTAATATAAGTACCGATTCCTTTGTTGTATATTTATGTATATAAAGCCTGAAAAAAGAAATAAGAAACCTGCTCTGGGGCGTCACGTGTAAATTTTTCGATTATGGCAACAATTTCCCTTATAAGATTAGTTCCATTGAAATTCCGAAATATGGCAAGGTTTCTTATTTCTTTAGTCGGGCTTTATATCAGTTGTCTGACACCCATAGCACAGGCTCTGCCTAGTTTGGGATCAGAAGGCCGTGTGTGAGATGTCCCACATATTTATTAGGGCAATAGACGAGAACAAGGAGAACCTGGCGCAGTTCCTGATCCGCTCGGGGTGCTCGGTGGAGGCGTGCCGGCGCGCGGGGCCCGCGGGGGAGGGGGGCGACATCGCCGCGGACAGGCACACCCCCCTGCACCTCTGCTGCACCTGGGGGCTCAGTGACGTCATACAGGTCAGCTCACCGCCCGTATTAATTTATAGAGCTATACCAATACTCTACATTAAAAAAAGAATTGCGAAACTTTTATACGTTTTATTGGGTTATTCAAACAACATATTATTCTTCATATTAAATAGCCAAAATGTGCAAATAGACTGCCAGTACGAAAGCGTCGAGCAAGCAGGTCGCATGCACGCCACAGTAAGGCGGGAATAAAGCCACTGAGAGTAAATTAGGCCCAGAACAAGCAGACGCTGTTATATCTATGCTGCTCCTACAAACACAGTGACGTCATACAGGCCAGAATTTCTTTGATATCATACCCACCAAAGTCGAGAAAAAGCCAATCGGGTAAAGTAGGTTAAGCCTTGTAAATGAGGATATGTAAGAAACAGACCTTCTGTCAATACGACCTAGTCTAGATCTACTATTACGGCAAATCGAAGTAAAGGCCTACTCCGGCTGGGCTGCACGATGCATTTGTCTAATGATAATAATATTTTTTCTATATAAATATCAAATGACATTAACTTACACTTTTACGATAATCTACGCTTTACAATTTTATCTGACATATCTGAAATGTTTCCTTATCTTCGTCCCAGACTCTTCTAGAACACGGCGCGAACATAAATGCGAAGGACGCGGAGGGCAAGACTCCGCTGCACATCGCGATAGAGAACCAGCACGCGGGCATCATCTCTCTCCTTCTAACGCAGCCGGGCATCGACCTGTCGGCGAGGGACAACCGCGGAGTGTCGCCCTTCGCCGCCGCGCTCACTGCCAGGAACAATAAAGCCGCACAGGCCATATTGGAGAAGAATCCTTCGGCTGCCGAACAAGTTAGTTTGACTCTTCAAAATTGTTTAGGTTTTCATTTTTCTGAGAATGTTAGTTTCAAAATGTTAGGACATCTGATACGACATGACAACTTCTTTAGAGCAATAATGGAAGGGAAGATAGATAGCAGGAGAGGACGTGGAAGACCAAGACAGACGCACATTTTTAGACCAAGTGATGGAAAAAGTTGAAGTCGTGTCCGTACCAGGAAGTCAAGGAACTGGCTATGGACAGAAAGGGTGGCAATTACTCCACGGAAAAGTGCTCTGCTCTTAAATTTTGAATGAATGACGTTAGTTTCAATTAAATCTCTGTAATACAATAAATCTTTCTGATTTTTACCCGTTTGAATCACAATTTTGTCTACTTAAATTATTCTGTTAACAGCTCACAGAAAAAGTGTGAATGCACCTGTTATAATAACCATCCCTAAATTGCTTTATTTTATAGAAAGTTAAGGTGCCTTGGGATATTGAAAAGAACACGTAATGATGTGGTACAGTCTATTATATAAGAAAAGCAATCAGCAATATTATAGTGTGACCCCACTTTCACCTTAAGTTGGTTGGTTGGTTCTACTCTTTTTGGACCGACTGTGGATAAATTCTGACTGAGTATCCTTATCTATCAGGTGGACAAGAAAGGTCGCAACTTCCTGCACGTGGCGATACAGAACTGCGACATGGAGAGCGTGATGTTCCTGCTGTCGGTGGAGGTGGACGTGAACTCGCGTGTGCAGGACTCCACACTAGCGCCGCCGCTGCACCTGGCGGCCGTGGCGGGCAACGAGGTGCTGCTGAGGAGCCTCCTGCTGGCCGGCGCGAGGGCCAACGACCGGGACGCGACCAAGTGAGTATCTTACACTCCACACTAGCGCCGCCGCTGCACCTGGCGGCCGTGGCGGGCAACGAGGTGCTGCTGAGGAGCCTCCTGCTGGCCGGCGCGAGGGCCAACGACCGGGACGCGACCAAGTGAGTATCTTACACTCCACACTAGCGCCGCCGCTGCACCTGGCGGCCGTGGCGGGCAACGAGGTGCTGCTGAGGAGCCTCCTGCTGGCCGGCGCGAGGGCCAACGACCGGGACGCGACCAAGTGAGTATCTTACACTACACATTAAACGTCTGTCACACACAGCGTTAAAAGTGACCGAGTTTTTAGCGCCGCCGCTGACAACGAGGTGTTCCGTTAGTTAGCTTCTCATTATAATAAGTCAGGCATATTTTCTGCCACGTTACAGGTTTAAATTATCTAAAGCAGGCCTCCTTTAAAAATGCAGGATCTATAAAATTGTTGTATCTACTTAGACTTTCACAGGAGTTCCTCCTTACCATATTTTGGTAACCTCTCTATTCCAGTAACCGTTCACTACGAGCAATCAATACAAATTAGATTTATGGTTATACAAAATCTGTATTACCTGGTAGAAATTGTTACCTTAGCAATAAGGTCGCCTTACGTACACTAGTTCTTTTTTTTGTGTGCAGTAAAGTACGAGTATGTTTATTTTATTTTATTTATTAGGAATAGTAAACAACTGTGTACAATGTATTACTAAATAACTTACTAAATATAAACTTTGTTTATACACAGTCACCCACACTATCCACATGTTAAACAAAAAGTGAGTAGGTACAAAAGCAATCTCATTATAAAACTATAAAATTAGAATTTACAGCTCACACAATTTTTTTAAATATACACTATTAATTAGGTTTCATTGAACTCCTTCAACAATAAGCGCCTAAATCCATAAAAGCTCTGTGAAAAAAGGTCTATGTTATTAAAATTATTATTATGTTGTATTGTATTGTGTATGTGTCTGCAGACGCACCGCGCTGCACGTGGCGGCGGCAGCGGGTCACGCGGCGATCGTGTCGGCGCTGCTGAGCGGGGGCGCGGCGTGCGACGCGGTGGACGCGGGGGGGGACAACGCGCTGCACGTGGCCGCGCGCGAGGGACACGCCGCCGCCGCGCGCGCGCTGCTGCACGACAGCGAGATCGACGCCGGCGCGCAGAACCTCAAGGGTGAGCGAACCACGCCATCTATGACACGTCACTGCTAACTGTTAACAACCTAAAGCCTGACCAAAGAAATAAGAAACCTGCTCTGGGGGCGCCACGTGTATATTTTTACGACTATGACAACAGAAGAAGAGAAAGAAGAAATATATTTTTTTTTTTTAAGAAATATTTTTTTATTCGAAGTAAGATTTCACAAATCATTTTTCGACGTCGAGGCGGGTTCACAATTTGTCTTCTGTGGAGAAGAACCCGCCGGAAGAAACTCCACAGGCGTTGCATCTTTTCAAACTATTTTACAAAAAATATTATTTTATACAATTTGATTCATATAACAAAGAGTGCAAACGAAGTATGCAATTAGATGAAGGCAACCAGTCAAAGTAGAAAAACTAAATTATGTAACCAAAAAACAACCGGCAATCGACTAGAGTAGACCAGTCCCCCCAAGCAGCACCACGTTCACGGGTTTGACGTATGGGTCAGCCACCGCCGGGCTCAACCATATTAGAGGGAACCCAACGACCCGGCCCATACGCCACCGCAAGTCAGGACACTTTAGTGAGCATGAATACTCAGTCAGCCAGATGTTGTCACTACAATCTAATTAATGGCTTCCCAATTGCATAGTCGATTCGCACTACAATGTTGCACAATTACGTAGTTTTTACAAACAAATTTTGTTAAGCACTGTGTTTCCCGTGTCGAGCTGGAGTCTCCACACACCAAGCTTTCAAAGTCAAAGTCAAGTCAAAGTCAAATAGTGTTTATTCGAAGTAAGACTTCACAAAATCATTTTTCGACGTCAGGGCGGGTTCACAATTTGGCTGTCTTCTGTGGAGAAGAACCCGCCGGAAGAAACTCCACAGGCGTTGCATCTTTTCAAAATATTTTTACATAGGTATAATTATTATTTTATACAATTTGATTAATATAACAAAGAGTGCAGACGATATATGAAATTAAAGGAAGGCAACCAGTCAAAGTAGAAAAACTAAACTAAGTATATAAACAATAAAACAATCGGCAATCAACTAGAGCAGACCAGTCCCCCCAAGCAGCACCACGTTCACGGGTTTGACGTATGGGACAGCCATCGTCGGGCTCAACCATATTAGAGGGAACCCAACGACCCGGCCCATACGCCACCGCAAGTCAGGACACTTTAGTGAGCATGAATACTCAGTCAGCCAGATGTTTTCACGACAATCTAATTAATGGCTTCCCAATTGCATAGTCGATCCGCACTACAATGTTGCACAATAATTTATTTATTATGTTGAGTTGGAATAATTTTGGACCAGATATCTTTGTCATTTAGGTAATCTTCAGTCTTGTAATAACCTTTAGAACATAAGATATTTTTAATTTTACTTTTAAATTGGCAATCAGGTAAATTTGTAATGTTATCTGGTATTTTATTATAGAAGCGAATACAGTTCCCCATAAATGAGTTGCTTACTCTACAGAGTCTAAATTTAGGCTGCACAATTTTATTTTTATTTCTGGTATTAATAGAATGTACATCAGAGTTCTTTTGGAACAAAGATTTGTTCTTATGAACGTACATTATATTTTCAAATATATACTGAGAGGACACTGTGAGAATATCAATTTCTTTAAACAGTTCTCTTAGGGAGTCCCGACTTCGTAATTGGTATATGGAACGAATCGCCCTCTTTTGCAGAACAAATATGCTATTTATATTTGCTGCCTTACCCCACAATAAAATCCCGTAAGACATAATACTATGAAAATAACTAAAGTAAACAAGTCGAGCAGTAGCAATATCCGTCAGTTGACGAATTTTTCTGACGGCGTATGCCGCCGCGCTGAGTTTTGAAGCTAATGTAGTTATATGGGGGTCCCACTGTAACTTAGAGTCAATGGTTATCCCCAAGTTCTTTCAAATATTCATCCAATCCATAGTACGCTTTCTTACATAGATATTGCTTCACGTGGCATTTAAACCTTTTTTCTGGAAGATTCACAGTAAGATTACACACAACAGGAAGATTCAGGTATTTTATTATAGTAGCGTACACAGAGCCCCACAAAAGAAGTACTGACTTTAGCCAATCTATAGTTATCACGAGCTAGTTTATTTCTATTTCTGGTATTACGATTGTGAATATCAAAATTATTTTTAAATTCGTGGATATTTTTTCTAACGTACATAATATTTGCATAAATATATTGACATGGAACTGTCAAGATGTCTATTTCTTTAAACAGTTCTCTAAGTGATTCCCGACACCGAAGTTGGTATATTGCTCTAATGGCTCTTTTCTGCAAAATAAAAACTGTGTTAATATCGGATGCCCTACCCCACAATAATATACCGTAAGACATTATACTATGAAAGTAACAGAAATAAACTAACCTAGCTGTTGCTATGTCTGATAACTGTCTGATTTTCCTCACTGCATACGCAGCCGAGCTAAGCCTCCCCGACAGAGAAGATATATGAGGACTCCATTGTAGTTTAGCGTCAATAGTTATACCTAAGAAGACTGTACTGTCTACCAGATCAAGCCGTTCATTATTTAACACAATGTCACCCCTACAGCTGTTTACATTTGGTAAAGTTTTGATGCACTTAGTCTTCTTTGCGTTTAATACCAGGTTGTTAGCCGTAAACCAGTTATGAACCTGTTGAAGAGTGCTATTTATTTCATTATACTGAGGTGATCTTCGGTTTAGTTTAAAAATAAGAGAAGTGTCATCCGCAAATAATACAATGTTCGACAAATTTTGAACTACGCATGGCAAATCATTAATATAAACTAAGAATAAAAAAGGTCCTAATATGGAACCTTGCGGCACACCCATTTTTACTGAAGATCCCTTGGATTTCATTTCATTTATTTGTACCTTTTGAATCCTGCCCTCTAAGTAGGACTGAACTAGTTTAAGTGCACTATTTCTGACCCCATAATGTTTTAGTTTGAGCAATAGGGTTTCATGTTGAACACAATCAAATGCTTTTGAAAGGTCACAGAAGACACCTATGCAATCGTTAGAATCTTCCCATGCGTCAAAGATATGCTTTATGAGTGCAACACTTGCGTCCGTGGTAGAACGCCCCTTTGTAAATCCGAATTGCTGTTTGTGCAGTAAGCAATGTTTATTAAAATGAGACAGCAATTGGTTAAGTATGATTTTTTCAAATACTTTACTTAGGACTGGTAGAATAGATACCGGTCTAAAATTACTAGGATCGCTCTTATCACCTGTTTTGAACATTTCATTAAATCGTAAGCTTGTGTCAGTCATGTGGTCTTCTTGTTAGACCTTGTTTTCTTGGACCATGGGTGAGACGTGAGTGACGGACATCATTGTGTTGACACGTGACTGCTAGCAGTTAACGACCTACATAGGTTTAGGCCATAGTCTAAGAAAACAAGGTATAACACTCCGACCCGCTGTTCATCCTTGTCGAATGCGTGTTATTCGTATACATAGTTTAGGCTGTACGACGGGACGTAGGCGGCAGGTTTACTAGGTTCATGATTTAGTAGACATGTGTATTAGTCTAGGCGGTTTAGTGCATTGTCGTTACATTTTATTTATTTATTATGGTTGCCAACAGAGTTTACATCAGGTACATGCTTGAATATTACAATCACTGGTATAAAACTAAATGTAACCCTAATTAAAGGCAACAACGACATGCATGTATGTAACTGGACAAAGATATGCCACGCCACGACGACGTCATAAAATAACAACGGCTTAACACATTCAACCCAGTGTAAGTGCCTTATTTCATTGGCGACAAAGTCAAAAGACGTGCAAAAACGAAATTGTTTGGCGTTAACGTTAACGAGAGATATTATTGATTACCTATTTAAAATTCTGTATTTCTTTATACCCGGCCTATACTGACGCCATCTATTGAAATTGTTTTGTCATAAATGTTAGGGCGGAACCCCCTGCACGAGCTGTGCTGGTGTAAGAAGGACAACGCGGCCACCATCTGCGAGATATTCCTCGAGTTCATGCCCGACTACCCCATCAACAAGACCGACCTACAGGTGAATATTATGTTTATTTTATATAAAACCTACAGCTAATTATCACACTTTAAAATTGCATCAATGGGTGTAAAATAAATTCTCTTTTTTGCCTAACGAAATTTCAGCTTTATTTCATTTCTATTGGGCACATTTACAGCCTAAATAGTTCATATTATAATAAAAAATAGTACTTAGAAAATTGTTCACAAACGGGTTTACCAACAGTTTGTACGAATGTTTTTTTTTTTCGTTACCGGAAAATGTGTCTTCTTTAGCATCTTGACTTGATAAATATAAAAAACAATGTATTTTTGTTTTTGTACTTTCAGCTTTTGCTAAGCCGTCGCTTACAGGCTGTAATTATTGTGTTATGGCAGTTATGGCACTAGCACATTGATACACAAAGCAACAGCTGGGCTAAATAGCTTTGAGGGCAGTCGGGAGCGACGAGTGCATGGCGCGCGATATATTTTATTTAAAAAACCATGGAAACTGGTTTTATTGTAATTATTGTTTGATAGGGCAACACCCCGCTGCTGCTGGCCTACATGAACGGGCAGGGCGGCATGTGCCGCGTGCTGGTGCGCGCCGGGGCCTGCCTCGCGCAGGAGAACAAAGATGGCGTCTCCATATTCAACTACCAGGTACACACACACACACACACACACACACACACACACCTCAACACCCCGCTGCTGCTGGCCTACATGAACGGGCAGGGCGGCATGTGCCGCGTGCTGGTGCGCGCCGGGGCCTGCCTCGCGCAGGAGAACAAAGATGGCGTCTCCATATTCAACTACCAGGTACACACACACACACACACACACACACACACACCTCAACACCCCGCTGCTGCTGGCCTACATGAACGGGCAGGGCGGCATGTGCCGCGTGCTGGTGCGCGCCGGGGCCTGCCTCGCGCAGGAGAACAAAGATGGCGTCTCCATATTCAACTACCAGGTACACACACACACACACACACACACACACACACCTCAACACCCCGCTGCTGCTGGCCTACATGAACGGGCAGGGCGGCATGTGCCGCGTGCTGGTGCGCGCCGGGGCCTGCCTCGCGCAGGAGAACAAAGATGGCGTCTCCATATTCAACTACCAGGTACACACACACACACACCTCACCAGTAGGCTTACTACGTAAGGCAGGTATTTCACTGGCGACAGCGACAAAAGACGAAAGGGACGCAGTTATGCGCAAGAGTGAGCGCGGTGTATTTGTATCTCATTCTAACGCATAACTGCCTCCCTTTCGTCTTTTGTCTTCGTCGCCAGTGAAATAGATGCTTAAGAAGCGACATGCTCGAGAAGCTGTCAAACGCGACATAGTGACATTAGAGCCATAGTAATTCTGTCAATATGTCGCGTTTGACATTGACATTATGTAGTAAGCCTACCCTACAGAATACAAGGGTCACCTCTGGGGATATCGAGTATCTGATTCAAATAGCGATTAGTTTGTGTGCACTTCTTATTCATTACAGCTCTTTCATTTGGGTTTATTAGATATTTTATGGAAAAAAATATTGATATCTTTTCATATCAACAGTTAAGAGAAGAATGTCAAGGATTTATCTATGCTAAATATATTTATTTTTTAATTTTTAATTTTGTAAAGATCTTTTAGAAAATATAGTTAAATTTTTCCAATATCATTGGTTTGACTGGATAATATGTGAGCTACTGCTACTATACTATCCATGAATGTGGCAGGCATTCGTTGCACCTTACCATGATTGACATTTGGCACCAGGTGGCGACGAAGCAGCTCCTACATCGGCTACTAGACGCGCTGCCGGCCGAGGCGCCGTGGGCCGAGAGCGACCTCTGCCAGGAGTGCGGGACCAAGTTCACGCTCACCATGCGCAAACACCACTGGTAACTATACCACCTGTTATGTAGCTGCCACTCACATTAGTGGCACGAAGCAGCTCCTACATCGGCTACTAGACGCGCTGCCGGCCGAGGCGCCGTGGGCCGAGAGCGACCTCTGCCAGGAGTGCGGGACCAAGTTCACGCTCACCATGCGCAAACACCACTGGTAACTATACCACCTGTTATGTAGCTGCCACTCACATTAGTGGCACGAAGCAGCTCCTACATCGGCTACTAGACGCGCTGCCGGCCGAGGCGCCGTGGGCCGAGAGCGACCTCTGCCAGGAGTGCGGGACCAAGTTCACGCTCACCATGCGCAAACACCACTGGTAACTATACCACCTGTTATGTAGCTGCCACTCACATTAGTGGCACGAAGCAGCTCCTACATTGGCTACTAGACGCGCTGCCGGCCGAGGCGCCGTGGGCCGAGAGCGACCTCTGCCAGGAGTGCGGGACCAAGTTCACGCTCACCATGCGCAAACACCACTGGTAACTATACCACCTGTTATGTAGCTGCCACTCACATTAGTGGCACGAAGCAGCTCCTACATCGGCTACTAGACGCGCTGCCGGCCGAGGCGCCGTGGGCCGAGAGCGACCTCTGCCAGGAGTGCGGGACCAAGTTCACGCTCACCATGCGCAAACACCACTGGTAACTATACCACCTGTTATGTAGCTGCCACTCACATTAGTGGCACGAAGCAGCTCCTACATCGGCTACTAGACGCGCTGCCGGCCGAGGCGCCGTGGGCCGAGAGCGACCTCTGCCAGGAGTGCGGGACCAAGTTCACGCTCACCATGCGCAAACACCACTGGTAACTATACCACCTGTTATGTAGCTGCCATTCACATTAGTGGCACGAAGCAGCTCCTACATCGGCTACTGGGGGCGATGCCGGCTACACAAGCGTTGGATTGGTACTCAATTTAAGCCAGGAACTACATGGCTGTTAATATACGAGTATAGTCATTAGACTTTACCTAAATCATTTCTTTTGTCCTATGTCAGTATCGCGGCAGCTATTGGTCCAGTTACCTACCATACTAAAGCCCGACCAGAGAAATAAAAAACCTCGCCATATTGCGGAATTTCAATGGAACTATTTTTATATGGGAAATTGTTGCCATAGCCGTGAAAATGACACGTGGCGCCTCCAAATCAGGTTTTTTATTTATTTGGTCAGGCTTTAATTTGGATTGCCTGGTATTGTTTTAGATTGTATTTCTAGTTGTTCTTGGTGAGCATTAAATATTCATTATTCTAATACTTAAAAACACGCTTTCTTTGTGTTTCTTACTGCATCTAATGACAGGTTGCCACCTAAATCCCTTAGTAGCCCCTTACACCACCCAATAAGAATACAAGGAAGGGATGTTACTCTATAGTCTATATTATGTGTACAATTTCAGCCGGCACTGCGGGCGCATGCTGTGCAACAAGTGTTCGAGCCAGGACGTGCCGATCCTCAAGTTCAACATGACCAAGCCGCAGCGCGTGTGCGAGATCTGCTTCAACGTGCTGCAGGTGGGGGCCAGCTAGTGCCCCCCCACCCCTCCCCACAGACCAGCCACACACACACACACACAGGACTCACCGTAGAAAAAACCCCCCCAACTATAATGTATAATTGTCAAGCCCGACCAGAACAATAAAAACCTCGCCATATTGCGGAATTCTAATGGAACTAATCTTATAAAGAAAATTGTTGCATAAACATAAAAATATGCACGTAGCGCCCCCAAAACAGGTTTTTTATTGTTCTGGTCAGGCTTTACTAGCCGTACTGGAGGGAAATTGACCTTCCTCTCCTGCACGAGTTTCCGCCCGATAGCCCCCCACGCACACCACCGTTGTGGTGTCTGGTTATCACCAGATGCTTGATGAAGCATTAAGTTTATTTTACTTTGATATTAATTCGTCACGCAGTTGTCTTGTAATGTTGTAGGCTTGACCTTCAGATTTAAGGAAAGGTTTTGTTTTTTCTCGCACGACAATAGCTACTGTACTAGACCCGCTGAATTGCCTACCAATCACGGCTCGAAAAACGTTTGTACGAGTTTTTTAACGTTTTATATAGTTTGACCGGAAAAATAAATGACCTGCTCTAGGGCGTGCCCCTAGTGACGTGTATATTTTTGTTTATGGCAACAATTTCCTTCATAAAATTAGTTACATTGAAATACCGCAATATGGCGAAGTTATTTTTCTGGTCGGGCTTTATTTAAATACGGTTAACCAAGGAGTTCTACTTCAGAAAGGGGCTCTTTCTACAAGCGATAGATAAGTGAGCATTTTTAAGAATACTTTCGCGGCCCTTGATAGGCAATTTAGTTGAGTAAAGTACAACAATGCAACTCAAAATTTGAACCCTTACCTATTTACTGTTCTATTGTATAGTTTCATCCCATTCTATTTCACAGAGGAATGTGTCATTGTAGGAGTTAAAACTTTGTAGATGTTGGCCAAAACAGCCTGGCTTACGATGGATAAAAGAGTATTCAATAAAAAGTGGAGACGATCAAAATATCTGATCTGTGTTACTAGAAAATTACATGATACGTTTTTTTTTGTTCACTTCTTAAAAAAATATCCTAGACGCTTTTTTCCATCATGCAATGATTTTATTATAGGCTATGGCCAGGTTGTTATGGATGGATAAGTTCGACTGATGGAAATAATTGCTTAGATTAAATAGGTTACATAATTAGAAATAAGTTCTTCAACCGGGTAAGCCTTTTATTATATTATAAAAACTTGTCCGAATAGATTCTGATGTAATTTTGTTTATGATGTATTTTGAAGAGGCTATGACGCATCTAATACAAGTTTGTGTGTTGTTTGTGTTCTTGGCAACTATTTTACATTTCGATTGCAATAAATAAACGTTTCATGTAGTGTTAGTCAATAGGATAGACTTTTTAATATTGTAGAAAGTAAAGTCATTATGTGCGTCCAGTTACTCTAATCGCATGGATTCAAAAACTGTTTATTGTGCCTCTTTTTGAGCTAAACTATTTGGTCTAAAGGTGCTCCTACACAAAAGTTATAAAACATTGTCACTGTGTTATACATCATTTATAACAGCTGTGTGAGAGACTTACAAAATTACTATGCCAAAGTCTGAGTGTGCTTTTATTCACTTTGAAATTAGCTTTAAGGATACGAATTTTTGTATGAAACTTTCGTAAAAATTAGGTTTATATATTGTTATAACATATTGTTAAATTTTATGGCTTCTGTTTTGCTTTTTTCACCTGTAGACATTGTCAATTCATAATACATTAGTTGTGTAAGTTTTTTTACAACACAATGGTGATTCTGCATTTTAATTTGTGGACTATTCATATGAAACTAATACTAGGTTTGACTTATTTTATGTATGTACATTCCAAAACTCGTAATGAAATTGTTTTAATATTTTATTATTATTATATTATAGTGCCATTATTCTTTAATATTTTCATAAAAATCCTTAATATTGATATTATTATGCGAAATGTTATATTTTTGTTTAAATTTTATAATAAACAATGTATATTATGCCTTAAAAATGTTTCTATTTATCCAAAACCTATCTCTAGTCTATAAGTAAAAAACAATGAAATTAGTTTAACTGATTATTTATTTACAAATAAACAACAACTTCCAGGACATACTCGGTGTACAGTTGAAATAAAATAATTTACTAGGATCACTATATACTCCACCAGTATGCAAGCTGACATTCTTTAACGAGCAAGATGGCAGAAATTAAAACTGACTAATACCTACAGAATTACTTTAGCCTCTTGAAGAGGTCTTTGTTGACGCACTTGTCCAAGATTTGAACGTAGTCAATGAGCTCTTCCTCGCAGGTCTCGGCGGTCTTGGAGCGAGAGTTCACGCGGTCATTGCACTCTTGGTATTTAGCCCAGTAAGACTGGCATTCTGGCTTCTCATGGCATTTTTCCTATTGAAGAAAAATAATATTATTTTTAACACAAATTCTTAGATAACCCAAGTCTTCTTTTTAATCTTTTAAAATATATTACTAGTAAAGATAGTTGTTTGCTGCTAACTATAACTAATGGTCTGATTTAAATAAGAAACTATGTACATAATTTTATCAGGATCAGTAAATACACTTACATTAAAAATATTTGGTGAAACTGATAAAAGGTACTTAAGTTATAAATAACTACCTCACAACTAAAATAACGAACACAACTTCATAAATACACAACAAAATAATAATCATAATACCTAAATAAAACTCAAACATAATATATAAGAAAAAATGAAGAAAAAGAAATAAACCTTTAATTTATTACGCATTCTTGCCATTGCACTCAATCTTCACTCTATTGAAACAAAAACAACTGATTAAATGATGTTATTAAAATAAATAAGACTTATTAGGAGTATTTTGTATCCAAACTCAGGAGCAGGTTCGTAGACCAAGAACCACTATCCTGTGTTTTAGTGTGGAATTATTTACCCACATAATATTTCAGATAAGATTGTATTATGTCTCCCTTCTGATGTGTTGTAGTGGGATTCTTCATTTTAAATATTTTATGAGTAGAGCAGAATAAAGAAGATTTTACATTCAAAACTGTCACACAGTCGGTTCATTTAACTATCAAAGAAGTGCATGTAACTATTTTGAACTTAAATTCAAGGGTTGATTTGCTGGAAAACGTATGGGTTAGAGTCAATACGAAGAGCTCTAGGCACAGGCTCGGTATACGATAAGTAGAGCTAAACCAAAGGTGGCCCCTGAAGGTTATGTTATGATGATCATAATCAAGTAGGTTATGTTCTTGAAACATTTGTATGTAGGTAATTAAATCATTTAGATAGATAAATCATACCCTCAACTCTTTTTGGGGGTCCACAATTTCTGCTTCCTCTGCCTCTTCGGGTTCATCAGCCCTAACTTTAGGGATTATCTTGTCCGCCATTCTCAAAGATTTTCTGAAACCAGGGGCGTATAAATTGATAACTTAGTTGTAGTTGATATTGCTAAGACACTTAAGCACTGTTTTTCCAGTATTTTAAGCAACAATCTAACGTTAAAATAATAAAATTACCTCCACCGATGACGTAACAACAGCAAGTACCTACTTACTTCGGTAATTAATGTTACCATTATAAAATATTATTGCGATGCAATATTATATCTATATACGTATGTGCAAATAAATTGTACAAACTAATGCAATTTTAATGAAAAAATTTTAATATTTACAATTTTTTTGCCCAAAGATCATCATTACAAAATATATATTATATTGAAACATATTTTATTATTCGTAAAAACAATATTTTTATGACACTTTCGCACAGTTTTCATTTGAATTATAGCAATACTTGTAATGTCATTGATCAGGTTAACCAACATTACAAAAATATCGCGTGCCCATTATGAATAGAATTTTTATTTACGCCAAGTATGAAAGAGAATCATAAAAAATATCGTACTTTACTGTAAACATTGTGTAAGAAATCAAGTTAAGAACTTATTTAGAACGTTTTCTCAAACATAAAGTTGTTTTGCTGTTTACGACTTTGATGGCATTATAATAAACGAAATACAATTATTAGTCTACACTCTTGGTACACAAATTAAATAAAGTGAGTATATTTTCTACAGATCGGGCAGAGCTCTTTAGACCGTCACCATGGAGAGAGCTTACTGTGGAAATTGGTTTTATATTTCGATATAATCGTGATAATTTAGTGAAATCTACCTTCTCGCAATGTTTGTTGTAAAAAATATATACTTGTTGTATGAAATACAATGAGAATTTATTGCACTGCCACATTTCATCAAAACAAATTGAATTTTTGTTCACATTTTTGTTGTTTTTACATTTCAGGTTAGTTTTACAGGCTCTGAGTCGACGCTAAATTGATAATAATAAAGTAGCCCAAGTCCTGGAAATATTTGGATGTCCTGACATCGTATCATTATGAAGATATCTTGAATTATAACAAAAGTTGAGGTTATGTCTTTAAAAATATCTTTACTGTTTTTCTTTTTTAGGATGAATGGAGGGATGGAGCACAAGGCTTCTGCTCATAATGCTGTGGTGCATAAAGCGCCCAAGAACTACAAACTGCTCATGGACCCATTCCTAGTAAAAGGAGCAACCAAATTATACAGATATGATGGTCAGGTGCCTGGAGATGCTACATATCCCCCTGTACAATGCAGGGATCCTCGCTCACAGCTTTCAAGGATTTGGAATAGACTGGAACCAGCGGACTTACCAGTCCCTAGGTGGGTAAATAATATTTTTTTACAATTTAGGTCGCTGATCACAGTTTACATCTTTTCGAAGCGTAAAGATTAGGTTGTAGTTAACAATGACTGTATAGCTTTGTAATGGAACTGAAAGAATTCTTTATTGACATCTAAAATTGAGTTTGTTACCAAATAGTATTTACATTATTATCGGCTCATCAAAATTTTTGGTTAGATAAGCTGTAAACACTTATTGTTTATATGGGTGAACTTCTTTATTTCAAGAGGTCCATTAATATTAGATATACAACAAGTCAAACAAAAATCATAAAATGCTTTAAACAAGAAAAGTACATCATGTGAAAAACTAAATTTTTAGTGCCCTATTCCCTTTGTTTTTTTTGTTAAATGTCATGTCACTGTCACTGTCAGTGCTACCAACATTAGGCCACATTTGACTTGATTGACATTTGTTGGCGGGAATTTTAAAAAACTTGCTATTGATTAGAACATTTAAAAAGATTTTTACAGATTGTTTCATCATTTTTTAAATTACAGATTGCTATTGTTAAAAGTATATTATTTTGTAAATTATTAATTAACCAGATTCTACATATTTCGCTCTAACTTAAATTTAAAAACCGTATGTCCTTCCTAAGCTCTTCCTAAGCTGGGTTGCCTGGAAGAAATTGCTCTAAGCAATAAGGCCGCCTGTTGCCTAACGCTTTAGTTTGTAAGTTTTATAATTGTACATTTCTTATTTGCGTGCAATAAAGAATTTTGTATTGTAATGTATTGTCCCTTTCACATTCATAAGAACAATAGGGACAGGTGATTGACAAGTTAAATTTAGAGACGTCATACATCGATTTTACGCGTAGTTCGCAGCAAGCATGCGAAAACATCCCGACTAAATTAAGCTATATTTGACAGCTGCGCTGCTTATTTTAAATATAATTCATTCAAAATTAAATTCATTCATCCCAACCAAAAATTTAAATTTAGAGATTTTAGCGGTCACACCGGAATTGAGCCCAATATTGAACAAAATATTCATAAATTTAGGTGTCAAAGCTACTAAGCAAACTACAAAACAAGAATGAAAACAAAATAAAATTGTACATAGGTATGCTTTCTTAGCATGCAGTATATTACCTATGTATTGTTATGTCATAAAAAAGATTACAAACCTTATACAGTTTACAAGGTACACTCCAACTCCTATATTCTGCCCCGAAATTGACTCTCTGACCATCACAGTTATTACTACTACTACTACTACTACTACACGGGTAAACCCCACTCCCATTCCCTGAGTATATTCATTTAGTTACTACAAATAAGACTCTGGTTATAAAGCTAATACTATTGTTAAATATCTATTGATTTCTCATTTAGAATTATTTTTTACAGATTCAAAATAGATAATAATTATGTGGGCACTCCTCCACAAATTGAAATAACAATATCCAATTTAAATGACAACATAGATAAAGCATTTTTAGCAGACATGATGAATAAAATAGGCCCATATGAAGAACTGACCATATTCTATCACCCAATAACTAACAGGCATTTAGGTTTTGCCAGAATAGTTTTTCAAGATGTAAAGTATTCTAAATTATGCATAGAAAAATACAACGGAAAGTCTGTAATGGGTCAGGTGAGTTACTATTTATTATGTTTATTAATGTACGACGAGACAACTTTTGACGTCATTAAGAGTATTATTTTAAAACTTAGAATGAAAAAACAATGAGCGCTATTTTCTCTTCCATTCTCTTCTCTTCTGATATATACATATCAGCCAAATATTATATAATTGTAACATAGACATCAGTTGTAATATGTAAAATTTTTTTTTTTTTTTATGTAGGTATACTTTTGACGTGTCAAATAAATGAATAAATTATGAATCCTTATATTTTTATGAGAGGTGTTAGTCATAATATTTTAACAATTTTCAGGTGTTAGAAGTAATCCATGACCCATTTGGCAGGCGATGCCAAGAGATGTTGGATGATAAGACATTGGAGAAGAAGCCCGCTCCCCCGGCGGTGGTCAAACCACCAGTTGTCGAGGATGCGAGAGTCGCCAAGGTAGACCCACCAATCACCAAACGGTTGGAGGACACCAAATTGTCTGACAAGGTATGTCATTCATCCTAAATATTTAGACTACTCAATCTTATTAATTTGATAAAGATAAATAGGAGAACTCGACACTGGCACTAAGAATAGAATAGCTAGTGCCATATAGAAGAAAAAAAAAGTTAAATAGTTTATAATGAATTTTAGACTGTGTTACCATAGCTATACTTATACAGATCGTGTTAAAAAATCTCGGAAATTACTCCCTAATATTGTAAAAGCGAAAATTTAAATATTTAAATTTGAACGACTGAATGGATGGATAATATGGATAAAATTTAGTATGTAAATAGATTAGGCACTATAAACCATACTAATATTATAAAGAGGACTACGTTCACCCTGAGTAACATAGGCTACCTTTTACCGCGGGAAAATGCCTCATTCCCACGGGAAAAACTGTTAACGCGGGCGGAGCCGCGGCGGGAAGCTAGTATCTTATATACCTATTTCGTACTACAGCAAATTCCTATTCCAGATAGTTCATAGTATAAAGTCTTATTTTGGACAGCATAAGGTATATTTTATTATCACATATGGTCGTTTCAGGAGTCTACATACTCTCGAAGTTACAAGGAGCATGATCACAGTGACAGCAACACGCGATGGTCGGACGACGAGAGAGAATACCGACATCGGCACCGCAGTCGCTCCGAGCGCGACAGAGACAAGACGAGCGGCACCAGCGACAGGGACAGGGATAGAGATAGGTAAGGTATACTCAAACTAAAGTCACTGGGCGGTCACTCCATATAGAAAACGCATTTTGACAAGCTACTTCTTTTTGAATAACAACTGAATATCAACTACAAGTCAACGGCGCTAGGCGCTATGTAAAACACCCCCGAACACCACCGGTGGAGTCCCGCGGCGCCTGCCGGGTGCGGGGCGTGGGGCGCTATATCAGGCGGGAAACTCATTTTGGCGCGGGGGGTGAGTGTCCTTTCTGTACGGGTTAACACTATTATTTTCTTCTGTGCTAAAGTAAAGTAGTGATAAAATTACATTCTAAAACTTTTAACATTTGAGGTTATGACCCAACGAAGACAAAGTACAATTCTGCTCTTTATAGTTGTTTCAAAATAGTAATTGGAACCTATTGATAATTTAATCTATTTATGAAACTTTTACTTTGTTTGTGATACTTCAAATGTTCATTATATCTGTCTTTGTTTCGCAAGCGGACGCTGCAAAAGGAAGTGTAAACGAAGGTACCAAATTGCTTTTCTATTGATTTGTGTTTAATGTCATATTTTAAAAACATATTCCTTAGATCTGAGTGCCAAATGCGAACTTTGTGAGTGATATCAACAACGTAAACGAATTTGTGTGAAGAAATTATGCCTCAGATAGTCGTCAATAGAAGGTGATGAAGACGGATGATGCCGTAGATGAAATCCATACAAAATCGCGTCTAAGCTGCTGTCAATATAGAGCGCGTTAGAAAAATGCAATTTATTGTGTACCTCGTCTGTTTTTCGTTCCCATTGCATGTTGATGTTATAAGTAAAGTTGATTATGTACCATTTGAATCAGGTACCGAGAGAGAGAGCGATATGCGCGCGGCGCCGGAGAGAGCGAGACGCCGTACGCCGCGTCGAGCCACTCCACCGAGTTGCCTTACACGCCCGCGCAGCCTGTGCAGTACGACGCTTACTACCAACCAGGGTCCGTATTTATTTTACTACTGGCCGCTAAAATATCTAAAGAGGTGTTGGTCGTCTCTTTCATTCATATGGGAACCGAAAAGGATGGGGCGATGAATGAATTTAATTTTGAACGAATGATATTCAAAATAAGCAGCGCAGCTGTCAAATTCAGCTTAATTTAGTCGGGATGTTTTTAAATTCCTGCTAAATTACGCGTAAAATCGATGTTTGACGTGTCTAAATGTAGGTTGGCAATCACCTGTCCCTTTTCGTTCTTAAGAACGTAAAAGAGACATGACAACTTAAATTTAGATATTTTAGCGGCCACGCAGAATTGATCCCATTGTCGATTTACAATTGTGAACCTACGTAAGGTGCTAATAAGATTATTTATCCGTGGCAGGTACGGTTACGGCGGGTACGGCGCGTCGTCGGGCGCGGCGGCGGGCAGCGCGGTGTGGTGGCCGGACTGGCGCCACCCGCACCCCCCCGCTCACCCGCACACCCCGCACCACTCACAGGTAACACTTACACTAACACCCCACCCACACACACACACACACCCGCCCTTTGACTAACACATGGTCCTACAAAACAAAGTCTTACAATTAGACCACGTGACTGACACAAGCCTACGTCATTTTGATACTGATACTACTTCCTTGTCTATTACAAGCATTCGACAAGGATGAATAGGCAAAATAACGTAGAAATGACGTAGGCTCGTGTCAGTCACGTGGTCTAATTGTAAGACCTTGTTTTCTTGGACCATGGACTAACATTTGATTCTAAATTGACCAGAATTCACACGAGACGAACAAGCACAGTGGTATATTGCCCGTTTTTCTTGGCAAGTTTTTATGGTGCTATCAAACAGGTGTAACCATTGAAAAATATATAAATTATATTGAATGTATTAAAACTCAAACATATTACTTTTTTCTTGTCAGCTTTCTGATAAAAAAGATGGTTAATTTTTTTCTAGAACAATATGAAACCACCAAAACCACGAATCTAGCCGTGTGAATCAGGTTTAAATGAAGTTTTTATAATTTTTATAAAATAATTTTTTTAACTTGTTTTCTACCTACGAAAAGATCCTTACTAGTCTTAAAAAGATATGAAACAACTGTTACTTTTGTTTTTCATCCATCACATACATTTAAATCATCTTCTCTCCATTATGTAAATAACGCCATCCAAAGCGTTTGAGTTATTTTATACTAACAAGCCGGAGCTTTGCTCCTATCATTTTCATTCCATTTTATCCCTTTTATTTGTGTAAATGATATCATTATAATCATAAAACTCATTGTTGCTTGCTTAACTTGGGTCCATTTGTCGCGTGCTTCAGAAGTTAGTGTAATGATTCATTACTATAATGAGAATTTGATCAGTTCAAATATAATATAACTTTGTATATCATGTTTACACAATCAACCTAATATACCAATCGAGCTAGAATTGCGAATTTGTTTCCTTTTAAAAATTTATTTTTGTTAATGTAACTGGCCATTAAAGATTAGAATTTCCGAAAATGTTTGGTGTAGGTCAGTTATTTGATATTGGTCACGTCGCGCGATAATGGACCCAATGTGAGTGTGATACGAGTGTCCCCGTCCCAAAGCTGGAGCGGCGGTCGGGGTCGACGCCTGCGACGGCGTGGGCGGCGCCCGCCACCCCCGCCACCCCTGCGCACAAAGAGCGCTCCCCCGCGCAGGACCCCCCCGCCAAGGAGAAGAGAGACAGAGACAAAGACAAGGATAAGGTGCGCGCTCGCTCTGGCGTACCGAACACTCCTGTATGCACCTTGTTACTTAGGGTGATTTTTTGAGAGGGCGTTGCTTGCGATTGTTTAGCGGAAACATTGTTTATTTATGCAATCGAAACTACGAGAGATTTGGACGTCTCGGTTTCCTTATTTGTGATTAGGACGTAAAAATGGTATTTTTTAAATCATCTATTATATATTTATAAGTATATGATTATTGATTAAATTATAATATTTTTTATCTAAAAATTGCTCAATTTACGTAATTGATAAGATTTATTTCAAATTACATAATACATATGAAATACATTTTATATTTTCCAAAAATATCAACAAACAACGCTCCTCTTGAAAATCTGCCATTTAAAGCACAAAATATATTTTGCATGCAAATATTACTAAATTTAGGGTGGTAGATTACAATGCAGTAAAATTTCAGCAAAACGAAACGAAATTCTATGAAGCATGTTATTAAAATATAATCTAATAAATATGTAAGTAAGTTATAATTATAGTGTATGTATTATTTATCAAATTAGCACTGCACTGTATTTGTAAAATTGTCCTCTGATTCGTACATTCACGCTCTGAAACAAACTTTAAATCAGGCTGTATTTTATTTTTTTAAACAAAAAGGGAAATACTTCGTTTAGGGTGTAAAAAGTCTGTTGCATTTACGTGCACATTGCGCCAATTTCGCAGCTCTAAAATTAAGATAATGATATTCCAACATTTTTTGTTTCGTCAAAAGGTGAAAGTACAGATTAATTTAAATAAAGGATTAGAATCTAAATAAATCAATAGATCGATAGTTTTTATTTCAAAAATTTGCGCTAATGCACTGTCTCTGACAGATACACTGAGGGATATGCATCATATCGTCAGGGTAAGTAAAGCTCGACCAGAAAAATAAAAACTCGCCAATCGCGGAAGTTTTATAGAACTAATTCTTGCCAGAAACACAGGAAAAAAAGTTTACAACATTATTATTTTTCTGGTGAAACTTTATTGCTTACTACCTTGCATGGCTTTTCTTGTTTCATAACTTAACAACATGCATGCATTGTATGGAATGGGGCACATTTATTATTATGTTTGTCATAGGTTTTGTACACACTATTTGTAAGTAAATGTAATTCAGTGGTAAGTTTTTTTCAGTTAGTTCATCTGTTGCTCCTAAAGTTTTCATTTACTTTTATAACTTAGGGTGTTAAGATGATGTAATACAAATATATTGTCTATCAATTACTCTTTGGCGAAATACGCATAAGAAGCAATAGATGTTGCTATTTTTGAATTTAGTTCTGAGGAAACCCGATTCGAATTGGCCTCGTGTAAACAAAATATAAGGTAATATGATATGTGGTGCATTCCACGGAGATGTCTGGCACGTGACGCTATGTATGCTCAGTATGCCTAGTAAGTAGGTAGCGACAGGCTCGAGAAGCTGTCAAACGCGACATATTGACAGGATTGCTATGGCTCTAATGTTACTATGTCGCGTTTGACAGCTTCTCGAGCCTGTCGCTACTTACATAGTAGGCCTACTGATGCAGGGACAATTGAAAAAAAAAAAAACCACTTTTATTAGTTTCTGTTCCTAAGAGGAGGTCGGTTGTTTATGAAGTAGACTTCAAATAATGATAGCATGCCGATTTTCGGTAGAATTATGCGTCACATGCCCGACAAAAGTAGCTTTTGCCCCATATGACGATGCTGATGTGATGGTGTTTCAGGAAGTGGCCCCCGAGACGAAGGCGGGCGCCGCGGAGAGCGTGGAGGCGCGGCCCCCGGCCGAGGCGCCGGCGGACAAGGAGCCCGAGCCCAAGCCCCCGCCGCCGCAGGAGGAGGCCAAGAACGTTGATCTCGATACTAGGTACTACCACAGAAGAAAATAATAGTACTAACCCGTACAGAAAGGACACTCACCCCCCCGCACTAAAATGAGTTCCCCGCCCGCCAGAGCCCCCCACGCCCCGCACCCCGCAAGCGCTGCGGGACTCTGACAGGCAGTGACAGGGGTGTTCAGAGGTGTGTTATATAGCGTTTCAGTGTTTGACTTGTAATTGATATTCAGTTGTTATTCAAAAAGCAGTAGGCTGTCAAAACGCGTTTGCTGTATGGAGTGACCGACCTGTGGTACTACTCTACTCTACTTGCTTTTTTTTTCACAATAGCATTTTAGTGTATTATTGAAAAAATATATTGACCATTGGGAAAAAATATCACCTTGTGATATTTCTTTCAGTTTTATGAATAAAATGCGCAGATTCATCGTTCGTCTGAACGCAGTCCTGAAATAGCATCTATAGCCTGACCAAAAAATAATAAATCTTGCCATACTGCAGAAATTCAATGGAACTATTTAAAAAATGACAATTGTTGCTAGAAACACTAAAAACATGTGGCGCCCCTGGAGAAGGCTTAAAAGAATTAATCCCGATCATGCTTCTCTCAAGGTAGACTAATATTGATCTGAGTGACTTCCTTACAGAATAGCGTTGCTCCTGAAAGGGGCGAGCGGCGGCGGGGGGCTGGCGCCTCCGTTCCTGTCTCTCAACATGTCTTCAGAGGAGGAAGAGGACGGCCATCTACCCACCAAGATACCAGACCTCGATACGCATAACCCTCCCTCTGACGACGAAGGCTCGTATACAAATTTGATAAAATTCAACCAAACCATCCACATTCGATATTCGTACAGATGTTTTACCTCACAAGTGCGGGCAAGCCATACTTGTGTGTGTTCTTGTGTGTGCACATTGTCTTTGTGTAGTAGTTCGCACACAAGAGTGCGTGTCTATACGCACTACACTACAAGTATGGCTCACCCGCGCTCATGAGATACAATATTCGGCCTTATTGTTCCCAGTTCTCTAACAAATTGTACGAGTATGTCATTCTACATTTCAAGTTTTCACACGCACACACACACATACATACACACACACACACACCACAACAGCAACACACATGTTTGTATACATTACAACATATTTAACACGGGTCTTATACGCGAGTACTTATTTCGTATTTTTTTTTTTTTTTTTATTTGGATCACCTTGCATATTGCTGTACAAAATACAATAGATAAGATTATTAAAAATATTATCAATAAAGCCATTTACAGGTGTTCGCAGATAGATACAAATATGGATGTAGACTAACAGCAGGAGAAACAAACTCAGATACCAACACTATTGACTAATATTGAGCCTAGTCGGCACCTACTTAAAATTTTTATTAGATGTGACAGTGAGAATTACTGTTACCGGGCAGCAGGTAACAGCAACACACATGTTTGTATACATTACAACATATTTAACACGGGTCTTATACGCGAGTATTTTTTTGTAGGTATGTGTTACGGGCTATAACAGTTTATTACTAGGAAAGGAGCCTAGGAAAAAAAGTGTCATTTTCTCTAAGTTGGGAATCACAGTTATTAATAGATTACACAGGTGTACACTGCCCATTACTTGTCCCCCTAGCATGATCGTTCACACATGATAAAGCCCGACTAGAGAAATAAAAACCTCGCCATATTGCGGAATTTTATCGAAACTAATTTTATAAGGGAAATTGTTGCCACAGTCGTAAAAATATACACGTAGCACCCCCAGAGCAGGATTTTTATTTCTTTGGTCAATCTTTACATAATTTTGTCGTGCGTATACTCTTATCCTTTTAGATTATATTTCAATATGGCGGATTTCTCACTGTAAGGGACATACAGTTTTGTCAGAGTGCCGAGTGCAAGTTTTGCAACCAAAGTAAACGCGTTCGAAATCAAGAGCGTAAACGCGATTTTGTATGGAATTGAAACTACGCCATCTGTGTCTGTAGCTGAACTAAAATTTCTCCATACTAAATGCACGTTTACGTCGTCGTTATTGAGCGCGTTTCGTGAGTAAAAAACTCGCAATTGGCACTCTGAGTCATGGTCATGCTACGGGAGCTGGATTATATTGTGGTCGTGGTCATGTGTGCAGGGTCTGGCAGCGAGGACAGTATACTATCAGTGAGCGCGCGCAAGGAGATGGACCCCGCCCCGCTCTCCACCACGCCCTCCCCCTTCCTCTCCCGGGAGATCTACCTCGAGTGTCTGCAGGCCACCGTGGAACGGGTAATATCATCATTTCTTTACCTCCCGATCAGTAGGCCTACTATGTAAGTAGCGACAGGCTCGAGAAGCTGTCAAACGCGACATAGTGGCATCAGAGCCATAGTAGTTCTGTCAATATGTCGCGTTTGACAGCTTCTCGAGCCTGTCGCTACTTACATTTTAGGCCTACAGAAGGTCTAAGCAGCAAAATGTCCAGCAGCGTGAAGCGTTTACTATCCTATGATATAGATATAGAAGATGTTTAACAATAAGAGTACTTCGGTTATTTTATAATGTGACGATCCTGTTTCATATTTGTTAAAAATACCGACTGTTTAATCTTGTTTTGATTATAAATGCAAGTAATTCGATTCTTTATAATGATGTTTGATTACGCAGTTTAACCATGCGAACTGTGCCATAAGCGGACAAAAACATTTTTGACTCCATGACTAAGGCGTTGCCCTAATAGAAAGCGAATGCGCGATCATCGTAAGTTCGCGCAAATTTTACTCGTACGAACGCGCGATCAAACATTGAAGTCGAATATGTGTCCTAATAGACGATCGCGCGATAGAACGATTTCTTCATGATCGCGTAGTCGCGTTTGTGCGTGAGGTGTCCCACATATTTATTATTGTCTCTGTAATATTTTAACACTGCTGGTTTGAGAGAGACGTTTTACGAGATTCCGCAACCGTTCTACTACCACCGATTCGTCGTTGGACTGTTCGTCGATGTCAACGTAAAGTGTGCACTATTACCTTCGTGTACCGTTGATTGACACAGAGAGCGAAGGAAGCGGAGAGGCGGAAGTTCCCTGCGATGGAGCGCATAGGGTCAGACATCTCGTCGTCGGAGGACGAGCTGCTGACGGGGGAGGAGCCCAAGCGCTCCCCGCCGGCCCCCGCCGCGCGCCCCGACAGGGACAACCTTGACGACGACCAGGTATGTATACAACACTACACTACAATATACTGCACTTTATTTCACACAAAAACATAGGATATAATTACGATCTAAAGCCCGACCAAAGAAATAAAAAACCTCGCCATATTGCGGAATTTCAATGGAACTAATTTTATAAGGGAAATGTTGCCATAGTCGTAAAAATATACTCGTGGCGCCCCCAGAGCAGGTTTGTTATTTTTTTGGTCAGGCTTTACTATAAAATCATTTATGTGTATCAAAACCTTGTAATATAATGCGATGACTATAAACAATACAATTATGCTTTATTGACTCCAATAACAATCAAGTAATGACTGTAACAATGTGCCAATGTGCGGCCTTATTGTTAGAATAGCAATCTCTTTGAGGCAACCGAACGATAAAATGAACCGTAAAAGTATCTTCTTGATAGATAAACTCATATAGCATGAATATATTAAAAGGCAGCGTGTTCTGATATGTAATAAAGTTTAGTGTACTATCAACAGATGTCGCTGTCGTCGTTGTCGTCGACAGAGGCGAAGATCGAGGAGCAGGTCCCAGCCGAGGCGTACTTCTACCCTCCCCCCGCCGCGCACCCCGCCGCACACCCCGCCCCGCACCCCGCCGCGCCCGCGCCCGCCTTCTACCACATGTGGCCGCCCACTGGTATTCTATCCATAAATAGCTTACTTGGGATTTGTCCAGTAGTAGTACTGTAGTAAGTGTTCTGTCCCGCCTGACCTAAGGGGCTACTATTGACGGCGATCCCGATCCGTCGACATTGAGATCGGGCGTTTCGTACTCTCGAATGCCACACTAGCGCCACCTTGGTTTCATAAATAAATAAATATTGGGCGGATACTGAGTGAACTAATTGAAATCGGGCATTTGTCAACTCTTGGCGGGCAAATTTTCATGAGTATCGGTCTAAAATTGACTTTGGTATTGCATTGGTTGAAATCGGGATCAATATTGATTCAAGAATCAAGAGTAGAGCCCCTGACGGACGGTGCAGATGGCAAAATTTTGGGCCGCAAACATATAATTTGATTTGTCATCGGCTTGCAAAGAAGACGATGAATCGACTGGATAGTCAAATGAGGTTCTTTTTATAAAATACCAAAACAATATTTGACATCGGAGCTTATGTGTTAGCGGTGTAACTTGTACCGGTAGGAATGCATAGGATATTCTAGGAGTGTAGATGTGGTATGGTTCCCCAGAACATAGACCATTTCATTAACTGCCCTTCTTATCCTGTCGTCGTCAGCACGCGAGAGGACTTGATAAAGACTACTATCGACGCTATTCGAGTGGCTGGTTTCTGGCCCGAAACTATCTGTACAGTACTACTACTATACAGTACTACTACTAGACTGAGTTTGTTGTCGACACGAAAAGAAGAACAAGCGGTGTAATGTAAGGTGTGTGTTGTGTGTTGCAGCGTACCCCCCTCCCGGGTACGGCGAGGTGTACGCTGCGGGGTTCGCGCCGCCGCTCCTGCCGCACCACTACGCGCCCTTCGCACACCACGAGCCCGCGCAGCCCGCACAGGTACAAACACACACACACACACAAATAATAATACATATTACATTGCTGCTTCTGCACTGCTACCTATCACAACACGTCTACACAATACAATCATCAATGTAGGTTTTGTGTTATAGTACAAGTTCTCACGGTCAAGGTCTCAAGTACTGGGACCATAGTACTTACTTACACAGTCATTTTTCAGTCCTTGTGGCGAAATACACACCGTTTTTTATTTATCAAGCCATCAAGCCTCCTATGGGAATCCAGGTCATATCATAACATTCAATTTTTTGTTGACCTAAATGCCATACGTTAAAAGTATATAACACTTGATAATGAACGAATTAAACGCACGGATATACGATGTAAACATGTTTCAACCACAAACTAAAATATAATTTTCCATAGGAATGCGACAACCCCCACTACCCGACGATCAACAGCGTGATAGAGCGAGTGACCACCGAGCTGAAGATGATCCTCAAGAAGGACTTCAACAAGAAGATGATCGAGAGCACCGCCTTCAAGAGCTTCGAGCTGTGGTGGGACGAGCAGAGCCGCAACAACAGACAGCTCGCCAAACCCAAGGAAGAGGGGCAGCCGCTGCAGGTAACCTTCACTCATCAGCATCAGCATCAGGTGATGAGAGCACCGCCTTCAAGAGCATAGAGCTGTGGTGGGACGAGCAGAGCCGCAACAACAGACAGCTCGCCAAACCCAAGGAAGAGGGGCAGCCGCTGCAGGTAACCTTCACTCATCAGCATCAGGTGATGAGAGCACCGCCTTCAAGAGCTTCGAGCTGTGGTGGGACGAGCAGAGCCGCAACAACAGACAGCTCGCCAAACCCAAGGAAGAGGGGCAGCCGCTGCAGGTAACCTTCACTCATCAGCATCAGGTGATGAGAGCACCGCCTTCAAGAGCATAGAGCTGTGGTGGGACGAGCAGAGCCGCAACAACAGACAGCTCGCCAAACCCAAGGAAGAGGGGCAGCCGCTGCAGGTAACCTTCACTCATCAGCATCAGGTGATGAGAGCACCGCCTTCAAGAGCATAGAGCTGTGGTGGGACGAGCAGAGCCGCAACAACAGACAGCTCGCCAAACCCAAGGAAGAGGGGCAGCCGCTGCAGGTAACCTTCACTCATCAGCATCAGGTGATGAGAGCACCGCCTTCAAGAGCATAGAGCTGTGGTGGGACGAGCAGAGCCGCAACAACAGACAGCTCGCCAAACCCAAGGAAGAGGGGCAGCCGCTGCAGGTAACCTTTACTCATCAGCATCAGGTGATGAGAGCACCGCCTTCAAGAGCATAGAGCTGTGGTGGGACGAGCAGAGCCGCAACAACAGACAGCTCGCCAAACCCAAGGAAGAGGGGCAGCCGCTGCAGGTAACCTTCACTCATCAGCATCAGCATCAGGTGATGAGAGCACCGCCTTCAAGAGCTTCGAGCTGTGGTGGGACGAGCAGAGCCGCAACAACAGACAGCTCGCCAAACCCAAGGAAGAGGGGCAGCCGCTGCAGGTAACCTTCACTCATCAGCATCAGGTGATGAGAGCACCGCCTTCAAGAGCATAGAGCTGTGGTGGGACGAGCAGAGCCGCAACAACAGACAGCTCGCCAAACCCAAGGAAGAGGGGCAGCCGCTGCAGGTAACCTTCACTCATCAGCATCAGGTGATGAGAGCACCGCCTTCAAGAGCATAGAGCTGTGGTGGGACGAGCAGAGCCGCAACAACAGACAGCTCGCCAAACCCAAGGAAGAGGGGCAGCCGCTGCAGGTAACCTTCACTCATCAGCATCAGGTGATGAGAGCACCGCCTTCAAGAGCATAGAGCTGTGGTGGGACGAGCAGAGCTTAACCCTTCCTATATAATCCAGATTTCGCATTTGTAATGTCTATGAATAAATGACTCCTTTCGAGTTTCCTCTTACAAATAATAATCAAATATAGAGAATTTCAGAACAATAAGTCAAGCAGGAAATTGCAATAAACACTAGGATTAGATGCTCATCTCTCTTTACTTGCGTTTATAAAAGTTGTACGTTACATTTCTTTTTCACGCTTTTTTAGCACATTGTCAAAATCCCCTATCCTTTACCCCAGGACATCTCAAACAAGAAGGAGGAGGCGCCAGTGGACTCGATAAAGTCGCTGATGGAGTCCCGCGAGCTGGGGCTGGACCTGGGCGGCTACGGGCTGGGGCTGCGCGCCGCGCTGCCCAAGATGCCCAGCTTCCGCCGCAAGAGGAAGATACCCTCGCCGCTGCCCGGCGACGACACCAAGCGACTCAGCGACCAGGTATTGCATCATCATCATTACCATTTCAGCCAGTAGACGTCCACTGCTGGAAAAAGGCCTCCCCCAAAGATCTCCACAACGATCGGTCCCGCGCTGCCCGCATCCAGCGGCAGCGGCGACCAGGTATTGCATCATGCATATCGTGTGGGTTTCCAGGTTAACCTACTTCACAAACCCTAGTCACAGAAGAAAATAATAATACGAGTACTAACCCATACGGAAAGGACACTCACCACCCGCGCCAAAATGAGTTTCCCGCCCGATATAGAGCCCCACGCCCCGCACCCCGTAGGCGCCGCGGGACTCCGGCGATTGTGTTCAGGGGTGTTAACCACATGACTGCTGCTTACGTTATAGGGACACCTATTTCCGCTACCGATGGGATGTACTACATGCCATCTATACGTATTTAATATAAACTACTGAGTTAGATCAGTGAGAGAAGATATGATAATGTTTCTAGTATCTAACGTAATATGGAAAAGATGTCACTTTACAAAATATTATAATAGTAGAGTCCGCACCACCACTCATGTCCTGTTGAAGTTGATAAGTGTTCATTTTCGGTGCGTTATGCGATTGCAACGCCGCGGCTATCGGCCATGAGTGGTGGTGCGGACTCTAAAGTTACACAACTCCACAGAAAAACACCACTATTGAAATGCCAACCATGGACAGTTTGGTCCATGTTATTTTAAACGTTGAAAAATGGTTTATTATAATTTTCTCGTTGTTGGGGGACATATATGGGCCGGTAACGAAGACTAAACCTAGAATAAGTGGATGTAAAGGGCCCATTGAATACCAGCGTCGCGGTTCACGATCGCGGCATAAGCTGAATATGGTCCTTTTATTTTGACATCATGACGCATCGTTTGGCAGTTTATTTGTTGTTAATTTGTACTGCTTTTTTTTAAATTTCTTTTATTATTGTGCAAAATTTTTGTATTTTATTAATTGTAGTGGCGTCATTAATAATAAATGTTTCTTTCTTTCTATGTATGAAATGAATACTGTATGGTTGTGTGTGTGTGTTCAGGAGGAGATGGTGCAGAACTCGGACGAGGAGAAGGAGGTGCCGACGAGTCCCCGCAACAGGAGCGCGGGCTCCTACCTCTCCAGGAGCCGGCGGCGGCAGTCCAGCAGTTCGTCCAGGTCTATATATAAACCTCATGTCAATGCAACAGCCCTGTTCTGTATTGTTTTCTCATGTCCTTTTCGGATGCCATTCGTTAAATTTTAAATCATATCTGCCTTCATTCTCATCATCTTGCATTTCAAAGCACAACAGCTATATGACTTTCACTTGAGTTGAAGCAAATTCTTACCTTTTACTACCTTACTTAATAGTTACCATTTTCGATTTTTTTTGTTTTTAGTGATGTTGATATATTTAATAGCCAACTTATCTTCAAGAAATTTTTAACCAATTTTTATAGTTATCACATTATTTTATCCTTGGACACAATAAAAACATAACAGGGTAAAAAGAAACAGCAATATTTCTTGTTCTTCTACTTACAACAACGCTCAACGTTCAGAAGCTCACTTCGAATTGTGTTTAAAATGCTCTTTATAATTCCAGATCATCTTCATCAACCTCAAGTCGTTCGTCGTCGTCGTCGTCGTCGTCCCGCGAGCCCGAGCGGCCCGGCGCCGCGCCGCGGATATACTCCGATACTGAAGACGACTCCGACCTTGACGAGGCTGAACTCAAAGTGGTGTCCAACAAGGAGAGACTACGCAGGGTATACTCCTCATCAGACAGCGAGGAGGAACAGAGCAGGAGAGGTGAGTGATTGTAATAAAAAGGATTGAATCGATACAGAAGATGACTCCGACCTTGACGAGGCTGAACTCAAAGTGGTGTCCAACAAGGAGAGACTACGCAGGGTATACTCCTCATCAGACAGCGAGGAGGAACAGAGCAGGAGAGGTGAGTGATTGTAATAAAAAGGATTGAATCGATACAGAAGATGACTCCGACCTTGACGAGGCTGAACTCAAAGTGGTGTCCAACAAGGAGAGACTACGCAGGGTATACTCCTCGTCAGACAGCGAGGAGGAACAGAGCAGGAGAGGTGAGTGATTGTAATAAAAAGGATTGAATCGATACTGAAGACGACTCCGACCTTGACGTGACTGAACTCAAAGTGGTGTCTAACAAGGAGAGACTACGCAGGGTATACTCCTCGTCAGACAGCGAGGAGGAACAGAGCAGGAGAGGTGAGTGATTGTAATAAAAAGGATTGAATCGATACTGAAGATGACTCCGACCTTGACGTGGCTGAACTCAAAGTGGTGTCTAAAAAGGAGAGAACTTTAAGGCTGCCTGCCACACACCAAAAGGTGTAGCAGACGCATTGCGTTGCGTCTGCGTACGATATGATCTGTAATGTATTAACCTGAAATACGTAGTTCACACCAAAAGTGTCTCAGACGCAATGCAGCACGTCTGCGTGCATCAGACGCACGGCAGTCCGCGAGATACAAACCGAAATGGCGCGCGCGGCAGCGGAGCGGCAACGTCGCACGCGCGAAGGCGGACGTAAACGTTGTATTACACGGGATTTCTTATTGACACTCACACCGCGCTGCTGCATGCGTCTGCGTTGCGCGGTGCTGCAGACGCAACGCGACGTGCTGCAGACGTATCCGGTGTGTGGCAGCCTTTAACAAGGAAAATTAGTTAGTTTCCTCCTTTTTCCGTCGTGTCGATGGTTAGTGGCTGAATTGCGTTTTATTATTGAATTCCTAATGGTCTTCCAATACAAGGGAAGATTAATCATCATCGTATAACGAATAAGAACAGTCCAAGAGATTAGTTAATACGACTTATTATTTTGATGTGGCTTCAGTAGTGGTTTCCAATTAAGAAAGACTACACCTCGTGAAAAGCTAAAAGAGACCTTTCTTCATTTACTAATAAGGCGTTCGAGTTTTGACTCTGTACTTGGTAAAGCCTGACCAAAAAAATAGAAAACCTGTTTTGGAAGCGCCACGTGTATATTTTTACGACTATCGCAACAATTTTCCTCATAAAATTAGTTGCATTAAAATTACGCAATATGGCGAGCTATTTTATTTCTCTGGTCGGGCTTTAATTAGGATTTTCGCATTAGTTAAACACATTGAATCACTTACAGAAAAGACCCCAATACCGCCGGTGGAGGCTTCAGACGACCGGCTGGGCTCCCCCATCCTGTCCCCCGAAGAGGAACCCGGCAAGGACCTGCTCCTGGACCGCGTGTACTCGGACTCGGAGGAGGAGAGGGAGTACCAGGAGCGCAGGAGACGGAACACCGAGTTCATGGAGCAGATGGAGAGGGAGTTCCTCGAGGAGCAGAGGAAGAACCAGATGGGAGACACCGCCGCTACGGATAAACCGCCCGATGAAAGGTTACTTTGTATATTTAATGCTAAACTATTTGCTCTCTGCAATGTATCTTGACGCACTTTGCGTCACACTGATCACTTTGCCAGTACACTGCATTACGATATTACAAATTGTAACATTCTAAAAAAGTCCACTTCTGGACTAAGCATATCCCTTTATTGGGATATTTCTAAATGTATTCCATTCTTAGCTACAGGCGGGTTAGGTTTTCTTAGTCACTCTATATCAGCTGCATTGACCCAATTCTTACTCTTGATTGGTCTGGACCTCACCTTTATATTACTCTATTCTTAAAATTTTCTAGAGTTTTGATTTGGTATCGTTTCGACCTGTTTAATAGCCAAACTGATGACCAAAAATTTTTTTTACTGTTCTTTGTGATTATCACCAAAATGTTACTTTTGATATGGATACGACTTTGGGCATTTCCTGGAGGTTTAGATAATTTCTTATACCAAATATTAAATGAAGCTTTAACTCGTACAGTAAACCGGAAAGCAAACCCGAAGAGCCACATAGCAGTCCAGTTAGGAACCACGTGAAATCTCCAGAAAAGAGTAAACAGGACACGGAGCTAGAGGAAGGGGAGATATCATCGGAGGAGGAGCCGCTCACCGTGCGCAGGAAGAAGGACAAGAGGAACAGGAAGGAGAAGAGGAAGAGGATCGTGTCCGTCAGCGAGCACAGCAACACCGACGCGGTCAGCGTCAACGGCGTGAAGGATGTGAGTTGGAAACATTCTTATATCAAATCATTATAATGTAGTCGTTATAGCAGCCATGGCGGCAGCCTAAGGCGGTTCTATAATCCCGACACCAAGGTTTGTGAGGTGGGTTAACCTCGAAATCCACACGCTAAACATTATTGTTAAGATCCTTGAAAATAATAACAAACTTGTTGTTGGTCACAGTAAAATATAATGATACACACTCGAAATGTGCGAAATCACTAAGGAAGCGTAATACAATAAGAAATTTAATTGAATTAGTAAACCTACAAAATTTGTGAGTTAGAAATATATGTACATACATTCAATAGTATAATAAAGTTGACATAAAACTTCCTTTGAAATGTTTGTCGTTGTGTGTGTAGCAGATAAGCAGTGCGCTATCGGAGACGTCATCACCTCAGTCGCAGGCTTCGCAAGCGTCGCAGGCGTCGCAGGTGGCGCTGGACCACTCGTACTGCAGACCGCCGCCGCTGGACGATGAGCCGCAGAGGAGACGTTCCAACCACCTGCAGCACGACCATGGTGAGACAACAATCACTCGTACTGCAGACCGCCGCAGAGGAGACGTTCCAACCACCTGCAGCACGACCATGGTGAGACAACAATCACTCGTACTGCAGACCGCCGCAGAGGAGACGTTCCAACCACCTGCAGCACGACCATGGTGAGACAACAATCACTCGTACTGCAGACCGCCGCAGAGGAGACGTTCCAACCACCTGCAGCACGACCATGGTGAGACAACAATCACTCGTACTGCAGACCGCCGCAGAGGAGACGTTCCAACCACCTGCAGCACGACCATGGTGAGACGACAACAACAACAACATACTTGACAATCACTATCAAATTCCCCATTTTGAAAAAGTTTGATACCTAACACTGCCTATATTTTTATGTAGGTAAATGTAGGTAGTTGGGAGGTCAAACAACTAGCATAGAAAAAAAAAGATTGTTATTTACGCCGCCAACAATAGCACCGCTCTTAAAATAGGAGTGAGAGATAGATAAAGAAAATGTTGTGTTGTTTTTGTGTTTTTCTGTATCTCATAGTTTATACAGTTTTGTAGGATTTTATTTCTCTAATAATGTTTTGTTCTAAATATATAATAACCAGTGCCGGTCTGATGACCAAATGTCTATTTGTGTCTCTGACCTTCAGAAATGTAGAAAGAAACCCAGAAGAAGAAGATAATTAGCTATTTTTATTTTCTCATGTAAATGTATGGTTTTACAGGGTACACGTGGATGGCGGAACCGGAGCCCGAACTGGAGTCGCCGAAGGAAGAGGTTAAACTCAAGGAGAAGACCAAGAGGCCCTACAAGCGGAAGTACGAGACCAAGAAACTCGCAGAGATTCAGAACAAGTATGTTTCGATACTTTACTTTTATATCATTTACTTTTTTTACCAATCAAATAGTACCTTCCCAAATTGGATCAATAAACGAACATGCTGCTTAAAAGCTATCAAGGCTTTTCATAATCGGCCTTGCACTGCTGTAACAGAACGAACGGTTACAATCTTTCACAAGCTGATAAAGCTGATTTCTTCCGTGATGTGATGAAGGAAAGAACTAATAAAAAAGTTAATTGGTTTCGAAACCATATATCTTTTCGAATATTCTGTCACAGACAGTAATACCAATAAGTTTTCTAGCGCTTAGTAATATATTTTTAGATTTATTTTATTTGGCGCAATGAATTATACACAAAACATCTAAATCCTAACCCACCGAAACCCATCGTTAACTTCGAAACCCACTCGACAAGAAGAAGAAGATTTGTTAGCTTGTGTTTTTTTTTTGTGTCAATTAAGTATTTTGTATTGTATTGTAAGATCTAACTCGTATCCTTCCCCAGGCCGTTCGAAACCCGCGACGACTTCGAAAAGATCCTCCACCCGAACATAACGTTCAAGCCGCGCGACATAATGGGCGAGATGCAGGTTATGTACGAGTTCCTCACGCGGGGGATAGACCGCGAGGACATCGAGCACCTGCGCAGGGCTTACGACGCGCTGTTAGCGGAGGACGCGCAGTACTGGCTTAACGATACCCACTGGGTCGACCACCCGCCCACGGACCTCGTGTACAGCCCGCCCAGGAAGAAGAAGAGGCACGCCAGCTTTGAAGGCACTCCGGTGAGTGATAGCGGGATTTAAGAGGTTTTACTGTTCTAAAGCCTGATTGAAGAAATAAGAAAGCTGCTCTGAGGGCGCCTAATGTATCTTTTTATGACTATGGCAACAATTTTCCTTATACAATTAGTTCCATTGAAATTCCGCAATATGGCGAGGTTTTCTTTGGTCAGGCTTTACGTATTATATTGTTACAGTCTTAATTGTTGAAAAAAAATGACATCAGGAAAAAATCCGTCACATTAAGCATTTCAGAAAGAAATAGTAAACTTAATTGTTTGTTGCCAGGGTTTGCGAAATCTTTTGTCACTAACAACAAAAACCCAAAGACAGACAGAATAACTTACCTTTTACGGCTTAGGCAGGTTTAAAACTTCAAATGACACAAAATTTTCGCTAAACTATCTCTATAAATAGTGTAATACCATCTGTTAACGTATTTATAAAAATTGTAATTTTGTCCTCAAATATTTTAAGTACCGCTAAGGGGGTCAGTTCTCTGCAGTTGACCGTTCGCAACTGTCTCTTTCTCCCTCCATTATCTCTGTTCACGGATTGTTTGTTGCGCAGGGTCACTCGAGCGGGTCGGCGCGCACGGAGGGCTACTACAAGATGGACGCGCGGCTAAAGGCCAAGTACAAGTACCACCACGGCCGCAGCGCCGCGCCCGCGCTGGACGCCGCGCGCGAGGACGCCGTCGCCAAGGCCATGAAGGCGTCCAAGATGCAGCTGCTGTCGCGGGAGGCGCGCTCCAACCAGAGGAGGCTGCTCACCGCCTTCGGTAAACACACACACACACACACACACACACACACACACACACACACACACACGTGTACAGGGCCATGAAGGCGTCCAAGATGCAGCTGCTGTCGCGGGAGGCGCGCTCCAACCAGAGGAGGCTGCTCACCGCCTTCGGTAAACACACAGACACACACACACACACACACACACACACACACACGTGTACAGGGCCATGAAGGCGTCCAAGATGCAGCTGCTGTCGCGGGAGGCGCGCTCCAACCAGAGGAGGCTGCTCACCGCCTTCGGTAAACACACACACACACACACACACACACACACACACACACACACACACACATACACACACACACATACACACACGTGTACAGGGCCATGAAGGCGTCCAAGAAGTAATGTAATTTCAAACGACGAGCTTTAGACCAGACAAAATGGAATACAATTATTCAAATGCTTTAAATCGACAGGCTATTGAATACTATACAACTTTATTTTTCTCTGACAGGTACAGACACGGACTCAGATCTACTGAAATTCAACCAGCTTAAGTTCAGGAAGAAGCAGCTGAAATTCGCCAAGTCTGGCATTCATGACTGGGGATTATTCGCACAGGTAAAGCTGACTTTTACTTACACATCTTCCTACATTTAATTAAATACATCTCCTAAATGATATAAGACCCAATTACATCTATATATCAGGAAGAGTAATCTACATTAACACTTCAATTACCGGGAATGAAAAATGAACTTCCCCTCCCTTTCTAATCCCAATGGAAAGAAAAAGAGGAGACATTTGACGCGGTTTATTTTTCATTTCAGGTGAGTTCTGACGGTAGAGTAGTTGGTAACGATAGTCGTGTTGCAGGTTCTGCCATGAAGCAATTTTATTTTAAAATGAAGTCTACAGCTTTTCCGTGTTTCCTGTGAACATTGTTAACGATTTAGTTCGAAGACGATGGGTTAGTGCATTTGTGTATGCGAGGTTTAAACATTTCATATTCGTATTTTTCAGAAAATATTAAGTAGTCTGGATTATACATTAATATTTACAAAAATAATACTCGTACTTATATTTTGAGATTGATGCAGTATATAAGTTCTGCAGATATTTTGGTTTATAATGTAAAAACAAATATTTTTAAATGCGGTTCACAGGTGTAGTAACTTGTTACTGAAGTAAATAAATAAATATGTGGGGACATCTCATCATCATCTCTTATCTCGTCTTTCTGTATTTATTTTGAAAGTAATGTGATGTGATTGATATAATTTATATCAACGCATTTAATTAATTATAACATACAGGTATATAAATATTTTGCACAACCCTTCTGTTGCCAGTGTTCAAAAGTATCTTTGTATTTTGTGAAGCCATGTGAATCTAATGATTTTTAGCTGCAGTATATTTCAAGGTGCTAAAGAGGTAATACAAAATTCAAGCCGTGCTCACTCAGTATCATATCATCACACGAGATATTTTGACAAAAAAAAAACTCGCAATGGGCCAGCGTGGTTGATTAAGGCCTATTCACCCTAATTTCAGGGAAGGCTCGCACCCCTCGGTGAGACAATATGAGTGTAAACACAAAAAAGCAAGAAACTCTTGTAAATAATTTAGATTTTTGGACGCTGAGTACATATTGAGCCAGCGCCACGTTGACTCACTCACGCGATGCGGGCAGCACACTCATGTATATTTGTTTATTTCTGAATAATTTCTCTTGTGTGTGCGTGCTATTTATGTTATTATTCTGCCTTGTATTCAGTGCTCTCCTATTTCTTGAGTCAATGGGCTTATTTCTGCGTGGCCGGTTAAATATCTAAATTTAAGTTGTTATGTCTCTTTCACATTCTTAAGAACGAAATGGGATAGGTGATTGCCAGCCTATATTTAGACACGTCAAACATCGATTTTACGCGTAATTTAGCAGGAATTTAAAAACGACTAAATTAAGCTGAATTTGACAGCTGCGCTGCTTATTTTAAATATCATTCATTCAAAATTAAATTCATTCGTCTCCCTATCCTTTTTGATTCCCATATGAATGAAAGAGACCAACAACTTAAATTTAGAGATTTTAGCGGCCACGACAGAATTAAGCCGAAAGCTGTCCTATTTCTTGAGTCAATAAAGATTTTATCTATTATCTATCACATGTAATTAGTTTGTGCGTTACCAGGAGCCTATAGCGGCGGACGAGATGGTGATAGAGTCCGTGGAATTCCGTCCCAACCGTGTTCATTTTTATTTTTATTTTCCCTGTGTGTGATAGAGGCTTAAGTGGTTTGTGCGTTTACCAGGAGCCCATAGCGGCGGACGAGATGGTGATAGAGTACGTAGGCCAGATGATCCGGCCGATCGTGGCGGACGTGCGCGAGGCGCACTACGAGGCGACCGGCATCGGCTCCTCCTACCTGTTCCGCATCGACCTCGACACCATCATCGACGCCACCAAGTGCGGCAACCTCGCGCGCTTCATCAACCACAGCTGCAATGTAACTACACCTTTTTTTACTTTACTTTTTAATCTGTGGCATGGTCTAAAAAGCGTCGGTGGCCAAGTGGCTAGGCCCGTTGACTTCTATTCCGAAGTTCGCGGGTTCAAACCTCGGCACGTGCCAATGTGTTTTCGATTTTCGAATTCATTTGTACGTTTTCGACGCTCTTACGGTGAAGGAAAACATCGTGAGGAAACCTGCACACACTTGCGAAGAAATTCAAAGGTTGTGTGTGAAGTTGACCAACCCGCACTGGGCCAGCGTGGTCGACTAAGGCCTATTCACCCTGGTATCAGGGTAGGCTCGAGCCCCTCGATGGGGATATATATGAGTTGTTAACGACGATGGTCTAAAAAACCACACACTCGACTCACCGTAGGA
Organism: Teleiodes luculella; assembly: GCA_948473455.1. Lineage (NCBI taxonomy): Eukaryota > Metazoa > Arthropoda > Insecta > Lepidoptera > Gelechiidae > Teleiodes > Teleiodes luculella. The sequence goes on along the minus strand of OX419600.1, from coordinate 5,885,023 downwards.
ATACCCCCCCCAATGTATAATTGTAAAGCCCAACCAGAACAATAAAAACCTCGCCATATTGCGGAATTTAAATGGAACTAATTTTATAAAGAAAATTGTTGCATAAACATGGTCTAAAAAAACAGTCTTCTACTCGGACTGTCAAACTTGACACGAGCTTACGTCATCATGCTGGTCGTCCTTGTCGAATGCGTATTATTCGACAAGGATGAACACGAAGTAGGCTTGTGTCAAGTCACGTGGTCGGAGTGTTAGACCTTGTTTTTTTAGACCATGATCTGTAGTAAAGCCTGACCAAAGAAATGAAAAACCTGCTCGGAGGGCGCCACGTGTATATTTTACGACTATGGCAACAATTTCCCTTATAAAATTAGTTTCATTGAAATTCCGCAATATGGCGAGATTTTTTATTTCTCTGGTCGGGCTTTATATCCTTATATGTCTGTGCATTGTAATTTCTTCACTAAGCAACAAACTCAATTACAGCCGAACTGCTACGCGAAGATAATAACGATCGAGTCTCAGAAGAAGATCGTGATATACTCGAAGCAACCGATCGGCGTGGACGAGGAGATCACTTACGACTACAAGTTCCCGCTCGAGGACGAGAAGATCCCTTGCCTGTGTGGCGCCAGCCAGTGCCGCGGCTTCCTCAACTGAACACACACGCATCAACCAATATCATAATATGGGACGTCTCACACACGGCCTTCTCACCCCAAACTACGCAGAGCCTGTACTGTAGATATCAAACAGCTGATATGCTCATCACACAAATGTTTGCCCTGGCGATTGGTTTGCTACGGGGCCGTCATACCAACACACGCGAACATACCTAGCTATAGTCGTACATACCGCTTTATTGGTGGATGACTGCGATAATTTAAATAATGCGAATTCAATTTTAAAAAGTGTAGACAAACAACTTGAGCATTTGAGCAAGCGAGCGGGGAGGTATGAGCGCGGAATCGAGGAATGAGCGCGGGGGGAAAATAATACATTTTACTATAAACTTTCCGTGCGCGCGCAAGTGTATACCACGTGATGTCTTGTTCAAGTTCAACGTACGTGCGTAACTTCTTACTATTTTAACAGACTTTTCGCTTGGTCATTCAACTACACCTATTTACCAAAATAAAATGACAAAGAGACTGATTTCTATGTAACATGCCGTTAGCAGTTACTGAGCTTCACCCCCATATAGTTAATATTTTTGTTATATGAGCCAGGTATGATTAGGTGTTTTATATGTTGTTTATTTAAATAAAAAAAAATTATGTACGCTTGTAAGGACGTCACTTCATTGGGAACGGCTGGACCGATTTCGCGATATTTTTTTTCTTAACATCTCCGGTTGTATGATTTAGAAATTCAAACTTTTTTTCTCAAATCATTTTGGCTGTTCATCGACGGTATCTAGAGGGACATAGCGCCTACCGCCTACTATTGAATTTACGCGATAATTCGTTGAGATTTCTTTTCGCTAATATAAAAAGCGATTTTTAACGCGTGGTCGTATCAGTATTGAAATCTTATATTGGGATGGCCTTGTAGCCTAGTTGGTAGTACGTCTGCATACGAAGCACAAGGTCGCGGGTTCGAATCCCGCCCAGGGCAAACATTCGTGTGATGAGCACTTGTGTTTGCCTTGTGTCTTGATGTTGTATATTTATATGTGTGTATATCAGCTGTCTGACACCCATAGTACAGGCTCTGCCTAGTTTGGATTCAGATGGCCGTGTGTGAGATCCCCACATATTTATTTTATATTCGTGACAAAGTAATCTCAACGAAATTAAGTCATTTATACTATGATTTATCGTGGCATTATCCACTTGTATAAATGATTATTTCAAGTGTAGCATTGAGGTAGCTTTTGAAAGGTGAGAACTTTTATAGCGCTCTAATCCTCGGTCGCTCAAATGCACGAGCTTCAGCGATTTAAAAGTGGACATATTTTAATAAAAAATAAATGGCAGTGTTAATAATAATAAACCACGCAAAACCTTAACCTTTTTACCTCCACTGCAAAAAAAATTGAATTTATTGAACTGAAATTGTATATGAAATTATTTACACCATCACCTGCATACATTGTCAAAACGAAGACAAGACAAAAATAGAGAAACAATAGTAAACCTGACCAAAGAAATAAAAAACATCGCCATATTGCGGTATTTCAATGGAACTAATTTTATACTGAAAATTGTTGCCATAAACATAAAAATATACACTTGACGCCCCCAGAGCAGGTTTTTCATTTCTTTAGTCAGGCTTTAAATTGCACTCAATGAATAAGATACTGCCTAAATATAATGACAGAATTTTTTATATGAAAAATATATAATGTGTGATTGTGTTGTGTGGTATTATTATTTAATTATTTAAGCCAGCGTAAATAAATAAGTAATCCATTGAATGAAATGAACATTGTATTATAATAATGACACTGTTGACTGAGTCTACTTTAACTGTAAGGCGTTGGTTGTCATTGCGTGCTATGTAATTTTGTGTTGTACATTATTTGTGAATAAAGATCTCTGCTATTTTGTCAGATTTTATGTAGTACACTTTTCAAGTACATGATCTTGTTTATGAAGTAATAATATTCGAAAGTGAACCGTATTATGTTCTCTCCCTTGTGTTCTATCCTTAATCTTGAAGATTGTATTGGTGGTCTGTTGGGAACTTTCTGATTGCACTTCGTATATTGTAATAATGTAAACTGTATAAGTTGTAAATAAAATATTCCAAACATTTTGAATATGAGATTTTACTCCAAGAAGACCCAAACCACACCTAAAACCCTGAAGTAAATCACTAAACCGATTTTGATGACCAAAGAAATAAGAAACCTCGCCATATTGCGGAATTTCAATGGAACTAATTTTATATGGAAATTGGGCTCAATGCTCCCGTGGACGCTAAAATCTCTAAATTTAAGTTGTTGGTCTCATTCATATGGGAATCTAAAAGGATGGGGAGATGAATGAATTTAATTTTGAATGAATGATATTTAAAATAAGCAGCGCAGCTGTCAAATTCAGCTTAATTTAGTCGGGATGTTTTTAAATTACGCGTAAAATAGATGTTTGACGTGTCTAAATGTAGGTTGGAAATCACCTGTCACGTGAAGGGACATATGGTTCTTAAATTCAAGTTAGAGCGTAATTTAACAAAAATATACACGTGGCGCCCTCAGAGCAGGATTTTCTTGGGTTCAGGCTTTACATTACATATAAAGCCTGACCAAAGAAATAAGAAACCTGCTCTGGGGGCGCCACGTGTATATTTTTACGAAAATGGCAACAATTTTCCTTATAAAATTAGTTCCATTGAAATTCCGCAATATGGCGAGGTTTCTTATTTCTTTGGTCGGGCTTTACTAAGGAAAACTAAGTACCGACCTGACAATGTTTGTGATTGTAATTGTTTATTTAATTTTTAGTTTTTGTGTACATATTTTTTATTTAATCAAGCCTGACTACAAAAATAAAAAACCTGCTCTTGGGAGCGCCACGTGTAGGTACATATTTATGTTAATGGCCACAATTTCCCTTACAAAATTAGTTTCATTGAAATTCCGCACTATAGACGAGGTTTTATATTTTTCTGGTCAGGCTTTAAAAAGCAGAATAGTTGAACAAAACAAAAACGTTTGAGTTAAAAAATATAATATATATTAATCAACACTAAACATTACTTATATTAATTCGTACAAAGAAAGCTAGCGATAAAACTAATCTAAATGCTAAAAGTTATTTTATCAAATCACAGTAAAATGGTCGTAAATAAATTATTAAGTAATTAAGATCATCGTCACTGAGTGGCAAGTAGTACATTATAGAAAATACAATAATCAACCAAATAAAAACCAAAACCAGCTTCCACTAAAGTCTTGTCTATTCGACATTCAGATATACTAGGAAATTGAAGTCATGATAAAACTGAGTGGCGATAGGAAAAAAACAGGGTTGTGACCTAAAAGTTACATAAGAATATCAAACGAGGCGCAAAGTAGTCGATAATTGAGATACACATTATTTTCCTAACAATAGTTCGTTAAGCTACGCCCTAAACATGCAATTTTGCTGAGTATACCACAAACTGAATTATGCTAAATATTTCGAGTGGTTTTCTAACATACACAAAAACACACAAATATTATTATCATAGGTATAAATGGTTTTACAAACTCTCAAGTAATATGTACGTAAAATAATTATACAAATAAAAAAAACATACCATCGAATTGAGAATTTCCTACTAAAAATTTCAAGAAGCACATAGCACACGGAATGTGACGACGGTGTCAATAACATAACATAAATTAAATACGGGTATCGTTTGTACCACAGATAAGGAGCATTTTATTGGAGAAAAAAAAAACAACAGGCAAACTTCTAATATCAGAAGCGTGACATCTGATTGTAAGTCGGTAAGTCGTTTATAGAAAATCGTCATAAAATAATGGACCCTCTGGAAATTTCTCTATGGAGGACTAGTAACCCATACAAACATCACACTTTCTTTCTTGTGCCCGTAAATAGTGCCATACAAGCTAAACAGAACAAGAAAGACGATTCAATAGATCAAAAAAATACAGTGATATTGCATAAAAAATACATAATATGCAAAATTATTATGTAAAACCTGGAAATGGTTTTCGAAACAGATAAATTTTTGACCTAAACTTTTTTTTTAAATTATAATAACAATACAAATCTACTCACCATCTATCGTCTAGTTTTGAACTAAAATTAAGTAAGTACATAAATGTAAGGATAACTTTAGACATTTACATTAACCAATACATGTTTATAATAGCGGTTCACATTTTATAAACCCAAACTTACCTTTGAAATCTAATTAAGATAGCAAACATCTCGGCTACTACACTGACAATGCTTGGCTTTTACATATTTATTAAGCCGTCAGTCGAATAAGGCTCAGGTACCTAGTACGTTTATTCTTAGGGCGTCCATAGGTAAAATACTGCAAAAAAAAAAACTTTACTTACAAACTAAAAATAAACGGAATACATGTTAGGTAACCGTGGGTGGGTTCAGTCATAGTAGAAAGACTGATAAGTAAGTTATCTTCATACTAACGCACCGAGCGCGGCTTATATGTGTGCGTCATAGTATCTATGCGTCGCCGCACGCACACTCAAACAAAATCTCGACCCGTTTCTCAGTGCGCCAGTCGAGATTTGGTTTGAGTGTGCGTGCGGCGACGCATATATACTATGACGCACACATATAAGCCGCGCTCGGTGCGTTAGTATGAAGATAACTTACTTAACAGTCTTTCTACTATGGTTCAGTCCATGGTCTAAGAAAACAAGGTCTTCTATTTCGAACGCGTGATTTGACGCATTCGACAAGGATGAACAGCATGATGGAGTAGACTTGTGTCAAGTCACGTGGTCAGAATAGAAGACCTTGTTTTTTTAGATCATGGTTCAGTCCGTGAAGTCGACTTGTTGGAAGCGGACTTGTCTGGAGAACATCTCTGCGCAGAGGTCGGCGGTGGCCTTGGTGTCGGCGGACTCGTCGTCGCTGCACGAGTCGGTCTCGGAGATGAGCGCGGGCGACTTGCGGCCGGCCGACACGCGCGCCAAGCCCACTTCAGCCGTCAGGATCTGTTTGATCACGTCTTCAGGCGATCGCTCCGCACGCGATTTCCGGCGCAGCTGCCGCGCTCGCTTGCGTATGTCCGCCAGGAATCCGGTACTAGGCTCCACGCTTTCATGCGATACGTCTAACTGCTCCTCTAGCGAGCGCCGCGACGAATTCCGCGTCATCGATAGATACTGTTGCATCGAGTGCCCAGAGTCGCTGGACGACCTCTTTGAATCGGAGAACGTAGATAGAGACTCGACTGACGCGCCGACGCTTTTGAAGGCGATCTTGCCCTCGATGATGCACACGTCGTAGCCGTCGCCCGCGCTGGTGCGGACGATGATGCCGTTGGGCGCCGCGCCGAGCAGCGCGGGCTCTTGCAGATTGACATTGAACTTCTCGGGCAAGTAACATTCGGAAGCCGTTGACGCTAAGGATGTAGTATCACAGGTGCAAGGGGGAGCTTTGTACGCCTCGTCAGTCAGATGTATGATGGTGACTTTCTCCTCTCCGACGAGGTAGAGGAAGGGGGCGACGTATTCCCAGTGTTTGACCGCGCAGCTCCACTTGGCGTCCTCGTTGCGCGTGCGCCGGCCGCGCTCGTCCACGAACACCCCGCACTCCGCGAAGCAGAGGAGAATCTCCGCAGGCTGGTCACGGGTGAGGAGAATGGCTTTAGGAGGCGAGTGTCTCCGCGCGGCGGCGGATATGGAGGGGTCGTCGTGTGCGAAGGCCTCCAGCGCGCCCGCGGGGAGCGCGACGCGGAGGGGGCGGTCGCCGGCGAGGTAGAGCGCCGCGGGGGTGAGGAGCAGCGCGGGCGGGGGCCGGTCCACGGTGAGCGAGCGCACGATGCGGAACTCCGCGCCGGCCGCCTCGAACCGCAGCACGAACACGCGCCGCCCGCTCGCCACCGCGCAGCACGCCTCCACGGAGCACCCGCCGCACATCGCCTGCACAAACATACCAGTTGGATGACTAGTGCAAGGTACAGTCAAGTTCATATGTTCATAATTATAGCGAAGGCGTAACGAACCAATTTAAAAACAATTCCGAGGAGTAAACTGACTTACAAATCCTACTATAATATTATAAACGCGAAAGTTTGTGATTATGGATGTATGTTTGTTAGGTATATTAAGTTTCACGCAAAACCTACTGAATGGATTTTAATGAAACTTTACAATAATAGAGCTTATACATCAGAATAACACATAGGCTACTTTTTACCGCGGGGAAATACTTCTTTCTCACGGAAAAAACCTGTTAAATCTTTACAAGGCAATGGCTACTATATTGCCACTTTCATTTTAACCTTATACCCTCAATATAAAGTCGAAAACGAATGTATTTAGTAAAGTTGTTTTACAAAAGGGTTAACGCGAGCAGAGCCGCGGAGCGAAAAGGTAGACAGTAATATTTTTTTTCTTTTTTTTATCGTGTGAGTTTCGAGGTTAACACTAACCCTGGTGTCAGAATCATTGAGCCGCCTATGGCTTTTGACATGGCTCATGTAACGACTACATCCTAGATAGTAACCGGGACCAACAACCGGGAGTCAGAGTAATAAAATTAGTAACATAGGAAACATGTGACGCACCTTGACCAGATGCGGCGTGTTGACGTCAGGCAGGCGCACCCTGGTGACTCCGACGCTCGGTTTGAGGTTGCCCGCGCGTCTCAACGCCGACCCCAGCGCCAGCAGCCCGCCGTGCACCAGCATGCCCGAGTGCAGCAGCAGCGCGCGCCCCGCCGCCGCCGCCGCCCCCGTCACCCCCCCGCCCAGCCCCTGCCGCGGGGGGGACGCGGATGTATCCAGCTCTAAAGACACGGCGCCGCGGAGCGAGTGCAGGCCCTCCTCGGTGCCTGCGGAACAATTTACAGTTTGTTAGTTAGGATTTCACTAGCTTAAATATTTCTTTTGACGTGACAACGTCTTATAATTCGATGGAGCCGGCTGCACGCACTAAAAAAACAAGACACAATGCGGCGTTACCGCGCGGCTGAGGCGTTCCATTTAACGCGCGCGGCTTGAAGTGCAACTTGCAAGCGAGAGCGCGGAACGAGCGACAAAGAGGCACAATCATTGTCACGTTCAACTATCCGACTTTACAGACAACCGCTTTTTTTTATAAACAAGATAAGCATGGGGTGGGTTAGTTGTGATAGATTTACTTACAGTACTAAAATTAAATATTGATTTTAATTTAATTTTTATTGATACACCTTTTACCTCGCCAACATTCAAATTAGAGTCAACACGAGTCTAAAAAAAACAAGATCTCGTAGAGAGCGTTAATATACCTATAGCGATGGCGTTGGGAGCCACGTGCAGCGCGGCCACGGGCCTGGCGGCGAGGCGGGCGAGCGCGGGGGGCGCGTACCCGGGCGGGGGGGCGGGCGCCAGCTGCGACACCCACTGCGCGCGCTGCGACACACTCGCGCACACCACCGCCGCCTCCTCGCCTGAATCCAGTACCACCTGACAACAAACACACCACAATACCATTTTTATAACCAGTTACCTGTCAAGGTCAAAATATACATGTATTGGTAAACTTGATTGATTAAAGACTTTTTTTTTTATAAATAAGAATAAGAAAAATTTTTACGGCTCGATCGAAGAGATTGGTTACATATTTTTTATTTTGCGGCACGCTCTCGCTCCCTCTGCGTGCTGCAGGCGCGCTCTGCTCTGCTTGTCTCTAACACTATACTAACGGAGAAGGCGCGCGCGGCCTCGTTCTGCGGCACGCTCTCGCTCCCTCTGCGTGCTGCAGGCGCGCTCTGCTCTGCTTGTCTCTAACACTATACTAACGGAGAAGGCACGCGCGGCCTCGTTCTGCGGCACGCTCTCGCTCCCTCTGCGTGCTGCAGGCGCGCTCTGCTCTGCTTGTCTCTAACACTATACTAACGGAGAAGGCACGCGCGGCCTCGTTCTGCGGCACGCTCTCGCTCCCTCTGCGTGCTGCAGGCGCGCTCTG